>MCGN01000013.1:0-680425 GCA_002105135.1 Syncephalastrum racemosum
TAAGGACAGGGCCAGGTGGATGAATGTACAAAGAATAGAAGAGGGTGGATAAGATAATGATTTATTCTTTTCACTTCTCGCATATTTATATCTTTTCGTGTACAGTGTTTCCCGTTTGAAAATCTAAGTCTTGGGGGAACAAAATACAGATTTTCAGTTTCCGAAATCCAACTCTTGGGACTTTAGTAAACTTTTTGGTTGGCTAATAAAGCTTTAGGCTGACCAATCCAATTTTTAGTACGTCAAAATACGGTTTTTTATTATCCAAAAATACATTTTCAAAGTATGCGATCCGGAGAACCTCGTTCAGCCAATCCAATTTTTGGTCAGTCAAAATACAGTTTTCATTATTCAAGAATACAGTTTCCAAGTGATCCGGTTCAGGATCGATGTCCAACTGTAAAGATATAGTATCGAATGGGACATGGCGTCCAAGGAGAGTGTAGGATAAACCGCATACCGATGTTTGCGTATTGCGTATGTGGATGTTTAAGAAAAGCTTGGCTCGAGGCCGGTCCTTTATGGAGTCGGAAACGAACGTTACGTGATTATATTCCTTTGATTTTTACTTCGAACATGCAGACGACATTTTTTCACTACCATCCTTCCGGCGATTACTTCCGCGATGGGCCCGACAGCGACTCCGAGGGGACTACTGTCAAGAACTTGCTTCAGCTGGAGCATCTCTCTGACGATTCCATGTCGGATGAGGAGGAGAATGAAACCCCTGAGATTCCTGAGATCTCCATGGAGGAGCGTGACCTGGGCTTGGTACATCAGCCAGAGTTAATCTGGACTCTGACGAAGTACAAGCCCAGGCAAGTAGCGCAGTTCATTGCCTTGGTGCAGAGCGAGGAGCCAAAAATTGCTCGCGCTGCTGCCAGGGCTGGTATCAGCTCAGCCTCAGCTTACAAGCTGCATAAACAGTGGGTGGAGAATGGTATGAGAGTCCTGCCCGGTTATGTCCCTGTCTCTGAGGTCCGCCCTAAAGGCAATAACCGCAAGCTTACCGAGCAGCACTCTCAGTTTCTTGAGAGCTATGTGGAGCAACATCCTACTTGCTGTATAAAGGATGCTACAGCTGAGCTCTGCAAGGAGTTCGAGGGCTTCTCGATCAGTGATTCGTCGGTTCACCGTCACCTCACCGAGAAGCTATCGTTCACCCTCACTCGGACTAGACCACAAGCGGAGGCTCGGAACTCGGAAGATACCCGAGAGCAGCGCAGCTAGTTCGTTGAGCGCCTAGTCGAGCAAGACATTGACTATCGACGGAAATGTGTCTTCATCGACGAAAGCGGCTTTCTGAAGACCATGGTGCGTCCAGTGGCATGGTCAAAGAAAGGAACGCCTGCGAATGTGACGGTGCCAACAAGCCAGGGCGCCAACTTAAGCATCCTCGGCTGTATCTCCCGGCATGGCATCATCGCCCTTTCGCAGCAAGTTCCCGAGCGACGCGAGCAAAAGAAACGCAAGGTTGCCAGTGGGAAGAAATCTGGTCTCCCCCATGGTACGACCTCTTCCCACTTCCAGCTGTTTGTGGAGCATGTGGCGAAAGTCCTGAACGAGCATGGCATGCAGAACATGTACTTCGTGATGGATAATGCCTCTATCCACAAAACGTCGGATGTTATTGCGACGATAGAGAAACATCATCACGTCCCTCTGTTTTTGCCACCATACTCCCCCTTCCTCAACCCCATCGAAGAGTGTTGGGCTAAGATTAAGGCGGAGGTGCGGAAGAATCCGCTGAAAAGCAAAGACAATCTCATCGACCGTATTGAAGAAGCAGCACGGTCTGTCACCGCGAAAAACTGTCAAGGTTGGATCCGCCACTCTCAGAAGTTTTTTGGTAGCTGCCTTGACATGAAGCATCTTTAAATATACTACATTTCTCGCTGCCATCCTTTGTCTAATCCTGAACCGCATCACTTGGAAACTGTATTCTTGAATAATGAAAACTGTATTTTTGACTGACCAAAAATTGGATTGGCTGAACGAGGTTCTCCGGATCGCATACTTTGAAAATGTATTTTTGGATAATAAAAAACCGTATTTTGACGTACTAAAAATTGGATTGGTCAGCCTAAAGCTTTATTAGCCAACCAAAAAGTTTACTAAAGTCCCAAGAGTTGGATTTCGGAAACTGAAAATCTGTATTTTATTCCCCCAAGACTTAGATTTTCAAACGGGAAACACTGTATAGGCCTGAGCCGTCTAAAGGGGATAATTATATAAATGGTAAACATGGATATGAGCGATGTTGATGGAGGATGGCTGAGGTAGGACGACGGTGGTCTGTCCCAAAAGGGATGGTTGTCCGTTTCCTTGGCGATCCTTAAAAAGGATGAGTGGCCGTGCGTACCACTACAATCTGATTGGTCGGGTCAATCTGTGCCCGACACTTGTACCTGACAGCCAAAAGGATCACGACAAAACGACCAAGAAGATAAACTCACAAAAGAAGATTTCTTGATGTGCCTCCTGTGTGAATCGAACACACGACCTTTGCTTTACGAGAGCAACGCTCTGCCAGCTGAGCTAAAGAGGCGAGACGTTAGTCGAGTCGCGCGCATAGATTTCGCCGGTTTATATACTTTTTTTATTCTTGTCGAGCTTTCCCTTAAAAAGCACAATTTCTTCACGTAATCCCAGCCCGAACCTTACCTTGAGTCCACGTCAGCAGCCGTCAGCACCTCGTGCACCGGAGCAAGTAACCCCGATTCTCACGAGATCGTCTAAACGCCGCGCTTCCGCTCTAGGAAGTGATTTGTCCGTTCGTACGTCGCGCATTCCATCGCCGCCAAAACGTACCTTAACCGTCCGTATGGGTCGTACAATCGCCCCAAAATCTGCCAAGGGTAGCCCTGAGTCGGCTACTCGTTCCACCATCGCGCCGCCCGCTGCCAAGCCCCGCTCTCGGTCAGCATCACCGAGCAGCGGCTCCAGCCGTCGCACCGTCAGGTCCCGTTCTCCCGCGCGTCGCGCTAGCCCCGACGCCGCGGAACAATCTGCTTCGCCCGCTCTCCCCGCCGACAGCCTGCCCAACGGCCAAGGCCAGCCCGCCAGCCTGCTCAACAGGCAGGACTGGGATGCCATCGTCGCTGCCGCCGAGAACGAGTCTCGCGCCGCCCAAGGTGCCCAACGTGTGGACCATGTCCATACCGAGATGCCCTTGTGGCTGGCCGAACTGAAGGAGGACTGGCGCAGCACCAATGCGCGCCTTGATGAGCAACGCGCCGTAATTTCGGCGTATCAGGCGCGTGTGGAACGCCAGGACCACGAGTTGGCCGAAATTCGGGCCATCTTGGAAGAAAACCGTGCGTTGAAAGAAGAGCGCACTCAGCTGCAACAAGGTTTGGATGCCGCGCATGCTACGATCGCCGAGCTGCGCCGCGAGCTTGCCTCGCGTATCACCGCCAGCCCCCCCACGCGCACAGACGTTACCCAGGGTGGTCCAACCGCCATGGAAACTGATTTGCCCCGGCCCGCTTCCGTTCCTTCCGTCCCGCTGCCGTCAGAGGGTCTGATGGCCTCTCAGCATGCCCCCACGCCTGCTGAGGCCGCTGCCCTACCTGTTGTGCCAACGGCCACTCACCGCACTGTCTCGTTTGCCGCTGCTGCTGCAGCTAATGCCTCTCGTCCTGCTCGCCGTCGTAGCAAGCAGCCACCGCCACCGCCACGTACTACTCGCTCGCCCGAGCAAGTGCTTCGTTTGTTCTCTCCTCCGTCGGGTCCGCAAGGATATTCGTTTGTGTACCTGCACCGCAGCCATCGCTTGTCTCACAGCGAGGTTCGCAAGGCCATGCGTGACTTGGACGTCGACCAGTCGCTTATCATTGATGTGAACTTCCCGGTGAAGGGTGTCGTGGGCCTTTTGGTTCATGATGCTTTTACGCCAGAGCTCCGAGAACGCCTTCGTCTTGCTAAAATCCCACTGCAGGATTTTGATCCGCTTGACCCTTCACACGTCACCGCTCCCGAGTTCACCAGCCAGTCGCACGCCGAGAAGATTGCCCGCGCCCGTGAATTATATCAAGGTCGTATGCTTGCTGCTTGCCTGCGTATGCCGAAGGCCCATCTCGGTCTTGCGGTTTTGCAATTCTTCCACGCTCTGCCTGAGGATGACCACCATCATGTGGTCAAAGCTACGATCGAAGCTTTCCAAGAAGATCGTCCTCGACCTGTTCGTCCTGCGCCCACCGCACGCTCGCAATTGTCTGTCCGTGCTGCGACAAGCCGTCTTTTCGGTGACACTCTTGGCGCCGAGGAAGATACGCCCATGGAAGAAGAGCAGCAGCAACGTGAGCCTGCACAAGCAGTAGTCCCTGGCGATGTCGGGATGCAGCTTGACAACGTACAGTCTGACAGTCAATGATAGATCAACATCATGTTGGTCTATTAAACGCGGCCGGGCTGGCTCGGTCGCCTGATGAAATTACTCGTCAGTGTCAGAATAAAAACATCGGTTAGAGGCCTAGCTCATATTCTAGTAATAATTTAATATTAATAATCATTATATGGATTCCTGGCATGAATTGATACTTTATTAGCTTTTTCTTCTGTAGTTATTATACTTACACTTATTATATAATCTCAAATGTTGTAAAATGGTGTATTTTGATTGTATACATTTAGAATTAATATTAAAAATCTTATATTTATTTATTTATTACCATTTTAATAGTTTTATTATATTGGTACTTTGTAAAATCTATTATTATATCATAAACACTTACATATAGCCTATCAATATCGTTATCATTTAAATAATCTTCCATTTTAATTATAAATTCATTATAATCATCAGTATAATCATTCTCCATGTCATTATCATTATAAATATTTTCAATTATATTCTTATGTTCTATAAAATCTATTTCATATATTTTTTTGTTATTGTTTTCTATTACTAGTTCAAATTCATCTGCAGCAAAAGACAAGTCACCCAAAAAAAGCTTAAACTGTAACTCAAAAGGCATTATATTATAATTTTAATTTTAAATAAAAATTCAATTTTTTAGATGAGGATCTATTTAATTAGGTAGATATGTATATACTGTGTCTACAGTATAGCACTATACTATATTGTTAATATGCTATATTTATTTATTCTAGTGTTTTTTACACTTTATTCCTTCCATTGGGACATAATTATTACAACTTTTAACTGTGCATATATGTTCTTCTGTATCAGATTCCCAATTATCTTCATTAGATTCTACTGAAGGACATAATTCTAATAATTTTTCATATAAATACTCCAATCCAGTATTATTTACAGACTTGAAAGTATAGTAGCTAAATATATATTCTGAATTATATAAATCAGTATTGTTCTTTATGAAATTTAATATTCCACATGTTCTATCTAATCTTGGTGTATTTTTATCCAATTTTATGTCTATCTTATTTGATATATCTTTAAAATCTTTATCATTATATATAGTTGTATAAAAATCTATATCTTTTCTATTTTTGGTGTATATAAGATCGTAATAATCATCATTTTTATTTTGTAATAGTTTTGTATTTTTTTGTATTCTACGTATAATATTATCAACTATTTGAACCTGATTAGTAGGCTTCTTTGGTTTTCTTGGGGTATTTTTACTTTCACTTTTATTTTTATTATTAATAATATCATATAATACTGTTGTATTAAATCCTTTTTCCACAATTTCTTTTACCCTGTAATGCATAAGTTCTATATCTTTTTTATCTGGTTTATTATTTTTTTCTGTTTCAATGTTTTTATTCTCCACAATTATATTTTTTGGAGTATTAGTATCAATTGTATTTTTATTAATATTATCAGAACCTAAATTATGTACTATATTATATAAAGTGTTTACATCAAATCCTTTATTAACAATATCCTGTATCCTATAATGAAATAATTCTATTTTATCCTTATTATTATTTTTATCATTATTTTCATTTTCTGGTGTATCACTATTAATATTATCTTTTATAGATCTATAGCTTTTAATAATATCTTCTAATTCTGCCATATTTTTTAATTTAAATCTATTTAAAAAGTTTGCATAATAATTTCTCTTAAAAACCATATTCTCTAATATACTTACCATTATAGCATCATCATCAAAACCAGACATACAACCAGTGCCTACTAATAAATCTCTTATTCGTTTTATAACTTTAGTTTCTTTTGTACATTTGTTAGTTACATCAATTACCCAATTTTTATGTCTCTCACATTGTTTTTCAAGTGCTATTATTTTATCTTCACGCATATTTAATTGATTTCTAAAAAATGATATTTTAAACATATTTTGTTCATTTGTTGTTTCTAGATCTTTAATATATTTATTTAATTCAGATATTTTTAATTTTAAATCTGTTATTTCGTTCTCTTGGTTCATTATAAATTCTGTTACTTTTTTCGTTTGATCAACATTCATGAGTTTTTTTTTAAAATAAAATAAAAATCAATTAAATTATTAATGTATGCATACATGTTACACAACCCCTTAAAAATTAATTGATAAGAATTGAATTTCAATATACATAATTATATTTATTACATATATTAGCTCATATTTATATTTATTTATATCTACAAGCTTTGCGACCGCTTCGCTGCGGTCGTCCGCAAACCTTCGAACTGCGCTCCGGGTGTGATTGAGCCCCTTCGCCTGCGGCTCCGGGTCATCACAACCTCCACTTGATCTTCGGCTTGCTCCCTCCCGCGTCGCAAAGCTTGTTGGGGGCCAGCCCCCAAACCCCCGTTTTCTTAATCAGAGGGTAGCGTTTTTGTATCTCGGCGGGACAGACAATTTCATAGATGGTCGATCTAAAAGATAGTGCTGAAGTATTCTTTGAAAATTGTGATATTGTATTTAAGATATGGAGAACTAATTAAGAACCTCAGTATATACCACATTGCGGGTAATGTTAGGTGGTGGTAAAGTGGCGGTCGAATTCTGTGAATCAGGTAGCGTAAGGAAAACATGAACGGAAGAAGGGGATGAGACACGGGAGAGTGCGACATAGAGCTGGCCATGAGTAAAAACAGGCGAAGGAAGGAATAGACTCATACTGTCGAGCGTCTGTCCCTGACTCTTGTTGACCGTCATGGCAAAGGCAGGCCGTACAGGGAATTGCTTTCTTTGGAATGCAATGGGATCTGTGTCCTTTGTGCGCATTTTGATGCGAGGTATGTGTACGATTTGACCTGTTGCAAGACGATCAGAATTAATAAATCAAATGAACAAAAGTAGAAATGGTCTATAGTACATGCCTGTGTTTTCACCAACTGCAATCTCGGCGACGATGATGAAGCGAAGGAATTGTCGGCATATCAACCTTGTACCGTTGCATAAACCGTGCTGGGGCTTGAGGTTCCGAAGCAGCATGATAGGTTGGCCAACCTTTAGTTCGAGTTTGTAAGGCGGCATGCCGGATGGAGTTTGCGTATTTAAAAATTCAGGTGGGTACAGATTTCCATCTTGCGCATCAACTGGTGTGTCAATTGCTGTAAATACACGAGACTGGCCCGGCATCAGCTGCATTGCGCGGTCGTTGATGTGCGCCGCCACTCGATTTAACGGACTGAGGATTGCGGCAGATGTGAATGCATGATTCCTTTGATGTTGTTGGTGTGTGCGAAGGAACGGCCATGTGTGATCGATGATACGATCATAGTCATCGCGAGCAACAAAAGTGCACCAATTACGCGGGAGCGAGATAAAGTCATCTGATGGTATCATGGATCCTTCAACGTGCGGCTCACGACCATCTCCAATGCGCAAAAGATAATCAGCAAACTGCTGGATTATCGCGGGATCTTGACCGCTCGAGACAGCTCGTTGGACTCGCATGTTCTGCTGGAGACGACGTATTTGTACGTGGTGCCACAGAGGAGAGCTCTTTATGCAGCGACCAATAATACCGGATTTGTCGGCATTTTGGATGACAGGAAGCGTTTGGCGAAAGTCGCCACCAAAGACAACTGTCTTACCCCCGAATGGTACTTGCTCCAAGGCCCGATCAACGCTACCCATCAAATCCTGAAAGAAGCGATTGACAGCTTCAACTGCGAAACGATCCATCATAGGAGCCTCGTCCCAAATTATCAGCCTGCTTCTCTTGAGAACGCCCGCTTTGACCGACTGGATCTGTAGGTTGCAAGTAGAGTGCTCGTTCAAGTCCAGAGGAAGACCGAAAGTTGAATGCGCTGTCCGGCCGCCGGTAAGCAAGAGAGCAGCGATACCGGATGCAGCAACAGCCGTCGTCTCGTGGCCCTCGGCGTAGAGACCATCAATTAAAACGTTGTACAAAAATGTCTTGCCCGTGCCACCTGGACCATCGATAAAAAATATCTTCGGCTGCGACGTGCTATCGGTCAGGGATGCGCAAATGATCTCTTGATATATGTTGGCCTGATCAGCATTCAAAGCGCGAATACGGCCGGGCAGACCTTCAGCTACTTGCTCAGGAGTGCGATGGACTGCTTGTGATGCGATGGCACTTGTCGCGATACTGGTCAGCGGGCGGGGAGTCGGCAAAGAACCAAAAGCGGAAAGAGAGCTGCCTATTTCATGGAGTGCTTCATCAAGACCGTGCAAAGCGACATCGTACGCGAGCTGGTGGTCAACGTCGGCATTGCTGTCATTAAGGCGTTGCTGCGCATATATGTGATCAGCTGCAAGGTGGTCGCGAAAACGCTCCCAAAGGTGGCCAGGTGATGCAGGATTCGAAAACGTCAAAATAATAGCAAACAGCTGCCGAAGCTTTTCGGCTGAAACTTGGAATGTACATGCCTCATCTAGGCAATCTTCCCATTCCTGGTCGTTGTCCAAAAGTCCCATGGCAATGGCGGCAGCTTGAAAGGTTGGGTGTATAAACCCTTCGACAGTCTTCAAAGAGTCCCACGATGTTGCACCTCTGACGTTGATAAGCAATAAGCGCAAAGAATAGCGCTCCAAATCTCGAGGCTGGACAAAGTATAATCGTCCAATTGCCGATCTTGAATTGGTCCTGGCTATCCACCGTTTGTTTCGCGGATCGTAAGAATAATTTTTGGGGATATCCACGTAGGCAAGTTGCCGGGCTTCTTCGTCTAACTCGTTCAAACGGAACCATGCGGTAAGCTTTGTGATGCGCGGTCGATCAAGGAGCCGGGCGACATCATCGTCATCTCGGAAATAGACTCTCTCCATTCCTGGAAGATGGACATCTAGTCTGCAGATGGTAGGATACTGGTTGTGGAGCCGGAAGGAGTAAAGACGCCAAATGCTTTCTGTAGCCGAGATGTATCGAGTATTTTGCCATTGGCGGATTTCGTCGAGGTCTTGTTCATCGTTGTCCAGTCGTGCAGATGCCCTGTCAATGCCTTTGTACACATACTTGTACAGGTATTTTACAGACTGAGCTGTCGTGCAAATTTCGACATTCACATGGGCGTTGTACTTCAATGAAATGTACTTGTTGTACGGCACGACCCATGAGTTATCGATCGGGGGATGGTTGCGGTTGGACCGAGGGATAGCTTGCGCAGAATTATCTCGACGGCGGTACTGGACGTAACCCCTTTCGTCAATGACGGTATGTGTAGAAAACGGCTTTGGAAATCCTTTCGTGCAGCGGTTGCCATCTGTACATGGTGAATTCGGATTGAATAAACCACAGGGTCTATGGATCATGCTACCCAGAACAGTCTCGTAAAGCGCTGGCTCAGTAGCCCGGTCCGGCAGCTCAGCACAGGTGATGGCATCTATGTCATCGGCTGTCAATGGTTCGTCACGAGGGTGCAAAATCAAAAGTATGTGCGCGTGAGGAAGGCCGCGCTTCTGGAACTCAATGACATGCACAGCGCCAAGTACAGTCCCGAATATCTCCTTCTGTTTGAGGTCTTCCAGAAGGCATTTGACTTTCTCGTTAAAGACGCGGCAGATGAGATCAGGTCTGTCACTGGCAACCTGTCCGGGCTCTAAGCTCTGCTGAATCTCGGGCCAATTTGGATTACATGTGAATGTAATGAAAAGATCTGGCTTGCCAAGTGCGCGAACGATACCCATAGCGTCTTGGAATTGCTGCTGCATGTATCGAGGACCACCCGTAAATGACGAAGGAAGGATGACCCTAGATCCGACTTGCCGCGCGAGAACATGGGCACCATCTGCCTCATAAACAGCATCCACTGCTCCCTGATATAAATCAGCTCGCAGGCGAGACTGCTGTTGCCGAGCATATCGCAGCCGCTGTGTCTCCACTTTGGCGTAGTTATCCACGATGTATTCATGCAGCAAACGGCCGGCATTGATGAGTAACTGGCCGTGCCGCTTTTGTACCATGAACGCATAGTACATGCGAGTTGTCAGACGCGACCGGCTGCCCCTATCCTGAACGTCGCCGTCGTCATCGCCGTGCATGTCGCGGTCAGCAGTGTGAAGGTCGCCAAAATCCGAAGAATGATTTTCAGGAAGAATGGTACCATTTAAACCTAGGCGCGTGTTCCAGCCAGTTTCGCCACGAGGAAATAGGAGGACGTAATGCAGCGGATCGTACAATGGATGCAGTTCGTTTATATACTTGAGATCCCCTTCTTTGGTCATGTAAATGACATCCCTGGTAGCAGCTGCCTGCTCCGAATCCATCTCGCCCGGCAAAATAACGGCAACTTCGGCACACGTTGGGGCGTCAAACTGCCGTCCTTGTTGCCTACTGGCATTGGCTGAAATGCGAACAGCAAAATTGTCGCCAGGGTGGATGCGCATGCGCTCTGCTGCCGACTGAAGCTGTGAAGCGAGAGGATTGACAGTATGCAGCATGTCTTGGAGTCTTTGTACCGTCAAAGGATCGATGCTGTCTTCACGAAACTGGGAGATGCGATGACCGACTTGATCTTCCGGGTCATAAATCCAAATTTGCGAGAAGACAGGGGCTTGTTGACTTGTAGCAGGAAGGAGTGGACCGATCCGGTGATGAACGCGACCCATAACCCGTAGACAATACGCTCCATGCTGATTATTCGAGACAGATTGATCGACGCTGAGGCCAATGGATGAGAAAGCGAGCATGTTGTTGTACCGGCGTATGTTTTGCCGGAAAAGTCTTGCATCGCGCGAGCTGGATGTAAGTAGGTGGGGAAGAGGGTCCGGCAGGGCATCGGGCAGAGTAATTTGGACTTTCCCAGACTGGCAACAAATGTTGAAGATGGGGTTATCGACTGATCCCCTGACCTTTTCCCAAGAGAATAGCTGAGCATGACAAAAAGGACACGATTTCAGGTGGACAGGCAGAATATGGCGTCCGTCGTTGACGTTTGATCCCGTCACAACGTCTTCGGTGAATACGTTTTGGCGGGCAACGCGATAGAAGGTTGGGAAATTAGGGCTGAAAACCGCGTCGGCCTCGACTGCTGCATCCCTACATGATTCATATCGATTTAGCCATAAAGTACTCGATCGCTAGATATATTGACTTACCCATCAGTGGCCGTATCGTCATCAGCCATGTACTGAATATCTTCCATGGATGCTGATTCCAAAAGGACATTATCTTGTCGGCGTTGACTATAGTGATTTTGCAGATTTAAAGCTGTTAATTGCCAGCCGAATAACAGAAGCAACGCTTAGACTTACATTTCTGCAGCTTCGATCGCGGTTTCATTCAAATTCGCTGAATTTAGCGGGCAGTCGCGGTGAGAGATTCGTCGGTGGGTGCTCGAACCACAGCGGCAGCAAAGTAGATCTCTATGCCCTTCCTCATCTCGATCAGCATCAGGATCACTTTGAGAATCAACATGAGCGATGACGATCGGGGATCTGATGAAGACAATGTCAATGCTAATGTCAGTGCTTGCACATAGTATTCCTTTAGGTAAACGTACTCTGCAACGCCCACAACGTTATCTATCACTGCATTCGCAGGATTAAGTGGGCAGAATTGGTGCGAAACCCTGCTGTGGGTCGTTGAACCGCAGCGACAACGACGCGTCCTGAGGTTAACCGGATTCAAAGGGCAGGACTGATGAGAAATGCGAGAGTGATTTATCGAACCGCAACGGCACGGTCTACGCTGGGCAGGCATGATATTATGTACTTCAGACACGAAAAGAACCGAGAAGAGCAAAAAAGTAAATAAAATAAAGCATGAAATCATATTTATTGTTCCTGAATTATTCGCATGACTGTTTTCCACACATGACACCCATGTCACAAACGTCGATCGGGCCATCATAGCCCTACAGGCAGCACTCTTACGAATCATCGACCACAGAATCCAAAGCAGAGTCCAGCCCAATAATAAACAAAGTGCATTCTTAAAAAAGCACAATTCGTACCTTTGCCGGAGAAGACCCCTCTTGGTTGACATGACGATTGCAAGTCACTTGGGTCAAAGTCAACGTACCGACCTCATACTTGCACTGAGGATAGCTTCAATAATGTAGAGTTCGGTTCTGTAACAAAAAGTGGGGTGATCATAAGAAAAGTGTATCCAGAATAGAGAAAAGCGAAATTCTTACTTTTGGCTGAGAAGGCTCCTCCTGCTTTGAGATGACGATTGCGAGTCACATGGGTCAAAGTCAACGTACCGACCTCATACTTGCACTGAGGATAGCGGCAATGATGTAGAACACGATTCTGTAATAAAAAGTGGGGTGATCATAAGAAAAGTGTATTCATAACGGATAAAAGCAGAATTCTTACTTTTGGCTGAGAAGGCCGCTCTTGTTTGAGATGACGATTGCGAGTCACATGGGTCAAAGTCAACGTACCGACCTCATACTTGCACTGAGGATAGCGTCAATGATGTAGAACACGATTCTGTTATAAAAAGTGGGGTGAACGTAAGAAAAGTGTATCCAGAATAGAGAAAAGCACAATTCTTACTTTTGGCTGAGAAGGCGCGTCTCGGTTGAGATGACGATTGCGAGTCACATGGGTCAAAGTCAACGTACCGACCTCACACTTGCACTGAGGATAGCGTCAATGATGTAGAACACGATTCTGTAATAAAAAGTGGGGTGATCATAAGAAAAGTGTATTCATAACGGATAAAAGCAGAATTCTTACTTTTGGCTGAGAAGGCCCCTCTTGGTTGAGATGACGATTGCGAGTCACATGGGTCAAAGTCAACGTACCGTCCTCATATTTGTACTGAGGATAGCTTCAATGATGTAGAACACGATTCTGTAATAAAAAGTGGGGTGATCATAAGAAAAGTGTATTCATAACAGAGAAAAGCACAATTCTTACTTTTGGCTGAGAAGGCCCCTCTTGGTTGAGATGACGATTGCGAGTCACATGGGTCAAATTCAACGTACCGACCTCATACTTGCACTGAGGATAGCGTCAATGATGTAGAACACGATTCTGTTATAAAAAGTGGGGTGAACGTAAGAAAAGTGTATCCAGAATAGAGAAAAGCACAATTCTTACTTTTGGCTGAGAAGGCGCGTCTCGGTTGAGATGACGATTGCGAGTCACATGGGTCAAAGTCAACGTACCGACCTCACACTTGCACTGAGGATAGCGTCAATGATGTAGAACACGATTCTGTAATAAAAAGTGGGGTGATCATAAGAAAAGTGTATTCATAACGGATAAAAGCAGAATTCTTACTTTTGGCTGAGAAGGCCCCTCTTGGTTGAGATGACGATTGCGAGTCACATGGGTCAAAGTCAACGTACCGTCCTCATATTTGTACTGAGGATAGCTTCAATGATGTAGAACACGATTCTGTAATAAAAAGTGGGGTGATCATAAGAAAAGTGTATTCATAACAGAGAAAAGCACAATTCTTACTTTTGGCTGAGAAGGCCCCTCTTGGTTGAGATGACGATTGCGAGTCACATGGGTCAAAGTCAACGTACCGACCTCACACTTGTACTGAGGATAGCGTCAATGATGTAGAACACGATTCTGTTATAAAAAGTGGGGTGATCATAAGAAAAGTGTATTCATAACGGATAAAAGCAGAATTCTTACTTTTGGCTGAGAAGGCCGCTCTTGTTTGAGATGACGATTGCGAGTCACATGGGTCAAAGTCAACGTACCGACCTCATACTTGCACTGAGGATAGCGTCAATGATGTAGAACACGATTCTGTAATAAAAAGTGGGGTGATCATAAGAAAAGTGTATTCATAACGGATAAAAGCAGAATTCTTACTTTTGGCTGAGAAGGCCCCTCTTGGTTGAGATGACGATTGCGAGTCACATGGGTCAAAGTCAACGTACCGTCCTCATATTTGTACTGAGGATAGCTTCAATGATGTAGAACACGATTCTGTAATAAAAAGTGGGGTGATCATAAGAAAAGTGTATTCATAACAGAGAAAAGCACAATTCTTACTTTTGGCTGAGAAGGCCCCTCTTGGTTGAGATGACGATTGCGAGTCACATGGGTCAAAGTCAACGTACCGACCTCACACTTGTACTGAGGATAGCGTCAATGATGTAGAACACGATTCTGTTATAAAAAGTGGGGTGATCATAAGAAAAGTGTATTCATAACGGATAAAAGCAGAATTCTTACTTTTGGCTGAGAAGGCCGCTCTTGTTTGAGATGACGATTGCGAGTCACATGGGTCAAAGTCAACGTACCGACCTCATACTTGCACTGAGGATAGCGTCAATGATGTAGAACACGATTCTGTAATAAAAAGTGGGGTGATCATAAGAAAAGTGTATTCATAACGGATAAAAGCAGAATTCTTACTTTTGGCTGAGAAGGCCGCTCTTGTTTGAGATGACGATTGCGAGTCACATGGGTCAAAGTCAACGTACCGACCTCATACTTGCACTGAGGATAGCGTCAATGATGTAGAACACGATTCTGTTATAAAAAGTGGGGTGAACGTAAGAAAAGTGTATCCAGAATAGAGAAAAGCACAATTCTTACTTTTGGCTGAGAAGGCGCGTCTCGGTTGAGATGACGATTGCGAGTCACATGGGTCAAAGTCAACGTACCGACCTCACACTTGTACTGAGGATAGCGTCAATGATGTAGAACACGATTCTGTAATAAAAAGTGGGGTGATCATAAGAAAAGTGTATTCATAACGGATAAAAGCAGAATTCTTACTTTTGGCTGAGAAGGCCGCTCTTGTTTGAGATGACGATTGCGAGTCACATGGGTCAAAGTCAACGTACCGACCTCATATTTGTACTGAGGATAGCTTCAATGATGTAGAACACGATTCTGTAATAAAAAGTGGGGTGATCATAAGAAAAGTGTATTCATAACAGAGAAAAGCACAATTCTTACTTTTGGCTGAGAAGGCGCGTCTCGGTTGAGATGACGATTGCGAGTCACATGGGTCAAAGTCAACGTACCGACCTCACACTTGCACTGAGGATAGCGTCAATGATGTAGAACACGATTCTGTAATAAAAAGTGGGGTGATCATAAGAAAAGTGTATTCATAACGGATAAAAGCAGAATTCTTACTTTTGGCTGAGAAGGCCCCTCTTGGTTGAGATGACGATTGCGAGTCACATGGGTCAAAGTCAACGTACCGACCTCATACTTGCACTGAGGATAGCTTCAATGATGTAGAACACGATTCTGTAGTAAAAACCGGGGTGATCATAAGGAGCTTGTTCGCTTTTTTGGAGCCTTTGTGTGTGTGTTTTGATGGCTTATTCCTAAAAATTTCCTTTTTTGTATTCTAGTAAAAAAGTTAGCTGAGTTTCAGCGGTGGGTTTTTTTTTATATATAAGATACTTACTGATGAACATCAATAGGTATTTCAATTTTAGCTTTTTTTAATCTTTTGCCATTAATTATAATATATTCATCTACTATATTATCTTCATGTTCAGAATCACTATTATTAGGTTCTTTTTCTGATTCATCATCACTGATATCTTTCTCAAGAAACTTATTTTGAAAATCTGTAGATTCATTATACATTTCATTAGATTTTTGATAATCTTGAAATATAATATTAATTTTATTTTGTTTGCTTGGAAATTCAAAATTATCAGCATACCATAACATATGATGAGGTTCTTCTTTAATATTAAATTTTTCCATAAATAATTTTATATTTTTTAATATACAAGCTACTCTAAACTGTAAATTAAATATTTTTATATCTGATATTTGTAAAGCACTTCTATTATTAGTGAATCTTTTAAATGTACTTGTTAATATCGAAAACTCATGTTCTATTAAAGATCTATAAGATCCAATTGTATTATTAATAATTTTTTCTTTTCTAATAGGAAAGTTGAAATTCTTCCTACTAAAATGATTATACCCTTCTTGTTCAGCTATTTCATTAAATTTATCTATATATTGTGTATAACCACCATCAACACAAATATTATCATATTTACTTATTTTTTTATATAATCCCATTTGTATAAACATACTACCATCATTACCTTTTGCACATTTTTGGGATTTACTGGTGTATAATATCATAGAATTTACATCTATAACAACTTGTGTTCTTATACCAGGTGATTTTAACTTGTGGCTATATAATTCAGATCTTTTTTCATTTACTTTATAATATTTAATTTTGGTATCTATACCATCTAATAATAATGTTGTATTTTTTAAATAATTAGGATTATTAATTCTTGCTGATAAAATTCTAATTTTAGTAGTACTAAACACTTTTTTCTAAATCAAACTTTACTTTTTTATTAATATTAGTATAATTTGTAATCCAAAACTTTTTGTATATTCTATAAAATGAGCTATATGGAAGAAATTTATCCATATCAACTCCATTTTCACCAGAAACAATATGATACAATAACACTAAAGCTTTATCAACTTCATGATAAGGACCTGGATACTCTTTATTACCATACAAAATTACTATAAAATAAAATACTGCTGTATATCCTAATTTTTCTAATAAATAATTTTTTATAAATCTGATACTATCATTCTTTAAATCTTTAATAATGCTTCTATGGGTTAAAGGGTAAAATAACTGACGAGAATGTTAATCAAAAATTTTACAATTTAAATAAATTTTAATAATAACTACTCCTGCATATTGTTACACAAAAAATTTATCGTGCATACTTTTAGGTATAAAATTGATTTTTTAATTCTATAAAAAAGTTTTATTATTATATTATATCTATAATATTTTTATATTTACTAAATTCCAGTATGAAATCACACAAAATCACTAAGTTACAAAAGTCTAAATATCACAAAAATTATCTAAAAGTACATCAACCTATGAAAAGATATGATATAATTGAAAATATGAAAAATATGAAAAATATGAAAAATATGGATGATATGCAAAATATGCAAAATATGGATTCTATGAACAAAACCATGTTAAATAATACAAAATATGCTAAAATTCTAAAATATGATAATTGGACAATTTCTGATATTAGTAGAATAGAACAGAATATGTTAAAAGATGTTAGAAGAAGACATAAATATCAAAAACCTAAACAAGAAATAATAGAAAAAAATATCAAAGTAACAAAAAAACTTGATAATTTATTTAATATTGAATCTTATCATAATTTACATGAAATATTTATTGATGAAAATAAAGCAATACAGTATCTATTTGATAAAGGCTATTTAAATAAAAAATCTAAATGTGAAAACTGTAATAATGAATTAGGTATATATTATAAATCCAAATTATATGGATGTAAAAAAGAAGGATGTAGAAAATCTTTTTCCATCCTAAAAGGTACTATTTTTGCTAATCAAAAGCTACCTATAAATGAGATTCTACATATATTGTATGAATATTTAAAAGAAACACCAAGAAAAAGGGTAACAACTGATTATAGGTGTCCCCAAATAATTTCTATATAAATTTTATTTAGAATTTAGAATTTACAAAATTGAAATAATATCTTCATTTACATTTATCTAAATTTTAAAGTATACATGAAAAATAATTAAATATTTTATTATTATTATTTTTATCTTAAAACAAAACTTTTTTATGGTTTTAGGAAATAACTTTAAAACTATATTTAATATTCTATTTATAATATTACAAATCTTCAGACATAGCTGAAGTTTTATGAAATTTATTACTACTATCATGATTTATAGTATCAGTATTAATTTTTAGTTTCTTTTTATTTTTATTTTTATCTTTATTTTTAGTTTTAGAAGATATTATATTATATTCATCTAACATGAACTTATATTGGTATTTAATTTTATCACATTTTAATGTATAGACAATTATATTATTTTTCGATTTTTTTATATTGAACTCCTGTATATTAAAATCATTATTATTAATAATTAAATCTATTATGTAGCTTTTTTTTAAATTTTCTTTAAACTCTAAATCTTCAAATGGATTCATTATTTAATATTTTTTATACTCTTGATATTCAATTAAACATCTTATAATAATGCTTCCTAAGTTAAAAATAAAATTTTACTTCCAGATTATATATTATCAAGAAAAACATATTCTTATGTAAAAAACGGATTTTTTAATCCGTATTTTAAAAAATATCAGAATATGTATAAAAGAAATAAATTATTGTAGATTGGAATACTTTATCGATAAAAAAATTGAATTTTGTATTTTAAATAAAAATGAATTCGGAAGATCTAAAAAAATTCTTATTAAGCTTAGTATTATTTAAAGAAGAATTTTATAAATATAAGCTAGATAATAATAAAATATATAAAATTGATTTAGATGATGAATATAATAAAATAAAAAATATATACAATGAAATTTTAAAAGATAAGGTATTCAATGAAAATTTTAATGAATTTATACATAAACTAAAAATATTTATAATTAATGAAGAATTTTTTAAGGTTTATCTAATTGGTTTTGATATAACATTTATATTAGATGATTTTGTAGATTATAATATTGTAATTTTTACTGAGTAACAATATAAATAATGGATATGTTAATATATTAATAAAAATTCAACTTTTTAACAAAGTTATAATAAAAGAATATAAATTATATTAGAACGGATTAAAAAATCTGTTTTTTTATATGTAGGTATAATTTCTAGATTTAAATAAAGATCTAATTTATTATACTATAATAGCATATATACTATACTGTATATATACTTTACTGTATATATATGTATGTAGATGTTCAAAAGTACCGATCTTTATCTGTATAAGATTTTAAAAATTGTTTCCATACGTTTTTTCGCTTGTTATTATATCTCCATTTGTATTCATTAAACATTGGTATAATATATTTTTTTCCTCTATGATATGGTTTTATTTTTCTTTTTAATGTACCAAACATATTTTCAACATTCTGTGTGTGAACCCACTGATTATTAGGATCTACAAAATTTTTACTATGATTTATCATTGCATGTTTATATCCAAGTTTTTTTAGCTGATGATAAGATCTAAAACTATCTGTAAATATAACAGCATCTTTATCTACATTCCTTTGTATAAAATCTAAAATAGTTTCTTTTTTTCTATTTTCAACAATCTCTAAATGCATATTCTTAATATTATTATCATTAACACCTTTTCGTTCAGTACAACCCAGAACCCATACATTACCAGCTAATTTTCTGCCTCTATTGTATTTAGATTTGGAGAATACAGATTCATCTATTTCAACAAATTTTTTACATTTTTCCTATTATTATCAATTTTAAAAATATTTCTAAATAACTTGCTATATCTTGTTATAGTATTAGGTGATTTTACCAATGACGAAATAATACTTTGTCTAGGTGTATTTTTTAGATATTCATATAGTACATGTAATATTTCATTCACAGGAAGCTTTTGTTTTGAAAAAGGAGTATCTTTGAATATGGATACAGCTTTTCTGCAAGATTTTTTTGTACATCTATATAATTTGGTTTTATAATTTATATTTACATTCCCATCACATATACTACATTTATCTCGTTTTTCAATATATTTATTATCAAATAGATAATCAATAGCTTTTTTCTCATCTATAAACACTTCATGTAAATCTTTAAATGACTCTATATTAAAAAAATCATTAACATTATTTTCATTCAATTTTTTATTCTTTAAAATTGATTTCTGCTTGCTTTTTCTCTTTTTTCTTAAACTTTTCTTTTCATCTTTACTCATATCATCTATTGTCCAGTTTTGATAATCCAGAATTTTACCATATATTTCAATTTTTTTCACATTTGACATTTTTTGTAATTTTTGCATACTTAACATAGATTTGTATTTTTCCATAGGTTCATAAATTTTTCTATAATTATCTTTAATCTTAGCATATTGTAGTTTTGTAACTTTATGAGATTTTATATTGATAAATAAAAATATTATTTTGGTATACTGTATAATAATAAAAAGTTTTTATAAAAATAAAAAATCAATTTTATATCTGAAAGTATGCACCCCTTATTATTTTGTGTAACAATGATTCAGGGGGTAGTCTAAATTTAAATCTTTATAGAATTATAATTTTTATTAGCATAATATTATAGGGGACATGTATCTTGAGTATATACCTAATTATGTATATTGAAATTCAATTCTTATTAATTAATTTTTAAGGGGTTGTGTAACATGTATGCATACATTAATAATTTAATTGATTTTTATTTTATTTTAAAAAAAAACTCATGAATGTTGATCAAACGAAAAAAGTAACAGAATTTATAATGAACCAAGATAACGAAATAACAGATTTAAAATTAAAAATATCTGAATTAAATAAATATATTAAAGATCTAGAAATAACAAATGAACAAAATATGTTTAAAATATCATTTTTTAGAAATCAATTAAATATGCGTGAAGATAAAATAATAGCACTTGAAAAACAATGTGAGAGACATAAAAATTGGGTAATTGATGTAACTAACAAATGTACAAAAGAAACTAAAGTTATAAAACGAATAAGAGATTTATTAGTAGGCACTGGTTGTATGTCTGGTTTTGATGATGATGCTATAATGGTAAGTATATTAGAGAATATGGTTTTTAAGAGAAATTATTATGCAAACTTTTTAAATAGATTTAAATTAAAAAATATGGCAGAATTAGAAGATATTATTAAAAGCTATAGATCTATAAAAGATAATATTAATAGTGATACACCAGAAAATGAAAATAATGATAAAAATAATAATAAGGATAAAATAGAATTATTTCATTATAGGATACAGGATATTGTTAATAAAGGATTTGATGTAAACACTTTATATAATATAGTACATAATTTAGGTTCTGATAATATTAATAAAAATACAACTGATACTAATACTCCAAAAAATATAATTGTGGAGAATAAAAACATTGAAACAGAAAAAAATAATAAACCAGATAAAAAAGATATAGAACTTATGCATTACAGGGTAAAAGAAATTGTGGAAAAAGGATTTAATACAACAGTATTATATGATATTATTAATAATAATAATAAAAGTAAAAGTAAAAATACCCCAAGAAAACCAAAGAAGCCTACTAATCAGATTCAAATAGTTGATAATATTATACGTAGAATACAAAAAAATACAAAATTATTACAAAATAAAAATGATGATTATTACAATCTTATATACACCAAAAATAGAAAAGATATAGATTTTTATACAACTATATATAATGATAAAGATTTTAAAGATATATCAAATAAGATAGACATAAAGTTGGATAAAAATACACCAAGATTAGATAGAACATGTGGAATATTAAATTTCATAAAGAACAATACTGATTTATATAATTCAGAATATATATTTAGCTACTATACTTTCAAGTCTGTAAATAATACTGGATTGGAGTATTTATATGAAAAATTATTAGAATTATGTCCTTCAGTAGAATCTAATGAAGATAATTGGGAATCTGATACAGAAGAACATATATGCACAGTTAAAAGTTGTAATAATTATGTCCCAATGGAAGGAATAAAATGTAAAAAACACTAGAATAAATAAATATAGCATATTAACAATATAGTATAATGCTATACTGTAGACACAGTATATACATATCTACCTAATTAAATAGATCCTCATCTAAAAAATTGAATTTTTATTTAAAATTAAAATTATAATATAATGCCTTTTGAGTTACAGTTTAAGCTTTTTTTGGGTGACTTGTCTTTTGCTGCAGATGAATTTGAACTAGTAATAGAAAACAATAACAAAAAAATATATGAAATAGATTTTATAGAACATAAGAATATAATTGAAAATATTTATAATGATAATGACATGGAGAATGATTATACTGATGATTATAATGAATTTATAATTAAAATGGAAGATTATTTAAATGATAACGATATTGATAGGCTATATGTAAGTGTTTATGATATAATAATAGATTTTACAAAGTACCAATATAATAAAACTATTAAAATGGTAATAAATAAATAAATATAAGATTTTTAATATTAATTCTAAATGTATACAATCAAAATACACCATTTTACAACATTTGAGATTATATAATAAGTGTACGTATAATAACTACAGAAGAAAAAGCTAATAAAGTATCAATTCATGCCAGGAATCCATATAATGATTATTAATATTAAATTATTTCTAGAATATGAGCTAGGCCTCTAAACAGATAATCCTATACCACAGGCAGGGACTCATCGTCTTCAGACATGGAGTCTTCCGACACCTTCTCCAATCTCAGCATCGTGTCGATGGCAGCGTCCGACTCATCGTCACTCGGCACACCGTCCTGCACGTAGTATCCATTACTTTGGTAGTGGTAGAAAATGGTCTGCATAGTAAACGGTTGGAGCTGTCCTGACTTCGCGTTCTGGCTTTTGAAATAAGGAACCGAAGTCAGCTACCATAGACATTGCATTTATTTCGACAGTCAGCAACATTATTCTTTTGTGATTCCTTGAATTATAATGGACTTCGCTCAAATTACAGTGAGCTTTCCAAGAAGTGCAACTAAGGTACTAAGGAATGCAAGAGACTTCTCAAGAATTGTACTGAGTCTTCGGAAAAATGCACCAGGCTTGCCAAAAAATACATTGGGTCTGCCGAAAAATACATTGGCCTACTGAAAAATACATCGGACTCCCAAACATTTCAACAGCCAACCAAATTTTACAAAGTCGGAATTTCATTTTGCAACAGGGACCCCCAATTTTTGCAACTTCAAACTGGAATCACTGTAAAGAAGTATACATCCTTTTGCGGATGCGGCACCGAACACTCTCTTCTCCAATCTACTTAAATCGTCCAGAGTTCTCAGAGGTTTCCCCCCCCTCCGAAATTTTTTGTGACTTGCAAATTTTTTGGCTGGTGATTTCGCGCTCTGGCAGGGCGAATTTCGACTTTGTTTTTTTTCTTGTCCAGCACGCCCAACTATGCCTTCATTACGCTCATCTCCAGAACCACCTCCCATCTTTCGCTTGTTTTTTGCAATACACGAATAAAGACGGCTTCAAGCTACCATACAGTATTCATCTCGTTGCACATTGTTGTCATCTCAAGTTAATCCGCCTCGATCCCGATTCTGCTTCATCACGCATGACGAGATTCGTAGACATTGGTGTCACTACCTGGTTGAGACAACTTGAAAATACTTGGAAAAGATGCGCAAGGTTTGGTTTAATTATGTTCAAGTCGAAAAAGTAGCGTTTATGGACCGTACAGCCTGAGGACTATTCGTAAACAAAGAACGACCTGGGTACAAAGCAGTGTATGATACGTTGTCGGCTACCACACTTTTTTTCTTAGGTAACCTGCCTCGAAAACACTTTTATTATTACGCTTGGACCTCTATTGAACGACACACGAGTTTGTACGCGGAAAGGACGCCATGTCGACCACTCACTTTTTAGTCATTCCGGACGAGACCATGTTATTTTGCTGAAAACGACTTTGCAAGCTTAATCTCCTTAAGTGAGGTCCCCAACAACACTCGATACAGCCCTGACAACCTATGGATCGGCTCACTACACATTATGCGGATATACTGAACGTTACGGAATGGCCAAAAGGTAATCTGGAAGAGAGAAAGATACGTGAACGTTGATATATCTGAATATTACGCCCGTGAAACTGTTTTATTAGTTTGGCTCTATACTTGCAATAAAAGTATCACTTTTTTTATGCTCTGCCTATCCTATGCTCATGTCACCATATGCTCAGACTGTTCTTGCAACCTGTGAAGGGTATCGATGAAAAGGTAAAGTATAGTCATTTATTGCTTACGGAAGCGAACGTTCTTTGGACGTGAAGTCATTTCTATAATTTGACGATCAAGATCATCCACAACAGAGGTAAGTGTGCGAAGTCTTTCCTCCTTATCAGCAGAAAAGGAACTGTTTTCGATGGTGCGCCAAAGGTTTTTGACCTTTGTCGCCAATTGCTTACGGACGTCTTCCAAGGTGCTCGTGTTTGCAATGGTTTCGCGTACGGCTGATGGGACAGATGCCGATGAAGATTCGGCAGCTGAAGAGGGCGAGGGGCAAATTGCCAGTAGCTCTGCCTCAGAAAGGACATCGGTACGAATGCAGAGCCCTCCTTCGACCCTCTGAACCAGATACATGTGCTTACATGGCCGCTGCCTCATTTGAAAGAGTTTACAATTGCATGAAAGAATGGTTTTTTGCGGGGGATCGATATTGACCTTATGCAAGCGCATCCGTTAATACAGGGCATTATGGACATCCATATCTTAACTTACTTTGTAGGCAGTGTCATCGTCTAGAAAAGACCTCACGTAAAAAGTGGATTGCCCTTGCTTTTGGACGGCGTCGAGGAAATCGGTGATGGGAATCGATTCTGCTATGAGCAACGTTAAATAATAAATAGAATGTTATTCTATTATTAATGTTTATTTAGATTCTTTCAGCAAATATACAATTTGCAAATAATATATAGAAAGAAAATAATCATTATTTTGTAAATAATAATTATTTTAGAAATATGGTTATTTATGAAATAACAGTATATTTCTTAATTCACATTTGAAATATTTCCTGTTGCAACTTATAAAATTAAAATTTTAACGATTGGTAGTCAATATTTCTTTCATATTACTTTTTGTTTAAAAAGTAACAAAAAAACCAAAGAACTTATCTTTGGAAACAGCACTGCCGTAAGTTTTTTTGCAACTTACGCAGATATTTTATTCACCCTAAACATAAAATTATTTAACAATATAGGATATTGTGTAATTATAATTTTAACACTATTTGAAACGTTTCTCTATGAGTTGCTGCTCTCGATCATGGCGCGCGTTTACCGACATTCTGCCGACGTTCATTGATAGTCGACGAATTTGGTTTTTGATATCGAATTCAATGGTGGTCGTCATAATACCAATAAAAATATCGAGTCGGTGCTGGCGGCGACGTCTGAAGTAAACAGCCTTCAACTGATTATGCCACGATTCAACATAGTTGTTCGTCTCCATATTCGTGTATATATCAGGTTGGTAGCAAGCGGCCCATTTCCGATACCTCTCATTTTCCATCCACTGTTGCTGGAAATACTGGCAGAATTCAGGCTGTGTCTCGCTCCATTGGTTTTTGAAAGCGTCCATCTTTTGGTGAAAGGTCTCCTCGTTCTTTTCGTACATAATATCTTTCAATGCCTCTCGGATTTCGTGCTTGTATGATGCAGCCCGTTCATCTCTGTTGCGATGCATGGCGGTGACTTTGGTTCGAATATTCTGCTGCCATGCACGCATAACGTGCCAGGTGCAGAACTGGACAGTCGTGTTGTCGCCCCAAACGGCCTGAATCGCGTTATCCTCTGGGAGACTGCCATCGATCGTGATGCGTGCTGGATGGACGTTCTGCGATTTCAACGAGCTAAACCACGAGGCGAGTGGTCTAGTGCTGTGGTCATTTGTGATGAGGTAAGCGACAGGGACACCACGACCGGCAACAGGATGACGAATGACAATGGTATATAAAATACCACGTTCATACATGCTTATATCGTGGGTCGCGTCCAGAGATAAAAATTTGGCTTTCTGAAGCAAGCCTAGTTGCCATTGAGCCGCAAAGCCGAATGTAAAGCTGCGTTCGTTCAGCGTGTCGGTGTACTGCCAGGTTGAATAGGCGCGAGATGCTAGCTCTGTGAGCCAAGCTCCAACGGAAACAAAATCATCCTTGTCTTTGCAAAACTTTTGGATGCGGTAGTGATAGTAGATATTATAAATATCGGTTAGAAGGTATTATAGGTGACAAGTGTAATTCAGTAGAAATATAAATTATTTATCATAAAAAGTATTTTTGAAATAAATCCAAATTTTGGTTATAAATCAAGAAGAAACCATTTTTAGATATATACAGTGGGTCAAAAAACCTGCGCAACCTACAGCAAGTTTCTGAAAAAACAACGACTGTGACGCACACACGTATCCTATGCATCTCAAATTTTGCATAGACGTAGATCTATTACTGGTCCATCCTTGCAAAAATTTAGAAGTCCGCACAGTAAATATAAGCGGAGATATAATACATTGTGTTCGATCCCCGGGTTGCGCAAGTTTTTTGACTACTTAATTTTTACTTTTTAATATTGAGTATGACCACCTTTTGCATCAATAACAGCCCGGATTCTATCAGGCATACTATCTATGTATCTTTTGCAGATATCCTCATCGAAAGTTTCCCACTGTTCTTCCACTCTATCCCAAAGTTCATGGACACCTTTAGCCCTCGTAGGATACAAGCTCAATTTGAGCTTCAAATGGTGCCAGATGTGTTCGATCGGGTTCAAGTCAGGACTTTGAGCGGGCCAGTCTTGCAGTACAGATATCCCACTGGCCTTCAGGTACTCTGTTGTGGATCGAGCGCGATGCTTGGGGTCACCATCATGCTGAAAATAATGGTTATCCCAGTCAAGACCATAGTATTCCATCGTGTCTTTCAACGTGGTGCCCAGGATATGTTGATAATCCTCGGCTTTCATGGTTCCATCGTATATCTGACAGGCGTAGCCCGGTCCACGACCGGTAATACAGCCCCACATCATCAAGCTACCACCTCCATGCTTGACTGTAAGGTCGAGATGGTGGTCCATGGTTCGATCCCCCGGGCGGACCCAATAGTACTTGACTCCGTCAGAGCCCCAGATGTTGATTTTTGTCTCGTCAGAGAATATAACGCGTCTCCAGTCGTCTGTAGTCCAATTTTGGTGAGCTTTGGCCCAGGCGAGGCGGCGCTGCCTATGGCGAATTGACAGCAATGGTTTTTTCTTCTTGATAGCGGAGCGAAAACCGAGCCGTTTCAAATGATTGATGCACGATTGATACGTAACACGCACTCCAGCATCGTACAGATATCGGTGCACGTCTTTGGCCGTCTTGAACTTGCCGTTTACGATATCACGCGTCAAGCTGCGGAACGATTTTTCGATGTCGACCCTAGGACGGCCTCCTTTCGAACGTTGCCTGTCGGGGTTAAAGCGGTTTGCATAGCGATTAACGGTTGCCACATTAACTTTGAACCGCTTAGCAATTGCTGAGGACGATTGTCGCATGTGTAGGGCGCTTTTGATATCGGTTATGGTATCGCGAGAGAGCTTGCGAGGCATTAGGATGAGGTAAAAGCGAAAGAGAAGTAAAAGTGAAAACATTTTCAAACAAAGCCACCTTAAACTTTTGGAGCAGTCACACACGTGATGTGGCAGGGACATATCCAAATTGGGTGACCCAGCGGCATTGTGGCAGCATTTTACGAGCGATTGAAATAAGCCATATGCATAGTCAAAAAACCTGCGCAATAGAGCGTCTCCATTTCAATGTTATTATCTCGGCTATATTATATCCCGCAAATGTGAAACTCCGCAAGACAGGGCCCATAGGTCTTATTGACATATGTTCCAAGTTGTATAGCTGTAGCTCTAACAGGGGACCCGCAAGAAGCAAAAGAATCATTTTTACATGTCTCTTGCGCAGGTTTTTTGACCCACTGTAATAACTTTTAACGAAATAATACATTTTATAATTTTATGTTATTTTTTAATTCATGTTAAGACAAAATATATTTTACATGTATTCGAACAATTTTAAAAGTAGTTTTATTATTACAAATCCTCTGACATTGCAGAAGATTTATTATTTTTAATTTTATTATTATTTATATCATTAGTATTAATTTTTAATTTATTTTTATTTTTATTCTTATTTTTGTTTTTTGATTCACTAGTATTATACTCTTCTAACATAAATTTATACTCGTATTTAACTTTATCACATTTTAAGGTATATATAATTACATTATTTCTAGATTTTTTTATATTAAACTCTTTTATATTGAAATCATTATTATTTATAATTAAGTTTATAATAAAACTATTATTAATATTTTTTTTGAACTCTTCATCTTCAAATGGATTCATATTTTATTACATTTATGAATTTCTATAAGATACACATATATAAGTTTATATAGTTCATTTCTAAATCATATATTAATTTTAGATCTATTGTCAAAGATATTAATACCAGTATATAAATTTAAATTAATACTATTATAGGAAACTCATTTAAGAATATAATTTACCTTTACATGTATATACTATATAGAAAGATAAAAGAATATTTTATATAAAAGAACGGATTTATTAATCCCTTTTTATAATATTTATATTTTTTCTTTATTAACAATAACACAAGGTAATTCTGGGCGTTTTAATTTAAAATAATTTCTTTTAAAGTATTCTTCAACATTTACATATCGTTTTCAACTATTATTGTAATGCTTTTATTATAGGCATATCTACTAAAATCTACTATTACATTATAAACGCTTACATATAATCTTTTAATATCATTATCACTTAAGAAATCTTCCATTTTTAATATAAATTGATTATATTCATAATTATAGTCATTTTCCATTATATAATCATCATAAATATCTTTAATTATTTCATTATGTTCTATAAAATTTATTTCATATAATTTTTTATTATTACAAGCGGTGGGACTCGCTTCGCTTCGTCCAAGAGTGACACTCCGATTGCGCTTCGGGTGTGAATGAGCCCCTTCGCCTTCGGCTACGGGTCATCACAACCTCCACTTAATCTCCGGTCACTCTAGTCCGTTTCCCACCGCTTGATGGGGGCCAGCCCCCATACCCCCGTTCACGCTTCGCGTGTGTGGGGCGCTGCTATTATACATATTTATTATGTGGATTAAATCTGCTTGCGTCTATTATTATTTCAAAGCGGCTATATCTAGAGTTGAAAATACGAAATTAGCTATGAATGTTAAGTTTCGTAAAACATTCCAGCATATGATGTGGAAGTATACAAAGAAAGGAGCTGGTAGTAGTTTCTCAAACGATTATCATGAATAACGCTGTTCATAAGATATTTTCATTATGGTTGGGAATTTCCATATTGTACCTGAAAGATGAAGCCTCACTAAGGTAAAGGGTCCGTTTTTGAAGATTCGCAGAAGGAGACTCAAGATATCAAATATTGTAAAGTGTATATACAGATAGTAGAATAGATGTAATGACATTTATTTATTGATTACACATGTTTTCCCCAGTTCTTCGCTTGACCCGTACTTACCTTGTCATTATCATGCTTCTTACGTTATAATATCAGCGCAGCGCTTTGTGTCAAGTGAAGTCGTATATGCAGTAGGCAAAAAATACTTGCATAAGAACAAAGATATTCTGTTCCAAAAATTACGAAGACAACTTGTTAGTATCCGAAGTCGCAAGAGAGATTAAGATGAAAACGGTGCACTTACTGTTAATGTCACGGAAACGCAGCTGAAAAATATCACCATCAGCCCCAGTAGAGGAAAAATAATGTCGAGTTACGTATAGTGCAGAACTCTTGTGTGAATATACTGTAAAAAGGGCTGTCAGGCGTCGTAGGAGCAGGAAGCAGGTAGAAGGTCTATGGATACGCAAGTAAAGCTATCGTAATAAAAACAAAATAGTTTAGGTTGTTACTATACCTTCGCGACGTGTTTATGCAGTGGTGAGTTGAGTCGTCACAGCGAATATCGGCCAGCGTACAGTATGTGTACCGTATATTGAAGGAGTTGTCACGTGGTATGAAACTTGGATAGCCACTCTGCAGACGTATAAGTTGGTATTCGTAATAAAAGAAGTGCGTCGCTTTATTGTATTATACAATATAGCGTGAGTCATGTTTTGAAGTTTGCCGATCTGGCTAATGATCGTGATGATGGAAGATCAATGAACGTGATGAGGGAAGCCAATGTCGCAACTGGGCAGAAGGGTAGATGGATAGGCTGTAGACTTTATGTCAGTACTTGTTTATTTAAAAAATAAAAAGTACAGGAAAGTGTCTGCTCGGCGGTCACTGGTTGAAGAAACGGCCTATGTGAAAACCTTTAGTGTGGCTTACGGAATGTACATGAGCCCATGTCAAGAATGAGTAACTCCATCGCGGTTGTGATCGTCAATGTTGGTTGAATTGGTAGAAAGAAAGTATGCTGTTTTCGCAAGAGAAGAAGTGAAGAGCCAAAGAAAGGAAAAAGAAAAAGAAAAATAAAGAGCGTCACAAAGGGAAAGACGAAAAGTCGATTTCAGCAGAATAAAAGACCGACCATTTTCGCTTGTCACATATAATATACTGTGCATAGCTTATAGCTTTTGCATAGCGATCAATGCATTATTTCTATGGGCAGAAGTGATTCAGTCCTATGACACTGTATATCAAAATAGACGAACTGCGCTACTATGACTGTGTCTCCGGTGGTCTCGCCTGACTGCGAATGAATGAGCTCATTCGCATGGGTAGGTATGACTTGCACGTCTGGCAATAGCTTTTGTAGTGTTCGTAAAACGTAAGGAGAGTAGACTATGACTGCACCATAAAACGGTATGGTCATATATACCGTCTGCGTAAAAGATTAAGATCATAATACTATAGTTTGTTTATTGTTTTGCGTTTGTCTTTTGTTTCGCCATTTCGACACGTTCAAAGTGAAACTCTTCAAAACAGTCCTTCTATAGCATACACGTGTTGTGACAGAGCTCTATAATATATCTCTCATGTTTAAAACATAAATATTCAAGTGACTTGATGCGTAAAGAGGAAAAACTTATATCTCATAAGGAGAACGGTTGGTGATTTCAATAAATATATTTATAAGACGTCTTTATATACGACGTTGCTTGTCTTGTAGGGTGGGAGAAGGGCAGGTTGGTGTGGTTCGGGGGAAGGAAAGAAAATTCTAATGCCATCACGGGAAGTGACCCGTGAGAGGGCGACGTACAGTTGGCCGTGCGAAAAGACGGGGCGAGGAAGGAAAAGAGATGCGCGCTGTAGGGTCTGTCCCTGGCTCTTGTTGATTGTCATTGCAAACGAAGGGACAACAGGGAATTGGCGGCGGGTGAACATTGCAGGAACAGGGTCTGTATCTCGCGTGGTAAGCGGTATGCGTGGTATATGGACGATGTTGCGTCTGTATTCGCCGCTGGCGATCTCGGCTTCGATGAAGTGATCTTCCAGTCGGCGGCAAATAAGTCTCGTGCCGTTGCAAAGACCTCTTCCAGGATCAATGTTTCGGATGCACATGACTGGCATGCCTATCTTCAAGCGAAGGATGGAAGGCTGCAGACCATGGCCATTGATCCTTTCGAGTTGCTCGAGCTGGACGTTGGTATTACGGTGGTTGGGTGGAAAAGAATGATGTGCGTGATACACGTGAAACTCGCCTTGAAGCAACTGAGATGCAACATCGTTGAGCTCAGCTACATGCGAGTTCAGAGGTGTTAAAATAGCAGCATCGATGAGGGAGAGAGCGTTGTTGGTGGCGGTGTAATTGAGCGTGGGCCATGTCGAGTGGACGATTTGTTCAACATTGTTGACAATACAAACTAAGTCTTGCGGAAGGCCGATGGTTGACGGGTCGTTCGGGCTTAAAGGGGTTATCTCCCCATTGCCAACTTGCAGAAGAAAATGGGTGAAGGCTTCAATTTCGTCCGCTTGGTCCTGGTTAGCGGAACGCGCCCTTTGCACTCGCATGTTTTCGGTAAGACGGAGGGAATGGATGTGGGACCACAAAGGAGAACTTTTGATGCAAGCATCCACAATTTCGGAAGCACTACCATGGGGCACAACAGGAAGACATTGTCTAAAATCGCCTCCGAAGAGGACAACTTTTCCTCCAAAAGGAACAGACTGGAGATGGCGACAATCAGGAGGTGCACTCATGATATCCCTGAGCAGCCGATCAACCAATTGGACACCAAGTCGATGGGACATGGGTGCCTCATCCCAAAGGATTAACTTGGCTGCCTTGAGAAGCTGGGCTGGCTCGCGCGCGATATCCAAAGAGGAGCTTGAGTCGTTGCCGAAAATGAGGGGTATCCCAAACGTGCTATGGGCAGTCCGCCCTCCTCGAAGGAGAAGTGCAGCAATACCCGAAGATGCCGAAGCAATAGCGATATCACCTCGTGCGCGAATGGTATTGAGGATGATATTATACAGGTATGTCTTGCCTGTGCCGCCAGGTCCATCGACAAAAAATAATCTTTGTTGACCTACATTGTCTGCTGGTGCATCAACGGCAGCGAGGATCGTATCGTAAACGTGACGCTGGCCAGCATTCAATGAGGCAACCTGCTGCGGCAGTTCGTCCGACAAAAGCTGGGCATCATAGCGAGAGCGCTCGCGATCGGCAACGGGTAGAGATCTCAATTGCTGACGTCGGTCGCGGTTGCGTGCTTCCAAAGACGGTGTAGGCATGCCGGCAAATTGCGAGAGACTGGTACCATGGCTCTCGAGTATGGAGTCTACCTCAACGAGTGCGTTATCATACGCCTCGGCCTCATCCCGCGGCCGGCCTTGCTGGCGTTGTGCGTAAAAGAAATCTGCCGCGAGTTCGTCACGAAATTCCTCCCAAAGCTCCACATGGTTGCCCGGGCGACACCGCGCGAGAATAACACAGAATGTGTTGCGATAATTCTGCGCCGATGTTTCGAAATTGGCCAATTGCTGCAAAAGATCGCGCCACTCGTTGTCGTTATGCATGAGGCCACGGGCAACAGCACATGCATGAAATGTGGAGTGCTGTACGCCGCGACCATCTGCCTTGAGGTTTTCGAAAGACCGAGCGCCTGGGATGTGATGCAAGAGTACACGCAGAGACAAACGCTCCATATCAATCTGCGTAACGGCATATACCCGGGCGACGACGTGGTGTTTTCGGCTGCGACGGATCCAGCGCTTGGTATCATTTGCAAAGCGGTAATGCAGAGGGATATCCGGGTATAAGTACTCCCTGGCGCGAGCGTCTTGCTGATTCAGAATGAACCATGCTGTGAGCCTGGTATCGGTGTTCGCCTCAAGAATTCTCTGCAGGTTGCCGTTTGCATTAAAAGTGACATACTGCTGGCCTGGAAGATGGACAGGGAGCCGATAGACACTGGGCGACTGCTGCTGCAAAGGGAAAGCAAACAGACGCCAGGCTGCTTCGCAGGCTGCAACGTATCGAGAATTCAGATACTGCGAGATCTCGTTGACAACGACATCTTCTGCACTTTGCGCTTGGGGCTGGACTTGAGCTTGGCTTTGAGGTTGATGCGCTGTAACAGCGACTTCGGCGCGATCATGACCTTTGTAAACGTACTTGTAAACGTACTTGACGCTCTGTGCCTTGCTGCATATCTCGACATTGATATGAGCGCGATACTTCAGGAGCAAGTACGGGCTGTAGGGGACCACCCATGTGTTGTCTTGCGCAAATCGTGCTGACCGGCCAGGAGGATAGGCGCGACCGTTGGGTGGGCGACGGTAAATAACGTACCCGGTCTCTTCGTTGACGGTTGTCTCTTCACGTAGCCTATGCGGATAGTGCTTCGTACACCGACCATCTCTACCCATACACGGGGAGTTTGGATTGTGACGACCACAGGGACGATGCATCATGTGGCGCTTTACCAAATCATAAAGCTCTGGGTGAGTGGACGGGTCAGGGATTTCAGCCGAGACGATACGGTCAAAATCGTCTGGCGTATGTGGTTTGTCACGGGGATCGAGGATGACGAGGATATGTGCATGCGGGAGACCTCTCTTCTGAAACTCGACAACATGGACATTGCCTTTGAGGCGGCCGAAGATGCTCCTCTTTTTGATGTCTCGCACCAAAGCATTAAGTTTTTGACGGAAGACACGACAAACAATGTCAACACGGTCAGCTGCTGTTTGCGGAGGGGTAAGCTCACGCTCAATCTCCGGCCAAACAGGATTGCTGGTGAAGGTGATGAAGAGGTCAGGGTCCCCCAGAACCTGAACAATGGCCATAGCGTCTTGATACCGCTGCTGCATGTAGCGATCGCTGAACGTGAAGCTGGCAGGAAGATAGACACGGCGACCGATTAAGCGTGCGTCATGGTCTCCTGCCGCGAGAGCGTCAACAGCACCCTGGTATATCGCGCTACGGTATTCACGCTGGTTGTTGATATGCCACCGTAGACGACCATGCTCGACCTTGGCGTATTGATCGACAATATACTCATGAAAGAGCCGGCCGTAGTCGTGTAGAAAAGAGCCGCTACGTTCTTGAAGCATGTACGCGTAGTACTCTCGGATGCTGACAGAACGCGCGTTCTCTCCAGGGTCAGCGTCCTCTTCATCGGCACCATCGTCATCATCTTCACTTTCATCTGTATCAGAGTCGTCGTCAGAGTCAGTGGTAAACTGTGCAACAGGCTCATCTGAGGAAGCAGAGTCATGGATACCGTCCGTGGCTCTTGCGTTTGGATTGCCAGGAGGGAACTTTTGAATTTGAGGAGTCCAACCGAGCTCACCACGAGGCAGGATAAGGACAAAGCGGAGGGCATCGTAGTAAGAATGTGTCTCATTGATGGTGACGAGACCACCCTGCTTGGTCATGTACACGACGTCACGGTACTCGCCTGCGCCTCGCCCGTCCTCCGAACCGGGCAGAATGACGGCTACTTCGGCGCTGGTGGGTGCATCGTAGCGTCGACCTAAGCGCGCAGAGTCACCAGAGATCCGAATGGAGAGATTGGTCTCTGGTTCGTCTCGAAGTCGCTCGGCGGCTGTCTGCAGGGTGTGTGCAAATGGGTTGTGACCCTCAAGCATAGTTTGCAGCTCGGCCAGCAGGACACGGTCCAGAGCTTGCTCACCAAACATATCAGCTCGGCGATTGAGCTGGTCGTTGGAGTCCAGGATATATATCTGGGCGAATGTGGGTGGCGTGCTGGCGTCGGGAGGAAGGAGAGGACCCATGCGGTGACAGAGCGAGCCACTGATGCGAAAGGTGTACGAACCTTGAGTAGCGCGCATCAGTTGCTCGTCAAGGTTCACGCGCAAAGAGCAGAAAGCAAAGACGTTGTTGTATGCGCGCAGCATACGGCGAAAGTCACTGCCCTCTGGACTGCGAAGCAGTCTTTGGACAGGTTGAGGTGGAGGAGAGAGAAGAGGGAGACGAATGCGACCACCTTTGCAGCACAGGTTGAATACTGGAAAGCCTTGGGTGCTTGACTGCACTTTTTCGGCAGTCCACATGCGAGCGCGGCAGAAAGGACACTCGGCAGTGCGAGGTGGCAGGACGTGGTGGTGGTCAGTAGTGTTTGGACCAAACACGGTGGCAGGACAGAAGTCGCGAATGGATCCAAGGGCACTCTGAAAGGAGGTGGGTTGGCCTTGCTCGATACGCTGACGGACACGACGCTCAGCCTCTCCATTACGTGGGTCACTGTAAAAAAAAAAAGGAAAAAGGTCAGGACACGTTAAAAAGAGAAAAGAACTGTAGGCACTCACTTGTCGGTCAAGCCGTATCGAGTGTTACGGGGACAGCGAGTATGCGTTGGCAGACGATGGTCTGTGCCGCCGCATTTCTGGCAAGCAGGAGGCCTATTAGGACACAACGGACTGGAGGAGCGTTGGTGGTCGGTCTGACCGCACTCAGGGCAGGTTTCACTTTATTTATGACCTCAGTTCTACTATTTTTTGAAATAGATATGGTTTTATTTTCTTACGGGAGGACAGGACGTGAACGTGCGGTACGCATGGGGCAGAGGTGGTGCGTAGAACGACTATGATCAGTTCGCTGGCATACAGGGCAAGGCATAATGGGCGTTTGGTTTGAAAAGAAGGCGGAAGACGTACGGTATGAAAAGAATCAAGGGCAGACGAAACGCTTCACGAAGAGGGTGGGTTTATTGAAAAATTTTAAGGTAGTACGATGGGTTACGCAGTAGAAGTCGACTTGAAGTCAGTATACCACTTTGGAAAAGCATAGGATATGGAAGGCAACTTGGCTATACGAAAAAAGAATAAGTGGCACAGTATCATCAAACTCAGTCATAAGTGTGCGCTGTTTGGGGGTGATCGTAGGCGCAGTCGGCGTGGCAGCAGTCAGTGAGGGCAGGTCAGTCAGCAAAGTGTCGTATAGAAATAAAAACTTTATTGAGTAGAGTAGGCAGTCAAAGCGATAGAGTGAAGGGCAGCAAGCTATAGGAATAGTACTTGGATAAAGGGAGGGTGATTCGTTACGGTCCGCTGTGGTGTAGTGGCAGTTGTAGTGAGTCGGCGGAAACGCAATGAGGCTTCATGTCAGTCAGCGAAGTGAAGAAAAAGGAAAAAGGACTTCGTGGGAAGTGCGTAGAAAGAGTAACAGAAAAGGACGCAACTGTTGAAAAAAAATTTTTTTTAGTAAATTGGATGGCAAAAATAGTGGTCCGACTTGGTATGGTCATACCTTAAACGGGTCTTCCGAATGCTAATGAGTACGCAAGGGAGTCAGCGAAGCACCGAAGACGGAAGATTTTTCTCTTGACATGGGTCCCGACAGAGTGGAAGAACAGGGTACAAAAGACTGTGGGTCGATTGTATTAGTAAAGTGGGCGATGGTTTTATGTTTTGTGTGTTATGGTACCATACCGTGAAAAAACGTAGCCGAACTCAATTGAATTACAATCGTCAAAGTCAGTTGTCGAAACGGGGCGTTTTATTGATATAGAAAGGTGCAGATGGAGTGGAGGAATATAATAAAGCAAACTACAGGTCGATTGTATTAGTAAAGTGGGTGATAGTTAACATAGTTTGTGCGTTACGCGTACATACCTGAGAGACCCCTGCCGAACTCAATTGAATTACAATCGTCAAAGTAAGTTGTCGAAACGGGGCGTTTTATTGATATAGAAAGGTGCAGATGGAGTGGAGGAATATAATAAAGCAAACTACAGGTCGATTGTATTAGTAAAGTGTGCGATAGTTAACATAGTTTGTGTGTTACGCGTACATACCTGAGAGACCCCTGCCGAACTCAATTGAATTACAATCGTCAAAGTAAGTTGTCGAAACGGGGCGTTTTATTGATATAGAAAGGTGCAGACGGAGTGGAGGAATATAATAAAGCAAACTACAGGTCGATTGTATTAGTAAAGTGGGTGATAGTTAACATAGTTTGTGTGTTACGCGTACATACCTGAGAGACCCCTGCCGAACTCAATTGAATTACAATCGTCAAAGTAAGTTGTCGAAACGGCCGCTTTATTGATATAGAAAGGTGCAGACGGAGTGGAGGAATATAATAAAGCAAACTACAGGTCGATTGTATTAGTAAAGTGTGCGATAGTTAACATAGTTTGTGTGTTACGCGTGCATACCTTGAGAGACCCCTGCCGAGCTCAATTGACTTGGAATCGCTGAAAAATATTTGCGGCGACGGACGCTTTCTTGACGGAAAAGCGTGCAGACGGAGCGGAGGAATAGGATACAAAAGACTGCAGGTGGATTGTATTAGTAAAGTGGGTAGTAGTTCTGTATTTTCTATGTTGTCAGTTGAAACGCACCTTCAAGGCTTGCGTTAGCTTCATTTCAGAAGCAGATGTCGTAAATCTTTGAACGATGAGCGAAGAGATCGGACAACCGAACGAAGTTGAAGCCGTAGAGAGTCATCCTGATGTAAAAGCGTGGCTAGGGCAGGACCGTGGAACTCTTTTATCCGAAGAAAAGGAAAAGAAAAAGGCCACCAGTAAGTTTTATGAATACCCTAATAATAGCACTTTTTGGTGACTTACATATGCCAATGCTGAGCTCATCTCAAGTGAATGAGGTTGGCATTCGTGGAGATGTTGCTCATTCGCGTACAAAGACAACGTCAGGGGGTGGGAAAGTCGACGTGACAATCGTGAAAGAGAAAAAGAAGCACGAGGAAAAAAAAATTTTTTCTGCGGTCTTGTTTGGTAAACGACCACACCTGGCTCTTTACAGCCAAATCACCCTCCCATTTAAAAGAATGCTATGATCGGAAGGTCAAGGCATAAAGAGACCATCCTTACAGTTGAAATTCGCTGCCCAAAAAATTCTTTAATCATGTTGCGGAACGTAATTCACCAAGAGGTGTCCAAAGGTCATTTATTAGACCTATAAGCGGAGGCTCCCTCCACCAAAAACCGTCCCTCCCACCCAAAATTCGCTGCCCAAAAAATGTTTCCCTCCCAGGTCAGGTGATTTAGCTAGTCTCGAGCAATCGTTTATTATTATATAGATTTCCTGCTAATAGTGTGAATCTTTCAGCATTAAGAGAAAGATCACCTAAAAAAAGTTTAAATTCTAATTCAAAAGGCATTTTTATTATTCTTTACTAATAATAATTATTTTTATTTTATTTCAAAATTCAATTTTTTGATCCAGAATCTATTAAATTAGTATATTTGTACCTAAATATATATATTTTGTATTAGATACCTTCATATATCTTGTTAGCTGTACTATTGCTAAGAAATTCATTAAATATATCTTTTGATTTATTCTTATTTCTCCATTTAAATTCATTAAAATGTTTAATTAAATGTTTCTTACCTCTATATTGTGGTTTTATTTTTCTCTTTATTAGTCCCCACATATTTTCTACATTCTGTGTATGTATAGATTTATCCTTTTTATCTACATAATTCTTAGAATGGTTTATCATTTTATGATTATAGCCTATATTTTTTAAATTATGATAAGATTTAAATGAATCTGTATAAATTATAGATCCAGGTTTTACATTTCTTTGTATAAAATCTTCGCAAGTTTTTCTATCTCTTTTATCAACTATCTCTATATGATAATCTTTAATTTTATTATTAGGTGATGTTCTATTAGTTATACCAATAACCCATGTTTGACCTTTTTGTAATCTACCTTTATTATATTTCCTTCTAGACATCATTGATTCATCAATTTCACAATAATCACCAAATATTACTTTTTTGTTTTCTTTTTGAAATATTTCTCTAAATATATTACTATATCTTGTTATTGTTTTTGGTGATTTTACTAATGAAGCATAAATACTTTTTCTTGGAGTCTCTTTTAGATATTCATACAATATGTGCAATATTTCATTTACAGGTAATTTTTGATTAGCAAATACAGTATTTTTAAATATCGAAAATGATTTTCTACATCCTTTTTTCTTACATCTATATAATTTTAATTTATAATATACACCTAGTTCACCATCATCACAATATTCACATTTAGTTTTTAATGATAAATAATCTTTTTGAAATAAATATTCAATAGCTTTTTCTTCATCTATAAATATATCATGTAAATTTTTATATGCTTCAATATTAAAAATATTATCTAGAGCTTTTTGCTTATATATAATTTTTTCTTCATTTACTATTTTTTTTAAATTTTCTTTTTTTTCTTTTTTTTTGGTTCTTTTAACATTTTTTAATATATTACGTTCTTTTGCACTAGCGTCATCAATACACCAGTTTTCATATTTTAATATTTGACCATATTCTAAATTGTTTTTCATAGTTTTGTTGATATTTATCATATTTTTCATAAAAGCCTTAGACTTATAATTAGTTTTCATATTTTTCATAGATTTTTGTGATAAAAGAAGATGTTTTGATTTCATTTTGAACTGGATTAATAATAAAAGTAAAATATATAATAATAATAATTTTTTATTAAAGAAATAAAATTAGTTTTATATCTAAAAGTATGCACCCCTTATTTTTTTGTGTAACAATATTAAGGAGGTGGTTTATTTTAAAATTTTTATATTATAATTTTGATAAAAATAGTTTGTCAGCTATCTTACCCTTTTACCTAAATATCTGCCGTCATGATATAAGACTCGCGTCTGTTGAATGCTGCATTCTCGTACTTGTGCTGCAGGGCAGTGCTGATATCACGCGGCAGATATCCGTTTTTGATATGTTCCATGATCTCGGCACGCAACCCCTTGGACTTGGGCAAGTACTGGAAGTCTTCGGTACTGCCAGGAATATGTCCGGTGTGATCGTTCTCGTACTTGAAGTGCACCTCGGACGGATTCTCCGGATAGCAGCGAACAGTTAGGCGGGCCATACACCCAACCTTTTTCGATTGCTTCTGAACGCTTCGAATTTGGCCTGACGCACCACCAGGTATAGCTCCCTTTCTAACTTCTTTTGCGCCGCGACGGTGACAATAATAGTAGTGCGTAAAAATAACACGCTTTCTGCAATGACGTTTTGCTGGTCTCTCTGTTTGCTCCTCTTGCTGGTTCGCAGCATTGAAGTTCTCTACAGTTGTAGCTAGACCTTCATATGCATAATATAATATACAATACGGGTCCTCGACATACAGTAAGTAAAAGAGTTCGCTTATAAAGAGTAATATAAGTGTATGAATATACTGTACCTTCGCGGCTGATATCATACTTGTCTTTGGCGAGCCATGCCTCACCTTTATCAGCCAAGTCGCGCTGCAGTTGACTCTCATAGTCGGCAATGTCAACGATGATTTCGCTTCCATTGTCGAGATCAGTTTCAACGATCGCAGCATGATCGTCATGTTCGCGATCGTTGACATTGGTCAAGGAATGTTGCGTGTTGTTCATATTTAGTGCTTATAAAGAAATACAAAGTGTGGAAAAAGAAGGACGCGTCTTCACTATCTCAGGTACAAACTTAAAACTTTCCGCTATAGGATAAGCATACATAACGCATAATACATAACTTTCGACTCTCGTCATTCACAATGACCCTCTTGGTCGATACCCTTCACCGGTTGCAAGAACAGTCTGAGCATATTGTGACATGAGCATAGGATAGGCAGAGCATAAAAAAAGTGATACTTTTATTGCAAGTATAGAGCCAAACTAATAAAACAAGTTTCACGGGCGTAATATTCAGATATATCAACGTTCACGTATCTTTCTCTCTTCCAGATTACCTTTTGGCCATTCCGTAGCGTTCAGTATATCCGCATAATGTGTAGTGAGCCGATACATAGGTTGTCAGGGCTGTATCGAGTGTTGTTGGGGACCTCACTTAAGGAGATTAAGCTTGCAAAGTCGTTTTCAGCAAAATAACATGGTCTCGTCCGGAATGACTAAAAAGTGAGTGGTCGACATGGCGTCCTTTCCGCGTACAAACTCGTGTGTCGTTCAATAGAGGTCCAAGCGTAATAATAAAAGTGTTTTCGAGGCAGGTTACCTAAGAAAAAAAGTGTGGTAGCCGACAACGTATCATACACTGCTTTGTACCCAGGTCGTTCTTTGTTTACGAATAGTCCTCAGGCTGTGCGGTCCATAAACGCTACTTTTTCGACTTGAACATAATTAAACCAAACCTTGCGCATCTTTTCCAAGTATTTTCAAGTTGTCTCAACCAGGTAGTGACACCAATGTCTACGAATCTCGTCATGCGTGATGAAGCAGAATCAGGATCGAGGCGGATTAACTTGACATGACAACAATGTGCAACGAGATGAATACTGTATGGTAGCTTGAAGCCGTCTTTATTCGTGTATTGCAAAAAACAAGCGAAAGATGGGAGGTGGTTTTGGAGATGAGCGTAATGGAGGCATAGTTGGGCGTGCTGGACAAGAAAAAAAACAAAGTCGAAATTCGCCCTGCCAGAGCGCGAAATCACCAGCCAAAAAATTTGCAAGTCACAAAAAATTTCGGGGGGGGGGAACCTCTGAGAACTCTGGACGATTTAAGTAGATTGTCTCTTCTCTCTCTCTCTCCGACCTCTTGGCTATGACGCTACGCGTCATAGCCCATTATCCTTTTATATATTTATCCCCTTCTCGCAGGCAATTGCCAAGATCTTAGAAAAATATAAATACGCGAGAAGTAAAAATAATAAAGGGTATCTTATCCACCCTCTTCTATTCTTTTGTACATTCATCCACCTGGCCCTGTCCTTACAGCCAAAAGGATTACGACACATCCGATATCCTCAAAATTAAATCTACGCCGACAAAATGAAATTGACCGATCTGGAGAAGCTGGGCATCGATCCCAGTGCCTCTCGCATGCTAAGCGAGCGCTCTACCACTTGAGCTACATCCCCACTTCTCTTTCGTTTTTCCGTCACAAATTTTAGCGGATATATATGTACCCAGTTGACAACACACGAAAAACCTCTTCAAAGCACTTCTTCCACTAGTGAAACCCACAGGGAAAAGCCTTTAGAACAAAGCTTGACCCCTGCCGCACCCATTGCATTCGAAGTTGCAACCGAAATCGGCACTTCATCTGGACTCATTCCGAGATCTTCCAATCCCAAAAATAAACGCAGTCATCCCCCAAGTTCCGGTGATCATCTACGGCCATCTCACATACCTGTGAAGAAAAACCGAGACCGCTCCCCCTCACCCACTTCGCCCGCACCCGTATCTCCTATGGGCGCAGCCAAAAAGTCTTCCCCTGCTCCTCCCACGTCGGCAATTCGTCACTCGCCATTGGCGATCGCGACGAATGCAAAGAAAAAGTTGCCAAGCAACTTTATCCCCAAGCTGCAGCGTGACTTTCGGTCGCACAAGTCTGCGTTGACCTGTCCCAAGTGTGCCCGTCAGGGCAACTGGGAAATACAGCTCAATCAAGACAAGAGCACCGAGCCGCCGGCACCTACCTTCAGTTGTCGTACTTGCCCCGCAAAGCCCACTTACGTCGAAGTACGTAAGCAGCTCAACGACCTGCTCGAGCAAGAGCCGCCACAGTCGCAGCAGCCCCAACCGCAACCCCAGGCCGAGCAGCCAGCGCCGCAACAGCAGCAACAACGGCCCGAGCCACAACAGCAACAGCAGCAACAACAACAGCAGCGCCCTCTCGCAGAGGCGTTTGCTCATTTCGAAGGACTCCCCGACGTGATCTCCGAGATCATTCGTCGGGTCGACGACCACAGCGCCCTGCACGCTGAGCACGCCAAGATCACGCGTGAGGTACTTGCGCTGCAGCAGCGCAACGCGCAGCTTCTCGAAGAAAACGAGCAATTGCGCTTGCAACTTGCCGCTGCCCGCGCCCAAAACCAGGCTCCAGTCCTCGATGAGGATATGTCCAGCCGCCCCGCCACGCCTGTCCGCGAAAACAGACCCAGTCTCCCTGCTGACTGGCGCGATCGTCCATCGGCCAAGTCCAAGCACGCCCCGCCAAACCCGGCCAACAAGGACAACCTCGATTTTCCTTCGTTGACGACGTCCCCTGCACCTGCCAACAATGGCAAAAAAGGCTAGATTCCATTATAGGTACAGATGCAATTTTAAGGGTGTTCCCGTGGTCGTACAGACTCGGTATATAGATCATCCAACGCGGAAAAAATCGAAGTTTCGTATGGTGGTACTCGCGAGGCATTTGTGTAACATGGGGAGGAGTTTTGACTGTTCAAAATATAGGCTCAATTTCAAATGCATGGCAGACCCCACATAGGCGCGGTAGGAGTTTGAAAATTGGTGTATGGATACACAAAAATGTGAAAAAGCACTGTCCCAAGTTTCGTATGAATCCGACGACGTGGTGAGGCGCTATAGATGATTAAAGTTGCAGCGAGGTAAGATTCGTATTAATCTGGGTTCGATTCCGGATTAAAGTGGCTTTCCCCGGGATACTTGCTCCTGAACATCCTGGATCCTTGAGGATCTCTTTATGCATATTAGGAAAAAGATTCACATCAAGTTTTTGGCACCTGGATACCTGACACTCGGGTCATGCCTCGAGTACTATGAGTGAGGGACGCAATGGTATTCATTCCCTTCAACATGAACCAAGTGGTCTGGTTAAAGTAGCTCTCGCATCAGAGTGATTTACAGACTAGACACATGAATGTGGCTGATCGTATCGCATTGATATAACCCGTGGTGCTGCTTCCACGTACTGTATAATATGCGTTGAGGTTCAGTTTTTCTCTATTGAAACTGCATCTTCAAGGGAGTTTTTGCTTTCTACGGACTTTGCCATAGGTTCAAAGCTAGAATTTCAAGGTTCCGATCCAGGGACGCTTTCTCAGCTACTGCTTGGTAGTTGGTATCCAAGCTAGACTCCCGTGTAGCCCGTGTGGTTATAAGACTGCCAAAACCGCCTCCCATGCCATCCTGTTTCAAGTAGACTGCATCAAGGTGATGTATATTGCCTCACACAGTACGTAGGCGGCTGCGCCATATGAAGACAGATGAACACATGCAAATGCATTATATGAAAAACGATTATCGTAACATAAAAAGGTTTGGCTCATACTAAAATGAGATGAAATCATCTGAAATCATCTGAAAAAGACATTATCATACCCCTAAAAAGATCCGCTCAGATGAGAAAATATGGAAGTCTACGGAAAAAGAGATCGTATGATGACTCACGGCTCTCTTTAAACTATATTGAAAACCATAAATATTACTGGATGCCTTTGGATTTAGTTTGAAAAGGGGAAAACAACTACAAAACGGTTGCGAAAAGGTGATACAGCGACCTTTTACATGCATGTATATTTATACTTCAGCAAGAAGTTAAAACTAAGGGTGGTGGCATAGTGGTGTAGACCTCAGACTTGAATGGGAGTGTATGTTAGTAGGTTTTTGGTTCGATTCCGGACGACGTCAAAATTTTGTTTTTGGTGATTTTCTGCTCTTTTTTTCTATCTTCCATGCATTCTTTCAGCGTACATATACGTCTTGAGATCTCTATTTTTATATTCTGCTATTGCATTTTGGATGCGGGCATAAAACATGTCGTATTTGGATACCTTCAAATATTTTACAATGTTGTTACATTGGATTTGATACGACTTTACAACTTCCAAACAAATTCAAAAAATAAAGTCGTGAAAAGCAATTTAAACTTTGTTTTTATATAGTTCAACATATGCTAGCTATATGATCTGGAAGAAAGAGCTTCGAAAACGTACAAAAATTCGCCCAAATGATCAGTCAAAGTTGACTTTTTATGTAAAAACGCCATTTTTGAGGGTCTATACCTGGCGGGAGAACCGTCGGAGCTATATTTAAGTATAGTACGTATTGTAGTACAGAGCAGAAGCTATAGATCAATATATATTATGTAGCCGTGGCTCATATGTGGGGCGCATAACGAAGCTGGAAAGATGGCTATGTCTGCTGACATTGCAATCACACATCTGGGACGAAGAGTCACCCCCAGAGATCCCACAATTACTGTCGTTCGATGCGACGCTACTGGGAGTTCTCGAATATGTATAGCTATCCACACAGGCATACCAGAAATACCACTTCTGTATAGAATATATGCAAAATAATGGCTTGATTTTGTGTGCTCATTTTAACGGTCTGTCCCTAGTACTGCAGTAGCGCAATACTTTCCATACTTTTACACAACATTTACAACGGTCGTATGCACCTGTGGGCAAAGTATGAAGGGTCTGCAGCGATTTCCCGAGGCACAGCATTAGTTAGAAGTAAGGCCTAATTTTTGACGGAGCATATCTCCTCCGCAGGTTACACAAATGCCTCGCAAGTACCACCATACGAAAATTCGATTTTTTTCTAGTCGGATGATCTATATACCGAGTCTTTACGACCACGGGAACCCCTTCAAAATTGCATCTGTACCTATAATGGAATCTAGCCCATTTTTAGGGCTTTTTCGCGCGCCATGCGCTGGACTGCTTCTGCCCTTTGCTTGTAAGGGTCTGCGGCTTTGGCTTCGTCTCTGGATTTTAGATCGTCACCTGCCGCTGGGGGCTCTTGGCTATTCATCTGCGGCGCTCGAGGCATAGGTACTGCTTTTGTATTCGCTTCTGCGAAAGCAAGCGCGGCAGATTCAATGAGTTTGCGGTAGGTCTTGACCGCTTCCTCGAACTCTGTTTCTTGCCTGGCCTTGAAGATCATTTGATGGGTGGCCTCCTTGACGGCATCAAAGCCATGGTCATCGTCACCGCTCGCGTTAGCTTTCTTGTCGAAGCAACCACCTAGATTGGCGTTCAGATGCATCTGAACATGCCATCCGCATAAGACATGTGTCGAACGTGGGAACACGTTACTGATCGCCTTCGTCAGAGCATGATCGTTATCGGTCATAATAATGCCGATATCACCATTCGTCCATATAGTCTCCTTCATCGTCTGCAAGAGCCATTCGTAGGTGGCGGCCGTTTCGTTGACGATGAAAGCCGAGCCAAGCAATATGTTTCGCAGTTGTTTTGTTCCCAAGTTGCTGACACCGACAATGTTCACCAGCGGCATCTTATTGGTACTGACAGCGTAGGTGGTGTCTAAGGCAATAATCTCTTTAAATCGTTGACCTTTACCGACGGCAGAAGGATGAGTGAAGAAAAGCGCATTAAGTAGCGCATTCTTGCTGTCTGCATTGTATCGGATGACGTACTGCCGGTCCTGGAGCCGTTCAAAGACTCTGCTGAAACTTCCAGAATCGTCTTGCTTCAGAAGTAGCCTTTGAAAGTTGTACAGATCCCTCTTCGTCATGACAATTCCAGAGTCGTCCTCTTGGATCTGGTCCTGGATAACGGAAGGCCTAATGCTGCTGGCTGTCATGGTCACAATAGTCTGGCGCATCTGTTCAGTGGGCTTTCGATGCTGATGATAAAACTCTGGTGTCTTATCCAAAGGATGATTGTGTATCTCCAGCGAACTGACTTGATTGACGGTCCAGACTTTTTTCGTTTTGCTCCATTTTAGGAGCATCCTCCAAGGGCAGTCAGTTTTCTTGGTGGTGGCCTGACGGAGACGAGTCTGGGAAGTGACCTTGTGGCGGTTGCGATCCTTGCCACCATGCACGCAGATAACTTCAATTTTGCGCTCTTTTTCGGTACGGGAACTGGCTACGGCAAACTTGAATTGTCTGGCGTATTGATTGAGAGCCGCGATAACGCTCGAAGTCTCAATCATGGCGTAGCTAGTGCCCTTAAGTTCTTGTATATCGTTGATAGGGGTCATCATAAGGGGAAATCTAGTAAAGAAGTATCTGCGGCGGATAGACAATGAACCGGGTTAGAAAAGTGTCAGGAAGCATTATCAGTAATAGCGTACCGTATAGAACCAGAACACAAGAGGAAGTTGGGTAAGATAAGCCTTTATTTAACACCTCATGTATTTATATTTTTCTAGTGCCTCCATTATCGCTTGCAACAAGAAGTGTAGTAAGTAAAAAATTTTCAGGTATGACAATACGCGTAAATACGCGTCATAGCCAAGGAAGTCGGGAAAAAAGTAGCCCAGAAAGGTACGGGCATCGTGTCCTTAGAAGGATAGATACTTCTTTTAAATGCGTCCTGACACAGATTCATGACCGTGCACACCACAGCGACACTAATATAATGTCCGGAAGGGAGTAATTCCCGACATCTTCAGAGGCAACACCCCCCCCCTCGGGAGAGCTATATGCATACGGGTTGCTATAGTCAGTATAGAGATTCATGAAAAAGTTTCACAAGAAGACTTATTTGGGCTGCGACAGCTGCTGTGGTTCAAATCGATCTCTATTTAGTAGGGGGGGGGTGGCCGACGTGCTACGGGGGGGGTGGCCGTATCAATTACCGTCCCCAAAACCGCCTTCAACACGAGATACGGTTCTTACGAATTTCTGGTATTGCCGTTCGGTCTGACCAACGCACCCCCAACGTTCCAACGACTTATGAACTCGGTGCTCGGCGACTGCCTGGACAAGTTCGCGCTTGTGTATCTCGACGACATCTTGATTTTTAGCAAGACAGCCCAAGAGCACAAGCAGCATGTACAGCAAGTCCTCGAGCGTTTGCGTAACGCCAAACTATACGCCAACCTTAAGAAGTGTGAATTCAACAAGACCAGTCTGGAGTTCGTCGGTTTCCGTGTAAGCGCCAAGGGTATCCTGCCAGCCGAGTCCAAGGTTAAGGCGATTCAAGAGTGGCCCCAACCAACGAATGTCCAAGAAGTGCGCCAGTTTATAGGACTGGGATCTCACTATCGGCGGTTCATTCGAGACTTTTCAACAATCGCGGCGCCATTGACAGACCTAACGAAAGGAAGTGGAGAAAAAAGACGCGCGATTGTTTGGACGCGCGAGTGCCAAGTTGCCTTCGAGGAGATCAAGTCACGTATGACGCAAGCACCAATCCTACAGCCACCCGATCCAGACTTACCCTATGTGATCGAGACAGATGCCTCGGACTTTGGTGTAGGCGCTGTATTACTCCAAGAAAACCCACAGGACGGTCAACTACATCCATTGGCCTTCGAGTCCAAAAAGTTATCCGCAGCTGAGAGGAATTACCCGGCACAAGAGAGGGAATTACTTGGTATCCTGCACGCCCTCCGGTCCTGGCGTTGTTTCATCGAAGGTCGACCCTATACGGTATACACAGACCACCACCCTCTCAAGTATTTCCGCTCACAAGCAAAACCCACCCCTCGCCTGACCCGTTGGATTGCCGAAATTGAGCTATATGACCCAGACATCCAATATAAACCAGGCAAGGACAACCATGTGCCCGACCTACTTTCCCGCCGTGACTCTCCCGCACAGACCGCACATCCATCAGACACGGAGCCTGACTATCTTTATGCAGCCCGTCTCTCCGTTCAAGAGTCTGATTGGCCCAAGTTCTATGTGCGCGCTGAAGCCGACTGGCCCCCTCTTTTCGCCGACCTGATGCGCCAGCATAGGGACAAGTTTGTAGTACGAGAACAACAGGTCTACCGTCTGGTTAAAACCGGCCAGACGACGCACGAAGTCCGGTACGCTCTCTTTGCCCGACGAGCTGACTTGGTCGAAAAGTTCCACAGTGGATTCGGTCACGCCGGCACGAACACGGTGTACGACCTCATGAAAAAACGATGGTGGTGGCCCGATATGAAAAATGATATCCAGACCTGGCTTTCTCAATGCCCTCAATGTCAGCTCGCCTCACGCGCCGACCGCGACAAGCACCACTCTCCCATGCACCTACCTGCAGTACCAGCCCCCTTCGCACGATGGCACCTCGATTTTATCGGCGAGCTGCCGATAACGCCACGAGGTAACCGGTGGATCCTCGTCGCCGTTGACTACGCCACAAGCTTTCCCATAGCAAGAGCTGTACCCGACGCCACAGGCGAGGCCATCGCTAATTTTATTTTTGAAGAAATTGTGATGCGTTTCGGCTGTCCCGCCGAGATCATCACTGATCGTGGTCCAAATTTCATGTCCAAGGTCCTTGCTCTCTATTTAGGACGCATCAAGATGCGGCACCACTTCACGTCGGCATTTCACCCCAGATCCAACGGGAAATGCGAACGGACCAATGGGATACTCAAGCCCATGCTACGCAAGTATGTCCATGGGGCTATATACCGATGGGATGAGTTCCTACCCACCGCTGTCTTTGCGTGCATGATCCGGAAACATCGTACCACGGGTTACTCGCCGTTTTTCCTTACCTACGGCCACGACCCAGTGTTACCAGGAGACCCATTGCCCCCCTTCGTTGTCCCTGAATCATTACCAGATGATCAAGAAGTAGCGGAACACCGCGTTGGGGGCACATTACGCGAACTACGGATCGCCCGTCAGACTGCCCTTGACCGCACCAATACCGACCGCACGAAAGACAAGGCACGCTGGGATCTGGTTATGACTCGTCAAACATTTTCTGTCGGCGATTTCGTTCTCATGCGCCACGAGAACCGTTTGGGCCTGGAGTACACCTGGAAAGGACCATATCGTATCACCGCGGCGAACCCCGATACAGACATCTATAAGCTCGAATCTGTCGACGGTAAACCTTACACGTCTTGGGTCCACACCGACCGCCTCCGGCCCATCCATGTCAAAGATCCCGCCACGATTTCGAAAACTTGGTACGATCCTGCCGCCGCTCGTAACGAATGGCGAGCCACAATGGTCACTTTGACTGCCCTGTTCTCCTCGTTGCTCGAGGACGAGCAACAATCTGGAGAGGGAGTATTGTCGGGCACAGATTGACCCGACCAATCAGATTGTAGTGGTACGCACGGCCACTCATCCTTTTTAAGGATCGCCAAGGAAACGGACAACCATCCCTTTTGGGACAGACCACCGTCGTCCTACCTCAGCCATCCTCCATCAACATCGCTCATATCCATGTTTACCATTTATATAATTATCCCCTTTAGACGGCTCAGGCCTATACACGAAAAGATATAAATATGCGAGAAGTGAAAAGAATAAATCATTATCTTATCCACCCTCTTCTATTCTTTGTACATTCATCCACCTGGCCCTGTCCTTACAGCCAAAAGGATTACGACACAAGGCCAGGTGGATATGTTAGAACAAAGAATAGAAGAGGGTGGATCAGATAATGTTTATTATTTTTACTTCTCGCGTATTTATATTTTTCTAAGTGCTTGGCATTTGTCTGCGAGAAGGGGATAAGTATATAAATGGATAATGGGCTATGACGATACGCGTCGTAGCCAAGAGGTCGGAGGGGGAATGAACGATGTTCGGTGGCGCATCTACAAAAGGATGTGTACTTCTTTGAAAGGATACCAAATGCGGATACGCTCCCGTGCGTAACATTTGACGTCATTTGGAGAGAAAAGGTGGAGGGAGTTAAACTCCCGACAATACCCCCTCCCCAGAATGATGCTCGTCCTCGAGCAACGACGAGAAAAGAGCGGTTAGGGTGTCCATGAAAGTGCGCCATTCGTAACGTGCGGCAGTAGGATCGTACCAAGTGGTTTTGATCGGGGAGCTCTCGGAAATATGCACGGGCCGGAGGCGGTCGGTATGAACCCAAGAGGCATATGGCTTGCCTTCAACCGTTTCGAGCTTGTAAATGTCGGTTTCGGGATTGGTGGCGACGACCTTGTATGGGCCTTTCCAAGTGTATTTTAGACTGAGCCGGTTCTCGTGTCGCATAAGCACAAAATCGCCAACGGCGAAAATTTGCTTCTTCATCATCATATCCCAGCGGTCTTTGTCCTTCTTCCGGTCGACAGTCATGCGGTGTGTGGCGGTTGCGCGAGCTTCGCGAAGTTGCGTTAGAGTGCCACCAACACGTGCGGCAACTGCGTCTTGGACATTGGCTTCGCTTGGTTCTTCAGTCAGGAATGGACGGAGTGGGTCGCCAGGTAGAATCGGGTCTTGTCCGTATGTCAGGAAAAACGGCGAGTGGCCCGTCGTGCGGTGCTTGCGGATGAGACAGGCGAATACCGCAGTGGGTAGAAATTCGTCCCAACGGTGGACAGCGCCGTGGACGTACTTACGTAATATTGGTTTTAGGATGCCGTTGGTACGTTCGCACTTGCCATTGGATCGAGGATGGAAGGCGGAAGTAAAATGATGCCGAAGCTTGATGCGACCGAGGTACATGCCGAGGACTTTTGACATGAAGTTGGCACCGCGATCAGTCACGATTTCGGCCGGACAGCCAAAGCGCATAACAATTTCTTCAAAAATAAAATTGGCGATCGCCTCGCCGGTGGCGTCCGGGACGGCGCGGGCGATAGGGTGGCTCGTGGTGTAGTCTACGGCGACAAGAATCCATCTGTTGCCTTTGACGGTTGCCGGGAGCTCGCCGATAAAGTCCAAGTGCCATCTTGAGAATGCAGGTGGAATATCGGGCAAATGCATGGGACTGTGATGATCCTGTTTGTCGGCTCCCGAGGCTAGCTGGCACTCTTGACATTGTGCCAGCCAGGTCTTAATGTCTTGTTGCATATTTGGCCACCACCAGCGCTTTCTGATCAGGTCGTATACCGTTGTCCTGCCTGCATGACCAAAACCTGAGTGGAAATGAGATACCAGATCCGCTCGTCGGGCGAACATGGCGTAGCGGATTTCTTGAATGGTATCGCCGGTCTTGACTTTGCGGTACACCTGTTGATCACGCACAGTAAATTTGTCCTTGTGTTCGCGGAGGGGGTCGGCATATAGGGGTGGCCACTTTTCTTCGGGTCGCAAATAGAATTTGGGCCAATCAGATTCCTGGACCGAAATACGGGCAGCATAAAGATAGTCAGGTTCCAGGTCTTCCGCGTTGGTCTTGCAGTTAGGTCCATCGCGTCGTGAAAGTACGTCCGGGATATGATTCTCCTTTCCAGGTTTGTACTGGATGTCGGGGTCATAGAGCTCCATCTCTGCAATCCAGCGTGTCAAACGTGGCGTCGGTTTGGCCTGAGTTCGGAAGTACTTCAACGGATGGTGATCGGTGTATACCGTGTAGGGCCGTCCCTCGATAAAACAACGCCAAGTGCGAAGGGCGTGCAGAATACCGAGCAATTCCCTCTCTTGTGCAGGGTAGTTGCGCTCTGCTTGGGAGAGTTTTTTGGACTCATATGCGAGCGGGTGCAGGTGGCCATCCTCCAGACTCTCTTGAGAAACGTTTCAAATAGTGTTAAAATTATAATTACACAATATCCTATATCGTTAAATAATTTTATGTTTAGGGTGAATAAAATATCTGCGTAAGTTGCAAAAAAACTTACGGCAGTGCTGTTTCCAAAGATAAGTTCTTTGGTTTTTTTGTTACTTTTTAAACAAAAAGTAATGTGAAAGAAATATTGACTACCAATCGTTAAAATTTTAATTTTATAAGTTGCAACAGGAAATATTTCAAATGTGAATTAAGAAATATACTGTTATTTCATAAATAACCATATTTCTAAAATAATTATTATTTACAAAATAATGACTATTTTCTTCCTATATATTATTTGCGAATTGTATATTTGCTGAAAGAATCTAAATAAACATTAATAATAGAATAACATTCTATTTATTATTTAACGTTGCTCTTATACATCTGTATTAAGTATGAATATATTATATAAACCTATTTTAAATATAAAATACAGCTATTATACGGCTACTATACAGCTACTATAAATATATTATACAGCTATATATGTATATATATTATATAAATAATAATAAATTTAAAATATTTAAAATATTTAAAATATTAAGTTTTTAATCAAATAGAATATTTGGATATGTATATATTAATGTTAATAATTTTTCATCAATGAAATATTTCGAAGAAATATATATACTTAAAACATTTTATATGTGAAATTCAAAGAAAGGAGGATTCTTGAATGAAAGGATGGAATGAAATACATGTGGAATGAATTTGAATTTTACTACTTTACCAAAAAATTATTAACATACCATATCTAGATATGGTTAATATATACAATTATTTCTGATGTATAAGAATATACAATATATATTCCATCTGAAATATAATTTGGATAAAAAATTGAATTTTATCCAAAAATAAAAATGATTATTGAAGAAGCTAAAGCGTTTTTATTAAGCTTGATATTATATAAAACAGAAAACAATTTATAGTAATGTTTTAAAAGATAAAGTTTTTGATTATAATTTTGATGGATACATGTATTTATTTAAAGAATTTATAATTAATGAAGAATTTTATACTGCTTTTTTAATAGAATATGAAATTACTTTTTATCTTGATAACTTTATAGATGATAATATTATTATATTCACTGAATAATAAAAAATAATAATAGCTTTATTTAATGAAAAAGATATAAACTAAAAATTATTATAAAAATTATTTTTTATTGTTTTAAAGAGTTCCAATATTGTGTTTTAACTTCCTCTCCAATAAGATCCTCATCTTTTACATATGAATTATAAGATTTATTGTAATTTCTCCATTTCACAAAGTATTCTATACCATCTGTTGTTTCTTTATGTGATATAATATATTGCACTTCAAATTCATTTGAATCTATTGATTCTTCATCTAGGATCATTTTATTCTTTTGATTATTTTTTTTAATATTACCTTCAGCTAATAATTGGTCTAACTTTTCTTGTTGTTTTGATTTCATATTATTAATATTTTCTTTCTTATATAATGTTTTTGGTGTATTAACTATATTATTAAAACTATCAATATAATTAAAGAAATCAAAATTTTCATCCATCCATAATTTATAATAAGCTTTCTCTTCAATATTATTTAATTCAAATATAATAAACAAGCCAATTTAATTTGTATATTAAATGTTCTTTCTTTTGTAATTCTAACATTTGCTCTAGGGCCAAATCTTGAAAATGTATTAGAGAATTTGGCAAAAAATGTTTCAATTGTTGAACGGTAAGAACCTAATTGTTTATTAAAATTACTTTCATCTAAATCTAATGGTACATTTTTTTCTTTTCTTATAGGGAAGCAGAAATTATCTAAAGATATAGGTAAACCTATATTATTATATTTAGTTATTACTTCATTTACTACATTTTCATATACTGTATACCATCAAATACTAAACAATCTGTTAATCTAAAAAATGGTAAAAGGGTAAGATAGCTGACAAACTATTTTTATCAAAATTATAATAATATGAAAATTTTAAAATAAACCACCTCCTTAATATTGTTACACAAAAAAATAAGGGGTGCATACTTTTAGATATAAAACTGATTTTATTTCTTTCATAAAAAATATTATTATTACATATTTTACATTTATTATTAATCCAGTTCAAAATGAAATCAAAACACTTTTCTTTATCACAAAAATCTATGAAAAATATGAAAACTAATTATAAATCTAAGGCTTTTATGAAAAATATGATAAACATTAATAAAACTATGAAAAATAATTTAGAATATGGTCAAATATTAAAATATGAAAATTGGTGTATTGATGATGTTAGTGCAAAAGAACGTAATATATTAAAAAATTTTAAAAGAACCAAAAAAAAAGAAAAACAAGAAAATTTAAAAAAAATAGTGAAAGAAGAAAAAATTATATATAAGCAAAAAGCTCTAGATAATATTTTTAATATTGAAGCATATAAAAATTTACATGATATATTTATAGATGAAGAAAAAGCTATTGAATATTTATTTCAAAAAGATTATTTATCATTAAAAACTAAATGTGAATATTGTGATGATGGTGAACTAGGTGTATATTATAAATTAAAATTATATAGATGTAAGAAAAAAGGATGTAGAAAATCATTTTCGATATTTAAAAATACTGTATTTGCTAATCAAAAATTACCTGTCAATGAAATATTGCACATATTGTATGAATATTTAAAAGAAACACCAAGAAAAAGTATTTATGCTTCATTAGTAAAATCACCAAAAACAATAACAAGATATAGTAATATATTTAGAGAAATATTTCAAAAAGAAAATAAAAAAGTAATATTTGGTGACTATTGTGAAATTGATGAATCTATGATGTCTAGAAGAAAATATAATAAAGGCAGATTACAAAAAGGTCAAACATGGGTTATTGGTATAACTAATAGAACATCACCTAATAATAAAATTAAAGATTATCATATAGAGATAGTTGATAAAAGAGATAGGAAAACTTGTGAAGATTTTATACAAAGAAATGTAAAACCTGGATCTATAATCTATACAGATTCATTTAAATCTTATCATAATTTGAAAAATATAGGTTATAATCATAAAATGATAAACCATTCTAAGAATTATGTAGATAAAAAAGATAAATCTATACATACACAGAATGTAGAAAATATGTGGGGACTAATAAAGAGAAAAATAAAACCACAATATAGAGGTAAGAAACATTTAATTAAACATTTCAATGAATTTAAATGGAGAAATAAGAATAAATCAAAAGATATATTTAATGAATTTCTTAGCAATAGTGCAGCTAACTAGATATATGTAAATATCTAATATAGAATATATGAATATGGGTATAAATATACTAATTTAATAGATTCTGGATCAAAAAATTGAATTTTGAAATAAAATAAAAATTATTATTAGTTAAGAATAACAAAAATGCCATTTGAATTAGAATTTAAGCTTTTTTTAGGTGATCTTTCTCTTAATGCTGAAAGATTTACACTATTAGCAGGAAATAATAATAAAAAATTATATGAAATAAATTTTATAGAAGATAATGAAATAATTAGAGATATTTATGATGACAATATGATGGAGAATGATTATAATGATGAATATAATCAATTTATATTAAAAATGGAAGATTTTTTAAGTGATAATGATATTAAAAGATTATATGTAAGCGTTTATGATGTAATAGTAGATTTTAGTAGATATGCCTATAATAAAAGCATTACAATAATAGTTGAAAACGATATGTAAATGTTGAAGAACATTTTTAAAAAAAAAACTATTTTAAATTAAAATGCCAAGAATTACCTTGTGTTATTGTTAATAAGGAAAAAAATATAAATATTATAAAAAGGGATTGATAAATCCGTTCTCTTATATAAAATATTTTTTTATCTTTCTATATAGTATATACATGTAAAGGTAAATTATATTCTTAAATGAATTCTTTATAATAGTATTATTTTAAATTTATATACTGGTATTAATATCTTTTGACAATAAATGTAAAATTAATATATGATTTAGAAATGAACTATATAAACTTATATATGGGTATCTTATAGAAATTAGTAAATTCAATAAAATATGAATCCTTTTGAAGATCAAGAGTTTAAAAAGAATATAAATAATAGTTTTATTATAAACTTAATTATAAATAATAATGATTTCAATATAAAAGAGTTTAATATAAAAAAATCTAGAAATAATGTAATTATATATACCTTAAAATGTGATAAAGTTAAATATGAATATAAATTTATGTTAGAAGAGTATAATACTAGTGAATCAAAAAACAAAAATAAGAATAAAAATAGAAATAAATTAAAAATTAATACTAATGATATAAATAATAAAAATAATGAAAAATAATAAATCTTCTGCAATGTCAGAGGATTTGTAATAATAAAAATAATTTTAAAATTGTTCGAATACATGTAAAATATATTTTGTCTTAACATGAATTAAAAAATAACATAAAATTATAAAATGTATTATTTTGTTAAAAGTTATTATATATCTAAAAATGGTTTCTTTTTGATTTATAAACATAATTTGGATTTATTTCAAATATACTTTTTATGATAAATAATTTATATTTCTACTGAATTACACTTGTCACCTATAATACCTTCTAACCTAAAAAATCTATTTAAATTTATATTTGATATAAACATATTATCATCATTGTTATAGTTACAAGGTAGAGACTCAGAAACATACATTGAGCAACGTTAAATAATAAATAGAATGAAATTCTATTATTGATGTTAATCAAGATTCTTTCAGCAAATATACAATTTGCAAATAATATATAAAAAGAAAATAATCATTATTTTGTAAATAATAATTATTTTAGAAATATGGTTATTTTAGAAATAACAGTATATTTCTTAATTCACATTTGAAATATTTCCTGTTGCAACTTATAAAATTAAAATTTTAACGATTGGTAGTCAATATTTCTTCCACATTACTTTTTGTTTAAAAAGTAACAAAAAAACCAAAGAACTTATCTTTGGAAACAGCACTGCCGTAAGTTTTTTTGCAACTTACGCAGATATTTTATTCACCCTAAACATAAAATTATTTAACAATATAGGATATTGTGTAATTATAATTTTAACACTATTTGAAACGTTTCTCTTATCATAAATGATTAGCTGTATTTAGCTTTATTTAGCTTTATTTAGCTTTATTTAGCTTTATTTAGCTTTATTTAGCTTTATTTAGCTGTATTTAGCCGTATAGATAGCTGTATATTTATTTTATATTTATATTTCATGTTTATATTTATTCTTATTTATGGTTACACAATCGATAATACCTGCATGTATTAGTATAAAAATTTTATTTTTATTTTATTTAAAAAATAATAAAAAGAAACAATACAAGGTATTGTTAGGATAAGGTTATATAAGGTTATATAAGGTTAGGTTTATAAGGTAAAATTCAATTATGGGTTCATATGAAAATTTATTAAATGCTGAATATAAAAATATTTATGAGGAGAATTGGAGTTTTATGAACAATACGTATAAGTCTAATATCGAAAAACAATACAATAGGTCAAAAATTGGAAATTACATTTCGATTCAAAAAGTTAAAGATCATGTTTATGATTTATTAGGTGCAATCCCAGTATTTATTTTTCTGACAGAAATATGTAGCAGAATAAAATTACCTTCTCCTATATATAATATAGAAAAAGGTGTACTTATAATTGAACTTTTGTTAAATGGTTTCTCTATTTCAGAGATGAAAATGTATGACCCAAATGATTCATTCTATAAAGTTTATAAAGCTATATTTATAGATAATGCAGATTTTCTTGAGAATTGGATTGATAAATTAATGAATACTTGTTTTAGCAGTAATGATTCAAGATTATTATATAGTAAAGTACATAATCCACCAAATTTTGAACATATAACATTACTACTGGATGGTAGAACAAATAAAATAATAATAGAAGATATTGATTTGAAAAAATCAGATTTATATAATTATAAAATAAAAAATAATGGGTTAGAAGGTATTATAGGTGACAAGTGTAATTCAGTAGAAATATAAATTATTTATCATAAAAAGTATATTTGAAATAAATCCAAATTATGTTTATAAATCAAAAAGAAACCATTTTTGGATATATAATAACTTTTAACAAAATAATACATTTTATAATTTGATGTTATTTTTTAATTCATGTTAAGACAAAATATATTTTACATGTATTCGAACAATTTTAAAATTATTTTTATTATTACAAATCCTCTGACATTGCAGAAGATTTATTATTTTTCATTATTTTATTATTTATATCATTAGTATTAATTTTTAATTTATTTCTATTTTTATTCTTATTTTTGTTTTTTGATTCACTAGTATTATACTCTTCTAACATAAATTTATATTCATATTTAACTTTATCACATTTTAAGGTATATATAATTACATTATTTCTAGATTTTTTTATATTAAACTCTTTTATATTGAAATCATTATTATTTATAATTAAGTTTATAATAAAACTATTATTTATATTCTTTTTAAACTCTTGATCTTCAAAAGGATTCATATTTTATTGAATTTACTAATTTCTATAAGATACCCATATATAAGTTTATATAGTTCATTTCTAAATCATATATTAATTTTACATTTATTGTCAAAAGATATTAATACCAGTATATAAATTTAAAATAATACTATTATAAAGAATTCATTTAAGAATATAATTTACCTTTACATGTATATACTATATAGAAAGATAAAAAAATATTTTATATAAAAGAACGGATTTATTAATCCCTTTTTATAATATTTATATTTTTTTCCTTATTAACAATAACACAAGGTAATTCTTGGTATTTTAATTTAAAATAGTTTTTTTTTAAAAATATTCTTCAACATTTACATATCGTTTTCAACTATTATTGTAATGCTTTTATTATAGGCATATCTACTAAAATCTACTATTACATCATAAACGCTTACATATAATCTTTTAATATCATTATCACTTAAAAAATCTTCCATTTTTAATATAAATTGATTATATTCGTAATTATAGTCATTTTCCATTATATTGTCATCATAAATATCTTTAATTGTTTCATTATCTTCTATAAAATTTATTTCATATAATTTTTTATTATTATTTTCTGCTAATAGTGTAAATCTATCAGCATTAAGAGACAGATCACCTAAAAAAAGTTTAAATTCTAATTCAAAAGGCATTTTTATTATTCTTAATTAATAATAATTTTTGTTTTATTTCAAAATTCAGTTTTCTGATCGAGAATCTATTAAATTAGTATTTTTATACCTAAATTCATATATTCTATATTAGATATTTACATATATCTAGTTATCTGTACTATTGCTAAGAAATTCATTAAAGATATCTTTTGATTTATTCTTATTTCTCCATTTAAATTCATTGAAATGTTTAATTAAATGTTTCTTACCTCTATATTGTGGTTTTATTTTTCTCTTTATTAGTCCCCACATATTTTCTACATTCTGTGTATGTATAGATTTATCTTTTTTATCTACATAATTCTTAGAATGGTTTATCATTTTATGATTATAACCTATATTTTTCAAATTATGATAAGATTTAAATGAATCTGTATAAATTATAGATCCAGGTTTTACATTTCTTTGTATAAAATCTTCACAAGTTTTCCTATCTCTTTTATCAACTATCTCTATATGATAATCTTTAATTTTATTATTAGGTGATGTTCTATTAGTTATACCAATAACCCATGTTTGACCTTTTTGTAATCTGCCTTTATTATATTTTCTTCTAGACATCATAGATTCATCAATTTCACAATAGTCACCAAATATTACTTTTTTATTTTCTTTTTGAAATATTTCTCTAAATATATTACTATATCTTGTTATTGTTTTTGGTGATTTTACTAAGGAAGCATAAATACTTTTTCTTGGGGTCTCTTTTAGATATTCATACAATATGTGCAATATTTCATTGACAGGTAATTTTTGATGAGCAAATACAGTATTTTTAAATATAGAAAATGATTTTCTACATCCTTTTTTCTTACATCTATATAATTTTAATTTATAATATACACCTAGTTCACCATCATCACAATATTCACATTTCGTTTTTAATGATAAATAATCTTTTTGAAATAAATATTCAATAGCTTTTTCTTCATCTATAAATATATCATGTAAATTTTTATATGCTTCAATATTAAAAATATTATCTAGAGCTTTTTGCTTATATATAATTTTTTCTTCTTTCACTATTTTTTTTAAATTTTCTTGTTTTTCTTTTTTTTTGGTTCTTTTAACTTTTTTTAATATATTACGTTCTTTTGCACTAACATCATCAATACACCAATTTTCATATTTTAATATTTGACCATATTCTAAATTATTTTTCATAGTTCTATTTATATTTATCATATTTTTCATAAAAGCCTTAGATTTATAATTAGTTTTCATATTTTTCATAGATTTTTGTGATAAAGAAAAGTGTTTTGATTTCATTTTGAACTGGATTAATAATAAAAGTAAAATATATAATAATAATAATTTTTTATTAAAGAAATAAAATCAGTTTTATATCTAAAAGTATGCACCCCTTATTTTTTTGTGTAACAATATTAAGGAGGTGGTTTATTTTAAAATTTTCATATTATTATAATTTTGATAAAAATAGTTTGTCAGCTATCTTACCCTTTTACCAAATAATGGTTTAAATACACAATTTATTATAAGCAGTGAAGGTTTTGTAATGAGAAACGTTTCAAATAGTGTTAAAATTATAATTACACAATATCCTATATTGTTAAATAATTTTATGTTTAGGGTGAATAAAATATCTGCGTAAGTTGCAAAAAAACTTACGGCAGTGCTGTTTCCAAAGATAAGTTCTTTGGTTTTTTTGTTACTTTTTAAACAAAAAGTAATGTGAAAGAAATATTGACTACCAATCGTTAAAATTTTAATTTTATAAGTTGCAACAGGAAATATTTCAAATGTGAATTAAGAAATATACTGTTATTTCATAAATAACCATATTTCTAAAATAATTATTATTTACAAAATAATGATTATTTTCTTTTTATATATTATTTGCAAATTGTATATTTGCTGAAAGAATCTAAATAAACATTAATAATAGAATAACATTCTATTTATTATTTAACGTTGCTCCTTGAAGGAGCACTGCGCCTACTCCATAGTGTGAGGCATCGGTTTCGATGACGTACGGCAATGCTGGATTGGGCGGCTGCAGGATGGGGGCTTGGACCATGCGGGACTTGATTTCATCAAAAGCAGTCTGGCAGGCAGCGGTCCAAACAATAGCACGTTTCTTTGCGCCAGTCCCTTTCGTCAAGTCGGTCAGTGGTGCGGCGATTGTCGAGAAGTCTTTAATGAAGCGTCGGTAATGCGACCCCAACCCAATGAACTGTCGTACTTCTTGTGCGTTTGTCGGCTGTGGCCAGTTTTGAATCGCCTTCACCTTGGATTCGGCCGGGAGAATACCGTCGGCACTTACACGAAAACCGACGAACTCGAGCTCGCGTTTGTTGAACTCGCATTTTTTGAGGTTGGCATACAGCTTGGCCTTGCGTAGTCGTTCCAGAACTTCTCGTACGTGGCGCTCGTGCTCGTCCTGGGCCTTGCTGAATATCAGAATATCGTCCAGATACACCAGTGCAAACTCATCCAAGCAGTCACCAAGTACCGAATTCATAAGTCGTTGGAATGTTGGTGGGGCGTTGGTAAGGCCGAAGGGGAGTACCAGAAATTCATATGATCCGTAACGCGTGTTGAAAGCTGTCTTAGGAACGTCTTCGGCGTGAATCTTGACTTGGTGGTATCCTGACTTGAGGTCAATGCTTGAAAAGTATCGTGCTCCGCCAAGGCGTTCAAGGCATTCATCAATCCGTGGTAAGGGATGTGAGTTGCGTTTGGTGACTTGATTAATGGCCCGGTAATCGATGCATAATCGCATAGTGCCATCCTTTTTACGGACGAAGAGGACTGGTGCACCCCATGGTGAGCTGCTTGGGCGGATTAGGCGTAGGTCCAATAATTCGGCTAATTGCTTTCGAAGTTCGTCTAGCTCGAGCGGGCTCATCTTGAACGGATGCCTATTGATGGGTGCCGCATCGCCAGTGTCAATAACATGTTCGACTGGGCGGTCCGGGGGAAGGCCGGGCAAGCTTTCCTTGAATACATCTGGGTATTCTTCTACCAGGGTTGCTTCAAACGACGCGTTGTCCGGTTTCTCGATCTTTTCGCTTGTGCAGAAGAGAACGAATATATCTTGCGTTTGCTTGGATCGGGACCATCGCTGGACTTGTCGATGTGAAATCAGGTAGGACAGCTCAGGTACTTCACGTTGATATATAGGTTTCAGCAGGTGCATGCTTCCGTCTTTTTCGACCTTCCAGCTGTCGTGGTACCAATCTGGAACGGGCTTGACCCAGCGGAACCAGTCTTGTCCGAGGATCACGTCGAATTTCGTGTCAAGTACATATGCTGCCCATCTTTGCTTGTAACCTTCGGCGGGGTTAAAGGGTAAAATAACTGACGAGAATTTTAATCAAAAATTTTACGATTTAAATAAATTTTAATAACAACTACTCCTGCATATTGTTACACAAAAAATTTATCTTGCATACTTTTAGGCATAAAATTGATTTTTTAATTCTATAAAAAAAGTTTTATTATTATATTATATTTATAATATTTTTATATTTACTAAATAGCAGTATGAAATCACACAAAATCACTAAGTTACAAAAATCTAAATATGACAAAAATTATCTAAAAGTACATCAACCTATGAAAAGATATGATATAATTGAAAATATGAAAAATATGAAAAATATGAAAAATATGAAAAATATGAAAAATATGAAAAATATGAAAAATATGAAAAATATGGATTCTATGAACAAAACTATGTTAAATAATACAAAATATGCTAAAATTCTAAAATATGATAATTGGACAATTTCTGATATTAGTAGAATAGAACAGAATATGTTAAAAGATGTTAGAAGAAGACATAAATATCAAAAACCTAAACAAGAAATAATAGAAAAAAATATCAAAGTAACAAAAAAACTTGATAATTTATTTAATATTGAATCTTATCATAATTTACATGAAATATTTATTGATGAAAATAAAGCAATACAGTATCTATTTGATAAAGGCTATTTAAATAAAAAATCTAATTGTGAAAACTGTAATAATGAATTAGGTATATATTATAAATCCAAATTATATAGATGTAAAAAAGAAGGATGTAGAAAATCTTTTTCAATCCTAAAAGGTACTATTTTTGCTAATCAAAAGCTACCTATAAATGAGATTCTACATATATTGTATGAATATCTAAAAGAAACACCAAGAAAAAGTATATATTCATCATTAGTTAAATCACCTAAAACTATAACAAAATATAGCAATATTTTCAGAGATATATTTCAAAAAAGCAATAAAAAAGTTATATTTGGAGATTATAGTGAAATTGATGAATCTATGATGTCTAGAAGAAAATATAATAAAGGTAGATTACAAAAAGGTCAAACATGGGTTATTGGTATAACTAATAGAAAGATTAATAGTAATAAAAAAGATTATCATATTGAGATAGTTGATAAACGAGATAGAAAAACATGTGAAGATTTTATCAGAAGAAATGTAAAACCTGGTTCAATAATTTATACTGATTCTTTCAAGTCTTATCATAATCTGAAAAATATTGGATACAATCATAAAATGGTGAACCATTCAAAGAATTATGTAGATAAAAATAACAAAAGTATTCATACACAGAATATTGCGAATATGTGGGGTTTAATAAAAAGAAAAATTAAGCCTCAATATAGAGGTAGAAAACATTTGATTAAACACTTTAATGAGTTCAAATGGAGAAATAACAATAAATCTAAAGATATCTTCAAAGAATTTCTTAAAAGTGGTATCAATAACTAAATATTTAGATATACTGGTCAATATGAATTATATCTATATATAAAAAATACTTACTAATATATTTGACAAATAATTACTTGTTTGTATTTTTTATATTACAAGATCTTTAAATATAGTCTTCAATAAGTATTATTAGATCATCATCAATAAAATCGTTTAAACTTACATATATACCAAATTCAATTAGGTAGAGATTATAACATTCTTCATTAATTATAAATATCTTTAATTTATGAATGAATTCATCAAATGTTTCATTAAATACTTTATCTTTTAATATTTCATTATATCTACTATTTAAATTAAACTCATATACTATATTATTGTTATATGTAGTTTTATAAAAATTTTGTCTATATAATACTAAGCTAAGTAAAAACTTCTTTGCTTCATCCATAATCATTTTATTTCTATATAAAATTCTATTTTTTGATGTGTAATCTATTAAAAAAGTATATTATTTAATTTTATCTGAGAATACTAAAAGTAATAAATTTCTCAAATACGGATTTAAAAATCCGTTTCTTTATAAAAGATATTATTTCTATTCAAATGTTATAAACTAAATTTTGAAATTATGAAATATTCTTATCTTTTTGTACTTACTATAAATAATAAAATATAAATACAGAAATTTAGGTATAAACTAACAAAACATACTTATACATACATTATAGAATATGAACTATTATAAAAAAATGAATCCTTTTGAAGATAACGATTTTAAAAATAATATAAATAATAGTTATATAATAGACCTAATAATAAAAAATAATGATTTTAATATAAAAGAATTTAATATAAAAAAATGTAAAAATAATATTATTATATATACTTTAAAATGTGATAAAATTAAATATGAGTATAAGTTTATGGTAGATGAGTATTCTACCATAGCTTCTAAAAGTAAAAGTAGTAAGAACAAAAATAAAAATAAGTTAAAAATCAATACAAATGATTTAAAAAATAATAAAACTAATAAATCTTCAGCAATGTCTGAGGATCTGTAAATATATAAATAACTTAAAACTAACATTATTATAAGAAAATAAAAATATCATTAATAATTAAGAAATATGTTAATATTTACCTTTTTATATAAATCTAAAAATAAGATAAAAATGAAATTTTGATGTAAATTTAATATTTTCATAAAAAATATTATGATAAGAATTTGTTAATTTTTCTCAATTTTATTTCGTCACCTATAATACCTCCTAACCTTCGGCGGTACTTAACGTGAATTGTACCTTGGACTTGACGCTGATCGTGTGTCCGCTTGCTGATTCGACTTCCCGCCCATGGACCGGTTCCTGAGGGAGACCTTCGAGCAACGTTAAATAATAAATAGAATGTTATTCTATTATTAATGTTTATTTAGATTCTTTCAGCAAATATACAATTTGCAAATAATATATAGAAAGAAAATAATCATTATTTTGTAAATAATAATTATTTTAGAAATATGGTTATTTATGAAATAACAGTATATTTCTTAATTCACATTTGAAATATTTCCTGTTGCAACTTATAAAATTAAAATTTTAACGATTGGTAGTCAATATTTCTTTCACATTACTTTTTGTTTAAAAAGTAACAAAAAAACCAAAGAACTTATCTTTGGAAACAGCACTGCCGTAAGTTTTTTTGCAACTTACGCAGAGATTTTATTCACCCTAAACATAAAATTATTTAACAATATAGGATATTGTGTAATTATAATTTTAACACTATTTGAAACGTTTCTCTTATCATAAATGATTAGTTGTATTCAGCTGTATTTAGCTTTATTTAGCTGTATTTAGCCGTATAGATAGCTGTATATTTATTTTATATTTATATTTATATTTCATATTTATATTTATTCTTATTTATGGTTACACAATCGATAATACCTGCATGTATTAGTATAAAAATTTTATCTTTATTTTATTTAAAAAATAATAAAAAGAAACAATACAAGGTATTGTTAGGATAAGGTTATATAAGGTTATATAAGGTTATATAAGGTTAGGTTTATAAGGTAAAATTCAATTATGGGTTCATATGAAAATTTATTAAATGCTGAATATAAAAATATTTATGAGGAGAATTGGGGTTTTATGAACAATACGTATAAGTCTAATATCGAAAAACAATACAATAGGTCAAAAATTGGAAATTATATTTCAATTCAAAAAGTTAAAGATCATGTTTATGATTTATTAGGTGCAATTCCAGTATTTATTTTTCTGACAGAAATATGTAGCAGAATAAAATTACCTTCTCCTATATATAATATAGAAAAAGGTGTACTTATAATTGAACTTTTATTGAATGGTTTCTCTATTTCAGAGATGAAAATGTATGACCCAAATGATTCATTCTATAAAGTTTATAAAGCTATATTTATAGATAATGCAGATTTTCTTGAAAATTGGATTGATAAATTAATGAATACTTGTTTCAGCAGTAATGATTCAAGATTATTATATAGCAAAATACATAATCCGCCAAATTTTGAACATATAACATTACTACTGGATGGTAGAACAAATAAAATAATAATAGAAGATATTGATTTGAAAAAATCAGATTTATATAGTTATAAAATAAAAAATAATGGTTTAAATACACAATTTATTATAAGCAGTGAAGGTTTTGTAATGTATGTTTCTGAGTCTCTACCTTGTAAATATAACAATGATGATAATATGTTTATATCAAATATAAATTTAAATAGGTTTTTTAAATTAACAGATTGTTTAGTATTTGATGGTATATATGAAAATGTAGTAAATGAAGTAATAACTAAATATAATAATATAGGTTTACCTATATCTTTAGATAATTTTTGTTTCCCTATAAGGAAAGAAAAAAATGTACCATTAGATTTAGATGAAAGTAATTTTAATAAACAATTAGGTTCTTACCGTTCAACAATTGAAACATTTTTTGCTAAATTCTCTAATACATTTTCAAGATTTGGCCCTAGAGCAAATGTTAGAATTACAAAAGAAAGAACATTTAATATACAAATTAAATTAGCTTGTTTATTATATAATATTAAACATTTTGTTGAATTAAATAATATTGAAGAAAAATCTTATTATAAATTATGGATGGATGAGAATTTTGATTTCTTTAATAATATAGATAGTTTCAATAATATAGTTAATACACCAAAAACTTTATATAAGAAAGAAAATATTAATAATATGAAATCAAAACAACAAGAAAAATTAGATCAATTATTAGCTGAAGGTAATATTAAAAAGAGTAGTCAAAAGAATAAAATGATTTTAGATGAAGAAGCAATAGATTCAAATGAATTTGAAGTGCAATATATTATATCACATAAAGAAACAACAGATGGTATAGAATATTTTGTGAAATGGAGAAATTACAATAAATCTTATAATTCGTATGTAAAAGATGAGGATCTTATTGGAGAAGAAGTTAAAGCTCAATATTGGAACTCTTTAAAACAATAAAAAATAATTTTTATAATATTTTTTAGTTTATATCTTTTTCATTAAATAAAGTTATTATTATTTTTTATTATTCAGTGAATATAATAATATTATCATCTATAAAGTTATCAAGATAAAAAGTAATTTCATATTCTATTAAAAAAGCAGTATAAAATTCTTCACTAATTATAAATTCTTTAAATAAATACATATATCCATCAAAACTGTAATCAAAAACTTTATCTTTTAGAACATTATTATAAATAGTTTTAATTTTATTATAATCATCATTTAGATTTATTTCATAAATTTTAGTATTATCTTCTTTATATAATATCAAGGTTAATAAAAATGCTTTAGCTTCTTCAATAATCATTTTTATTTTTGGATAAAATTCAATTTTTTATCCAAATTATATTTCAGATGGAATATATATTGTATATTCTTATACATCAGAAATAATTGTATATATTAACCATATCTACATATGGTATGTTAATAATTTTTTGGTAAAGAAGTAGTAAAATTCAAATTCATTCCACATGTATTTCATTCCATCCTTTCATTCAAGAATCCTCCTTTCTTTGAATTTCACATATAAAATGTTTTAAGTATAAATATTTCTTCGAAATATTTCATTGATGAAAAATTATTAACATTAATATATACATATCCAAATATTCTATTTGATTAAAAACTTAATATTTTAAATATTTTAAATATTTTAAATTTATTATTATTTATATAATATGTATACATATAGTAGCTGTATAGTAGCTGTATAGTAGCCGTATAATAGCTGTATTTTATATTTAAAATAGGTTTATATAATATATCCATACTTAATACAGATGTATAAGAGCAACGTTAAATAATAAATAGAATGTTATTCTATTATTAATGTTTATTTAGATTCTTTCAGCAAATATACAATTTGCAAATAATATATAGAAAGAAAATAATCATTATTTTGTAAATAATAATTATTTTAGAAATATGGTTATTTATGAAATAACAGTATATTTCTTAATTCACATTTGAAATATTTCCTGTTGCAACTTATAAAATTAAAATTTTAACGATTGGTAGTCAATATTTCTTTCACATTACTTTTTGTTTAAAAAGTAACAAAAAAACCAAAGAACTTATCTTTGGAAACAGCACTGCCGTAAGTTTTTTTGCAACTTACGCAGAGATTTTATTCACCCTAAACATAAAATTATTTAACAATATAGGATATTGTGTAATTATAATTTTAACACTATTTGAAACGTTTCTCTTCTGCGACTCGAGGCGAGATGTACGATGTGCTGGCGCCGGTATCGAGGAGGACTCGCACCTTAGTGCCATTGCAGACCATTAAATAAAGAGGCAACTGTGTATCGTTTATTGAATGTAGCTGATCGAAATGTTCTATGTCTTGAGCGAGTTGCTTGCGGGCCCTGTCGGGTTCTTCGTCGGCTAAATCGATCAAATTTTCTTCCGGTACCTCGGTGGGCGGTGCGGCTTCAAGGGAGAAAGCTTGGGTCGTGCGCGGGGGTCCTCCCTTTAAACCCGCCGCGCGTGGCCTTTTAAATCATCTTGTCGTTGGCCGAAACGAGAACCTTGCGATCTTTGGTTATTGTGTGGCTGCTGGCGAGGGCGACGAGGTGGAGACGGACATTCACGTGCCATATGTCCGTAACCGCCACAGTTGTAGCACGAGTCATCGAATGCTTGGCGTCTTGGGGTACCTTGATGGAAAGCGCGGGGTCCGATGGGTTTACCGCTGCGTGGCTGACCAGTGAATTGGGAAGAACGAAACTGCACGGCGTCCAAGTCCATCGGGTCATCGGGATAGGCTTGCTGGAAACGATTGGCTTGGCTATTGCGGATTCTCACGTCACGTAGACCTTTTGCGCATTCGTATGCTGCTTCATAAGCTTCGGCAGCATTGTACGCAGCAGTTAAATTCACGGGGTTCTTGAGTAGGACCTGGAGGCGCGCCTCGTACTTCAGGCCTCGGACGAACTGGTGTGTGGCGTCTTCATCGGTCATCTCGGGTAGGTCGAGCATGATATCGCGGAATTCGACGATATAGTCGCGAATGCTCCGTCCTTGCTCTAGGTTCTGTAGTCTCTGGCGGGCGAGCTGGCTCGAGTTGGCGGGCTTGAACTCCTTTCGGAATGCGACCACAAAGTCTTGCCAAGTGGCGGGCAGATGCGAGTGGAGATCTCTTTCGAGGTGCTGCCACCATGTCGCTGCTTGGCCGCGGAGGAAGGTGGTCGCGTACTCCACGCGTTGCTGAGGTGTCATCCGGCGGTGTAGGCTCAGGTATTTTTCCATTGTGTGCAGCCATGCTTCGACTGCTGCCGGAGAGCGCGTACCATGGTACAATTCGGGCGGGGCTACCTTGACCGTATCCGGGAGCGAAATGTCACTGGTCCTCTCGGCTGCTTCTTCGCGTAGCTTCTTGATTTCTTCTTGCTGGTGTTGCATCTGTAGCAGCATTTGCTGCATGGTCGTTAGGAGTTCCACGTTGTTGCTGCTTGTCATTGTTAATCTCTGTTTCTTGCTTGCGACGATCTCCTGGAAACTCATTGCTAATTCTTGTGCTTTTTCTTGCAGGTAGGCTAGGTTTACTTCGGTGAACTTGGCTCGCTGTTCTTCTGGGATATGAAAGTACTGAGTGGTTTTCTTGTAGGTACCGTGTAGATTTGATGGAAGGGCTTGGAGTACAAATTCTTGGATAATAAATTCTTTTTGTTGTTGATCGGTGAAGTTCTTGCTGGACATAAAGAACCTTCTCCGCTACCAATTGTCGTGATCCATTTGGCTGTCAGGTACAAGGCCAGGTGGATATGTTAGAACAAAGAATAGAAGAGGGTGGATCAGATAATGTTTATTATTTTTACTTCTCGCGTATTTATATTTTTCTAAGTGCTTGGCGTTTGTCTGCGAGAAGGGGATAAGTATATAAATGGATAATGGGCTATGACGATACGCGTCGTAGCCAAGAGGTCGGAGGGGGAATGAACGATGTTCGGTGGCGCATCTACAAAAGGATGTGTACTTCTTTGAAAGGATACCAAATGCGGAGGCGCTGCCGTGCGTAACATTTGACGTCATTTGGAGAGAAAAGGTGAAGGGAGTTAAACTCCCGACAGTTTTCTCTCCAAAATGTCGTGATCCTTTTGGCTGTCAGGTACAAGGCCAGGTGGATATGTCTTGATCCTTTTGGCTGTAAGGACAGGGCCAGGTGGATGAATGTACAAAAGAATAGAAGAGGGTGGATAAGATACCGTTTATTATTTTTACTTCTCGCGTATTTATATTTTTTAAGATCTTGGCAATTGCCTGCGAGAAGGGGATAAATATATAAAAGGATAATGGGCTATGACGCTACGCGTCATAACCAAGAGGTCGGAGAGAGAGAGAGAAGAGAGTGTTCGGTGCCGCATCCGCAAAAGGATGTATACTTCTTTAGATTGACTCCAAATGCGGATAGCTAACCGTGCGCAGCACTCGACGTCATTTGGGTGGAAAAGAGGAGGGGAGTTCAACTCCCGACATAAGATACTGTTCATTATTTTTACTTCTCGCGTATTTATATTTTTCTAAGATCTTGGCAATTGCCTGCGAGAAGGGGATAACTATATAAAAGGATAATGAGCAACGTTAATAATTAAATGTATTGCTCTTTAATTATAAACTTTTAAGTTTATTCTAAATACAAGCCGTGGACTCGCTTCGCTTCGTCCAAGAGTGGCCCTTCGATAGCGCTGCGGGTGTGATAGAGCCCCTTCGCCTTCGGCTACGGGTCATCATAACCTCTACTTAAATCTTCGGTCCCTCTTGCCCGTTTCCACGGCTTGATGGGGGCCAGCCCCCATACCCCCGTTCATGCTTCGCATGTCTCTTACTGTATGCTGCTTTTTAGGAAGACTATTGTTCTCAGTTGCATGGTCTGGCCATACTGTATTGTACTGTAGTTGCCTTTCCTAATTAGCAGCGGGTCCGTAATGGCTATACAGTGCTGTGCAACTAAAACATGATAGATAAAATGTAAAAGCCAATGACTTGTGTGGTAAATGTCACCACTTAGTCTTAGATACGGTTACTCTCAATCTATCTTGCCTAATAATAATAATACCGAGACAAATGGTCCAGAATAAAAATAAAATAGTATTCCCGAGACAAGTACGTCTGAGATAGCAACGGCTAGTCAGCTACCCACGCTAAGTGAAGTCATGATCCGTTATTAGACTAGCACCAGGACAGGGTACCTGAATTAGTAGGTTTCACTTCCTTAGCATTGATTATCACATTTGACACATCAGTAACATTGGTGCCTGACATTGAACATGGTGATGGACCATGACCTAGATCAATCCAGAAATACCCGAATTACTCACTCAATAACCGATTGGTTCGTACTAGACCGAGTACCCAGATCACGGCATTTAAACATGATATCAAGAAGTGTATATAAGGGTAAAAAATAGAACCCAAGTAGCTTTAGTTGATTTCTCTACAACTACCTTTCTTATAAAGAATCTATACACATTCTCACAGACTCATTCTGTTACCTTTTTCTTACCTTTCTTCGTTTACTTCTATTTTCCTTACCCATATATCTCAACTTGCACCTGGCAAATCGAATGACGTTGACAGTGACAGCTATTCGATATACAGCGTAGGGCTGATGTAAGGAAGGTGCTAAATATAGGTACATATACTGTAGGAAAGAAAAAAGGCCGAAGTGTGTAGGTGTGTGATCAGGTAATTGTTGATTGAGCACCCATCAAACAACAGGTTCTGTGTTCAGCGTGTATATAGCGGAAATTGATAGAATAAAAATACAGTAAGTATACTGTAAAATGGCATGAGCTATATCTCTTGAGTGTGTGTGTATAAGGCGACAATTATATGTCAAAAGAAACCCAAGTGATGTTGAAACAATCAGAAAGTAGTTAGAGCTGCTGTTTCTTTTATCTGTGGGGGTGTAACTTCGATTGGAGACAACGGAATACGAAGCTTGGAAGTAAAAGCTTGTTAGAGGATATATCAATAATAGTTGATAGTTTATAATCTATAAATTTAGGTTCAAATAATAGGTATCTTTATAGCAAATAATATAAAAGTACTTTAAATAGTTATATGGACATATATGAAGTGAAAAAGTTGTAATAATATTTTATGATACAAGATGTATAATATCAGTTTCTAAAGAATTTCAAAATAATTATAATTTTTAAGAATGGGATTTATAAATCCGTTTTTTATATAAAGAGAATTTTTATCTTCCTGGATAAATTTTATTTAAGGATGACATCTATATTTAATCTCCGACATTATAAATTGATGTATTACTAATGCCAAGACTATGCCAAGACTATGTTATTAATAAATCTTTTTACCAATATAAGATTAAGATTTACACCTGTATAAAATATAAATTTAAATATAGCCTAACCTACCTACTTTATTCATTATGAATGAATATACTTTATGATACTATTTATATAATCTTAGATTTCTATATTATTTTTAGCAAGATAATCATTTAGGAGGTCTTTTTTGGTGAAATTTTCATATGGAATGTATGAATTATGTGTTTCATCATAATATATCATTTTAATTAAGAACATATATTGATTATCTTCATATTTATGTCCTAATATAGCCTCCATTTCATAAACTTGTTTATTTCTAATAGCTTTAACTTTTCGTTTCTTTTTATTTGTTTTAATATTTTTACCTTCATTATCAGAATTTGAATCTATATCTCTTAAATCATTATCATCAGGATTATATTCATCAGAACTAATTTCTTGATTAATATTTTGATTATTAATATTTTTATTTCTTTCATTTTGCTTACTAATCATATTGTTAAATTTAATTCTATTATCGTTTTCATTAGAAATTGCCATATCCATAATATTTGTTTTTATAGGAAATTGAAATTCACTATCCATCCAAAGTTTATTATGAGGTAATGCATCAATGTGAAACATATCAGTAAATCTTTGTATGTTATACATTAAGCATGCTACCTTTAGCTGTAGATTATAAAAATGATAATTATCCATCCTAACAACAGAAGCATTGTTATTAAATCTTTTGAATTTATTACCAATTGTACCTAACGTATTTTCAATTTTGATCTAAAGGAGCCAAAAACATTATTAAAATGTTTATCAACTTCAGTCATTTGTGAATTTACTTCTTTACGTATAGGATAGACAAAATTATCTTCTGAAATATTAACTTCTTTATTTTTACATAATTCAATTATTTTTTGAACAAAAAGTGTATAACCACCATCAATACCTAATACATCATATTCATCCATTTTTCTATATAATCTCATATTTAGAAACATTGTTCCATCACTAGCATCTGAACATAAATTTGATTTAGACACAAATAAGATCATATCATTAATATCTGTAATAATCTGTGTTCTAATACCATTCTTTTTAAATTTGTAGCTATACATTTTTTCCTTTTTTATATTTGTATTAACGTAATTTAATCTTGAATCATGACCATCACCTAATAAAGTAATATGTTTAAATAGTTCCGGGTTAAATTTTCTAGCACAATTAATACGTAAATCTACGTTTGAGAACATATTTTTTAATGCATCATCAACAATTTTATTTATTCTTTTATAATTTTCTTCATACATCCAAAACTTTTTATAGAAACTATGAAAACTACTATACGGTAGATATCTTTCTATTTCATATTTACCAGATATACCACTTACTAAATGAAATAATAAAAATAAACCTTTTTCTAATTCAAAATATGGACTTGGATATTCTACAGATGCATATACAGTGCCCGCCCGATAAGTCGATCACCCCCGTTGCAGCCCAAAGTGATCGACTTATCGAATGATCGAGTTATCGAATTGACGCTCCGACTTACAGGCTGCGGGCGAATCTCTGTCCCCTTTACTTTATAATATACATATACTGTACATCGTGCCTGTCGTATTTAGCTCTGACTACTGTTCATACAACTTTCTATCTCTTTCCCCTGTTTTCCATCAAGAAATGCAACAACTTACCAATCGCCAAAAGCTCGCTGTATGCCGCAAGCATAAGAGCACAACGCCTCCATACAGCCAACGTCAGCTTGCTGAGTGGGCTAAGGATGAATTCGGCCTAACAAAGAAACCAAGCCAGTCAACCATCTCAGCGATACTCAAGGAAGAAGAAAAGTATATGCAGATGGAAAACGACAAGCTCGATGCGAAGCGCGTAAGGAGGCTAGTTCATGTCTATATGATTTGCTAATATTAGTAATATAGCAAATTGCTGTTGATAGAATTATTTATATCTGTATTAGTAATACATCATATAAATATCGGAGATTTAATAATATAATAAATTCTATTTGAATTCACATTTATTCTAAAGATAAAAATTATTTTTATATAAAAGAACGGATTTATAAATCCCTTTTTATAATATTCAAGTTTTATATAATTTTGATATATGGTAAGATCTAACATTATGTATTTTTTACTCCATATCAATATTACTAAATGTTTCACATTCTTGATAGTATTCTCTTGCTTTATTTAAATTATTTATACCTATAGTGCTTGCATAATGGTATATACAAAAATCACCATACTGTCTTGGCATTTCACATGATTCATTGGTTCTAATTGAAATTCCTATACATAGATTATTTTTATTTCTTGTGTTACAAGAAGGTTGGTAATGTGTTTTTGAAACATGTTTAGCACACCTCCATTTACCATATTTGTTGTAAAGGTTAAAGGGTAAAATAACTGACGAGAATGTTAATCAAAAATTTTACAATTTAAATAAATTTTAATAATAACTACTCCTGCATATTGTTACACAAAAAATTTATCGTGCATACTTTTAGGTATAAAATTGATTTTTTAATTCTATAAAAAAGTTTTATTATTATATTATATCTATAATATTTTTATATTTACTAAATTCCAGTATGAAATCACACAAAATCACTAAGTTACAAAAGTCTAAATATCACAAAAATTATCTAAAAGTACATCAACCTATGAAAAGATATGATATAATTGAAAATATGAAAAATATGAAAAATATGGAAGATATGCAAAATATGCAAAATATGGATTCTATGAACAAAACTATGTTAAATAATACAAAATATGCTAAAATTCTAAAATATGATGATTGGACAATTTCTGATATTAGTAGAATAGAACAGAATATGTTAAAAGATGCTAGAAGAAGACATAAATATCAAAAACCTAAACAAGAAATAATAGAAAAAAATATCAAAGTAACAAAAAAACTTGATAATTTATTTAATATTGGATCTTATCATAATTTACATGAAATATTTATTGATGAAAATAAAGCAATACAGTATCTATTTGATAAAGGCTATTTAAATAAAAAATATAATTGTGAAAACTGTAATAATGAATTAGGTATATATTATAAATCCAAATTATATAGATGTAAAAAAGAAGGATGTAGAAAATCTTTTTCAATCCTAAAAGGTACTATTTTTGCTAATCAAAAGCTACCTATAAATGAGATTCTACATATATTGTATGAATATTTAAAAGAAACACCAAGAAAAAGTATATATTCATCATTAGTTAAATCACCTAAAACTATAACAAAATATAGCAATATTTTTAGAGATATATTTCAAAAAAGCAATAAAAAAGTTATATTTGGAGATTATAGTGAAATTGATGAATCTATGATGTCTAGAAGAAAATATAATAAAGGTAGATTACAAAAAGGTCAAACATGGGTTATTGGTATAACTAATAGAAAGATTAATAGTAATAAAAAAGATTATCATATTGAGATAGTTGATAAACGAGATAGAAAAACATGTGAAGATTTTATCAGAAGAAATGTAAAACCTGGTTCAATAATTTATACTGATTCTTTCAAGTCTTATCATAATCTGAAAAATATTGGATACAATCATAAAATGGTGAACCATTCAAAGAATTATGTAGATAAAAATAACAAAAGTATTCATACACAGAATATTGAGAATATGTGGGGTTTAATAAAAAGAAAAATTAAGCCTCAATATAGAGGTAGAAAACATTTGATTAAACACTTTAATGAGTTCAAATGGAGAAATAACAATAAATCTAAAGATATCTTCAAAGAATTTCTTAAAAGTGGTATCAATAACTAAATATTTAGATATACTGGTCAATATGAATTATATCTATAGAAAAAAAAATACTTACTAATATATTTGACAAATAATTACTTTTTTGTATTTTTTATATTACAAGATCTTTAAATATAGTCTTCAATAAGTATTATTAGATCATCATCAATAAAATCGTTTAAACTTACATATATACCAAATTCAATTAGGTAGAGATTATAACATTCTTCATTAATTATAAATATTTTCAATTTATGAATGAATTCATCAAATGTTTCATTAAATACTTTATCTTTTAATATTTCATTATATATATTTTTTATTTCATTATATCTACTATTTAAATTAAACTCATATACTATATTATTATTATATGTAGTTTTATAAAAATTTTGTCTATATAATACTAAGCTAAGTAAAAACTTTTTTGCTTCATCCATAATCATTTTATTTTTATATAAAATTCAATTTTTTGATGTGTAATCTATTAAAAAAGTATATTATATTAATTAATTTTATCTGAGAATACTGAAAGTAATAAATTTCTCAAATACGGATTTAAAAATCCGTTTCTTTATAAAAATATTATTTCTATTCAAGTATTATAAACTAAATTTTGAAATTATGAAATATTCTTATCTTTTTGATACTTACAATAAATAATGAAATGCAAATATAGAAATTTAGGTATAAACTACCAAAACATACTTATACATATATTATTGAATATGAACTATTATAAAAAATGAATCCTTTTGAAGATAACGATTTTAAAAATAATATAAATAATAGTTATATAATAGATCTAATAATAAAAAATAATGATTTTAATATAAAAGAATTTAATATAAAAAAATGTAAAAATAATATTATTATATATACTTTAAAATGTGATAAGATTAAATATGAGTATAAGTTTATGGTAGATGAGTATTCTACCATACCTTCTAAAAATAAAAGTAATAAGAATAAAGATAAAAACAAAAATAAATTAAAAATCAATACAAATGATTTAAAAAATAATAAATCTAATAAATCTTCAGCAATGTCTGAGGACCTGTAAATATAGAAATAATTTAAAACTAATAGTATTATAAGAAAATAAAAATATTATTAATAATTAAGAAATATGTTAATATGTATTTTTTTATATAAATCTAAAAATAAGATAAAAATGAAATTTTGATGTAAATTTAATATTTTCATAAAAATACTGTGATAAGACTTTATTAATTTTTCTCAATTTTATTTCGTCACCTATAATACCTCCTAACCGTTGTAAACTTCAATATTTATCTTTTTATTACAAATAACATTAGGATCAGATTTCATTATATAATCACAATGGCCATAATCCATTGAATTTTGCCAAAATCTATTCTTATGTAAATTTTCATTTATATCTTTCATTATTATTTCATATGCTTCTTTATAATGTTTATATTTTTCCAGCTTATCAGGATTATGCTTTTCTGCTATATCTATATTGTCATTTATATCATTTAACCTACTTTCCATTATCTCACATAAGTTATTATACAGTTTATTAGGTACAATATTAATACCTATCTTGTCTTTAGAGTTCAACTTAATTTCTTTTCTTTCCATAATAACAAAAATTTAATAATTATTATAAATGGGATTTATTAATCCGTTTTTTTATATAGAAAAGATTTTCTAAAAATATATCAAATGTATGCATGATTGTTACACAACCCCTTAAAATTAAGGAGACTATATTAATATACTTGAACAGGTATTTCAATTCTAGCCTTTTTTAATCTTTTACCATTTACTAAAATATATTCTTCAGGAATATTGCCTTCATGATCTGAATCTGAATCTGAAAGATTCTCATCTTTTTTATTATTTTTAAGTTCATTTATATTAATCTTTAATATATCTTCTTGTATATTTAAAATTTCATTATAATTGGCATCATTTTTTTGTTCATTATTAAATACAACCTGTATTTTATTTGTTTTAGATGGGAATTCAAAAGACTCACTATACCATAGCTTATGTACTTCATCAGGTTCTATATCAAATTTTTCCATGAAGAATCTGATATTTTTTAATAAACATGCTACCCTAAGTTGAAGATTATATACTTTTATATCAGATAGTTGTAAAGATGACCTATTATTAGTAAACCTTTTGAATATACTAGTTAATTGTTGAAACTGATTTTCCATATGCGATCTAAAAGATCCTATTTTTTGATTTATTGTAATTTCTTTACTAGATAATGTTTTATTTTTTTCTTTTCTTATAGGTACTTGAAAATTTCTGGTTTTAAATTCATCATATCCATCATTAATGGCATTTTCTATAAATTTATCTATATGTTGAGTGTATCCACCATCTGCACAAATTACATCAGCTGAACTAATTTTCTTATGTAAGCCCATATTTATAAACATAGAACCATCATTACCAAGAAGGCTAGCTCAAATACCACTAGCCTGATATTATCTATGGATTTGGAAAGAATCTATGAACTACCTTTATATTACTGGGTTTTAAAAATATTTATGGGCAGAGAAGCATTGTATTGTGTAACAAATTGAATTTTATATATAACAAAAAGTATTTATTTTCTATATTTAATATATAATTTATATATTATCTATAGTTTTATTTCTGTATCTATAAAATATTATTGTATTTATAGCTTCTACATATAAGCATATATTTTATTGTTAGGGTATTTTTTAAAAATGACGAAAAAAATGATTATAGATAAAGATTTTAAAGAAGAACTTCAAAAATCTATTAATAATTTGGTAGCTAGAAGGTGGGATTTTATGAATTATGAATGGCCCATGTTAACTAATAGAATTAATCATAGAAGCATTATTAAAGATTTAAAGAATAATAGTATCAGATTTATAAAAAATTATTTATTAGAAAAATTAGGATATACAGCAGTATTTTATTTTATAGTAATTTTGTATGGTAATAAAGAATATCCAGGTCCTTATCATGAAGTTGATAAAGCTTTAGTGTTATTGTATCATATTGTTTCTGGTGAAAATGGAGTTGATATGGATAAATTTCTTCCATATAGCTCATTTTATAGAATATACAAAAAGTTTTGGATTACAAATTATACTAATATTAATAAAAAAGTAAAATTTGATTTAGAAAAAATGTTTAGTACTACTAAAATTAGAATTTTATCAGCAAGAATTAATAATCCTAATTATTTAAAAAATACAACATTATTATTAGATGGTATAGATACTAAAATTAAATATTATAAAGTAAATGAAAAAAGATCTGAATTATATAGCCACAAGTTAAAATCACCTGGTATAAGAACACAAGTTGTTATAGATGTAAATTCTATGATATTATACACCAGTAAATCCCAAAAATGTGCAAAAGGTAATGATGGTAGTATGTTTATACAAATGGGATTATATAAAAAAATAAGTAAATATGATAATATTTGTGTTGATGGTGGTTATACACAATATATAGATAAATTTAATGAAATAGCTGAACAAGAAGGGTATAATCATTTTAGTAGGAAGAATTTCAATTTTCCTATTAGAAAAGAAAAAAATATAAATCTAACAAATGAAGAAAAAATTATTAATAATACAATTGGATCTTATAGGTCTTTAATAGAACATGAATTTTCGATATTAACAAGTACATTTAAAAGATTCACTAATAATAGAAGTGCTTTACAAATATCAGATATAAAAATATTTAATTTACAGTTTAGAGTAGCTTGTATATTAAAAAATATAAAATTATTTATGGAAAAATTTAATATTAAAGAAGAACCTCATCATATGTTATGGTATGCTGATAATTTTGAATTTCCAAGCAAACAAAATAAAATTAATATTATATTTCAAGATTATCAAAAATCTAATGAAATATATAATGAATCTATAGATTTTCAAAATAAGTTTCTTGAGAAAGATATCAGTGATGATGAATCAGAAAAAGAACCTAATAATAGTGATTCTGAACATGAAGATAATATAGTAGATGAATATATTATAATTAATGGCAAAAGATTAAAAAAAGCTAAAATTGAAATACCTATTGATGTTCACCAGTAAGTATAGATATAAATAAATATAAATATGAGCTAATATATGTAATAAATATAATTATGTATATTGAAATTCAATTCTTATTAGTTAATTTTTAAGGGGTTGTGTAACATGTATGCATACATTAATAATTTAATTGATTTTTATTTTATTTTAAAAAAAACTCATGAATGTTGATCAAACGAAAAAAGTAACAGAATTTATAATGAACCAAGATAAAGAAATAACAGATTTAAAATTAAAAATATCTGAATTAAATAAATATATTAAAGGTCTAGAAACAACAAATGAACAAAATACATTTAAAATATCATTTTTTAGAAACCAATTAAATATGCGTGAAGATAAAATAATAGCACTTGAAAAACAATGTGAGAGACATAAAAATTGGGTAATAGATGTAACTAACAAATGTACAAAAGAAACTAAAGTTATAAAACGAATAAGAGATTTATTAGTAGGCACTGGTTGTATGTCTGGTTTTGATGATGATGCTATAATGGTAAGTATATTAGAGAATATGGTTTTTAAGAGAAATTATTATGCAAACTTTTTAAATAGATTTAAATTAAAAAATATGGTAGAATTAGAAGATATTATTAAAGGCTATAGATCTATAAAAGATAATATTAATAGTGATACACCAGAAAATGAAAATAATGATAAAAATAATAATAAGGATAAAATAGAATTATTTCATTATAGGATACAGGATATTGTTAATAAAGGATTTGATGTAAACACTTTATATAATATAGTACATAATTTAGGTTCTGATAATATTAATAAAAATACAATTGATACTAATACTCCAAAAAATATAATTGTGGAGAATAAAAACATTGAAACAGAAAAAAATAATAAACCAGATAAAAAAGATATAGAACTTATGCATTACTGGGTAAAAGAAATTGTGGAAAAAGGATTTAATACAACAGTATTATATGATATTATTAATAATAATAATAAAAGTGAAAGTAAAAATACCCCAAGAAAACCAAAGAAGCCTACTAATCAGGTTCAAATAGTTGATAATATTATACGTAGAATACAAAAAAATACAAAACTATTACAAAATAAAAATGATGATTATTACGATCTTATATACACCAAAAATAGAAAAGATATAGATTTTTATACAACTATATATAATGATAAAGATTTTAAAGATATATCAAATAAGATAGACATAAAATTGGATAAAAATACACCAAGATTAGATAGAACATGTGGAATATTAAATTTCATAAAGAACAATACTGATTTATATAATTCAGAATATATATTTAGCTACTATACTTTCAAGTCTGTAAATAATACTGGATTGGAGTATTTATATGAAAAATTATTAGAATTATGTCCTTCAGTAGAATCTAATGAAGATAATTGGGAATCTGATACAGAAGAACATATATGCACAGTTAAAAATTGTAATAATTATGTCCCAATGGAAGGAATAAAATGTAAAAAACACTAGAATAAATAAATATAGCATATTAACAATATAGTATAATGCTATACTGTAGACACAGTATATACATATCTACCTAATTAAATAGATCCTCATCTTAAAAATTGAATTTTTATTTAAAATTAAAATTATAATATAATGCCTTTTGAGTTACAATTTAAGCTTTTTTTGGGTGACTTGTCTCTTGCTGTAGATGAATTTGAACTATTAATAGAAAATAATAACAAAAAAATATATGAAATAGATTTTATAGAACATAAAAATATAATTGAAAATATTTATAATGATAATGACATGGAGAATGATTACACTGATGAATATAATGAATTTATAATTAAAATGGAAGATTATTTAAATGATAACGATATTGATAGGCTATATGTAAGTGTTTATGATATAATAGTAGATTTTACAAAGTATCAATATAATAAGACTATTAAAATGGTTATAAATAAATAAATATAAGATTTTTAATATTAATTCTAAATGTATACAATCAAAATACACCATTTCACAACATTTGAGATTATATAATTAAGTGTAAGTATAATAAATACAGAAGAAAAAGCTAATAAAGTATCAATTCATGCCAGGAATCCATATAATGATTATTAATATTAAATTATTACTAGAATATGAGCTAGGCCTCCAACAGCACATTTTTCAGACTTACTAGTATATAATATCATACCATTAACATCACAAACTATTGTGTACGTATACCTTTTCCATGTAATTTATAACTATAAAGATTTTTCTTTTGTTCAAATGGTTTATAATATTTTATTTTTGAATCCGCACCATCAATAAATAATGTTACATTTTCAAGATAATCAGGATTATATAGTCTGGCAGATAATATTCTAATTTTTATATTGGAAAATAAATTTTCCATATCATATTTAACAATTTTATTTAGTTCAGCATATCTTTCAATCCAAAAGCATTTATAAAGCCTATAAAAAGATGTATAAGGAATAAATCTACCCATTTCAGTTCCATTTTCACCAGATACAATATGATAAAGAAGCAAAAGAGCTTTTTCAACTTCTTTATAAGGACCAGGTGTCTCTTTATTACCAAATAAAATATTAATAAAAAAGAATACAGCAGTATAACCTAATCTTTCTAAAAGATAATCTTTTATATATGTAACAGTATTGTTTTTAAATTCTTTAATTTTTGTTCTATGATTATACAGTGACTCAAAAAACTGGTGCAATGTTTTTGAAATTTTGCGAAAAGCTCTATATCTCGGCGTCTATCAATGCTAGAGATGTGAGACTTCGACCAGTCGATAGCCAGATCAATGCGGTAGACGACACTGGTATTAGAAGTCCGACTATCACCATATATGGAAAGTTATGAGCCCTCCAGGATTCGAACCCATTGCACCAGTTTTTTGTGTTAGGTAAAATTTTACTTTAATACTTTGTATATTTCCCTTTTGCTCTTCCAACTGCTTCTAAACGTCTAGGCATACTTTCTATGAGATTCTGGCATATTTTTGGATCGATATTGTTCCATTCATCTTCGGTTCTCTCCCACAGTTCTTGCATACTTGTGGGCTTGGTTTCGTAGGAGTTTAGCTTCCGTTTCAGGTGATCCCAAAGGTGCTCAATGGGGTTCAGGTCCGGTGATTGAGCGGGCCAGTCCAGTACTTCGATATTCTGGTCGGATAGCCACTCGGTGACCAGCTTAGACTTGTGCTTGGGATCGTTGTCATGCTGGAACACCATTTTTGACATGTTGTGGCCATAGTATTCCGCTGACTGCTTGAGGTAGTCTTGCAGAATATCCTTATAAAGGTGTTTATCCATGCCGCCGTCGATGCGGCACATGTATCCAATGCCGTCGTAGAGCATACAGCCCCAAACCATGATGTTTCCACCACCATGTTTTATGGTGCCTTGGACGGTCCTGGGATCGATCCCTGTAGAGGCCTCATTCTCCCATCCCCACTTCCGCCCATCCGACCCAAAGCGGCAGATTTTGGTCTCGTCTGACCATATGACGCGTTTCCAGTCATCGGCTGTCCAGGAGCCATACTTTTGGGCGAACTGGAGGCGTGCCTTTACGTGGCGTGGTGTCAAGAGCGGTTTCTTACGTTTAACTCGGGCCTTCAGACCACCTCGGCGGAGGATATTCCGAGCTGTTTCAACACTGAAACAATTCTCCGTCAGTGCCTGCACAATGCCATGGGCTTCTACAGCTGTTCCGGCTTCTGTGCTGAGCACAGATCTCACGATAGCCCTCTCCAGACGCTTTGGCACCACTTTTGGCCGACCTCCTTTCGAGGTTTCCAGTCCCGGACGGTGTAGTTTTCTGATTCTACCAACTGTAGTCCGATAGATACCCGTCTTGGCTTGAATCTGACACTCACTGAGGCCTTCATCGATCAGTTTGAGGACAGCTGACACTTTTTCCTTGGGGGTGGCCTTCATCTATGACACAACGGTAATCAGTATCAAGGAAAGTGTGCTTTACGTCGCTGCAGATGCCTGGAATTGATCCTGGTACCTCTGACTACAAGTTTAACGAGTTAGCAACTGAGCTATGAGGGGTTTTGTACGCCTTGCATGCTTTTTTGATTTCCTCAGCAGCAACACAAAAAACTGGTGCAATGGGTTCGAATCCTGGAGGGCTCATATCTTTCCATATATGGTAATAATCGGACTTCTAATACCAGTGTCGTCTACCGCATTGATCTGGCTATCGACTGGTCCAAGTCTCACATCTCTAGCATTGGTAGACGCCGAGATATAGAGCTTTTCGCAAAATTTCAAAAACATTGCACCAGTTTTTTGAGTCACTGTATCTATTTTGAATATTTTTCCAAGGCTCATTATAAAAATACCAGTAATTAGCAACTTGAGATTCAATCTCTTCTCTAAGTGCTTTTTCAAATTTATTGTCAACATCCATTATTTAAAAAAGTACCAAAATATAAAGACCTTAAAGTTATATCTATTAGGTTTATTAAAAACACTAATAATTAATATTTTATTGCCATTGTATAATTCAATTATTGTTTTAATTTGTCTGACCAAATCCATATAAAAAGTCCGATATCCATATCTATAGATGCTATCTATATATTGCAATATATCTACAGATATTAATAAATTAGTGCTATATAGACTAGTCTGCTAAAACGACCGCTTGCCCCTGAAATGGAAGAAGTTTTGTTTGCATTTGTGGACGATATCGCGAAGAACAACATGCCTCTCACCCGGGATTCGATTATTTACTACGCCAAGGTCCAAGCCGCCAAGGGAAACATCACCATTCCTGAGGACTTCCAATTTTCTGACGGGTGGATGACCCGGTTTATGCGTCGTCATGGGCTCAAGTCTCGTCCAATGCACGGGGAAGCTGGATCAGTGAGCGTCAATGACGAAACGATCCAAGAAGAGATCAAACGCGTCAAGGAAAGAGTAAAAGCTTATCCCCCAGAGCATGTTTACAACATCGATGAAACGGGGCTATTTTATAGCCAAGCTCCAACATCCAGCATCTCTCGTGCACCAATTGCTGGCATGAAGATGGACAAAAAGCGCATCACTGTCGCCTTAGTTTGCAACGCAGACGGGTCGGACAAGATGCGTCCATTTTTCATCGGCCATCATGCAGGAGGGAGAGCCTTTGGATGGAGAAAAAAAATTGCCGACAAATATTTGTATTGGAACAATCAGCGAGCCTGGATGACTAGAGATATTTTCACTCAGATTCTCCATAAGATTGACGCCATCATGGAGAAGAAAAAGAAAAAAATACTTATGCTTATGGACAACGCGCCATCGCACAAAAACTTGCCCGACTTCGCGCATATCGAGATATGCATGTTGCCGGCGAACACCACTTCCCACTTCCAGCCATTGGATGCTGGAATCATCAACTCCTTCAAGAAACAGTATCGCGCTATACTATTCCGTCAAGCCATGGCCCGCTACAGTATGATAAAGAAGGACGACATCACCGCCAAGAGCAAGATCCAGGATCTCTTTAAGATCAACCAGAAGCAAGGCATGGATTGGTGTGAGATGGCTTGGGGTCGCGTCTCGAGAGCGACGATTTCGAACTGCTTCCGCCACACCGGCATCATTAGTCGGGGCGAGGACGACGATAGCACCCCAGCTGGAAGACAAGAAGCCAACGTGGAGAAGGAAGAAATCGAGGAGGAGATCAAGAACTCCCTCTCGAAAGTCTTCGAAGACGTGCCAAAGGACACCATCGCAGCAGTGGATGTGGATCCAGAAGAAGAGAGCCATGGTCTCCATGAGCAAAGCTCATTCGAAGAATTGGTGGAAGGGGAACCCAGTCGAGAAGAACAGCCAGAAGATGAGAATGATGAGGCTGAGGATAGTCTGACGGAGGCCGGCTCCATTTCTCTGCGAGACAGAAAAAGGCGACTTCAAACCTTTTTAGATGAGTACGCTGTTTATAATACCATGGATTTTGAGATTCTAGACCTGGTGAAAAAGCGCCTAAAGGCCCTCAAATATGAAGAATTAGCTGATTCAAAGCAAGCACACATCACAGATTTCCTCAAATAAAAAAGTTTCATCGTCAATCAGCGGGAGGTTGCTCGTTCAAAACCAACCACCTAACATTTTATGGGCATCTACATGGATTTTTATTGGCTGGTCTTAACTCGATCGTTTGGTGAGACGGTGATCGAGTATCGAGTTATCGAGTTATCGAAATTTTACTGCTTAGACCTCTTCGGTTGCAGCGACAGTGATCGAGTTAGCGAATTATCGAGTTATCGAGTATCGAGTTATCGGGCGGGCACTGTAATACATTCAAAAAGAAGAATACTGCTATATAACCTAATTTTTCAAATAAAGTTTGCTTAATAAACTCTATTTCATTAATATGTTTTACCTCAGTTCTATGTTTATACTTATTCTCATTCATTTTCCAAACATCATCTATAAAAGCCCAATAGTTCTTTTTAATACTTTTTATTTCATTGTTAATATTATCATCTAAGTTATTATCTTCTATAATTAATCTACTCATTATAAAATTTATACTTTAATGGGTAAAAGGGTAAGATAGCTGACAAACTATTTTTATCAAAATTATAATAATATGAAAATTTTAAAATAAACCACCTCCTTAATATTGTTACACAAAAAAATAAGGGGTGCATACTTTTAGATATAAAACTGATTTTATTTCTTTAATAAAAAATTATTATTATTATATATTTTACTTTTATTATTAATCCAGTTCAAAATGAAATCAAAACACTTTTCTTTATCACAAAAATCTATGAAAAATATGAAAACTAATTATAAATCTAAGGCTTTTATGAAAAATATGATAAATATAAATAGAACTATGAAAAATAATTTAGAATATGGTCAAATATTAAAATATGAAAATTGGTGTATTGATGATGTTAGTGCAAAAGAACGTAATATATTAAAAAAAGTTAAAAGAACCAAAAAAAAAGAAAAACAAGAAAATTTAAAAAAAATAGTGAAAGAAGAAAAAATTATATATAAGCAAAAAGCTCTAGATAATATTTTTAATATTGAAGCATATAAAAATTTACATGATATATTTATAGATGAAGAAAAAGCTATTGAATATTTATTTCAAAAAGATTATTTATCATTAAAAACGAAATGTGAATATTGTGATGATGGTGAACTAGGTGTATATTATAAATTAAAATTATATAGATGTAAGAAAAAAGGATGTAGAAAATCATTTTCTATATTTAAAAATACTGTATTTGCTCATCAAAAATTACCTGTCAATGAAATATTGCACATATTGTATGAATATCTAAAAGAGACCCCAAGAAAAAGTATTTATGCTTCCTTAGTAAAATCACCAAAAACAATAACAAGATATAGTAATATATTTAGAGAAATATTTCAAAAAGAAAATAAAAAAGTAATATTTGGTGACTATTGTGAAATTGATGAATCTATGATGTCTAGAAGAAAATATAATAAAGGCAGATTACAAAAAGGTCAAACATGGGTTATTGGTATAACTAATAGAACATCACCTAATAATAAAATTAAAGATTATCATATAGAGATAGTTGATAAAAGAGATAGGAAAACTTGTGAAGATTTTATACAAAGAAATGTAAAACCTGGATCTATAATTTATACAGATTCATTTAAATCTTATCATAATTTGAAAAATATAGGTTATAATCATAAAATGATAAACCATTCTAAGAATTATGTAGATAAAAAAGATAAATCTATACATACACAGAATGTAGAAAATATGTGGGGACTAATAAAGAGAAAAATAAAACCACAATATAGAGGTAAGAAACATTTAATTAAACATTTCAATGAATTTAAATGGAGAAATAAGAATAAATCAAAAGATATCTTTAATGAATTTCTTAGCAATAGTACAGATAACTAGATATATGTAAATATCTAATATAGAATATATGAATTTAGGTATAAAAATACTAATTTAATAGATTCTCGATCAGAAAACTGAATTTTGAAATAAAACAAAAATTATTATTAATTAAGAATAATAAAAATGCCTTTTGAATTAGAATTTAAACTTTTTTTAGGTGATCTGTCTCTTAATGCTGATAGATTTACACTATTAGCAGAAAATAATAATAAAAAATTATATGAAATAAATTTTATAGAAGATAATGAAACAATTAAAGATATTTATGATGACAATATAATGGAAAATGACTATAATTACGAATATAATCAATTTATATTAAAAATGGAAGATTTTTTAAGTGATAATGATATTAAAAGATTATATGTAAGCGTTTATGATGTAATAGTAGATTTTAGTAGATATGCCTATAATAAAAGCATTACAATAATAGTTGAAAACGATATGTAAATGTTGAAGAATATTTTTAAAAAAAAACTATTTTAAATTAAAATACCAAGAATTACCTTGTGTTATTGTTAATAAGGAAAAAAATATAAATATTATAAAAAGGGATTAATAAATCCGTTCTTTTATATAAAATATTTTTTTATCTTTCTATATAGTATATACATGTAAAGGTAAATTATATTCTTAAATGAATTCTTTATAATAGTATTATTTTAAATTTATATACTGGTATTAATATCTTTTGACAATAAATGTAAAATTAATATATGATTTAGAAATGAACTATATAAACTTATATATGGGTATCTTATAGAAATTAGTAAATTCAATAAAATATGAATCCTTTTGAAGATCAAGAGTTTAAAAAGAATATAAATAATAGTTTTATTATAAACTTAATTATAAATAATAATGATTTCAATATAAAAGAGTTTAATATAAAAAAATCTAGAAATAATGTAATTATATATACCTTAAAATGTGATAAAGTTAAATATGAATATAAATTTATGTTAGAAGAGTATAATACTAGTGAATCAAAAAACAAAAATAAGAATAAAAATAGAAATAAATTAAAAATTAATACTAATGATATAAATAATAAAATAATGAAAAATAATAAATCTTCTGCAATGTCAGAGGATTTGTAATAATAAAAATAATTTTAAAATTGTTCGAATACATGTAAAATATATTTTGTCTTAACATGAATTAAAAAATAACATCAAATTATAAAATGTATTATTTTGTTAAAAGTTATTATATATCCAAAAATGGTTTCTTTTTGATTTATAAACATAATTTGGATTTATTTCAAATATACTTTTTATGATAAATAATTTATATTTCTACTGAATTACACTTGTCACCTATAATACCTTCTAACCCTTTAATGTATTATTAATACAGATCTATAATATTTATATTCTAAAAATACAAGGCTTATAAATAAATTCAATTATTTCTTAATAATTATTATTAGATATAGCTTTATTATATTAGAATGCTATATTTTATATCAAGATATATTTAGTCTAATTTAAAACTTTTATCACAATAAAAGAACAATATGATTTTATTATATATAAATATTCAATTTTATCTTTAGAACAAGTTTACACTATATAAACAGCAGAAATTCAAATCCCGACTAGTAGATAAGTATCAATAATTTATAACTAATATTCTAGATATAGGTATATCTCCTTAAAGGATTTATCTTGTTGTAATGTATCGAATTGAGTATCGAATACTGGAGCAAACTACTTGGTTATTTATACTATTTCTAACTATATGTGGTTTCGGAGAAATGGATTTGAGGTTGATATGAAATGGAAGTAAAGGGGAAGATAAAGCTGTTACGAAAGGAAAAGGGGGGGTAGAGTGTTTATGAAATGAAGAAGGTGAAGTAAACAATGTTTGTTAACGAGAGAAATGGGGAAGATAGGATGGTTATCAGAAGAAATGGCACGGTAAAACAAAGGAAAGACCATTATTAAACAAAACAGGAATCTGGTTCAACTACTTGGCAAGGTGCTTGGTAGCACTTAACGCCTTACAACAGTACAACTTAAATTTCAATACATCAGAATCCATCCGTCCACGGAAAAGTCCCAGAAAAGTATCGCAATACTTCTTCTTTTTCAGAACTTATGATTGGCCGCCTTCTGTCTATGATTTCCATATGAGGCTATTCACGACATCTCATTGGTTTTTTCTATCATGGAGTGCCATTTGCGGTTTTTTGAAGCGTGTGAAAGGTTGCCTTCTGTCATAGACCACCATATGTAGTATTTGACGGCGTCCCATTGGCTGTTGGCTACCTGGACTACCATATTTGGCCTTTGATCGGGGCTCATTAGCTGTTTTCTACTATCGAGTACCATTTGTTGTTTCTTCAGTACGTGGTTGGTTGCCTACTAAGGAGATATACCTATATCTAGAATATTCGATTTGAATTATTGATACTTATCTACTAGTCGGGATTTGAATTTCTGCTGTTTATATAGTGTAATTTTGTTCTAAAGATAAAATTGAATATTTATATATAATATTGGGTATCGCTGTATACGACATCTCTATTTTCGCCTGTTACAAGAAGTCTACCTTTTTTGGGTTCCTTGACCGAAGTATCGCCGATGGCATAAGTCCCTCAAAAGATATTACCATTTCCTCTCCTCGCCCACGTCTTGGCACCCTTTCCCTTTTTACACCTGGCAACCGAATGCCATATGTCCATCCATAGTATAAATACCCTTGCGTCTGACATAAATAAAAGATGATCTGATCCACCCTCTTCTATCCCTTGTTCTACATATCCACCTGGCCTTGTACCTGACAGCCAAAAGGATTCCGACACTCTGTCGGGAGTTGAACTCCCTTCCTCTTTTCCAAAATGATGTCAAGTGCTGCGCACGGCAACAAACCCACTTTTAGAAATACCGTCAAGAAGTGTCCATCCTTTTACGGACAGGACACCGGTCCCTTCACTGTCTCTCTCCGACTTCTCTTGGCTATGACGATAATCGTCATAGTCCAATTCCCCTTTATATACGTATCCCCTTCTCGCAGGTTAATGCCAAACTCTTAGAAAAATATAAATACGCGAGAAGAATAATAATAAGATATTATCTTATCCACCCTCTATTCTTTTGTTCCCTTATTCCACCTGGCCCTGTCCTTACAGCCAAAAGGATTACGACAAGGATTCCTACACCGCAAGCGGTACTTTGTCGGGAGTTTAACTCCCTTCACCTTTTCTCTCCAAATGACGTCAAATGTTACGCACGGCAGCGCATCCGCATTTGGTATCCTTTCAAAGAAGTACACATCCTTTTGTAGATGCGCCACCGAACATCGTTCATTCCCCCTCCGACCCCTTGGCTATGACGCGTATCGTCATAGCCCATTATCCATTTATATACTTATCTCCTTCTCGCAGACAAATGCCAAGCACTTAGAAAAATATAAATACGCGAGAAGTAAAAATAATAAACATTATCTTATCCACCCTCTTCTATTCTTTGTTCTAACATATCCACCTGGCCTTGTACCTGACAGCCAAAAGAATCGCGACAACTTCAGAAAAGTAGTTGTATAGCGGAGAGTGGTTTCGATCCACCGACCTCTGGGTTATGAGCCCAGCGCGCTTCCTCTGCGCTACTCCGCTTATGCTTGTTATTGTGACAAAGCTGAAATCGCTCTTCAGGCCAAGCTACGCACGTGACCTTCCCCTCTGCCTCTCTCTCTCTGTTCAAAGACCAAGTTGATGACGTCATGATGTCACTTCCATTTTTGGTAGTGGTCTTCCACCTTCCTTTTTCGTGAATATTTGTCGATCGTTTATTTTCTGTTTTCTCTGAGTACGCTTTGTGTATTCATTTCCCATTCATTTGATTCCTCGCTTCGCCATTACTCTTCTCCTTTTTCTACGCCATATTTATCGTTCTTTAGTCTGATCCTTAGCCACTTGTTTATTCTTGTGATTTCCTTACCTCTCTTTTTATGTTGATCTTTTTTTGTTGTTCGATACTTTAGTTCCTTCTTCTTAGTTCCCTCGGGATAAGTGATGTCGATACATTCGCTTATTATTTGTTTATTAGCTACCCTACGCCATGATCCTAAATTATAAAAGATCATGGCCATACCACAAAATGAAGGCATCTTTTTTTAAGAAGAAAAAAAAAAGAAGACTTACCTCCTCCGGAGATACCGCTACCATTTCCTCTGTACCGCACGTGTCATTATTGACAAAGGTATAATCGATCCTCCGGCCAAGCTAAGCACGTGACCGCCCTACCTTCCGTACCTTGACTACCTTGATTTCTCGTACCTGACGTCAGACCGTTGTCCTCTCACTTTTTCCTTTTTCGGCACTATTTTTTATACTTCCTTTTTACGAGTTTAATACGGAGTTCTAAAGGAGTATTGAAATGGCTCGTGTGTCCGTCTGTCTGTCGGTCCGTCCGCCTGTCGTCCCGTTTTATTCTTGATATGATTGGCTGGGAGTATCTTTCTCCGAGGCCAACTCGTGATGTGATTGGTCCAGACTTTTTTTCGAGGACATAATTTTACGTGATTGGTCGGAAATAATTTCCTCCGAGAAAATACAAAAAAGGCAACTTTTGCATGTAGACGCGCTCTGATCTGTAGAATCAGAAAATCCGGTTTTCGGCTCATAATTCCTCCGAAATGGATAACCTTTGACCGTATTTCACTTTTTGGTTGCGCTTTGAGGGGCTTACTCTTTCAAGGTCTTACCGAACCACGTGAGTTTTACATATGGTATACAGAAAAATTTGGGCTACCGATCTCACTTATTATGCAAGGCTAAGAAGGCTAGCTCAAATACCACTAGCCTGACATTATCTATGGATTTGGAAAGAATCTATGAAGTAACTTTATATTACTGGATTTTAAAATTATTTATGGGCAGAGAAGCATTATATTGTGTAACAAATTGAATTTTATATATAACAAAAAGTATTTATTTTCTATATTTAATATATAATTTATATATTATCTATAGTTTTATTCCTGTATCTATAAAATATTACTGTATTTATAGCTTCTACATGTAAGCATATATTGTATTTTTAGGGTATTTTTTAAAAATGACCAAAAAAATGATTATAGATAAAGATTTTAAAGAAGAACTTCAAAAATCTATTAATAATTTGGTAGCTAGAAGGTGGGATTTTATGAATTATGAATGGCCAATGTTAACTAATAGAATTAATCATAGAAGCGTTATTAAAGATTTAAAGAATAATAGTATTAGATTTATAAAAAATTATTTATTAGAAAAATTAGGATATACAGCAGTATTTTATTTTATAGTAATTTTGTATGGTAATAAAGAGTATCCAGGTCCTTATCATGAAGTTGATAAAGCTTTAGTGTTATTGTATCATATTGTTTCTGGTGAAAATGGAGTTGATATGGATAAATTTCTTCCATATAGCTCATTTTATAGAATATACAAAAAGTTTTGGATTACAAATTATACTAATATTAATAAAAAAGTAAAATTTGATTTAGAAAAAATGTTTAGTACTACTAAAATTAGAATTTTATCAGCAAGAATTAATAACCTAATTATTTAAAAAATACAACATTATTATTAGATGGTATAGATACAAAAATTAAAGGTTAAAGGGTAAAATAACTTACGAGAATTTTTATCAAAAATTTTACAATCTAAATAAATTTCAATAAAAACTACTCCTGCATATTGTTACACAAAAAATTTATCGTGCATACTTTTAGGTATAAAATTGATTTTTTAATTTTATAAAAAAGTTTTATTATTATATTATAATTATAATATTTTTATATTTATTAAACCAGTATGAAATCACACAAAATCACTAAGTTACAAAAATCTAAATATGACAAAAATTATCTAATTGTACATCAACCTATGAAAAGATATGATATAATTGAAAATACGAAAAATATGAAAAATATGGAAGTTATGCAAAATATGGATTCTATGAACAAAACTATGATAAATAATACAACATATGCTAAGATTCTAAGATATGACAATTGGACAATTTCTGATATTAGTAGGATAGAACGTAATTTGTTAAAAGATGTTAAAAGGAGACATAAATATCAAAAACCTAAACAAGAAATAAAAGAAAAAAATATCAAAGTAACAAAAAAGCTTGATAATCTATTTAATATTGAATCATATCATAATTTACATGAAATATTTATTGATGAAAATAAAGCAATACAGTATCTATTTGATAAAGGCTATTTAAATAAAAAATCTAAATGTGAGAATTGCAATAATGAATTAGGTATATATTATAAATCCAAATTATATAGATGTAAAAAAGAAGGATGTAGAAAATCTTTTTCAATCCTAAAAGGTAATATTTTTGCTAATCAAAAGTTACCCATAAATGAGATTCTACATATACTCTATGAATATTTAAAAGAAACACCAAGAAAAAGTATATATTCTTCACTAGTTAAATCACCTAAAACTATAACAAAATATAGCAATATTTTTAGAGATATATTTCAAAAAAGTAATAAAAAAGTTATATTTGGAGATTATAGTGAAATTGATGAATCTATGATGTCCAGAAGGAAATATAATAAAGGTAGATTACAAAAAGGTCAAACATGGGTTATTGGTATAACTAATAGAAAGATTAATAGTAATAAAAAAGATTATCATATTGAGATAGTTGATAAACGAGATAGAAAAACATGTGAAGATTTTATAAGAAGAAATGTAAAACCTGGTTCAATAGTTTATACTGATTCTTTCAAGTCTTATCATAATTTGAAAAATATTGGATACAATCATAAAATGGTGAACCATTCAAAGAATTATGTAGATAAAAATAATAAAAGTATTCATACACAGAATATTGAGAATATGTGGGGTTTAATAAAAAGAAAGATTAAACCTCAATATAGAGGTAAAAAACATTTGATTAAACACTTTAATGAGTTCAAATGGAGAAATAACAATAAATCTAAAGATATCTTCAAAGAATTTCTTAAAAGTGGTATCAATAACTAAATATTTAGATATACTGGTCAATATGAATTATATCTATATATAAAAAATACTTACTAATATATTTGACAAATAATTACTTGTTTGTATTTTTTATATTACAAGATCTTTAAATATAGTCTTCAATAAATATTATTAGATCATCATCAATAAAATCGTTTAAACTTACATATATACCAAATTCAATTAGGTAGAGATTATAACATTCTTCATTAATTATAAATATCTTTAATTTATGAATGAATTCATCAAATGTTTCATTAAATACTTTATCTTTTAATATTTCATTATATCTACTATTTAAATTAAACTCATATACTATATTATTGTTATATGTAGTTTTATAAAAATTTTGTCTATATAATACTAAGCTAAGTAAAAACTTCTTTGCTTCATCCATAATCATTTTATTTCTATATAAAATTCTATTTTTTGATGTGTAATCTATTAAAAAAGTATATTATTTAATTTTATCTGAGAATACTAAAAGTAATAAATTTCTCAAATACGGATTTAAAAATCCGTTTCTTTATAAAAGATATTATTTCTATTCAAATGTTATAAACTAAATTTTGAAATTATGAAATATTCTTATCTTTTTGTACTTACTATAAATACTAAATATAAATACAGAATTTAGGTATAAACTAACAAAACATACTTATACATACATTATAGAATATGAACTATTATAAAAAATGAATCCTTTTGAAGATAACGATTTTAAAAATAATATGAATAATAGTTATATAATAGACTTAATAATAAAAAATAATGATTTTAATATAAAAGAATTTAATATAAAAAAATGTAAAAATAATATTATTATATATACTTTAAAATGTGATAAAATTAAATATGAGTATAAGTTTATGGTAGATGAGTATTCTACCATAGCTTCTAAAAGTAAAAGTAGTAAGAATAAAAATAAAAATAAGTTAAAAATTAATACAAATGATTTAAAAAATAATAAAACTAATAAATCTTCAGCAATGTCTGAGGATCTGTAAATATATAAATAATTTAAAACTAAAATTATTATAAGAAAATAAAAATATCATTAATAATTAAGAAATATGTTAATATTTACCTTTTTATATAAATCTAAAAATAAGATAAAAATGAAATTTTGATGTAAATTTGATATTTTCATAAAAAATATTATGATAAGAATTTGTTAATTTTTCTCAATTCTATTTCGTCACCTATAATACCTCCTAACCAAATTAAATATTATAAAGTAAATGAAAAAAGATCTGAATTATATAGCCACAAGTTAAAATCACCTGGTATAAGAACACAAGTTGTTATAGATGTAAATTCTATGATATTATGCACCAGTAAATCCCAAAAATGTGCAAAAGGTAATGATGGTAGTATGTTTATACAAATGGGATTATATAAAAAAATAAGTAAATATGATAATATTTGCGTTGATGGTGGTTATACACAATATATAGATAAATTTAATGAAATAGCTGAACAAGAAGGGTATAAGCTGAACAAGAAGGGTATAATCATTTTAGTAGGAAGAATTTCAACTTTCCTATTAGAAAAGAAAAAAATATAAATCTAACAAATGAAGAAAAAATCTTATATATAAAAAAAAACCCACCGCTGAAACTCAGCTAACTTTTTTACTAGAATACAAAAAAGGAAATTTTTAGGAATAAGCCATCAAAACACACACACAAAGGCTCCAAAAAAGCGAACAAGCTCCTTATGATCACCCCGGTTTTTACTACAGAATCGTGTTCTACATCATTGAAGCTATCCTCAGTACAAATATGAGGTCGGTACGTTGACTTTGACCCATGTGACTCGCAATCGTCATCTCAAACCAAGAGGGGCCTTCTCAGCCAAAAGTAAGAATTGTGCTTTTCTCTATTCTGAATACACTTTTCTTATGATCACCCCACTTTTTATTACAGAATCGTGTTCTACATCATTGAAGCTATCCTCAGTACAAATATGAGGTCGGTACGTTGACTTTGACCCATGTGGCTCGCAATCGTCATCTCAACCGAGACGCGCCTTCTCAGCCAAAAGTAAGAATTCTGCTTTTCTCTATTCTGGATACACTTTTCTTATAATCACCCCACTTTTTATAACAGAATCGTGTTCTACATCATTGAAGCTATCCTCAGTACAAATATGAGGTCGGTACGTTGACTTTGACCCATGTGACTCGCAATCGTCATCTCAACCAAGAGGGGCCTTCTCCGGCAAAGGTACGAATTGTGTTTTTTTAAGAATGCACTTTGTTTATTATTGGGCTGGACTCTGCTTTGGATTCTGTGGTCGATGATTCGTATGAGTGCTGCCTGTAGGGCTATGATGGCCTGATCGACGTTTGTGACATGGGTGTCATGTGTGGAAAACAGTCATGCGAATAATTCAGGAACAATAAATATGATTTCATGCTTTATTTTATTTACTTTTTTGCTCTTCTCGGTTCTTTTCGTGTCTGAAGTACATAATATCATGCCTGCCCAGCGTAGACCGTGCCGTTGCGGTTCGATAAATCACTCTCGCATTTCTCATCAGTCCTGCCCTTTGAATCCGGTTAACCTCAGGACGCGTCGTTGTCGCTGCGGTTCAACGACCCACAGCAGAGTTTCGCACCAATTCTGCCCACTTAATCCTGCGAATGCAGTGATAGATAACGTTGTGGGCGTTGCAGAGTACGTTTACCTAAAGGAATACTATGTGCAAGCACTGACATTAGCATTGACATTGTCTTCATCAGATCCCCGATCGTCATCGCTCATGTTGATTCTCAAAGTGATCCTGATGCTGATCGAGATGAGGAAGAGCATAGAGATCTACTTTGCTGCCGCTGTGGTTCGAGCACCCACCGACGAATCTCTCACCGCGACTGCCCGCTAAATTCAGCGAATTTGAATGAAACCGCGATCGAAGCTGCAGAAATGTAAGTCTAAGCGTTGCTTCTGTTATTCGGCTGGCAATTAACAGCTTTAAATCTGCAAAATCACTATAGTCAACGCCGACAAGATAATGTCCTTTTGGAATCAGCATCCATGGAAGATATTCAGTACATGGCTGATGACGATACGGCCACTGATGGGTAAGTCAATATATCTAGCGATCGAGTACTTTATGGCTAAATCGATATGAATCATGTAGGGATGCAGCAGTCGAGGCCGACGTGGTTTTCAGCCCTAATTTCCCAACCTTCTATCGCGTTGCCCGCCAAAACGTATTCACCGAAGACGTTGTGACGGGATCAAACGTCAACGACGGACGCCATATTCTGCCTGTCCACCTGAAATCGTGTCCTTTTTGTCATGCTCAGCTATTCTCTTGGGAAAAGGTCAGGGGATCAGTCGATAACCCCATCTTCAACATTTGTTGCCAGTCTGGGAAAGTCCAAATTGCTCTGCCCGATGCCCTGCCGGACCCTCTTCCGCACCTACTTACATCCAGCTCGCGCGATGCAAGACTTTTCCGGCAAAACATACGCCGCTACAACAACATGCTCGCTTTCTCATCCATTGGCCTCAGCGTCGATCAATCTGTCTCGAATAATCAGCATGGAGCGTATTGCCTACGGGTTATGGGTCGCGTTCATCACCGGATCGGTCCACTCCTTCCTGCTACAAGTCAACAAGCCCCTGTCTTCTGGCAAATTTGGATTTATGACCCGGAAGATCAAGTCGGTCATCGCATCTCCCAGTTTCGTGAAGACAGCATCGATCCTTTGACGGTACAAAGACTCCAAGACATGCTGCATACTGTCAATCCTCTCGCTTCACAGCTTCAGTCGGCAGCAGAGCGCATGCGCATCCACCCTGGCGACAATTTTGCTGTTCGCATTTCAGCCAATGCCAGTAGGCAACAAGGACGGCAGTTTGACGCCCCAACGTGTGCCGAAGTTGCCGTTATTTTGCCGGGCGAGATGGATTCGGAGCAGGCAGCTGCTACCAGGGATGTCATTTACATGACCAAAGAAGGGGATCTCAAGTATATAAACGAACTGCATCCATTGTACGATCCGCTGCATTACGTCCTCCTATTTCCTCGTGGCGAAACTGGCTGGAACACGCCGCCTAGGTTTAAACGGTACCATTCTTCCTGAAAATCATTCTTCGGATTTTGGCGACCTTCACACTGCTGACCGCGACATGCACGGCGATGACGACGGCGACGTTCAGGATAGGGGCAGCCGGTCGCGTCTGACAACTCGCATGTACTATGCGTTCATGGTACAAAAGCGGCACGGCCAGTTACTCATCAATGCCGGCCGTTTGCTGCATGAATACATCGTGGATAACTACGCCAAAGTGGAGACACAGCGGCTGCGATATGCTCGGCAACAGCAGTCTCGCCTGCGAGCTGATTTATATCAGGGAGCAGTGGATGCTGTTTATGAGGCAGATGGTGCCCATGTTCTCGCGCGGCAAGTCGGATCTAGGGTCATCCTTCCTTCGTCATTTACGGGTGGTCCTCGATACATGCAGCAGCAATTCCAAGACGCTATGGGTATCGTTCGTGCACTTGGCAAGCCAGATCTTTTCATTACATTCACATGTAATCCAAATTGGCCCGAGATTCAGCAGAGCTTAGAGCCCGGACAGGTTGCCAGTGACAGACCTGATCTCATCTGCCGCGTCTTTAATGAGAAAGTCAAATGCCTTCTGGAAGACCTCAAACAGAAGGAGATATTCGGGACTGTACTTGGCGCTGTGCATGTCATTGAGTTCCAGAAGCGCGGCCTTCCTCACGCGCACATACTTTTGATTTTGCACCCTCGTGACGAACCATTGACAGCCGATGACATAGATGCCATCACCTGTGCTGAGCTGCCGGACCGGGCTACTGAGCCAGCGCTTTACGAGACTGTTCTGGGTAGCATGATCCATAGACCCTGTGGTTTATTCAATCCGAATTCACCATGTACCGATGGCAACCGCTGCACGAAAGGATTTCCAAAGCCGTTTTCTACACATACCGTCATTGACGAAAGGGGTTACGTCCAGTACCGCCGTCGAGATAATTCTGCGCAAGCTATCCCTCGGTCCAACCGCAACCATCCCCCGATCGATAACTCATGGGTCGTGCCGTACAACAAGTACATTTCATTGAAGTACAACGCCCATGTGAATGTCGAAATTTGCACGACAGCTCAGTCTGTAAAATACCTGTACAAGTATGTGTACAAAGGCATTGACAGGGCATCTGCACGACTGGACAACGATGAACAAGACCTCGACGAAATCCGCCAATGGCAAAATACTCGATACATCTCGGCTACAGAAAGCATTTGGCGTCTTTACTCCTTCCGGCTCCACAACCAGTATCCTACCATCTGCAGACTAGATGTCCATCTTCCAGGAATGGAGAGAGTCTATTTCCGAGATGACGATGATGTCGCCCGGCTCCTTGATCGACCGCGCATCACAAAGCTTACCGCATGGTTCCGTTTGAACGAGTTAGACGAAGAAGCCCGGCAACTTGCCTACGTGGATATCCCCAAAAATTATTCTTACGATCCGCGAAACAAACGGTGGATAGCCAGGACCAATTCAAGATCGGCAATTGGACGATTATACTTTGTCCAGCCTCGAGATTTGGAGCGCTATTCTTTGCGCTTATTGCTTATCAACGTCGGAGGTGCAACATCGTGGGACTCTTTGAAGACTGTCGAAGGGTTTATACACCCAACCTTTCAAGCTGCCGCCATTGCCATGGAGAAACGTTTCAAATAGTGTTAAAATTATAATTACACAATATCCTATATTTTTAAATAATTTTATGTTTAGGGTGAATAAAATATCTGCGTAAGTTGCAAAAAAACTTACGGCAGTGCTGTTTCCAAAGATAAGTTCTTTGGTTTTTTTGTTACTTTTTAAACAAAAAGTAATGTGAAAGAAATATTGACTACCAATCGTTAAAATTTTAATTTTATAAGTTGCAACAGGAAATATTTCAAATGTGAATTAAGAAATATACTGTTATTTCATAAATAACCATATCTCTAAAATAATTATTACTTACAAAATAATGATTATTTTCTTTTTATATATTAATTGCAAATTATATATTTGCTGAAATAATCTTGATTAACATTAATAATAGAATCTCATTCTATTCATTATTTAACGTTGCTCTTATACATCTCTATTAAGTATGGATATATTATATAAACCTATTATAAATATAAGATACGGCTATTATACGGCTATTATACAGCTACTATAAATATAATATATAAATAATAATAAATTTAAAATATCTAATATTTTTTTAATCAAATAGAATATTTGGATATGTATATATTAATGTTAATAATTTTTCATAAATGAAATATTTCGAAGAAATACATATATTTAGAACTTTTTATATGTGAAATTCAAAGAAAGGAGGATTCTTGAATGAAAGGATGGAATGAAATACATGTGGAATGAATTTGAATTTTACTACTTCTTTACCAAAAAAGTATTAACATACCATATCTAGATATGGTCAATATATACAGTTATTTCTGATGTATAAGAATATACAATATATATTCCATCTGAAATATAATTTGGATAAAAAATTGAATTTTATCCAAAAATAAAAATGATTATTGAAGAAGCTAAAATGTTTTTATTGAGCTTAATATTATATAAAGAAGAATTTTTAAAATATATAGAAGATAATAATAAAATTTATGAAATAAATTTAAATGATGACTATAATAAAATTAAAACAATTTATAATAATATTTTAAAAGATAGAGTTTTTGATTATAATTTTGATGGATATATGTATTTATTTAAAGATTTATAATTAATGAAGAATTTTATACTGTGTTTTTAATAGAATACGAAATTACTTTCTATCTTGATAACTTTATAGATGATAATATTATTATATTCACTGAATAATAAAAAATAATAATAACTTTATTTAATGAAAAAGATATAAACTAAAAATTATTATAAAAATTATTTTTTATTGTTTTAAAGAGTTCCAATATTGAGTTTTAACTTCTTCTCCAATAAGATCCTCATCTTCTACATATGAATTATAAGATTTATTGTAATTTCTCCATTTCACAAAATATTCTATACCATCTGTTGTTTCTTTATGTGATATAATATATTGCACTTCAAATTCATTTGAATCTATTGCTTCTTCATCTAGAATCATTTTATTCTTTTGATTACTCTTTTTAATATTACCTTCAGCTAATAATTGATCTAATTTTTCTTGTTGTTTTGATTTCATATTATTAATATTTTCTTTCTTATATAAAGTTTTTGGTGTATTAACTATATTATTGAAACTATCTATATTATTAAAGAAATCAAAATTCTCATCCATCCATAATTTATAATAAGATTTTTCTTCAATATTATTTAATTCAACAAAGTGTTTAATATTATATAATAAACAAGCCAATTTAATTTGTATATTAAATGTTCTTTCTTTTGTAATTCTAACATTTGCTCTAGGGCCAAATCTTGAAAATGTATTAGAAAATTTAGCAAAAAATGTTTCAATTGTTGAACGGTAAGAACCTAATTGTTTATTAAAATTACTTTCATCTAAATCTAATGGTACATTTTTTTCTTTTCTTATAGGGAAACAAAAATTATCTAAAGATATAGGTAAACCTATATTATTATATTTAGCTATTACTTCATTTACTACATTTTCATATATACCATCAAATACTAAACAATCTGTTAATTTAAAAAACCTATTTAAATTTATATTTGATATAAACATATTATCATCATTGTTATATTTACAAGGTAGAGACTCAGAAACATACATTACAAAACCTTCACTGCTTATAATAAATTGTGTATTTAAACCATTATTTTTTATTTTATAACTATATAAATCTGATTTTTTCAAATCAATATCTTCTATTATTATTTTATTTGTTCTACCATCCAGTAGTAATGTTATATGTTCAAAATTTGGTGGATTATGTATTTTGCTATATAATAATCTTGAATCATTACTGCTAAAACAATTATTCATTAATTTATCAATCCAATTCTCAAGAAAATCTGCATTATCTATAAATATAGCTTTATAAACTTTATAGAATGAATCATTTGGGTCATACATTTTCATCTCTGAAATAGAGAAACCATTTAACAAAAGTTCAATTATAAGTACACCTTTTTCTATATTATATATAGGAGAAGGTAATTTTATTCTGCTACATATTTCTGTCAGAAAAATAAATACTGGGATTGCACCTAATAAATCATAAACATGATCTTTAACTTTTTGAATCGAAATGTAATTTCCAATTTTTGACCTATTATATTGTTTTTCGATATTAGACTTATACGTATTGTTCATAAAACTCCAATTCTCCTCATAAATATTTTTATATTCAGCATTTAATAAATTTTCATATGAACCCATAATTGAATTTTACCTTATAAACCTAACCTTATATAACCTTATATAACCTTATCCTAACAATACCTTGTATTGTTTCTTTTTATTATTTTTTAAATAAAATAAAAATAAAATATTTATACTAATACATGCAGGTATTATCGATTGTGTAACCATAAATAAGGATAAATATAAACATGAAATATAAATATAAAATAAATATACAGCTATCTATACGGCTAAATACAGCTAAATAAAGCTAAATAAAGCTAAATAAAGCTAAATACAGCTAATCATTTATGATAAGAGAAACGTTTCAAATAGTGTTAAAATTATAATTACACAATATCCTATATTTTTAAATAATTTTATGTTTAGGGTGAATAAAATATCTGCGTAAGTTGCAAAAAAACTTACGGCAGTGCTGTTTCCAAAGATAAGTTCTTTGGTTTTTTTGTTACTTTTTAAACAAAAAGTAATGTGAAAGAAATATTGACTACCAATCGTTAAAATTTTAATTTTATAAGTTGCAACAGGAAATATTTCAAATGTGAATTAAGAAATATACTGTTATTTCATAAATAACCATATCTCTAAAATAATTATTATTTACAAAATAATGATTATTTTCTTTTTATATATTAATTGCAAATTATATATTTGCTGAAATAATCTTGATTAACATTAATAATAGAATCTCATTCTATTCATTATTTAACGTTGCTCATGGGTCTTTTGGACAACGACCAGGAATGGGAAGATTGCCTAGATGAGGCATGTACATTCCAAGTTTCAGCCGAAAAGCTTCGGCAGCTGTTTGCTATTATTTTGACGTTTTCGAATCCTGCATCACCTGGCCACCTTTGGGAGCGTTTTCGCGACCACCTTGCAGCTGATCACATATATGCGCAGCAACGCCTTAATGACAGCAATGCCGACGTTGACCACCAGCTCGCGTACGATGTCGCTTTGCACGGTCTTGATGAAGCACTCCATGAAATAGGCAGCTCTCTTTCCGCTTTTGGTTCTTTGCCGACTCCCCGCCCGCTGACCAGTATCGCGACAAGTGCCATCGCATCACAAGCAGTCCATCGCACTCCTGAGCAAGTAGCTGAAGGTCTGCCCGGCCGTATTAGCGCTTTGAATGCTGATCAGGCCAACATATATCAAGAGATCATTTGCGCATCCCTGACCGATAGCACGTCGCAGCCGAAGATATTTTTTATCGATGGTCCAGGTGGCACGGGCAAGACATTTTTGTACAACGTTTTAATTGATGGTCTCTACGCCGAGGGCCACGAGACGACGGCTGTTGCTGCATCCGGTATCGCTGCTCTCTTGCTTACCGGCGGCCGGACAGCGCATTCAACTTTCGGTCTTCCTCTGGACCTGAACGAGCACTCTACTTGCAACCTACAGATCCAGTCGGTCAAAGCGGGCGTTCTCAAGAGAAGCAGGCTGATAATTTGGGACGAGGCTCCTATGATGGATCGTTTCGCAGTTGAAGCTGTCAATCGCTTCTTTCAGGATTTGATGGGTAGCGTTGATCGGGCCTTGGAGCAAGTACCATTCGGGGGTAAGACAGTTGTCTTTGGTGGCGACTTTCGCCAAACGCTTCCTGTCATCCAAAATGCCGACAAATCCGGTATTATTGGTCGCTGCATAAAGAGCTCTCCTTTGTGGCACCACGTACAAATACGTCGTCTCCAGCAGAACATGCGAGTCCAACGAGCTGTCTCGAGCGGTCAAGATCCCGCGATAATCCAGCAGTTTGCTGATTATCTTTTGCGCATTGGAGATGGTCGTGAGCCGCACGTTGAAGGATCCATGATACCATCAGATGACTTTATCTCGCTCCCGCGTAATTGGTGCACTTTTGTTGCTCGCGATGACTATGATCGTATCATCGATCACACATGGCCGTTCCTTCGCACACACCAACAACATCAAAGGAATCATGCATTCACATCTGCCGCAATCCTCAGTCCGTTAAATCGAGTGGCGGCGCACATCAACGACCGCGCAATGCAGCTGATGCCGGGCCAGTCTCGTGTATTTACAGCAATTGACACACCAGTTGATGCGCAAGATGGAAATCTGTACCCACCTGAATTTTTAAATACGCAAACTCCATCCGGCATGCCGCCTTACAAACTCGAACTAAAGGTTGGCCAACCTATCATGCTGCTTCGGAACCTCAAGCCCCAGCACGGTTTATGCAACGGTACAAGGTTGATATGCCGACAATTCCTTCGCTTCATCATCGTCGCCGAGATTGCAGTTGGTGAAAACACAGGCATGTACTATAGACCATTTCTACTTTTGTTCATTTGATTTATTAATTCTGATCGTCTTGCAACAGGTCAAATCGTACACATACCTCGCATCAAAATGCGCACAAAGGACACAGATCCCATTGCATTCCAAAGAAAGCAATTCCCTGTACGGCCTGCCTTTGCCATGACGGTCAACAAGAGTCAGGGACAGACGCTCGACAGTATGAGTCTATTCCTTCCTTCGCCTGTTTTTACTCATGGCCAGCTCTATGTCGCACTCTCCCGTGTCTCATCCCCTTCTTCCGTTCATGTTTTCCTTACGCTACCTGATTCACAGAATTCGACCGCCACTTTACCACCACCTAACATTACCCGCAATGTGGTATATACTGAGGTTCTTAATTAGTTCTCCATATCTTAAATACAATATCACAATTTTCAAAGAATACTTCAGCACTATCTTTTAGATCGACCATCTATGAAATTGTCTGTCCCGCCGAGATACAAAAACGCTACCCTCTGATTAAGAAAACGGGGGTTTGGGGCTGGCCCCCAACAAGCTTTGCGACGCGGGAGGGAGCAAGCCGAAGATCAAGTGGAGGTTGTGATGACCCGGAGCCGCAGGCGAAGGGGCTCAATCACACCCGGAGCGCAGTTCGAAGGTTTGCGGACGACCGCAGCGAAGCGGTCGCAAAGCTTGTTATTAATAATACAATTGGATCTTATAGGTCTTTAATAGAACATGAATTTTCGATATTAACAAGTACATTTAAAAGATTCACTAATAATAGAAGTGCTTTACAAATATCAGATATAAAAATATTTAATTTACAGTTTAGAGTAGCGTGTATATTAAAAAATATAAAATTATTTATGGAAAAATTTAATATTAAAGAAGAACCTCATCATATGTTATGGTATGCTGATAATTTTGAATTTCCAAGCAAACAAAATAAAATTAATATTATATTTCCAAATTATCAAAAATCAAATGAAATATATAATGAATCTATAGATTTTCAAAATATGTTTCTTGAGAAAGATATCAGTGATGATGAATCAGAAAAAGAACCTAATAATAGTGATTCTGAACATGAAGATAATATAGTAGATGAATATATTATAATTAATGGCAAAAGATTAAAAAAAGCTAAAATTGAAATACCTATTGATGTTCATCAGTAAGTATAGATATAAATAAATATAAATATGAGCTAATATATGTAATAAATATAATTATGTATATTGAAATTCAATTCTTATTAATTAATTTTTAAGGGGTTGTGTAACATGTATGCATACATTAATAATTTAATTGATTTTTATTTTATTTTAAAAAAAAAACTCATGAATGTTGATCAAACGAAAAAAGCAACAGAATTTATAATGAACCAAGATAAAGAAATAACAGATTTAAAATTAAAAATATCTGAATTAAATAAATATATTAAAGATCTAGAAACAACAAATGAACAAAATATGTTTAAAATATCATTTTTTAGAAATCAATTAAATATGCGTGAAGATAAAATAATAGCACTTGAAAAACAATGTGAGAGACATAAAAATTGGGTAATTGATGTAACTAACAAATGTACAAAAGAAACTAAAGTTATAAAACTAATAAGAGATTTATTAGTAGGCACTGGTTGTATGTCTGGTTTTGATGATGATGCTATAATGGTAAGTATATTAGAGAATATGGTTTTTAAGAGAAATTATTATGCAAACTTTTTAAATAGATTTAAATTAAAGAATATGGTGATGAGGTATTATAGGTGACGAAATAAAATTAAATAAAATTAACAGATACGTATTATATATTTTTTATGAAATATTAAATTTACATCAAAATTTCATTTTTTTATCTTATTTTAAGATTTATATAAAAAGGTAAATATTAACATATTTCTAAATTATTATAATATTTTTACTTAATATTAGTTTTAAATTTATTTATATATTTACAGATCCTCAGACATTGCTGAAGATTTATTAGTTTTATTATTTTTTAAATCATTGGTATTGATTTTTAATTTATTTTTATTTTTATTTTTATTACTTTTATTTTTAGAAGGTATGGTAGAATACTCATCTACCATAAACTTATACTCATATTTAATTTTATCACATTTTAAAGTATATATAATAATATTATTTTTACATTTTTTTATATTAAATTCTTTTATATTAAAATCATTATTTTTTATTATTAGATCTATTATATAACTATTATTTATATTATTCTTAAAAACCATTATCTTCAAAAGGATTCATTTTTATAATAGCTCATATTCTATAATATATATATAAGTATGCTTTGGTAGTTTATACCCAAATTTCTATATTTATATTTCATTATTTATTGTAAGTATCAAAAAGATAAGAATATTTGATAATTTGATAATTTAGTTTATAATATTTGAATAGAAATAATATTTTTTATAAAGAAACGGATTTTTAAATCCGTATTTGAGAAATTTATTATATTTAGTATTCTCAGATAAAATTAATTAATATAATATACTTTTTTAATAGATTACACATCAAAAAATTGAATTCTATATAGAAATAAAATGATTATGGAAGAAGCAAAGGAGGCTAGTTCATGTCTATATGATTTGCTAATATTAGTAATATAGCAAATTGCTGTTGATAGAATTATTTATATCTGTATTAGTAATACATCAGATAAATATCGGAGATTTAATAATATAATAAATTCTATTTGACTTCACATATATTCTAAAGATAAAAATTATTTTTATATAAAAGAACGGATTTATAAATCCCTTTTTATAATATTTATAATATTTATATAATTTGGATATATGGTAAGATCTAACATTATGTATTTTTTACTCCATATCAATATTACTAAATGCTTCACGGTAAAAGGGTAAGATAGCTGACAAACTATTTTTATCAAAATTATAATAATATGAAAATTTTAAAGTAAACCACCTCCTTAATATTGTTACACAAAAAAATAAGGGGTGCATGCTTTTAGATATAAAACTGATTTTATTTCTTTAATAAAAAATTATTATTATTATATATTTTACTTTTATTATTAATCCAGTTCAAAATGAAATCAAAACACTTTTCTTTATCACAAAAATCTATGAAAAATATGAAAACTAATTATAAATCTAAGGCTTTTATGAAAAATATGATAAATATAAATAGAACTATGAAAAATAATTTAGAATATGGTCAAATATTAAAATATGAAAATTGGTGTATTGATGATGTTAGTGCAAAAGAACGTAATATATTAAAAAAAGTTAAAAGAACCAAAAAAAAAGAAAAACAAGAAAATTTAAAAAAAATAGTGAAAGAAGAAAAAATTATATATAAGCAAAAAGCTCTAGATAATATTTTTAATATTGAAGCATATAAAAATTTACATGATATATTTATAGATGAAGAAAAAGCTATTGAATATTTATTTCAAAAAGATTATTTATCATTAAAAACGAAATGTGAATATTGTGATGATGGTGAACTAGGTGTATATTATAAATTAAAATTATATAGATGTAAGAAAAAAGGATGTAGAAAATCATTTTCTATATTTAAAAATACTGTATTTGCTCATCAAAAATTACCTGTCAATGAAATATTGCACATATTGTATGAATATCTAAAAGAGACCCCAAGAAAAAGTATTTATGCTTCCTTAGTAAAATCACCAAAAACAATAACAAGATATAGTAATATATTTAGAGAAATATTTCAAAAAGAAAATAAAAAAGTAATATTTGGTGACTATTGTGAAATTGATGAATCTATGATGTCTAGAAGAAAATATAATAAAGGCAGATTACAAAAAGGTCAAACATGGGTTATTGGTATAACTAATAGAACATCACCTAATAATAAAATTAAAGATTATCATATAGAGATAGTTGATAAAAGAGATAGGAAAACTTGTGAAGATTTTATACAAAGAAATGTAAAACCTGGATCTATAATTTATACAGATTCATTTAAATCTTATCATAATTTGAAAAATATAGGTTATAATCATAAAATGATAAACCATTCTAAGAATTATGTAGATAAAAAAGATAAATCTATACATACACAGAATGTAGAAAATATGTGGGGACTAATAAAGAGAAAAATAAAACCACAATATAGAGGTAAGAAACATTTAATTAAACATTTCAATGAATTTAAATGGAGAAATAAGAATAAATCAAAAGATATCTTTAATGAATTTCTTAGCAATAGTACAGATAACTAGATATATGTAAATATCTAATATAGAATATATGAATTTAGGTATAAAAATACTAATTTAATAGATTCTCGATCAGAAAACTGAATTTTGAAATAAAACAAAAATTATTATTAATTAAGAATAATAAAAATGCCTTTTGAATTAGAATTTAAACTTTTTTTAGGTGATCTGTCTCTTAATGCTGATAGATTTACACTATTAGCAGAAAATAATAATAAAAAATTATATGAAATAAATTTTATAGAAGATAATGAAACAATTAAAGATATTTATGATGACAATATAATGGAAAATGACTATAATTACGAATATAATCAATTTATATTAAAAATGGAAGATTTTTTAAGTGATAATGATATTAAAAGATTATATGTAAGCGTTTATGATGTAATAGTAGATTTTAGTAGATATGCCTATAATAAAAGCATTACAATAATAGTTGAAAACGATATGTAAATGTTGAAGAATATTTTTAAAAAAAAACTATTTTAAATTAAAATACCAAGAATTACCTTGTGTTATTGTTAATAAGGAAAAAAATATAAATATTATAAAAAGGGATTAATAAATCCGTTCTTTTATATAAAATATTTTTTTATCTTTCTATATAGTATATACATGTAAAGGTAAATTATATTCTTAAATGAATTCTTTATAATAGTATTATTTTAAATTTATATACTGGTATTAATATCTTTTGACAATAAATGTAAAATTAATATATGATTTAGAAATGAACTATATAAACTTATATATGGGTATCTTATAGAAATTAGTAAATTCAATAAAATATGAATCCTTTTGAAGATCAAGAGTTTAAAAAGAATATAAATAATAGTTTTATTATAAACTTAATTATAAATAATAATGATTTCAATATAAAAGAGTTTAATATAAAAAGATCTAGAAATAATGTAATTATATATACCTTAAAATGTGATAAAGTTAAATATGAATATAAATTTATGTTAGAAGAGTATAATACTAGTGAATCAAAAAACAAAAATAAGAATAAAAATAGAAATAAATTAAAAATTAATACTAATGATATAAATAATAAAATAATGAAAAATAATAAATCTTCTGCAATGTCAGAGGATTTGTAATAATAAAAATAATTTTAAAATTGTTCGAATACATGTAAAATATATTTTGTCTTAACATGAATTAAAAAATAACATCAAATTATAAAATGTATTATTTTGTTAAAAGTTATTATATATCCAAAAATGGTTTCTTTTTGATTTATAAACATAATTTGGATTTATTTCAAATATACTTTTTATGATAAATAATTTATATTTCTACTGAATTACACTTGTCACCTATAATACCTTCTAACCTGCTTCACATTCTTGATAGTATTCTCTTGCTTTATTTAAATTATTTATACCTATAGTGCTTGCATAATGGTATATACAGTACAGTAATCACCATATTGTCTTGGCATTTCACATGATTCATTAGTTCTAATTGAAATTCCTATACATAGATTATTTTTATTTCTTGTGTTACAAGAAGGTTGGTAATGTGTTTTTGAAACATGCTTAGCACACCTCCATTTACCATATTTGTTGTAAACTTCAATATTTATCTTTTTATTACATATAACATTAGGATCAGATTTCATTATATAATCACAATTGCCATAATCCATTGAATTTTGCCAAAATCTATTCTTATGTAAATTTTCGTTTATATCTTTCATTATTATTTCATATGCTTCTTTATAATGTTTATATTTTTCCAGCTTATCAGGATTATGCTTTTCTGCTGTATCTATATTGTCATTTATATCATTTAACCTACTTTCCATTATTTCACATAGGTTATTATACAGTTTATTAGGTACAATATTAATACCTATCTTGTCTTTAGAGTTCAATTTAATTTCTTTTCTTTCCATAATAACAAAAATTTAATAATTATTATAAATGGGATTTATTAATCCGTTTTTTTATATAGAAAAGATTTTCTAAAAATATATCAAATGTATGCATGATTGTTACACAACCCCTTAAAATTAAGGAGACTATATTAATATACTTGAACAGGTATTTCAATTCTAGCCTTTTTTAATCTTTTACCATTTACTAAAATATATTCTTCAGGAATATTGCCTTCATGATCTGAATCTGAATCTGAAAGATTCTCATCTTTTTTATTATTTTTAAGTTCATTTATATTAATCTTTAATATATCTTCTTGTATATTTAAAATTTCATTATAATTGGCATCATTTTTTTGTTCATTATTAAATACAACCTGTATTTTATTTGTTTTAGATGGGAATCCAAAAGACTCACTATACCATAGCTTATGTACTTCATCAGGTTCTATATCAAATTTTTCCATGAAGAATCTGATATTTTTTAATAAACATGCTACCCTAAGTTGAAGATTATATACTTTTATATCAGATAGTTGTAAAGATGACCTATTATTAGTAAACCTTTTGAATATACTAGTTAATTGTTGAAACTGATTTTCCATATGGGATCTAAAAGATCCTATTTTTTGATTTATTGTAATTTCTTTACTAGATAATGTTTTATTTTTTTCTTTTCTTATAGGTACTTGAAAATTTCTGGTTTTAAATTCATCATATCCATCATTAATGGCATTTTCTATAAATTTATCTATATGTTGAGTGTATCCACCATCTGCACAAATTACATCAGCTGAACTAATTTTCTTATGTAAGCCCATATTTATAAACATAGAACCATCATTACCAACAGCACATTTTTCAGACTTACTAGTATATAATATCATACCATTAACATCACAAACTAATTGTGTACGTATACCTTTTCCATGTAATTTATAACTATAAAGATTTTTCTTTTGTTCAAATGGTTTATAATATTTTATTTTTGAATCCACACCATCAATAAATAATGTTACATTTTCAAGATAATCAGGATTATATAGTCTGGCAGATAATATTCTAATTTTTATATTGGAAAATAAATTTTCCATATCATATTTAACAATTTTATTTAGTTCAGCATATCTTTCAATCCAAAAGCATTTATAAAGCCTATAAAAAGATGTATAAGGAATAAATCTACCCATTTCAGTTCCATTTTCACCAGATACAATATGATAAAGAAGCAAAAGAGCTTTTTCAACTTCTTTATAAGGACCAGGTGTCTCTTTATTACCAAATAAAATATTAATAAAAAAGAATACAGCAGTATAACCTAATCTTTCTAAAAGATAATCTTTTATATATGTAACAGTATTATTTTTAAATTCTTTAATTTTTGTTCTATGATTATATCTATTTTGAATATTTTTCCAAGGCTCATTATAAAAATACCAGTAATTAGCAACTTGAGATTCAATCTCTTCTCTAAGTGCTTTTTCAAATTTATTGTCAACATCCATTATTAAAAAGTACCAAAATATAAAGACCTTAAAGTTACATCTATTAGGTTTATTAAAAATACCAATAATTAATATTTTATTGCTATTGTATAATTCAATTATTGTTTAAATTTGTCTGACCAAATCCATATAAAAAGTCCGATATCCATATCTATAGATGCTATCTATATATTGCAATATATCTACAGATATTAATAAATTAGTGCTATATAGACTAGTCTGCAAAAAAGTTTTTACTAAGCTTAGTACTATATAGACAGAATTTTTATAAAACTACATATAATAATAATATAGTATATGAGAAACGTTTCAAATAGTGTTAAAATTATAATTACACAATATCCTATATTGTTAAATAATTTTATGTTTAGGGTGAATAAAATATCTGCGTAAGTTGCAAAAAAACTTACGGCAGTGCTGTTTCCAAAGATAAGTTCTTTGGTTTTTTTGTTACTTTTTAAACAAAAAGTAATGTGAAAGAAATATTGACTACCAATCGTTAAAATTTTAATTTTATAAGTTGCAACAGGAAATATTTCAAATGTGAATTAAGAAATATACTGTTATTTCAAAAATAACCATATTTCTAAAATAATTATTATTTACAAAATAATGATTATTTTCTTTTTATATATCGGTTAGGAGGTATTATAGGTGACGAAATAAAATTGAGAAAAATTAATAAAGTCTTATCACAGTATTTTTATGAAAATATTAAATTTACATCAAAATTTCATTTTTATCTTATTTTTAGATTTATATAAAAAAATACATATTAACATATTTCTTAATTATTAATAATATTTTTATTTTCTTATAATACTATTAGTTTTAAATTATTTCTATATTTACAGGTCCTCAGACATTGCTGAAGATTTATTAGATTTATTATTTTTTAAATCATTTGTATTGATTTTTAGGTAAAAGGGTAAGATAGCTGACAAACTATTTTTATCAAAATTATAATAATATGAAAATTTTAAAGTAAACCACCTCCTTAATATTGTTACACAAAAAAATAAGGGGTGCATACTTTTAGATATAAAACTGATTTTATTTCTTTAATAAAAAATTATTATTATTATATATTTTACTTTTATTATTAATCCAGTTCAAAATGAAATCAAAACACTTTTCTTTATCACAAAAATCTATGAAAAATATGAAAACTAATTATAAATCTAAGGCTTTTATGAAAAATATGATAAATATAAATAGAACTATGAAAAATAATTTAGAATATGGTCAAATATTAAAATATGAAAATTGGTGTATTGATGATGTTAGTGCAAAAGAACGTAATATATTAAAAAAAGTTAAAAGAACCAAAAAAAAAGAAAAACAAGAAAATTTAAAAAAAATAGTGAAAGAAGAAAAAATTATATATAAGCAAAAAGCTCTAGATAATATTTTTAATATTGAAGCATATAAAAATTTACATGATATATTTATAGATGAAGAAAAAGCTATTGAATATTTATTTCAAAAAGATTATTTATCATTAAAAACGAAATGTGAATATTGTGATGATGGTGAACTAGGTGTATATTATAAATTAAAATTATATAGATGTAAGAAAAAAGGATGTAGAAAATCATTTTCTATATTTAAAAATACTGTATTTGCTCATCAAAAATTACCTGTCAATGAAATATTGCACATATTGTATGAATATCTAAAAGAGACCCCAAGAAAAAGTATTTATGCTTCCTTAGTAAAATCACCAAAAACAATAACAAGATATAGTAATATATTTAGAGAAATATTTCAAAAAGAAAATAAAAAAGTAATATTTGGTGACTATTGTGAAATTGATGAATCTATGATGTCTAGAAGAAAATATAATAAAGGCAGATTACAAAAAGGTCAAACATGGGTTATTGGTATAACTAATAGAACATCACCTAATAATAAAATTAAAGATTATCATATAGAGATAGTTGATAAAAGAGATAGGAAAACTTGTGAAGATTTTATACAAAGAAATGTAAAACCTGGATCTATAATTTATACAGATTCATTTAAATCTTATCATAATTTGAAAAATATAGGTTATAATCATAAAATGATAAACCATTCTAAGAATTATGTAGATAAAAAAGATAAATCTATACATACACAGAATGTAGAAAATATGTGGGGACTAATAAAGAGAAAAATAAAACCACAATATAGAGGTAAGAAACATTTAATTAAACATTTCAATGAATTTAAATGGAGAAATAAGAATAAATCAAAAGATATCTTTAATGAATTTCTTAGCAATAGTACAGATAACTAGATATATGTAAATATCTAATATAGAATATATGAATTTAGGTATAAAAATACTAATTTAATAGATTCTCGATCAGAAAACTGAATTTTGAAATAAAACAAAAATTATTATTAATTAAGAATAATAAAAATGCCTTTTGAATTAGAATTTAAACTTTTTTTAGGTGATCTGTCTCTTAATGCTGATAGATTTACACTATTAGCAGAAAATAATAATAAAAAATTATATGAAATAAATTTTATAGAAGATAATGAAACAATTAAAGATATTTATGATGACAATATAATGGAAAATGACTATAATTACGAATATAATCAATTTATATTAAAAATGGAAGATTTTTTAAGTGATAATGATATTAAAAGATTATATGTAAGCGTTTATGATGTAATAGTAGATTTTAGTAGATATGCCTATAATAAAAGCATTACAATAATAGTTGAAAACGATATGTAAATGTTGAAGAATATTTTTAAAAAAAAACTATTTTAAATTAAAATACCAAGAATTACCTTGTGTTATTGTTAATAAGGAAAAAAATATAAATATTATAAAAAGGGATTAATAAATCCGTTCTTTTATATAAAATATTTTTTTATCTTTCTATATAGTATATACATGTAAAGGTAAATTATATTCTTAAATGAATTCTTTATAATAGTATTATTTTAAATTTATATACTGGTATTAATATCTTTTGACAATAAATGTAAAATTAATATATGATTTAGAAATGAACTATATAAACTTATATATGGGTATCTTATAGAAATTAGTAAATTCAATAAAATATGAATCCTTTTGAAGATCAAGAGTTTAAAAAGAATATAAATAATAGTTTTATTATAAACTTAATTATAAATAATAATGATTTCAATATAAAAGAGTTTAATATAAAAAGATCTAGAAATAATGTAATTATATATACCTTAAAATGTGATAAAGTTAAATATGAATATAAATTTATGTTAGAAGAGTATAATACTAGTGAATCAAAAAACAAAAATAAGAATAAAAATAGAAATAAATTAAAAATTAATACTAATGATATAAATAATAAAATAATGAAAAATAATAAATCTTCTGCAATGTCAGAGGATTTGTAATAATAAAAATAATTTTAAAATTGTTCGAATACATGTAAAATATATTTTGTCTTAACATGAATTAAAAAATAACATCAAATTATAAAATGTATTATTTTGTTAAAAGTTATTATATATCCAAAAATGGTTTCTTTTTGATTTATAAACATAATTTGGATTTATTTCAAATATACTTTTTATGATAAATAATTTATATTTCTACTGAATTACACTTGTCACCTATAATACCTTCTAACCGATTTTTAATTTATTTTTGTTTTTATCTTTATTCTTATTACTTTTATTTTTAGAAGGTATGGTAGAATACTCATCTACCATAAACTTATACTCATATTTAATCTTATCACATTTTAAAGTATATATAATAATATTATTTTTACATTTTTTTATATTAAATTCTTTTATATTAAAATCATTATTTTTTATTATTAGATCTATTATATAACTATTATTTATATTATTTTTAAAATCGTTATCTTCAAAAGGATTCATTTTTTATAATAGTTCATATTCAATAATATATGTATAAGTATGTTTTGGTAGTTTATACCTAAATTTCTATATTTGCATTTCATTATTTATTGTAAGTATCAAAAAGATAAGAATATTTCATAATTTCAAAATTTAGTTTATAATACTTGAATAGAAATAATATTTTTATAAAGAAACGGATTTTTAAATCCGTATTTGAGAAATTTATTACTTCCAGTATTCTCAGATAAAATTAATTAATATAATATACTTTTTTAATAGATTACACATCAAAAAATTGAATTTTATATAAAAATAAAATGATTATGGATGAAGCAAAAAAGTTTTTACTTAGCTTAGTATTATATAGACAAAATTTTTATAAAACTACATATAATAATAATATAGTATATGAGTTTAATTTAAATAGTAGATATAATGAAATAAAAAATATATATAATGAAATATTAAAAGATAAAGTATTTAATGAAACATTTGATGAATTCATTCATAAATTGAAAATATTTATAATTAATGAAGAATGTTATAATCTCTACCTAATTGAATTTGGTATATATGTAAGTTTAAACGATTTTATTGATGATGATCTAATAATACTTATTGAAGACTATATTTAAAGATCTTGTAATATAAAAAATACAAAAAAGTAATTATTTGTCAAATATATTAGTAAGTATTTTTTTTTCTATAGATATAATTCATATTGACCAGTATCTCTAAATATTTAGTTATTGATACCACTTTTAAGAAATTCTTTGAAGATATCTTTAGATTTATTGTTATTTCTCCATTTGAACTCATTAAAGTGTTTAATCAAATGTTTTCTACCTCTATATTGAGGCTTAATTTTTCTTTTTATTAAACCCCACATATTCTCAATATTCTGTGTATGAATACTTCTATTATTTTTATCTACATACAGTAGGTTAAGGTGGCTAACACCTTTTATACGGGAAGGGTGGATGGTAGTGTGTGACAGAACGAAATGATAGGTAGTGAACTATGGTGACAGAAAACCATATGCAAGTAAAAAAATGAGCCAATCAAATGGCGGAGATTATCTAGGGTAGGAACTTGAAATGGACCAAGGAAATTGAGGTTGTCGGAAATTGGATCATGATGATGGATGAAATTTACGCGTCTTCTTGTGGGATTTTCTCCCACAAATGACTATGCAATGACATCCCACTTGCTTAACAAAAGTTGTTCGTACAAAGGAATGGAGTCGAATGAATGTAATAATGTGTTCTTGGGGCTACGTGAGCGTGGCCCGGTAAGACTCACACGCCCCGTCTCAGGAACTGACACGTGCAGGATCTTGTTGTGTGTGTGTAGTCGTTTGGACTCTTCGTCTTATCGCCAAGTATGAGATGACCAGGAAATAGACGGTTACGCAGAACACGACTTGGTAGTTTGTTTGTTTTTGTGTGTAGTGGCCCTTGCTTCCGTCAAAACTGTCTTTCTCGGCCAGGCTTCGGATAAGGCTGACCTCTTCAAATATTGCAGCTTCTCTCGCACTTGCTCAAGGCGAGACTCCAACAAAAAATAGAATAGCGGTTCAAAAGGTATCTTGTTTTCTTTTCCGTACGAGCATATAAATAATAATAAAAAATAATGGGGCACAAAATAAGCTTGTGCAAGGTTACCCTTGTGCACAGCTCGTGTCTACGTAGGGTGGTGGTGTTTGAGTTGACAGGACGAAGTGAATGTTGACATGGTGGAATGAGGAATGGAGAATGGGAAATGAAATGGAAACATAAAAGGAAAAAAAAGAAAAAGAAAAGTTTTTGACAGTGACAATTTGAGGGGGGGGTGTTTCATGTGTTAGGTTGAACGGGAAATGAATGGTAGGGAAGGGTTGCCCAATTAGAATTCGTGATTTCTCAACGCAGGGTGGCCTTCCCAAGTACACGTCACGAAAATGAGTGCCATAGGGAAAAATGAAGGTAAATTTGTGTTTCACGGGCCAGGAGCGCGTCCGGTATGACCGACATGGACCGTGTCAGAACGAGAGTGGCTTCTTGGTGTAGTTGGTTATCACGTCTGTCTAACACACAGACGGTCGCCAGTTCAAGTCTGGCAGAAGTCATGGCATACTGTGTGCTTACTTTTGGCTGTTCAGATTATCGTAATCCTTTTGGCTGTAAGGACAGGGCCAGGTGGATGAATGTACAAAAGAATAGAAGAGGGTGGATAAGATACCGTTTATTATTTTTACTTCTCGCGTATTTATATTTTTTAAGATCTTGGCAATTGCCTGCGAGAAGGGGATAAATATATAAAAGGATAATGGGCTATGACGCTACGCGTCATAACCAAGAGGTCGGAGAGAGAGAGAGAAGAGAGTGTTCGGTGCCGCATCCGCAAAAGGATGTATACTTCTTTAGATTGATTCCAAATGGGGATGGCTAACCGTGCGCAGCGCTCGACATCATTTGGGTGGAAAAGAGGAGGGGAGTTCAACTTGTCGGAATCCTTTTGGCTGTATAGCACAAGGCCAGGTGGATTGTGGAAAGATAGAAGAGGGTGGATAAGATGATGTTTTATTCATGATGACCTCGGGGTTATTTATACTGTGGGGATTCGGTGAAGATATGAAAGGGGACAATGGACGGATGTGATGTGGAAAAGGAAGGTATATAATGAAGGCAACGGAAAAGGACAGGAAAAGGTAATGGCACAATTATGCGTTCGGTGAGAAGATGAATATGGAAGGCTTCTTGAACAAAAGCTAAATAGGACATGTCGTGAAACGATCAATCCCAAATGGGATTTACGCCGACAATACTCCCTCCCCAGACTGTTGCTCGTCCTCGAGCAAAGAAGAAAAAAGAGCGTTCAGAGTGTCCATGGTTGTGCGCCATTGCTGCCGGGCAACTGTCGGATCATACCATGCAGCCGAGATCGTGGAAGGGTCTTGGACGTGGACGGGGCGAAGGCGGTCAGTATGTACCCATGATGCATAGGGTTTACCATCAGCCGTCTGGACTTGGTATGTGTCGGTATCCGGGTTGACGGCAATGACCTTGTAGGGTCCTTTCCAATTGTACTCGAGGCCGAAACGGTTTTCATGACGCATGAGTACGAAATCACCGACCGAAAATACTTGTCTCTTCATGATCAAATCCCAACGCGCTTTGTCCTTGTCGCGATCACTATTGGTCCGGATGACTGCGTTTTGTCTGGCGGATCGGAGCTCTCGTAGGGTACCACCGACGCGTTGTTGCTCGACATCTTCTTGTGAACCGTCATCGGGATCGGGTACAATAAACGGAGAGAGAGGATCACCGGGCAGGACTGGGTCTTGACCGTATGTCAAGAAGTAAGGAGAGAAACCAGTAGTGCGGTGCTTGCGGATAAGGCAAGCGAAGACGGCTGTGGGTAGGAATTCGTCCCAGCGATGGATCGCGCCATGGACATATTTTCGAAGCATGGGTTTGAGGATGCCGTTGGTGCGTTCGCACTTGCCATTGGATCGAGCGTGAAAGGCTGATGTGAAGTCATGTCGTAGCTTGATGCGGCCCAAATACATGGCAAGTACTTTCGACTGAGATGTAGAGAGAATATCGAGAGTTGAAAGGTAACAAAAAAAGAGTAAGTGAGACTGAACTTATATTTTGAGAATAAGTGAAAGAGATTGTCTCTTATGTCTATCCAACTATTATCATATATAGATATCAATATGCTATTATCCAGCTGAGTAGAAAGAACCAGTAATAATATAAAGAAAACTTTTCATCAGGAACGGTGTTCCTTTAATTCAATATACAAGGGCAGACACAGCTTGATGTGGAACTCTACCACTAGAGTGAGAGTAGCGGTATTAAATACTTCTTCAGTGTTACATACACTGTCAGTTTAACCAGCGATGGAGGATATAAATAAGTGCATGATAGCAACCGATATGTGATTGGGTATTGAGGCGTGTGTTGACCTTTTCAACGAAGACGAGATTACCCGACGGATGATGGTTTACCACATCGACATGAAGTTGGCACCGCGGTCGGTGACGATTTCGGCTGGGCAACCAAAACGCATCACAATTTCTTCATGTATAAACTTGGCGATTGCCTCACCGGTTGCGTCGGGCACAGCTCGGGCGATGGGATGGCTGGTGGTGTAATCTACTGCTACGAGGATCCACCGGTTACCGTTTGCTGTCGTGGGCAGCTCTCCGATAAAATCTAAGTGCCACCTAGCAAAGGGGCCCGGTACTGGCGGAAGGTGCATGGGTGAATGATGGGTGTTACGGTCGGCGCCTGCAGCAAGCTGACATTTTTGACAGTGAGAGAGCCATGTCTCGATATCTGACTTCATATTTGGCCACCACCAACGTTTGCGCATAATTTCGTAGACTGTGGTCTTAGCTGCATGTCCGTAACCGTCGTGATATTCCTTGACTAAATCAGCACGCCGGGCAAAAAGGGCATAGCGGACTTCATGGTTCTCTGGGCCGGTCTTGACGATGCGGAAGACTTGCTGGTTACGCACCACGAACTTGTCCTTGTGCTGGTGCATGAGATCAGCGAATAAAGGTGGCCAATCCGCTTCTGCTCGCACGTAGAATTTGGGCCAGTCTGATTCTTGGACAGAAAGCCGCGCGGCATACAAAAAATCAGGTTCGGTATCCATGGTATTGGTCTTGCAATCAGGTCCTTCGCGCCGGGAGAGCAGGTCAGGAACGTGGTTGTCTTTGCCGGGCTTATACTGAATGTCCGGGTCGTACAGCTCCATCTCAGCAATCCAGCGGGTTAAACGCGGCGTAGGTTTTGCTTGCGTGCGGAAATACTTGAGCGGATGATGGTCTGTATACACCGTGTATGGGCGACCCTCGATAAAGCAGCGCCAGGAGCGCAAGGCGTGCAGGATACCGAGGAGTTCTCTTTCTTGCGCGGGGTAATTGCGCTCAGCGGCGGACAACTTCTTGGACTCGAAAGCAAGCGGGTGTAGCAGACCATCCTGTGGATTCTCTTGAAGGAGTACTGCGCCTACTCCGTAATCCGAGGCGTCGGTTTCAATGACATAGGGCAGGTCCTGATTAGGCGGCTGGAGGATTGGGGCTTGGACCATGCGTGACTTGATCTCGTCAAACGCATTCTGGCACTCCGGCGTCCAAACAATTGTTCTTTTCTTTGGACCAGTTCCTTTGGTTAAGTCGGTCAATGGTGCAGCAATTGTTGAGAAGTCCCGAATGAACCGCCGGTAATGCGAGCCAAGGCCGATGAACTGGCGGACTTCTTGGACGTTGGTCGGCTGAGGCCAGTCTTGAATCGCTTTAACTTCTGAAGCTGACGGCAGTATTCCTTCGGCACTGATACGAAACCCGACGAACTCAAGCTCCCGCTTGTTGAATTCACATTTCTTCCAGTTTGCATAAAGCTGCGCCTTGCGTAGTCGCTGGAGTACTTCTTGCACGTGTCGCTTGTGGTCAGCCGCGGTCTTGCTGAACACCAAAATATCATCCAAGTATACTAGCGCGTACTGATCCAGACAGTCCCCGAGCACCGAATTCATTAGTCGTTGGAAAGTCGGCGGTGCATTGGTCAATCCAAACGGAAGTACCAGGAACTCGAACGATCCGTAGCGGGTGTTGAAGGCCGTCTTAGGCACGTCTTCCGGCCTAATGCGCACTTGGTGGTAACCGCTTTTGAGATCGATACTGGAGAAATATCGTGCACCGCCAAGTTGCTCAAGACACTCGTCGATCCGCGGGAGGGGATGTGAGTTGCGCTTGGTTACCCTATTGATGGCGCGGTAATCGATACAGAGGCGCATGCTGCCATCTTTCTTGCGGACAAACAGCACGGGGGCGCCCCAGGGTGAGTTACTCGGTCGGATCAGGCGTAAGTCTAGGAGCTCGGCGAGCTGCTTGCGCAACTCATCCAGTTCCAACGAGAAACGTTTCAAATAGTGTTAAAATTATAATTACACAATATCCTATATTGTTAAATAATTTTATGTTTAGGGTGAATAAAATATCTGCGTAAGTTGCAAAAAAACTTACGGCAGTGCTGTTTCCAAAGATAAGTTCTTTGGTTTTTTTGTTACTTTTTAAACAAAAAGTAATGTGAAAGAAATATTGACTACCAATCGTTAAAATTTTAATTTTATAAGTTGCAACAGGAAATATTTCAAATGTGAATTAAGAAATATACTGTTATTTCATAAATAACTATATTTCTAAAATAATTATTATTTACAAAATAATGATTATTTTCTTTTTATATATTAATTGCAAATTTTATATTTGCTGAAATAATCTAGATAAATATTAATAATAGAATAACATTCTATTTATTATTTAACGCTGCTCAACGGGCTCATCTTGAAAGGAGGACGGTTGATCGGAGCGGCGTCACCGGTGTCAATTACATGCTCCACGTTGCGTTCTGGTGGTAATCCCGGCAATGTGTCCTTGAAGACGTCCTGGAACTCTTTCAACCATATGTTGTCACTGATGTCTTGTTTCTTGAATTTCTCGCTTGTGCAGAAAAGCACGAGAGACTCTGAGATGTCCTTCGATCTCGACCAACGCTGGACTTGTCGGTGGGAGATAAGGTAAGCTAGATCTGGGAGTGGTCGGGTTTTGATCGGCTTCAGTACCACTGCGTGTCCCGGCGTGGTCTTGATTTTCCAACTGTCCTGGTCCCAGTCGGGTTCGGGCTTTAAGGTACGGAACCAGTCTTGACCCAGGATCAGATCGAATTTCGTATCGAGGACGTATGCGGACCAGAGATGCTTGAAACCCGCCGTGATTTCAAGGTTGAAGCTGACTCTGGCGGTGATGCTATGAGTGTGACCACCTGCTGTTTCGACTTCTCGTCCTTGGACTTGCTGGTGAGGTAAGCCTTGGACGAGACGTGGGGCTATGTAGGATGTACTGGCGCCAGTATCCAGGAGTACTCGTATATCGTGGCCGTTGCAACTCATAGAATAAAGGGGCAAATCCGAATTGTTTATTGAATTCAAATCTTGCATATGCTCCAGGTCGCTTGCTATCTTGCTATCGAGTTCATGTGTGGGCAGAGGGTCGGAGAGGTCGATGAGGTCGCCTTCTGTGGCGTCACTTTGATGTCTGAGGGAGTTGATTTGAGTGTTGCGCGGGGTTCCCCTCAGAACTGCCGCGCCTGGCCTTTTAAATCTTGGTCGGCTCGTTGGTTTTGTCTGCGGTCGTCATAACGAGGACGGCGGGGAGAGGGACATTCGCGGGCCATGTGGCCAAAACCACTGCAATTATAGCATCGGTCGTTCTGTCCCTGCTGTCGAGGAGCCCGGCCTCCCTGCCGCCACGATTCTTGGCGACCAGTTCCACGACGGTTGCGCCATCCTTGTTGTGGGCGAAATTGGGCTGCGTCTAGGTCCATAGGAGCCACTCCAGCTGAGCGCATATATTCCGGCGTATGATCTTGAGGGGCTGCGTACGGACGAGGAAGCTGACCATATGAAGAATGGGGTGGCGGCGACACGATCGTCTGTTCGATGTTTCTGGCGCTTTCGTACGCAAGCGCCATGCGCTCGGCTTCCGCACAAATGGTCGGATAGCGAGTGACAACATGTGCACGCACCTCGTGCTGCAGGCCGCGTGTGAAGCGGTCCAGGGCCTCCTCGTCGGTCATGCTTGGCAACTCTATGCGGACGTTGCGGAAAGCTGCCACGTACGCACTTACAGATGTGGTCTGTTGGAGGGATGCCAGCTTATCTCGTGCAGTCTGGGTGGCATTGATCGGTTTGAACTCTTCGATCAATAGTTTGCGGAAATCGGCCCACTCGCTGATAATACCAAAGCGTTCTTGTTGGCGCCACCAGACCTCAGCTTCGCCACGCAGGAGATTGGCTGCGAATTGGACCTGAGTAACCTCGTCGGAGCCTACGAGGTCTGCGTAACGTTCCAGGGATGCAACCCAACCGTCGACAGCCGCTGCCGAACGTTCTCCATGATATGTGTCAGGTGCGCGTACATGAATTTTCGGTCTTGATTCCTTGTCTCGTAAAAGGCTGTGCATAGCCTTCATCAATATGGCCATTTCTTCACTCGAGGCACTATTTTCAGGCATCGCGTAGCTGTCGTTGTCGTTAAAGCTAGGTTCCGATTTTGTGGTAACGTCTTCTTCCAATAGCGGGTCTTTCGGGGCACGATACTTCTTGAAGTCTCTTGATGGATCGCTTGACATCAATCTCCGCTACCAATTGTCGGAATCCTTTTGGCTGTATAGCACAAGGCCAGGTGGATTGTGGAAAGATAGAAGAGGGTGGATAAGATGATGTTTTATTCATGATGACCTCGGGGTTATTTATACTGTGGGGATTCGGTGAAGATATGAAAGGGGACAATGGACGGATGTGATGTGGAAAAGGAAGGTATGTAATGAAGGCAACGGAAAAGGACAGGAAAAGGTAATGGCACAATTATGCGTTCGGTGAGAAGATGAATATGGAAGGCTTCTTGAACAAAAGCTAAATAGGACATGTCGTGAAACGATCAATCCCAAATGGGATTTACGCCGACAAACTCCCGACACTTACAGCCAAAAGAATATCCGACACCCAGCAAGATTTTCAAAACCTCCATGACAGGGAGTTGAACGCCAGGTTTCCCGCGTGACTGGCGGCTGTACTACCGTTGTACGGCCAGGGATTGGCATGCTCACTACAGGGGTCGAACCTGTGACCTTGGCGTTATTAGCACCACGCTCTAACCAACTGAGCTAAGCGAGCCTCCTTGTGATGTGACAAAGGTATAAGCAATCCTCCGGCCAAGCTAAGCACGTGACCGTCCTACCCTCGTACCTTGACTACCTTGATTTCTCTCGTACCTGACGTCAGACCGTTGTCCTCTCACTTTTTCCTTTTTCGGCACTATTCTTGATACTTCCTTTTTTGGTGCTGTTAGCTCCCTCAGTTTAATCTCATCTTCCTTTTCTATCGTAATGAATGATAGATTTACTTTCATTTTCATTTTCATTTTCGTTTCCATTTCATTTCTCATTTCTCATCTTTCCTTTCTTTACCTTATTTTATTATTCTTGATATTAGATGAAAGTATGATAGTTTTACAGATCGAAAGGTCTTGGGTAAAATATAAAAGACCCAGATCAGACGAGTGAAATAAATATACATTTTCCGGTTATAATCTTTTGGAGGATTGAATCTTACTGTACACGACGGACTGTGTACGAAGATTTGTCTTGTTTCTTATATTTTTTTTTTATTTTTCTTTTCTTCCTTACTTTTTATTTTCCTTTGCTCCCGAAGCCGGAGCTGATACTATCACTTATTGCACCGCACGTGTCAGATGACACGAGTGTGTGAGGCGTCCCGGCCTCGCCAAACGTGTCATTCAACCACCTAAAAAGAAGCTATACAGTAGCCGCGCGGATAAGTTATACTGTACGCTCGGGAGATCAAAAAAATATAACTTAGGACGAAATATGCAGACTAGTCTATATAGCACTAATTTATTAATATCTGTAGATATATTGCAATATATAGATAGCATCTATAGATATGGATATCGGACTTTTTATATGGATTTGGTCAGACAAATTAAAACAATAATTGAATTATACATAGAAATAAAATATTGATTATTAGTATTTTTAATAAACCTAATAGATATAACTTTAAGGTCTTTACATTTTGGTACTTTTTAATAATGGATGTTGACAATAAATTTGAAAAAGCACTTAGAGAAGAGATTGAATCTCAAGTTGCTAATTACTGGTATTTTTATAATGAGCCTTGGAAAAATATTCAAAATAGATATAATCATAGAACAAAAATTAAAGAATTTAAAAATAATACTGTTACATATATAAAAGATTATCTTTTAGAAAGATTAGGTTATACTGCTGTATTCTTTTTTATTAATATTTTATTTGGTAATAAAGAGACACCTGGTCCTTATAAAGAAGTTGAAAAAACTCTTTTGCTTCTTTATCATATTGTATCTGGTGAAAATGGAACTGAAATGGGTAGATTTATTCCTTATACATCTTTTTATAGGCTTTATAAATGCTTTTGGATTGAAAGATATGCTGAACTAAATAAAATTGTTAAATATGATATGGAAAATTTATTTTCCAATATAAAAATTAGAATATTATCTGCCAGACTATATAATCCTGATTATCTTGAAAATGTAACATTATTTATTGATGGTGTGGATTCAAAAATAAAATATTATAAACCATTTGAACAAAAGAAAAATCTTTATAGTTATAAATTACATGGAAAAGGTATACGTACACAATTAGTTTGTGATGTTAATGGTATGATATTATATACTAGTAAGTCTGAAAAATGTGCTGTTGGTAATGATGGTTCTATGTTTATAAATATGGGCTTACATAAGAAAATTAGTTCAGCTGATGTAATTTGTGCAGATGGTGGATACACTCAACATATAGATAAATTTATAGAAAATGCCATTAATGATGGATATGATGAATTTAAAACCAGAAATTTTCAAGTACCTATAAGAAAAGAAAAAAATAAAACATTATCTAGTAAAGAAATTACAATAAATCAAAAAATAGGATCTTTTAGATCCCATATGGAAAATCAGTTTCAACAATTAACTAGTATATTCAAAAGGTTTACTAATAATAGGTCATCTTTACAACTATCTGATATAAAAGTATATAATCTTCAACTTAGGGTAGCATGTTTATTAAAAAATATCAGATTCTTCATGGAAAAATTTGATATAGAACCTGATGAAGTACATAAGCTATGGTATAGTGAGTCTTTTGAATTCCCATCTAAAACAAATAAAATACAGGTTGTATTTAATAATGAACAAAAAAATGATGCCAATTATAATGATATTTTAAATATACAAGAAGATATATTAAAGATTAATATAAATGAACTTAAAAATAATAAAAAAGATGAGAATCTTTCAGATTCAGATTCAGATCATGAAGGCAATATTCCTGAAGAATATATTTTAGTAAATGGTAAAAGATTAAAAAAGGCTAGAATTGAAATACCTGTTCAAGTATATTAATATAGTCTCCTTAATTTTAAGGGGTTGTGTAACATTCATGCATACATTTGATATATTTTTAGAAAATCTTTTCTATATAAAAAAACGGATTAATAAATCCCATTTATAATAATTATTAAATTTTTGTTATTATGGAAAGAAAAGAAATTAAATTGAATTCTAAAGACAAGATAGGTATCAATATTGTACCTAATAAATTGTATAATAACCTATGTGAAATAATGGAAAGTAGGTTAAATGATATAAACGATAATATAGATATAGCAGAAAAGCATAATCCTGATAAGCTACAAAAATATAAACATTATAAAGAAGCATATGAAATAATAATGAAAGATATAAATGAAAATTTACATAAGAATAGATTTTGGCAAAATTCAATGGATTATGGCCATTGTGATTATATAATGAAGTCTGATCCTAATGTTATATGTAATAAAAAGATAAATATTGAAGTTTACAACAAATATGGTAAATGGAGGTGTGCTAAACATGTTTCAAAAACACATTACCAACCTTCTTGTAACACAAGAAATAAAAATAGTCTATGTATAGGAATTTCAATTAGAACCAATGAATCATGTGAAATGCCAAGACAGTATGGTGATTTTTGTATATACCATTATGCAAGCACTATAGGTATAAATAATTTAAATAAAGCAAGAGAATACTATCAAGAATGTGAAACATTTAGTCATATTGATATTGAGTAAAAACTACATATTGTTAGATCTTACCATATATCCAAATTATATAAAATCTTGAATATTATAAAAAGGGATTTATAAATCCGTTCTTTTATATAAAAATAATTTTTATCTTTAGAATAAATGTGAATTCAAATAGAATTTATTATATTATTAAATCTCCGATATTTATATGATGTATTAGTAATACAGATATAAATAATTCTATCAACAGCAATTTGCTATATTACTAATATTAGCAAATCATATAGACATGAACTAGCCTCCTATAACTTATCTGAATCTAAGGTCCGAATGCTTCGCGTAACGCATATGTGGGTGTGTTACAGAACTCTCTAGCAGCTTGCATGTTAAGGAACTCTCTAGCAACTTGCGTTATAATATATAAATCGTCTCTGTCCACGTAGAATGTATGCTATCTTAGAACTACAGTATACGCATAGACAATGGGAAAGAACAACACCGTTACGCGCTTGAATAACAAGCAACGCCTGGAAATATGCTCAAAATGGAACGAGATGCACAAGCTATGGACGCAGAAACAAATGGCTAATTGGATTTACTCTGAGTACGCCGTGGGGATCTCGCAAGCTGCCGTCTCGAAGCTGCTCAAGAAGAGGGATCAATACGAAGGAATGACGGATGCCGAACTTCAGACCAAACGCCCGAGAAAAGCCGCCCTACCGGATATCGAAGATGCCGTGCACAAGTTCGTTCTCGAATGCCAGAAGAACAATATCTCAATTAGCCGCGGCGCCATCAAAGAGACTGCCATGTCTGTCAAGGACAAGCTTGACATAAAGGCTCCCATTGTTTTTTAAGATGGCTGGATAACGCGTTTCATGGATCGCCATGGTGTAAGGATGGTGACACACATTACCATATACGTGTGGTATACCATATTCCTTTTGACACCTTTCATGGTACACCCCCAAATCCGTATCCTCAACAATTTCGGTGCTCCCCCACATTCGTATCTCCACCTTATTTTACACTCCCCCACATTCGTATCTTCACCTCTTTTAGCACTCCTCCATATTCTTATCCTCCTACATTTTGGTATACCTAACAGACGTAACTTAGAAATATCACATATCCATCTTAGCTTTAGAAATCATATAAATAGGCTTAAGTTTTCCAGCCAGAATAAATTAGACATCTTATACTCAAAGACTATACAATAAAGTCATATCTCTCTTACAGACTCAATTTCTTTCATAACTGCTTGCACGTCGCTACAAGACCACATCCAAGCCTCAAGAGCAAGTCTAGTATCTGTCTCCGTTGGTCCTGCATCAAGACACCATCGAAAAGAACAAGTCTGCACAACTCCATTCCTCGACATTGCCAAAGTACATTGTCAACCTCAACTCACAAACTTCTCACTTTGTGACTTCTTTTGAACCTCTTATACCTTTTTATCCTTTTCCTAACCTTTTCACCTATTTTTTCGTAAGGCTTTTATACAAAACCTTACTGGTGCTCACTCTATTTCCCTTTTGGCGCTTTTTAACCCTTTTTACCTACCTGGATAATTCGTATCCAGCCTATTTGTACTCCGAACCTACTTACGTGCCTTGAAGGAATCACCAACCTTATACGTGGTGCTCACTACAGGGGACGAAACACCAAAAACATTATATAACGACGAAACCCATATACCGACTCTCGATCTGAATTCCCGAACGGCAAATATCAACAGACAAAATATCTTTCCTGACGAGGTGCTCCGTATCACCGGCCCCAAATTTTACAACGGATTTGAACACGAGGATTTTAGGGCGTTCAAGGAACACCTTGAATCACAATTCTTCCTCGGTAATATCACCGACGATAAGCGCAAAAACCAAATCTTGCGCGCTCAGCTGCGTTCGCCCGCGAAGACGTTCTACGATCAACAATTACGTAGGATAGCCAGTGACCAAACGAGCAAGACACCTTTCGACGAAATTTTGGAGCGCCTCAAAACCGAGTTCGTGACGGAAGACGTTCTTCTGCGACTCAAGAATCAGTTTGAAACGATGAAGCAAGGGCGTTACGAAAGCCCGACTAGCTTTTATCGGCGTCTCAAGGTCGCCGCAGAGCATGCCGAGCTCGACGACCAAAGTAGCCTGATTCAATCCCGATTTAAAGCTGGATTACAAGACAGGATCCGCCGACATTGCCTCGCATTAAATGCGCTGACATTCGACGAGCATTTACGATATGCTCAAGGCTACTGGGATGCTCATGTCCGCCTACCCGAGTCAGTTGTACCTGACGTTTTCCACAAGACGTTTGCAGGAGAAGACACTAGCCAAGATATGGGTATCATCCCATATGGACCTTCCGCTGATGTGTATTCAGACGAATACAACGGTTTCGAAAACCACTACCGCAGACGCATAGCTGACAACGACCCCACCATGAACCAGTACATGATGGAAGCCTTACAGGACGGCTTATCTTGGGCCGATGCCGTTCGCCACGCCGCACGTCGTGCAGCTGAGGAGCCGTTCAGCGACGTGTACTACTGTATAAGCGATGGCCAAAACCAATGCCGAGGCCCCAACAGCAAAACCAAGAACCGTACGCGCGTCAACAGCAATCAAGACAGACGCCACGACAACAAAGGCAACCATATCATACCCAGGGAAATCGCCAACCGTTCCGGCCGCCCATGGAACGCCGCGTTCCACCGTACGCGACGGGAGCTAACACTGAACCCCTCCCGGCGAATCGCCCCGGCGAACAGCGCCGATACCAAGGCCGATCAGGCCAATTTCGCCGCAACGAGTATCAAGAAAAACCCATGCACCAAAGGAACCATGAACAAGGCGTATCACTGAATACGATCCAAGAGACCGAATTCTTCCCCGGCATGGAAACGGACAAGTGGCCAGCTCAACATCCTATAGGATACGAGCATAGACCACAGCCAACGCTCGCTGATGCCACGGCTCGTTTCAGTACGGGCAAAACGAATAAATGGGACCGGTTCCCGGATGACATGCCTGTTCGGCACACCAAGCGCCGCTGGAATAAATGGCAGAAAACGCAAGCCGACATCCAGGAGACAATCCAGCTGAACCGGAGGATCGAACGTGAAGCAGAGCGATATCAATGGAATCCGTCCATCCCAGATGACTGGACGACATTCAGTAACATACCTGAAGAAGATATATGTAGTGGATGGGATAACGTTAATGGAGAAATGGATTCAAAAAAATAAAGCGGCCCATACGTGGCAATGGGCTTATGGAAAGCCGCTTTATTGAAAATTCCATTGATCTGAATGCATATATCCCTACTAACGACACAGGATACGACCCTTACTATAATGATTATCAACATCAACAATATTCATATTACGACACGACTTACCCTGACGAATATTATTACGAGAACCAATACGACGACGACTACTATCCACCAGAATATAGCGATCCTCTTCTTTGCACAACCAACAGACATACTGCGAAAGAACCCGAACATAACCTAAGAAGTCGAACGATCAGACCAGTACCCACGATAAAAGAACAGCGTACCTCTGCACAATCTGAAAAACAAGCTCAAAGACGAAAAGCCAGTAATGGACGCCGCAAGGTCGTTTTCGCAAACGAGAACGAAACAATCATGCCGACCCCGCCCTCGTCACAGCTACCTACGAATGATTTTCAACAACAGACTCAAATTGGACAGTACTTTGAAGATCAACACTTACCCTCTTCTCGAGCTGAATCGTCTGCTCAAGCACAAGCTCGTCCGCCAGTGCCGCCAAGAAGAGAACCAGTTGTAATACCCGGATCGCCAAATCCATGACCGCCTCAGGAGGAACAAGGATCGGCCGAACGAACACTACACCATGCCGAACCAGAAGATATTGACATGGAGACTTCGATAAGAATACGCCGGAAAGAAATCCTCCAAATCAGGAACCAGGACAACCTGACTCCAGAAACCGAAAAGGAAAACAGTCGACACGCCGACGTCAATCACCACGTGTCACGCAAGAGACTACGCGGCCTAGCTCATATTCTAGTAATAATTTAATATTAATAATCATTATATGGATTCCTGACAGGTATTGATACTTTATTAGCTTTTTCTTCTGTAGTTATATATACTTACACTTATTATATAATCTCAAATGTTGTAAAATGGTGTATTTTGATTGTATGCATTTAGAATTAATATTGAAAATCTTATATTTATTTATTTATTACCATTTTTATAGTCTTATTATATTGATACTTTGTAAAATCTACTATTATATCATAAACACTTACATATAGCTTATCAATATCGTTATCATTTAAATAATCTTCCATTTTAATTATAAATTCATTATATTCATCAGTGTAATCATTCTCCATGTCATTATCATTATAAATATTTTCAATTATATTTTTATGTTCTATAAAATCTATTTCATATATTTTTTGTTATTATTTTCTATTAATAGTTCAAATTCATCTGCAGCAAAAGACAAGTCACCCAAAAAAAGCTTAAATTGTAACTCAAAAAGCATTATATTATAATTTTAATTTTAAATAAAAATTCAATTTTTTAGATGAGGATCTATTTAATTAGGTAGATATGTATATACTGTGTCTACAGTATAGCATTATACTATATTGTTAATATGCTATATTTATTTATTCTAGTGTTTTTTACATTTTATTCCTTCCATTGGTACATAATTATTACAATTTTTAACTGTGCATATATGTTCTTCTGTATCAGATTCCCAATTATCTTCATTAGATTCTACTGAAGGACATAATTCTAATAATTTTTCATGTAAATACTCTAACCCAGTATTATTTACAGACTTGAAAGGGTTAAAGGGTAAAATAACTGACGAGAATTTTAATCAAAAATTTTACAATTTAAATAAATTTTAATAATAACTACTCCTGCATATTGTTACACAAAAAATTTATCGTGCATACTTTTAGGTATAAAATTGATTTTTTAATTATATAAAAAAAGGTTTATTATTATATTATATTTATAATATTTTTATATTTACTAAATAGCAGTATGAAATCACACAAAATCACTAAGTTACAAAAATCTAAATATGACAAAAATTATCTAAAAGTACATCAACCTATGAAAAGATATGATATAATTGAAAATATGAAAAATATGAAAAATATGAAAAATATGGAAGATATGCAAAATATGCAAAATATGCAAAATATGGATTCTATGAACAAAACTATGTTAAATAATACAAAATATGCTAAAATTCTAAAATATGATAATTGGACAATTTCTGATATTAGTAGAATAGAACAGAATATGTTAAAAGATGTTAGAAGAAGACATAAATATCAAAAACCTAAACAAGAAATAATAGAAAAAAATATCAAAGTAACAAAAAAAACTTGATAATTTATTTAATATTGAATCTTATCATAATTTACATGAAATATTTATTGATGAAAATAAAGCAATACAGTATCTATTTGATAAAGGCTATTTAAATCAAAAATCTAATTGTGAAAACTGTAATAATGAATTAGGTATATATTATAAATCCAAATTATATAGATGTAAGAAAGAAGGATGTAGAAAATCTTTTTCAATCCTAAAAGGTACTATTTTTGCTAATCAAAAGCTACCTATAAATGAGATTCTACATATATTGTATGAATATTTAAAAGAAACACCAAGAAAAAGTATATATTCATCATTAGTTAAATCACCTAAAACTATAACAAAATATAGCAATATTTTTAGAGAGATATTTCAAAAAAGTAATAAAAGAGTTATATTTGGAGATTATAGTGAAATTGATGAATCTATGATGTCTAGAAGAAAATATAATAAAGGTAGATTACAAAAAGGTCAAACATGGGTTATTGGTATAACTAATAGAAAGATTAATAGTAATAAAAAAGATTATCATATTGAGATAGTTGATAAACGAGATAGAAAAACATGTGAAGATTTTATCAGAAGAAATGTAAAACCTGGTTCAATAATTTATACTGATTCTTTCAAGTCTTATGGTGCATTTCATTTGTACTCGACACACACCGACGAAAAGTCCCAATTTTTTGCTTTCAAACACCGACTCTATATATGGTAATTTATTGAAAAGGGGACCTGCGCGATTGACGAAAGCTCGAAAATTATGCTAGTCATTACAGCCGATACGGCGGTGGCTGGCGAACATCCTGGAGGAAAACTTCTCGACGAGTTTTCTTGCATCGTCCGCATTGTGTTGATCCGCATATGCGTTGATATACCGCAGTGTCCTTTTGTAGAAACGCCGAATTGTAGTGGGCGTTTCGTTTTGGGGCGAAATTTCGTCGAGGAACAGAGGAAGCTTAGCTTTCAAAGACTTGAATTTATAGTCGCAGCGGTTTCGGGCAATTCTCTTTGCTGCACCCCAGTAGCGTTCTATCCAATTGCATTCGCAATGAAATTTGGGGTATAACTCAAAAATATGCCCTGCTGACTGGACAGCTTCTGAGAGCGCTGTGCGTTGACCCTGGAAATCGGATTGCCTGGCAAGAAAGTGTCGCGCGCAGCATTTGCTATCAGGCGCTTCTCCATCATGGCAATCTAGTCTCCATTGGTTACCCGGTCGGTATGGATCTTCCGGAAGCCATAGGTTGCGCTCTTGTAAAATTCTTTGGATGCCCTTGATGTAAAAGACCTCCTTTTTCTTCGCCTGCGGTATTTTGCGGCCGTCGATGATCTTATATTTGGACCGTTTCTCGGTGAAGTACATCTTCTGTTCGGTTCTGAACCCATCCGCGTCTATGTACCATCCGTCCCGGTACTTCTCTTTATCTTCCTCCTTAATCTTTTAAATTTGCTTTCCTATTAGATACACTAGTCATCACACTTCATAGTATAAGAGCGTACCTTCCTGTCGGTCTTGATCATGCGGCTTGCAACTAAAGCGTCAGAGCTGTATGCATTATGATTACTGCTTTGATCGAACAGGAAGACCGCCCTGCAACCGGGATGAAGTTCTTCAAACAAAGGAATGGCATCATCGACGAGCTGCTTCACCATATCCTCGGCTGTCCAGTATCCCTCTCTGCTAGCCCCAGCCTCGAAGAATGTCCTTGACGATTTGTGCTCAGAGCGCATAGTGCCGTGACACGGACACTGAAATTCGCTGACCATGATGGAGGATCCCGAACCCTTACTGCGCAGAGGCTGCTCATTGCCTGATAGCCAGAGAATCTGTCGAGCATCATTTGCATAAAATGTCGATTCATCATGTGTGACGAACACAAGCTTTTTCTCCTCCGGGCTGAGCTGTGGCTCCGAGATTGTTTCTTCCTGTAGCAAAGGAAAGTGAATATTGTAAATTAAGTATACGGGGCCGCATAGTATAAGCGTTATCCAGGCGTACATTCTCACCGCTGTATACGTCCATCTTCGTCATATACTCTTGCATACGCTTTGCCCACGCTTGCCGGTAGGCAACCACATCGCTTCGCTCATGTCCATCGTAGTATATGTCCTTTGAGAATCGTCGGTAATGGTATCCCCAGAACTGCATATAGCGCCACAGTGTTGTGTGGCCTACAGCGCCTTGAATTCCAAAGGCGTTGGGGATTGCAACTTCGTTGACGTACTTGAGGACGTCCATTACATTACGACTCTCCTTTTTCTGGTCTGCGATGAATTTTCGGACATCATCGGCGACATCCTCGTTCGTCAACACCGATAGTCGTTTGGCCAAAGATCCTTGCTTATGATCTGATATGTGACCAAACTCCAGGAATTCGCTCGCCCATTTGCGGACTGTCCGCGCACGGTAATCGCGTGAAGGCGTGATCCAGGTGTCCCGGGCGGCCCTCCGCGAAGCTTCCATGGTGCGATGACCTTGAACGCGGTAGAAAAAATATCGATATGCAACTTGATATTTGTACGCAGTGAAAGCCTCCATGCGATTGATGGCGCTGTTGGCACCTGGGCGAGGTCTGATGATCTCCTCTAGCTGATTCATGGCAATCTGTAGCATGCCCGGCGTTGGGAAATAATAGAGCGACAGCTGTTAATGACTTTACCCTTATAATTCATTCAGCATTCCTCTACTGATAGTATTACTAACCTGGTTTTGACTATCTGAAACTTGGTCTTCAGCACCTCGAACCTGCGCTTGGTTATCTGGAGTGCCAGATATAGACGAAAACCCAAATGCTTCGAGCTTGCTTGATACTTTGGCAGCCGCTTTCATCTGGCTTTGCTTCCTGAAAAGAGTGCTGCGACCATCTCCGAAATAACGACCACGCGCAGTTAGCTTTTCGTCAGCGTTCTTGAACCAGATTAATCGGTTCCGCTCGGCCCTTTTAAAGTCATCCTCAGATATACCGAGAAGACCGCAATCATTGTATTCAACAGGATCGTCAACCAGCATGTCATCTATATCCTCGGATTCTTCTGCAGAAGAAATGTTCTCTTCAGATGAATAGGCTGTTTCAGGCTCGGGTAGTTCTTGCACTGGCTCTCGGTCTTTAGATATGATGCGCCCACCAGCGCCACGCTGTTTCTTACGCGCAGCACGTTGCATTGGAGACAATCCCATGTTATTGTTAAGAGAAAAGGTAACAGAAGAAGGAAAAAGGCGCAGAATTATATCTATGAGGAGCAAGAAAATAATGCCTACACAAGACATAGAAAAAATACTTTCAAGATGCACGAGCTTATGGATGACACATGTGCTGCACAGTGTATAGAAAGAGATATTGCAAAACATGCTTGCTCAATAACTGTGAAATTTAATTGGCTGAAATCGGATGAATTATTTAGCCGGAAGCAAGGGGTAGTCCCAATTTTTGCCAAATCCGTTGAGTTACAGCAAAAGTCGCTGACTTTGACCGACCAGAAGTCGGTTCCAGTGTCGATTTAAAAACTTTCTACACTTCAATTGTTGTTAAGAAAGACTCTAAAAATGATAATTGAAGTGCTATTTTGGTATTGCTTCTTTTTTTTTGGAGGTTCTGCCGCCTCGAAAAAAGGTCAAAAACTTGTCGAGTACAAATGAAATGCACCATATCATAATCTGAAAAATATTGGATACAATCATAAAATGGTGAACCATTCAAAGAATTATGTAGATAAAAATAATAAAAGTATTCATACACAGAATATTGAGAATATGTGGGGTTTAATAAAAAGAAAAATTAAGCCTCAATATAGAGGTAGAAAACATTTGATTAAACACTTTAATGAGTTCAAATGGAGAAATAACAATAAATCTAAAGATATCTTCAAAGAATTTCTTAAAAGTGGTATCAATAGCTAAATATTTAGATATACTGGTCAATATGAATTATATCTATAGAAAAAAAAATACTTACTAATATATTTGACAAATAATTACTTTTTTGTATTTTTTATATTACAAGATCTTTAAATATAGTCTTCAATAAATATTATTAGATCGTCATCAATAAAATCGTTTAAACTTACATATATACCAAATTCAATTAGGTAGAGATTATAACATTCTTCATTAATTATAAATATTTTCAATTTATGAATGAATTCATCAAATGTTTCATTAAATACTTTATCTTTTAATATTTCATTATATATATTTTTTATTTCATTATATCTACTATTTAAATTAAACTCATATACTATATTATTATTATATGTAGTTTTATAAAAATTTTGTCTGTATAATACTAAGCTAAGTAAAAACTTTTTTGCTTCATCCATAATCATTTTATTTTTATATAAAATTCAATTTTTTGATGTGTAATCTATTAAAAAGTGTATTATATTAATTAATTTTATCTGAGAATACTAAATATAATAAATTTCTCAAATACGGATTTAAAAATCCGTTTCTTTATAAAAATATTATTTCTATTCAAATATTATAAACTAAATTTTGAAATTATGAAGTATTCTTATCTTTTTGATACTTACTATAAATAATAAAATATAAATACAGAATTTAGGTATAAACTAACAAAACATGCTTATACATACATTATAGAATATGAACTATTATAAAAAAATGAATCCTTTTGAAGATAACGATTTTAAAAATAATATAAATAATAGTTATATAATAGATCTAATAATAGAAAATAATGATTTTAATATAAAAGAATTTAAGATAAAAAAATGTAAAAATAATATTATTATATATACTTTAAAATGTGATAAGATTAAATATGAGTATAAGTTTATGGTAGATGAGTATTCTACCATACCTTCTAAAAAAAAAGTAATAAGAATAAAGATAAAAATAAAAATAAATTAAAAATCAATACAAATGATTTAAAAAATAATAAATCTAATAAATCTTCAGCAATGTCTGAGGACCTGTAAATATAGAAATAATTTAAAACTAATAGTATTATAAGAAAATAAAAATATTATTAATAATTAAGAAATATGTTAAAATATGTATTTTTTTTATATAAATCTAAAAATAAGATAAAAATGAAATTTTGATCTAAATTTAATATTTTCATAAAAAATACTGTGATAAGACTTTATTAAATTTTCTCAATTTTATTTCGTCACCTATAATACCTCCTAACCCTTGAAAGTATAGTAGCTAAATATATATTCTGAATTATATAAATCAGTATTGTTCTTTATGAAATTTAATATTCCACATGTTCTATCTAATCTTGGTGTATTTTTATCCAACTTTATGTCTATCTTATTTGATATACAGTATCTTTAAAATCTTTATCATTATATATAGTTGTATAAAAATCTATATCTTTTCTATTTTTGGTGTATATAAGATCGTAATAATCATCATTTTTATTTTGAAATAATTTTGTATTTTTTTGTATTCTACGTATAATATTATCAACTATTTGAACCTGGTTAGTAGGTTTCTTTGGTTTCCTTGGGGTATTTTTACTTTTACTTTTATTATTATTATTAATAATATCATATAATACTGTTGTATTAAATCCTTTTTCCACAATTTCTTTTACCCTGTAATGCATAAGTTCTATATCTTTTTTATCTGGTTTATTATTTTTTTCTGTTTCAATGTTTTTATTCTCCACAATTATATTTTTTGGAGTATTAGTATCAGTTGTATTTTTATTAATATTATCAGAACCTAAATTATGTACTATATTATATAAAGTGTTTACATCAAATCCTTATTAACAATATCCTGTATCCTATAATGAAATAATTCTATTTTATCCTTATTACTATTTTTATCATTATTTTCATTTTCTGGTGTATCACTATTAATATTATCTTTTATAGATCTATAGCTTTTAATAATATCTTCTAATTCTGCCATATTTTTTAATTTAAATCTATTTAAAAAGTTTGCATAATAACTTCTCTTAAAAACCATATTCTCTAATATACTTACCATTATAGCATCATCATCAAAACCAGACATACAACCAGTGCCTACTAATAAATCTCTTATTCGTTTTATAACTTTAGTTTCTTTTGTACATTTGTTAGTTACATCAATTACCCAATTTTTATGTCTCTCACATTGTTTTTCAAGTGCTATTATTTTATCTTCACGCATATTTAATTGATTTCTAAAAAATGATATTTTAAACGTATTTTGTTCGTTTGTTGTTTCTAGATCTTTAATATATTTATTTAATTCAGATATTTTTAATTTTAAATCTGTTATTTCTTTATCTTGGTTCATTATAAATTCTGTTACTTTTTTCGTTTGATCAACATTCATGAGTTTTTTTAAAATAAAATAAAAATCAATTAAATTATTAATGTATGCATACATGTTACACAACCCCTTAAAAATTAATTAATAAGAATTGAATTTCAATATACATAATTATATTTATTACATATATTAGCTCATATTTATATCTATTTATATCTATACTTACTGATGAACATCAATAGGTATTTCAATTTTAGCTTTTTTTAATCTTTTGCCATTAATTATAATATATTCATCTACTATATTATCTTCATGTTCAGAATCACTATTATTATGTTCTTTTTCTGATTCATCATCACTGATATCTTTCTCAAGAAACATATTTTGAAAATCTATAGATTCATTATATATTTCATTTGATTTTTGATAATCTTGAAATATAATATTAATTTTATTTGTTTGCTTGGAAATTCAAAATTATCAGCATACCATAACATACGATGAGGTTCTTTAATATTAAATTTTTCCATAAATAATTTTATATTTTTTAATATACAAGCTACTCTAAACTGTAAATTAAATATTTTTATATGTGATATTTGTAAAGCACTTCTATTATTAGTGAATCTTTTAAATGTACTTGTTAATATCGAAATTTCATGTTCTATTAAAGACCTATAAGATCCAATTGTATTATTAATAATTTTTTCTTCATTTGTTAGATTTATATTTTTTTCTTTTCTAATAGGAAAGTTGAAATTCTTCCTACTAAAATGATTATACCCTTCTTGTTCAGCTATTTCATTAAATTTATCTATATATTGTGTATAACCACCATCAACACAAATATTATCATATTTACTTATTTTTTTATATAATCCCATTTGTATAAACATACTACCATCATTACCTTTTGCACATTTTTGGGATTTACTGGTGTATAATATCATAGAATTTACATCTATAACAACTTGTGTTCTTATACCAGGTGATTTTAACTTGTGGCTATATAATTCAGATCTTTTTTCATTTACTTTATAATATTTAATTTTTGTATCTATACCATCTAATAATAATGTTGTATTTTTTAAATAATTAGGTTATTAATTCTTGCTGATAAAATTCTAATTTTAGTAGTACTAAACATTTTTTCTAAATCAAATTTTACTTTTTATTAATATTAGTATAATTTGTAATCCAAAACTTTTTGTATATTCTATAAAATGAGCTATATGGAAGAAATTTATCCATATCAACTCCATTTTCACCAGAAACAATATGATACAATAACACTAAAGCTTTATCAACTTCATGATAAGGACCTGGATACTCTTTATTACCATACAAAATTACTATAAAATAAAATACTGCTGTATATCCTAATTTTTCTAATAAATAATTTTTTATAAATCTAATACTATTATTCTTTAAATCTTTAATAACGCTTCTATGATTAATTCTATTAGTTAACATTGGCCATTCATAATTCATAAAATCCCACCTTCTAGCTACCAAATTATTAATAGATTTTTGAAGTTCTTCTTTGAAATCTTTATCTACAGTATAATCATTTTTTTGGTCATTTTTAAAAAATACCCTAAAAACACAATATACAGTGGCCGTCAAAAGTGGCCAAATGTTTCCCACATTTGGACGTTTTAGCTCTTTTCTCAGCGACTACGTACGCTACGACCCTGAAAAAACATTCGTAGCGTAGCTGCTGCTATCCTCTACAGAATGACGTAACGTGTGTTACACAGAAATGAATTAGGAAGGTGGAGCGGACATTCAAAGACAGATGGTGCATTTGGCCACTTTTGACGCGCTTATCCAAAATTTTTAAAATGTCCTTTATTGAACGACTAATACTTCGTCCACTATCCCTTTGCCTTTATAGCATCGCGGCAACGCTGAGGCATGCTTGCAATAACCTTTTGGCACTCTTCTTTCTTAATTTTATACCGTGTTTCATGGATTCGTTCCCAATGCCCGATCATGCCCGATCATGCCCGATCATGCCCGATGGAGGGGCTTCGTAGTCCCTGTAGAGCCTTTGCTTGAGCGCCGACCACATGTTTTCGATAGGGTTGAGGTCGGGAGACTGCGCGGGCCTGTCCATGACATCGAAATCCTGGTTTGAAAGCCATTCCTTCACGATTTTCGCTGTATGTTTTGGGTCGTTGTCTTGCTGAAAGACCATTTTGGAAGAACCAATCCCATATTCCTCCATGGTATTTCTCGAGTTGTCCTCCAAAATGGTAAGATAAAGGTCCTTATCCAGTACACAATCAATTTTGACGACGTAGCCGGGGCCCTCCCACGTAATGCAGCTCCAAAGTTTGAGGTTGCCACCGCCATGCTTCACCGTCTGCTGTACCTGACGTGGTAGGAGGCGCTCATGGTCCAGTTTCCACGCATAATGCTTGCCATCCGACCCGAAGCGATCAATCTTGGACCCGTCTGACCAAACAACCCGGGCCCAGTCCTCGATAGTCCAGTTCACGTGGGCTTTTGCCCAAGCCAATGCGCCTTGATATTCTTCTGGCTCAGTAATGGCTTTTTTGGACGGATAAAAGCTCCCAGGCCACTCTTCTGAAGCGCACGCCGCACCGTAGACTGACTCGTCGAGACGCCTAGCTCGCTCTCAAAAGCCGTCTGGACCTGTACAGCGTTCTCCTTGCCGCCAGTGGTAATGCTACGGACGCAAAATGTTTCGTCGCGGGCGGAGAGCTTCGTTGGACGGCCCATTTTCACTGCTTTTTGATTGGAAGGCGCCGTTTTCGCAATTTGTCCAACTGTGCCACGACTAAAGCCAGTGCATCGAGCGACTTCACGCTGAGAAAGTCCATGAGAAAGGTGTTTCTTGATAATGTTTTCACTACTCTGCAAGATTGGCTTCATTGTGGACTTTGGATACCGATTTTTTACGAAAAAGATTGGGAAAAGTGCCGGTGATGTTTGTACGACATTGCATTAAGACAGACGCAGCTAACGTATGGCTACCAAGGGTTATGGGCAATTTGTGGGTGATTTTCGCAAAAATAAAACAGCGCGTCAAAAGTGGCCAAATGCACCATCTGCCTCTGAATGTCCGCTCCAACTTCCTAATTCGTTTCTGTGTAACACACGCTACGTCATTCTGTAGAGGATAGCAGCAGCTACGCTGCGAATGTTTTTTCAGGGTCGTAGCGTACGTAGTCGCTGAGAAAAGAGCGAAAACGTCCAAATGTGGGAAACATTTGGCCACTTTTGACGGCCACTGTATGCTTATATGTAGAAGCTATAAATACAGTAATAAAACTATAGATAATATATAATTTATATATTAAATATAGAAAATAAATACTTTTTGTTATATATAAAATTCAATTTGTTACACAATATAATGCTTCTCTGCCCATAAATAATTTTAAAATCCAGTAATATAAAGTTAGTTCATAGTTTCTTTCCAAATCCATAGATAATATCAGGCTAGTGGTATTTGAGCTAGCCTTCTACCCGAAACACGACAAACGATACTACTGCAGACGACATACAGCAATCAGCCAACAAAAATCGAGAGCAACCTGGTCTGACACCAAGCAAAGCGCAAGAACGACGAGAGCGCTACGCCAAGCATATCTTCAAGCTATCCTGTCTGCCAAATGGAAGCAGATTAGAATACAGCATAGCAGCTGATCTTCTGAATCAGAAAGCCAACATTACCTTTGGTCAGCTCGTACAACTTGCACCAAGTCTACGAAAAGGACTGCACTCGATATGCTCGACTCGGAAGAAACGACCTCAAGCTCTAACAGTAATGGATGAGGACCCAGATTTTCCCGCCACGGCGACATACAGTACATTTTTCATACACAACCAATCTATCCGTACCTTGATCGATACTGGTGCTGCCGCCACCTGTATGTCAAGAGACCTTGCCGACATCCTACAGCTTGAAATCGATTCATCATCGACCAGTGTCTTTACCCTCGGAAATGGCACTCGACAAGCCTCGCTTGGAATCATCTATGATGTACCATTGAGACCTGGAAATGCAATGACGATACCGGTTTCAGTGGAGGTTCTTGCCCGATGTCCGACACCATTAATTATAGGAAGCAATTGGCTCAACAGAGCAAACGCGAAGATTGACTTCAAGACTGGCGAAATGACGTTAATATATAAGAAGCAGAAAACGATTTTGCCTCTGTTCTACATGAAGGCAAGACCCGATCGTACGAACCTTTATAGACATACTGGCGCCATATCAAAAACCAAAGAAATTGACGAAGGATACGACAGCAACGACACCGACGACAGTCTCTCAACCATCAGCAGTGATTTGATTGAATCAGACAGCGACGAATCTTCCAACGATGATCTTTCAACTATCACGCAAACATCAACGTCAGATACGACACGGAATCACGACATGAGACCAAAACTCGTACCTGGAACAGAATTTTTCCAACTTGAAGACGATACTCCACCGCACCACGGCAACGTATTGAAAGCAGTATACAAACCCGACGACCAAGCGTACGCTGTCTTTGTAAACGCAAATTTCATCGTACCACCCTACACCGCTCTCGACATCCAAGGAGTTTTGGATGAACCGACCACGGATGCCCTTGAATTCGAATTAGCCACGGTCCTATCTGACATTCTCAGTATTCCAAATCAGCTTACATGGGCAAATGGACGAACCTTTATCATCACAATACGAAATAACCTGGCGCAACGTTTATCACTTGACCGATACGATTATATTGGAGATCTGTTCGTATTGGAAACAAACGAGTCACCTATCTCGTATGATTTCGACCGAATCCCCTCTTCGAATCAAGAATATCTGACCCATACGAATGGCCATCGACCTCAAACGGCCTCAACCATATCATACGACGCCAAATCAAGCACGAGCATTGAAAATCCAGACGACACCGACCTCGAAGAAAATGACCAGCACGCAGAACCGAATGAGAAAGTCCAAATCGACTCTACCGTACCTGATGACATCAAGAAAAAATTCCTGGACCTTATAAAGGAGTACTCGGACATATTTGACTGGGATGGTGTCGGAAACAGAGTGCGGACAAGAGACAGAGAGGCAAGGACAGGGGTGTGGACAAGACAAGACTAGACTAAGAAGGGTATCAGGCACTACTCGACGAAATAAGGAATAATACAACATACCGATGACAAGACAAGATATACAAAGATGTGTGATATGGATACAAGATAGAGACGTGGGCAAGAGATAGGGACTAATCTACAAACTACGTATTAAGACCTTCATTCTCGATACTAATATGAAGACATACAAATCAGGCCAGAGACAGGAACAGGAGGCGAGCAGGACCGGCAAGACGTGGCTCTACTGATTGAACAGACAAGATGTATGGAAGTACGATATATATATTCGGCCAAGGACTTGATCAAGACACAGGGATCCTTAGGGCTTGACAGGGACAATGACAAGACAGACGATCAGAACAGAAGTCAACAAGACTGATGGGACTTGACAGAAATCAGGAAGAAGACAGGATAATCTGATGATGTTTTATTTGACAAATACGAAGGTATTTATACCTAGTGCGGTGTTGATAAGTGACAAGGGTTTATGGCTGGGCTGAGGTGGCAATATCTGATTTTTATGTGATACAAATCACTGGTCGGATTTCGTTCATGACAGATGGCAACACTCTAGGAAAGACAACATTGATTCAGCATCAAATCACAACCAAGAATGTCGCACCAATAAGAACAAGGCCATACCGTCTCGCGCCCATTGAAGCCGAAGCGCTTAAAGCCGAACTCGATAAATTCTGCCGCCTTGGAATCATACGGCCATCGAATAGCCCATGGGCCTCGCCGATCATACTTGTCAAGAAAAAGAATGGCGATTACCGACTCGTAATCGATTACCGCAAGCTGAATTCTATGAAGGCTAGCTCAAATACCACTAGCCTGATATTATCTATGGATTTGGAAAGAATCTATGAACTACCTTTATATTACTGGGTTTTAAAAATATTTATGGGCAGAGAAGCATTGTATTGTGTAACAAATTGAATTTTATATATAACAAAAAGTATTTATTTTCTATATTTAATATATAATTTATATATTATCTATAGTTTTATTTCTGTATCTATAAAATATTATTGTATTTATAGCTTCTACATATAAGCATATATTGTATTTTTAGGGTATTTTTTAAAAATGACCAAAAAAATGATTATACTGTAGATAAAGATTTCAAAGAAGAACTTCAAAAATCTATTAATAATTTGGTAGCTAGAAGGTGGGATTTTATGAATTATGAATGGCCAATGTTAACTAATAGAATTAATCATAGAAGCGTTATTAAAGATTTAAAGAATAATAGTATTAGATTTATAAAAAATTATTTATTAGAAAAATTAGGATATACAGCAGTATTTTATTTTATAGTAATTTTGTATGGTAATAAAGAGTATCCAGGTCCTTATCATGAAGTTGATAAAGCTTTAGTGTTATTGTATCATATTGTTTCTGGTGAAAATGGAGTTGATATGGATAAATTTCTTCCATATAGCTCATTTTATAGAATATACAAAAAGTTTTGGATTACAAATTATACTAATATTAATAAAAAGTAAAATTTGATTTAGAAAAAATGTTTAGTACTACTAAAATTAGAATTTTATCAGCAAGAATTAATAACCTAATTATTTAAAAAATACAACATTATTATTAGATGGTATAGATACAAAAATTAAATATTATAAAGTAAATGAAAAAAGATCTGAATTATATAGCCACAAGTTAAAATCACCTGGTATAAGAACACAAGTTGTTATAGATGTAAATTCTATGATATTATACACCAGTAAATCCCAAAAATGTGCAAAAGGTAATGATGGTAGTATGTTTATACAAATGGGATTATATAAAAAAATAAGTAAATATGATAATATTTGTGTTGATGGTGGTTATACACAATATATAGATAAATTTAATGAAATAGCTGAACAAGAAGGGTATAATCATTTTAGTAGGAAGAATTTCAACTTTCCTATTAGAAAAGAAAAAAATATAAATCTAACAAATGAAGAAAAAATTATTAATAATACAATTGGATCTTATAGGTCTTTAATAGAACATGAAATTTCGATATTAACAAGTACATTTAAAAGATTCACTAATAATAGAAGTGCTTTACAAATATCACATATAAAAATATTTAATTTACAGTTTAGAGTAGCTTGTATATTAAAAAATATAAAATTATTTATGGAAAAATTTAATATTAAAGAACCTCATCGTATGTTATGGTATGCTGATAATTTTGAATTTCCAAGCAAACAAAATAAAATTAATATTATATTTCAAGATTATCAAAAATCAAATGAAATATATAATGAATCTATAGATTTTCAAAATATGTTTCTTGAGAAAGATATCAGTGATGATGAATCAGAAAAAGAACATAATAATAGTGATTCTGAACATGAAGATAATATAGTAGATGAATATATTATAATTAATGGCAAAAGATTAAAAAAAGCTAAAATTGAAATACCTATTGATGTTCATCAGTAAGTATAGATATAAATAGATATAAATATGAGCTAATATATGTAATAAATATAATTATGTATATTGAAATTCAATTCTTATTAATTAATTTTTAAGGGGTTGTGTAACATGTATGCATACATTAATAATTTAATTGATTTTTATTTTATTTTAAAAAAACTCATGAATGTTGATCAAACGAAAAAAGTAACAGAATTTATAATGAACCAAGATAAAGAAATAACAGATTTAAAATTAAAAATATCTGAATTAAATAAATATATTAAAGATCTAGAAACAACAAACGAACAAAATACGTTTAAAATATCATTTTTTAGAAATCAATTAAATATGCGTGAAGATAAAATAATAGCACTTGAAAAACAATGTGAGAGACATAAAAATTGGGTAATTGATGTAACTAACAAATGTACAAAAGAAACTAAAGTTATAAAACGAATAAGAGATTTATTAGTAGGCACTGGTTGTATGTCTGGTTTTGATGATGATGCTATAATGGTAAGTATATTAGAGAATATGGTTTTTAAGAGAAGTTATTATGCAAACTTTTTAAATAGATTTAAATTAAAAAATATGGCAGAATTAGAAGATATTATTAAAAGCTATAGATCTATAAAAGATAATATTAATAGTGATACACCAGAAAATGAAAATAATGATAAAAATAGTAATAAGGATAAAATAGAATTATTTCATTATAGGATACAGGATATTGTTAATAAGGATTTGATGTAAACACTTTATATAATATAGTACATAATTTAGGTTCTGATAATATTAATAAAAATACAACTGATACTAATACTCCAAAAAATATAATTGTGGAGAATAAAAACATTGAAACAGAAAAAAATAATAAACCAGATAAAAAAGATATAGAACTTATGCATTACAGGGTAAAAGAAATTGTGGAAAAAGGATTTAATACAACAGTATTATATGATATTATTAATAATAATAATAAAAGTAAAAGTAAAAATACCCCAAGGAAACCAAAGAAACCTACTAACCAGGTTCAAATAGTTGATAATATTATACGTAGAATACAAAAAAATACAAAATTATTTCAAAATAAAAATGATGATTATTACGATCTTATATACACCAAAAATAGAAAAGATATAGATTTTTATACAACTATATATAATGATAAAGATTTTAAAGATATATCAAATAAGATAGACATAAAGTTGGATAAAAATACACCAAGATTAGATAGAACATGTGGAATATTAAATTTCATAAAGAACAATACTGATTTATATAATTCAGAATATATATTTAGCTACTATACTTTCAAGTCTGTAAATAATACTGGGTTAGAGTATTTATATGAAAAATTATTAGAATTATGTCCTTCAGTAGAATCTAATGAAGATAATTGGGAATCTGATACAGAAGAACATATATGCACAGTTAAAAATTGTAATAATTATGTACCAATGGAAGGAATAAAATGTAAAAAACACTAGAATAAATAAATATAGCATATTAACAATATAGTATAATGCTATACTGTAGACACAGTATATACATATCTACCTAATTAAATAGATCCTCATCTAAAAAATTGAATTTTTATTTAAAATTAAAATTATAATATAATGCCTTTTGAGTTACAGTTTAAGCTTTTTTTGGGTGACTTGTCTTTTGCTGCAGATGAATTTGAACTATTAATAGAAAATAATAACAAAAAAATATATGAAATAGATTTTATAGAACATAAAAATATAATTGAAAATATTTATAATGATAATGACATGGAGAATGATTATACTGATGATTATAATGAATTTATAATTAAAATGGAAGATTATTTAAATGATAACGATATTGATAGGCTATATGTAAGTGTTTATGATATAATAGTAGATTTTACAAAGTATCAATATAATAAGACTATTAAAATGGTTATAAATAAATAAATATAAGATTTTTAATATTAATTCTAAATGTATACAATCAAAATACACCATTTTACAACATTTGAAATTATATAATAAGTGTAAGTATAATAACTACAGAAGAAAAAGCTAATAAAGTATCAATTCATGCCAGGAATCCATATAATGATTATTAATATTAAATTATTACTAGAATATGAGCTAGGCCTCTATCACCAGACGTGATGCATATCCATTACCGCGTATCGACGAACTATTGGACTCTCTCGGCACAGCACGCATCTTCTCTGCTCTTGATATGCGTTCCGGTTTCCATCAAGTACCAATGGCAGAGGACTCCATCGATAAAACCGCATTCACCACGAAATTCGGCACCTACGAGTATACCATGATGCCGATGGGTTTAAGCAATTCGCCCGCTACCTTCCAACGACTCGTCGACATTTGCTTCCGCCCGCTGATCAACATATGCGTAGTAGCGTATATGGATGACTTGAATGTTTATTCCAAAAGCATGGAAAATCATCTTATCGACTTGCGCAAAGTGTTCAAGTGCTTGCGCCTCGCGAACCTAAAGCTGAATCCTGAGAAGTGCATCTTCTTCAAAAACTCACTTAAATTCTTGGGATATATTGTCACCCAAGATGGACTGCAGACCGACCCTGACAAGACCGCCAAGATCAAAGGTTACCCCTTGCCTCGAACGGTGACCGACGTGAAAAGCTTCCTGGGTCTTGCCTCATACTACCGACGCTTTGTGCCGAATTTTGCCGTAATTGCCAAGCCTCTACATGAACAGACAAAAGATGTTCTACATCCATGGACACCCGAGACGACTGCAGCATTCGAAAAGCTCAAGACCGCGTTAACAGAAGCACCAATACTGATACGGCCTGATTTTGACAAGCCATTTATACTGATCACTGATGCATCGCGACAAGGACTGGGTGCTGTACTCTCTCAACTCGACGACGAAAAACGTGAACGCGTTGTGTTGTATATAAGCCGAGGTCTCTCGTCTGCCGAAGCCAACTACGGTATTTCCAAACTGGAATGTTTAGGAGTTGTTTGGGCTATAAAACAGCTTCGACCGTACTTGCTGGGCAAACGCTTCAAGATCCTCACGGACCACTCTGCATTGCACGGCCTCATTAACCAAGCTCAACCGACTGGCATTCTCGCACGATGGATTACGTTTCTCGCAGAGTTCACGTTCGACATACAACACAGACCAGGAAAACAAAACGCAAACGCGGACTTCCTGTCCAGACTTGGATATTAACACCGACCAAGTCACTCAAAATGACCTCATATTTACCCCGCATATCATATCACTAACATATACAATATCAAACAAAAAAAAATGAATGAATGAATGACAATGATAGAGAAAACGAATGAAAAAAAAATATAGACAAAAGAACAACATGAAGAATATCACATACCTCTATCACAATCACCTGACCCACAATCAAATCAAATCAACCTGTATCAAACCTCAAACACGACATATCATGGACGAAGACAAATATCGAATACTCAAACGCTACCTCGAGACGCTGGAGATTCCGGAAAACCTCTCAAAAAGCGAAAAGCGATACCTAAAATCGCAACACAAGCATTATTTTGTCACAGCAAACAAGCTATACCGACGCGGCAAGACACGACCCCGACAAGTACTTTTATCACAAGACGCCAAGGACGCCATTTGGATGAATCACGAACACCCTCTTGGTGGTCACTTTGCCTATCACTCAACCTTGGATCGAATACAACAACGCTATTACTGGGACAATATGGCCCGAGACATACGAAACACAATCATCCGTTGTCCCCGTTGTCAGAAACAGGGCAAACCGATCTTGAACGAAGAGCTCAATCCAATTCAAGTTACCGAAGAACCCTTCGCTCAGATAGGCATAGATATCAAACATGTTGCCACCTCCAGCGCTGGACATAGATATATCGTTGTCGCAATGGATTACTTGACCAAATGGGTTGAAGCAAGAGCCCTACGATTTGCAAACGCACCGGAAGTATCACTTTTCCTATACGAAGATATTATCTGCCGACACGGTGTTCCAAGATATATTATTACCGACAACGGCCAGACGTTCGTGAGCCAGATCCTGACTGCAGTATGCGATCAGTATTCGATACAACATAAACTGTCATCGCCATACCATCCGCAAACAAACGGCCTAGTCGAAAGATTTAATCGCACACTTGGACAGGCGCTTCGCAAGCTTCCAGAAACCGACAAGAAGCACTGGCATATTTACCTACCAGCCCTTCTATTCGCGTACCGTACCAGATCTCACAAGACGACCAAGCATACTCCATTTTTCTTGACCTACGGTAGAATGGCTCATACGCCATTCGATAGGGTCGTTCAGCAAGAAGGAGATGCAAGCGAAGATCAAAACAGCTCAGAAAATCAAGATGCATTAGAACCTGAAACAGTCCTTCCCCCCGGCCAAATAGACTCGCAGGACGCCCAAATGAATCAAGATGCATCAACCCACAGTAGCATCTCGGACCTAAACGACGAAAATAGCAACAGCACTGACGATGACCAGCTCACACGCGCGGTACTAGACCAAATCCGCCTCCTCCAAAATGTTAGACAACAAGCATCAAACGCCATCCGTGCTGCACAGACCACACAGATTAAGGCTATCAAGAACAAGCTTTTGCACACAAAGAAGGAGCTAGGCCCCCCCATTTCAAATTGGTGACCACGTGGAAGTATACAAATCGTTCCTCGATACCAACTGGTCCGGCAAACTAGAAGATCAGTGGGACGGTCCTTACATCATACACAAGACCAAGCGTAAAGGCACTTACCACCTCAAGACTCTATCTGGTGACCTCTTGCAAGGAATCATCCATGGAAATCGTCTTCGCGTATATAAGACGCCCAACTGCGAATTCCGTCGCTATCAATCCACAGCTTCTACATCGATCTTCTCCCCAGAACAATTTATTATCAATGATGAACAACAACATGAACAGCGACAACCAAGAATTGAGCGCTTTGATGGAGACCCAGCAATGGACAGACCCTTTCTGGACAGCCTGGACTCAAGCAGCTCTCGAAGCTCAAGAAACTCAACCACAAGCTCTGGACGTACAAGCACAAGCAGCGCCGTTCGGAGGTCAAGGAGCCCCGATTTTTGGCAGCCAAGACATGCAGCAGCTCCAATTACAGGAGCTAGACGCCTCCCTTACCGAGCCTCAACAGGAACTACCAGACTGGGCCATGTTGACATTGGCAACTGGGATTTCGTTTCCGACGTCGTCATCGACGCGAACAATGAACCCTTTATCGTTAATGAGTCAAGCGCAGGACGCTACGACTGACAATAATACGTTGTTCTCACCAAATGAGCTCAACGATGCAATGCCACATATCCCCCATACAGAAGAAAACGAACAGACCTTGCCAACAACGACAAACCAGCCGCAACTCCTCCTCACCTCCGCTTTTACCCCCGAGCCAGAAACACCCCCATATTCTCCCGTACCAATGACACCTGTGTCCGACCTGACCAGTGAATCCGACTACGAACATGACACCAGCAGCGACTGTACAAACAGCAGTGACGAAAGTATTGATGACGACATCGACATCAGTCAAGAAAGCGAGCTCGATGAGCCCTCCGTCACACACATGTTCTCGAATTACATCGAAACCTTGAAGAAAGACTTTAGAGTTTGCAGCCGTACCAGAGAGAAGCTACTTCACAATCTCGTTCTCTGGCAACAAGAACAACACGAGTATGAACTCGCAGACCAGTGCTATCAACGCTTTGCAGCAGACCGCAAGCGCGCAGACGAAAGGCGCCGCGAAAAAGCAGCCGATATCTGTCGCCTGGTGGACCTTCTAGAAGAAAGATACAACATAGCAGACCGCTTCGCGAAAGGTCGCCGCAATGCAACCCTCTACCTCATGCTGCGTAGACAGATTGGCGACATTGACGACCGAAGGAAAATAAGCCGACAACTGAACACTCTCCGTCGCCTCAAAGAAAAGAAAGACAAGATCAACATGAAGAGACGCATCAAGAAAAGCTCGGGTCGAGCTTTCAACAGGGCCGAGGACATGTAGGGTTGGTGGTCTAACACACACAGGACCAAGACCATTTTTTATTCTGTTAACAAAATCCTGCATGGACCAAATCCTTTTGATGCATTACACAAATTTTCTTGTCTATAACACAAATTAGCATTCGACTATTTTTTTGGTTTATACGCCAACATTCGACCACTTTTCTGGTCAATACCTTTATTTTCATATCCCTTACTATCTTATATCTTAGCTTTAAAAACATATAAATAGGCTTTAATTTTTCAGCCAGAACAGATCAGACATTTTTACTCTTAAGACTATACCATAAAGTCATATTTCTCTTACAGACTCAATTTCTTTCATAACTGCTTGCACGTCGATACAAGACCACATCCAAACCTCAAGGACAAGTCTAGTATCTGTCTCCGTTGGTCCTGCATCAAGACACCATCGAAAAGAACAAGTCTGCACAACTCCATTCCTCGACATTGCCAAAGTACTGTACATTGTCAACCTCAACTCACAAACTTCTCACTTTGTGACTTCTTTTGAGCCTCTTATACCTTTTTATCCTTTTCCTAACCTTTTCACCTATTTTTTTTCGTAAGGCTTTTATACAAAACCTTACTGGTGCTCACTCTATTTCCCTTTTGACACTTTTTAACCCTTTTTACCTACCTGGATAATTCGTATCCAGCCTATTTGTACTCCAAACCTACTTACGTGCCTTGAAGGAATCACCAACCTTATACCACCTTAACCTATGTATGAGATCTATCTCTCTTTTCATCCATTTTTTTTTATTTTTTTTTTCTTTATCCTTCGTTTTTTCTTTCGAAAAGCGGAATACATATTTCCCCTTATTCCTTCCCCTCGTTATTTTAAAAGCAAGACTTGCGCCTCAATTCGGGAGAGCGGCAGAAGCATTGAAGCAGAAGGGAGACACGAGAGCCTTATCCGAAGCCTGCTCGTTAGGAAATTGTATCGACAAGTAGAACCAGAAACACTACACATCCTCGATCACCTCGAATTCGTTGTCTAACGACAATACCCACACACACCGTACTCCACACGTGTCATGGTAACACGGACCGTGGTGGCTTTTCCGGCCTCGCTAACTGCACGCAAGAAGTTGACTTTGCACTCCTTTTATTCGACCAACATCACCAGACGTTTGAGTGATGTCATGACAGGTCGCCTCATTTCTTTCGAAATGATTTTTCCCTTTCGTGTGCCGCCAAATTTGATTGGCCACACCCTTTTCCTCACCCTTACCGTCCCCACACAACCAACTTACTTCCGTTTCGCTTGTCTATGTATGAAACCCCGTCACCATTTTTCCTATTTATATTGTACTGTCACTCTATTTCTTTTATTTCTTTTCCTTACTTCCTTCCTCCATTTGAACCATGTTTTCCTTACACCTACCATCTCCCCATTTCCAACATTTCCCGACGTGATGAGCACGCGCTGTGCCAAAGTATGTTTACACAAACTATATTATGTGCCTCCATTCATTTTCTATTTTTCTTATTTATACTTCAGCTGCACAGCGAAGAAAATACATCGAACTTTTGGACGTTCTTTCCGTTTCTGATCTCGACTCGAGGAGTGCGAGCGTTTATTTTTCTTGAACGTATTTGCCAGTCAGCCTTATCCGAAGCCTGACTGTGAGAAGTTGTTTTGGCGAGCAAAACCACTACACACCTAAGCCAGCGTAACCTTCTGGTAACACTGTACATCATCGTCTATTTCCTTGTTATCTCATACTTGGTAGTAAGACGTAAGGTCCCAACGACTATTCAACACACGAAACCAAACCCTGCACGTGTCAGTGAGCAACGTTAAATAATAAATAGAATGAGATTTTATTATTAATGTTAATCAAGATTTCTTCAGCAAATATACAATTTGCAAATAATATATAAAAAGAAAATAATCATTACTTTGTAAATAATAATTATTTTAGAAATGTGGTTATTTATGAAATAACAGTATATTTCTTAATTCACATTTGAAATATTTCCTGTTGCAACTTATAAATTAAAATTTTAACGATTGGTAGTCAATATTTCTTTCACATTACTTTTTGTTTAAAAAGTAACAAAAAAACCAAAGAACTTATCTTTGGAAACAGCACTGCCGTAAGATTTTTTGCAACTTACGCAGATATTTTATTCACCCTAAACATAAAATTATTTAACAATATAGGATATTGTGTAATTATAATTTTAACACTATTTGAAACGTTTCTCAGTGGTTGACACGGTGTGGGTTTTTGGGACGTTATACCCGGTAAGGCACTTGGTAGGTTCGGTAAGTTAAGTGGTAAGGCTACCCAGAATAAAAGAAAGGGGATAATAGTATACTATATGAGGATAGTAAGCTATTATATAAAAGTAGTGAGCACCAGCAAAGCTTATGAGAAGACTTTGCAAATAAAAATAAAAGAAAAGGATGATACAAAGCTATACGTGAGCTTTGTTATACAAAAAAAGGGAAGGGAATTACTACGCGCCCCCCCTTTTTGCTAGTGATTTCAGAATCTTTTTCCATCTCGGTAAATTTCTACCAATCAAATTCTACGTATTAGAAACATTATGGTTTATATGACACAGACTTAGCGCATATGGCGCACTTCTTCTTCTCGGATCAGTATGGTGCACGAAAAAGTCTTTGAGAATAATATGTATATGTATATGTATATAGTAGTTGGTATATAACTGCTATGGAGGGGAGGACGGGATAGTTATGGGACTTTTTCTGTTGGAGATTCTTGGAAGGAGTGTCTGGGTATGGAGGTACTTCCATTTCTTGCGAGATTCGTGGTTACCGAGCACCTTCAGAGCACCATGGTAGTAAGGCACTTTGGGAGGCCAGAGAAACGCCGTGGCCTGGCGTGGTTTAAGTCGTAGCGTCCAAAAATGATTATCCAGAAGAACTAGTATATATGGCGTCGGCTGGGCACCATCCAGCGGTTCGGAGAAGGGAAGGTGAAGCCAGGAAAGCTGGTCGCCGGGACCGTGTGGCTCACGAGCATTGTAAACCGCAATGGGCGTATGCAATGCATCTGCGGCAAGCTGCGCCATGCTAGCCATGTCGAACCAGTGTTCGCTTCCACAGAAGCTTTCACCGCGAAAGCCATACGTGATACGTGCTGTGATCTCGTCAATAATCTCCTGAGATCGTTGACAGACAAAAATCCTGTAGACATCCTTATATGAGCTGCTTTTTTCACCATTCAGCGTCTCCGACATGAGCGCCTTGACGTCTAGATATCTGTCCTCTTCGTCGAAGTACTGAGCTGCGAGAGCACGGAAGCCACAAAAACCATCACCGACGACGCGGACCACATTCTGCACGGACGCAGGAGGGATACTCGTGTCTGTGAGCCAGCTAGATGTTAACAGAGAATATAATTGTTAGTGTATTATGTCTTTAATATAAATAGCGCATGTAACAAGGGGTGCAATGCTTACCTAGGCATATCTTGGCAGTCCTTTCTGTGGTTCTTCCTGGGACCATACCAGAGATCATCCTCGTCGTAATGATCATCCCCTTTCGTTTGTGCTTTTCTTTTTTTATGTGGCTGCTTGTCAGCTACTAGTCTTGCCTCTGCAATCTTCTCCTCCGTCTCCTTCATCAGACGGCGCTCCACCTCGTCCGCGGTTCTTTGTTCCAACTCCTTTCTCTCGAAGGAAGATGGTATTCTTGCAGTTTTTGTGCCTTGCGGACGGCCCTTGGTCTTGATGGAGGTGGGCAGGATGAGGCTTTCGGGATCCTTAATCGGCACCGAACGTATCTCCCCAATAAATTCGTTCAACTGCTTTATGAGATCTACACGTTGCTGTGGGTCAGGCATAACTTGGTATAGCGTCGTGAAATCATGCATAGTATCGCTGAATGAAGAGTCTACGCCTTTTGCATCCGTAGAAGTAACGGGGAGAGGTTCGAATATTTCTATACGATAGAGAGATAAGTATGAGTGTAAATCGGCAACTCCTAAATGCTCAAGCATACCTTGACTTGCTTCAAGAAGCCATCTTTTATGGATCATACAAACGGGGACAGGTATGTTATGGAGAGCGGCCAAAACATGATGACAGGGGAGCAGAAAGTTCAGGCGCGCTTCGCAGTCGCAGTCATCGGAAGTGGCTTCCTTTCTTTGGTGTGCGGTGAGCTCCCAGGTCTTCCTCAGTTCGGTCTTGATTATCCGAAGCGCGAAATGGCTGACGGAAAATCTTATCTCTGAAAGAGCATGCATAATATGGACGTCGGTATATTCGTCCTCATTCTTGAAGGGAACGAAACTAAGCAGATTGGCATCGTAACTGTAGCTGTGGCTCAGATCCTTTTTAAAAAAAAAGCATTAACGTGAGGACGTTATGTATCGGAAGGTGCCGCGTATACGTACATTTGCACTCAGGAACTTGTGGATGACTTTGAAAACCTTGAGGAGACGTCCAGGTTCTCGGAGGATCTGCTTCAGCTGCCAAAGTGTGCCTTCAACACGCTGTGTAGATCTAGCTCCGAAGTGCGCATGGTTTCCCACCCATGGTCCTCCCCCTTTCTGCTTGTACGAGAGTAACCTGTAGCAAATATTTAATGTCATGCTATGTAGGCTCGCGTATCTTTTGCCGCATACCCGTCGATGTAGCTTTTCACCTCTCGGGATTTCTTAGTGGTGCTGACAAGCTGGCGATAAGCTTCGATGCTGTCATCGAACTCCTTCATGGTACGGCAGGTGACCATTGTGCCCACTATAGAGTCATGCTCCTTGCGTTGCTCCGAATCATGCTTGAAGCAGCCAGAAGCATGAGCCTCGAAATTCTTCTTGATGTGCCACATGCACAGGGTCTGGGGCGTGTCTGGAAAAACCGTTCGTAAAGCAGCACCGAGAGCCTTATCGTCATCGGTGACAAATATGCCAGGACTGCTGCTGTTGAAGATAACGTCCTTCAACTGCTCAAGGACCCACGTGTATGAAACTTCCTTTTCGTTTGAGACGAAGGCGGATCCAATGTAGAAAGACTGAAGGGAACTTGTGGACTTGTACATGGAGCCTATGTTATGGATGCCGACGATATTGACCATAGGTAGCTTGGTCAACGAGGTCTTATATGTGGCATCCATAATGACCACCTCGCTGAACCGCCGTGCTCTTTCGATGCAAACTGGATGGGTAGCGAAAAGCATGCTAACAGTGGTGTCGTTATTGTTGACATGATAACGCGAAACGTAACCGCGAGCAAGCAGGAAATCATGCAAGTCCAAGGTCTCGTGACCGCTCGACTGCGCGCGCGCAAGATCATTTCGTCTGTTGTAAATGTCTTTGCGTATAACTGCAGCTCCATCCACATCGCTCTTGAGCCTGCGCTCAATTTGCGCTGGCGTCAACATGTCTTCTGTCATCTCCATGATGGCAGCTCGTGCTTGGGGATCCTTGATACTGCGATTTGCATGATAGTACAAAGTATTGCTCGGCTTGTCATGGTTATGCTCTCCATTTCTGAGCTTCGCCCTCCACAGCTTGTCTTTCTTGCTTTGGCCGGCGTGCACTCTCCAGGGACAGTCCTGTCGGTTAGAGCGACGAGCAGGCTTTTTCTTCTGGACGCCATTTTTGCAAACATAGAAGCCTTTGCCCACGGGGGGCTGAATTTTTGCGTTAGTCAACAGGTTACATCATCTTATCAATTCTATGTAGTGGGATGAGCCTCTTAGATGCCAACCTTTTCCGCTGTATCAAGAATCTCTTCTTGTTCTTCATGGTCATCGTCTTTTTCCGAAGTTATCTCGGGCTTTGACTGGACGTACGTATTTGCCACCGTGGATGCACTTGAAGTAGCATCTGACAGTGCCCTTCTCTGGATTGAGATTGCTACCCTTGGCGATGTTCACGTTGAAGTTATCCTCTTTAGCCATGGCTTGGTGGTCACGGTAAAGCTCGTCGCGAGATTGATACGTTTTGGCGATGATGTCTTGAATTGATGGCATGTTGCAGGTGTAGAATGAGGTACAAAAAGAATATAGCAGCAAAAAAAGGATGAAGGATAAATTGAGACTTATTTATATCGAAACAACTGGAGAGGTAAGGATGTCTATCTATCAGCGCTTGATAGGAGCGAGCTATGTTATTGTTATGCTACCTTCCCTTTTCAGCGCACACATCTTCATATTGTTATTTGTTGTTGCTATTGTTATTGCTAATATTATCGTTAAAAGCATCGTTGTTATTGTTGTTGTTATTGTCTGATTCTCGCGTTTATGGCTAGTAAAAACATTATAAGGGTAGGGATTACGGGTTGACTTAATTAATATGGCATACATAATATTGTAGTCATCTAGAAGAAATCAAATGTCTTTTTAAATGACAAAAAGCAATTGTTTTTTATATGAAATTCAGTGATCAAAAATGTGATTGGTGGAAATTTACCGTGGTGGAAAAGATTCTAAAGTCACTAGCAAAAAGAGGGGGCGCGAGCTGGAAAAAGGGGGGGCGCGTAGTAATTCCCTGTTGCTATTTTTATTGCTAATATTATCGTTAAAAGCATCGTTGTTATTGTTGTTGTTATTATCTGATTCTCGCGTTTATGGCTAGTAAAAACATTATAAGGGTAGGGATTACGGGTTGACTTAATTAATATGGCATACATAATACTGTAGTCATCTAGAAGAAATCAAATGTCTTTTTAAATGGCAAAAAGCAATTGTTTTTTATATGAAATTCAGTGATCAAAAATGTGATTGGAGGAAATTTACCATGATGGAAAAAGATTCTAAAATCACTAGCAAAAAGGGGGGGCGCGAGCTGGAAAAATGGGGGGCGCGTAGTAATTCCCAAAAGGGAAAGGGAACAAAAGGTAGTTCAAAGAGGTATCCGGTGGCGGAGAAGAAAATCAAACGAAATGGAATTTGAAAGGAAAGTGTTTCGCAATGTCGAAAAGTAATGTTGCAACTTGGTGTTTTCGGTGGTGTCTTGCAATGGGAACCAACGGAGACGAATTACTGAATGCGCTTTTAGCGTCAAAAGGTGTCAGAGAGTATGAAAAGGTAGTCTGAAAGTAAAGTCAAGGTAAAGTCTGAATTTATTCGTTTGGCTGAGAACTCAAGCCTATTTATACTAATTGATTGAAATAAAAAATATGATATGGGAATGGGATATAAGATATGTGAGGAAAGTAAGTCTTGCAAAGAGGAAGGTAGAATTTGCAGGAAGGAAAGTATAATTTGCAGAGAGGAAAGTAAAAAAAATATAGGGGTGCCTTGGTGTCGGGTTACACACCCTACAACGGTTAGTCAACTACCCACACTAAGTGAAGTCATGATCCGTTATTAGATTAGCACCAGGACAGGGTACCTGAATTAGCAGGTTTCACTTCCTTAGCATTGATTATCACATTTGACACGTCAATGGCATTGGTGCCTGACATTGAACATGGTGATGGACCATGACCTAGATCAATGCAGAAATACCTGAACTACTCACTTAGTAGCCGATTGGTTCGTACTAGACCGAGTACCCAGATCACGGCATTTGAGCATAATATCAAGGAGTGTAAATAAAGGGTAGAAAATAGAACCCAAGTAGCTTTAGTTGATTTCTCTACAACTACCTTACTTATAAAGAACCTATACACATTCTCACAGACTCATTCTGTTACCTTTTTTCTTACCTTTCTTCATTTACCTCTATTTTTCCTACCCATATATCTCAAGATCCCTTTTCGTCATAATAATTCAGGAGTCGTCCTCGTGGATCTGCTCTTGAATAACCGCAGGTGTGATGCTGCTGGCTGTCATAGAGACAATGGTCTGGCGCATCTGTTCATTGGGTTTCCGGTGCTGATGATAGAATTCCGTCGTCTTATCCAAAGGATGATTGTGCTCCTCCAGCGAGCTGCTTGATTTACCATCCAGACCTTGTTCGTCTTGCTCCACTTTATGCGCATCCTCCAAGGGCAGTCCGTTTTCCTGGTAGTGCCCTGACGGACGCGCGTCAGGGAAGAGACCTTGTGGCGATTGCGGTCCTTGCCACCATGTACGCAGATGACCTCAATCTTTGCGCTCTTTTTCGGTACGAGAACTCGCTACGGCAGATTTGAATTGCCCAGCGTATTGATTAATAGCCACGATAACGCTTGACGTCTCGACCATGGCGAATGTAGTGTCCTGAAGTTCTTGTATGTCGCTTGTGGAAACAGTCATGATGGAGAGAATAACGAAGTATCGAGGCTAGGTCTAATCAAGAAAGTGGTTAGGAGAGTATCAGAAGATGATATCGGATAAAAAACTTACCGTACAGAACAAGAATAGAGAGAATTGGGTAAGATAACTTCTTCCTTATTTTACGTGGGGCGTATTTATATTTTTGCTTTCTTTCGTGATTGCGGTAATATGGGGTTCAATATATAAAAGGATATTCAGATATGATAATACGTGTCCTAGCCAAGACGTTAGAATAGGGGAGCCATAGGAGGTATCGGTACTTTGTTGGTAAAAGGGCAACACTTCCTTTTCGGGCGCATCCTAAAGCAGATCCTTGGCCGTGCGCAGCACAATGACGTTCCAGGCGATTGGGAGGTGAAGGAATTTCATATTCCCGACATCTTCATATACCCCCCCCAGGGTAAAACATGTATGTAGAGGGTGCTATGGACAGTATAGGAAAAAAGAGAACTAGTTTCACAGAGAAACTTTTTTTGGACGTCCAAATCGGCCTTTATTTAGCAAGGGGTGTGCGCGGGGGGTTATGGCCGACACGCCACGGGGGGTGGCCGTATCATTTACCAATAACAAAACCCGAAGCTTTTGGTCATTCAAGCTCAGATGAGGCGTCGCAGAAAAAAGGCCAAATGGTGATGGTTTTCGCAAGTCTTCCTACTCTTTTTGCATTTGTAATCCTTGGCCAAGGAAGCGTCGGGAAGGCATCGTCCGGCTCGCCGTCAGTCTAGTGGTATTACCCAAAGACGACCTGAGTGAAAGTGAGGCGCCTTGTAAAGACATCGTTCGGTGCATTGGCGACTTCATTAGTAGCGTTGTGCCAAAGTGGGGTTTTCTGCTTCCAATCGGTGACGGAGGCCCACCAGCTATGGACAAACACCTTTAATAAATAGCCGTTGGAAACTTGACTCCCTTTCGTCTTTTATTGGTTTCGGTTACTCTTCCTATGACCTGCATTAAAACGCCATCAAATGATTAAATTCTTCTGACTTGATCACGCAGATATCATACCATGTAGTAGTAGTAGTACCCCATTCTTGAGCAGGCGGGTATCACTGAACAGCTTGGATCCGAGGTGAAGGTTGCTATCGAGACCTGAAGAGTGGGATACATGTAGTTTTCCATGGGCTTTCGCTTGACTACCACAACCGCCCTTAGCGACATTATTAACATGCTTTCTTCCCCAATCCCCATATTATTATCCCGCTTTATCCTTTGTATAGAGTCGCTGTGCTGTAATGTATTATAACGAGATGTATTCAACCAGCATTATTATACTACCATCAATCCTAGTTACATATATACAGTATGTATAGACGCTGACGGAGGAAGTATCTGATGTCGACGAATAATCCTGGTTTCTCGATCGGAGGTGGATAACTAACTAACAACTATGGTAGTGATGGTGGTGGTGGTGGTCTCTGTGAGTTTATATTATTAAACGCATTATCAAGGGCACATAAATAGAAGGATTTTGTATTGTTCATACAGTAAGCGATGTGCGCGGGGGTTTGGCCGTATCAACTACCGTGGAATATACATTACGGCTTACATTGCACAACAAAACAACACGTCATACAGGTAACTCGCCGATCTTTTGTATAAAACGCTCGACGTTCATCGCAATAACTGTATCACGGCTGAACAGGACCTCCAACGTCCATTCTTCACGCACCTGTGTCTGATCCAAGATTCTGTTTTGATAACTTGTGCATTCAAATAACTGGAGTCGTACGCATGACCAATATTAGCCAGGTCACTTTTTCTTGTACTTTGTCTTGATTATATTCATTATATTACAGTAATGGTCGAGACACTGTGTTTAAATTGACATGATGTCTTAAAGCTGAAGAAGTGGACAAAGACACGTGGTATATAGTTAAAAGAGCATGAACTAAAAGGACTATTTATGTCGGGTTGGGGTTATGTAGATGCCATGATCCATGCTGGGTGTATTTTCCTGCGCCACATTCACCACTTCGCATATATTGTCAAGACTTTCGCGTCGTTCCAAGGCTGCTTGTGCTTCTTGTCCAAGATTGACCATAAAAGTCTCAAACGCAAAAAGTAGATCCAATGTTTTGATGAGGTCGACAAAGGTGCTGCGAGATTTGGGTAACATTATCAGACCAACTTGCCGCGCGTAAAAAATACCATCAATGTTGGCCATGATGTAAACGTAACCTGCGGCGCCTAAGTAAAGCAGAACTAAAGATTGATACACAAGCTCTCACGGCCCTAAATGCTGAAGCCCTTACCCACAAAATCGATGGCCGCGGTGGTTTGCAGTGCACGGCAACTTGGGTTCAGTGAACTGAGGTAGGACAAGATGGCACCGTTCGTTCGTAAGTTTTTGTTTTGTTGCTCTTTCACGACTGCAACACCTGCACTGGCCGGCTTAACTTCAAGGCTACTGAGTTCAATAAACTCGCTATTGCCCTGGTCATGTTTCACCAAGATGTCAATCTTGCGGCCCCAGCTTTGGCTTTGCCTCGTCTCATATAGAGCTTGGTTTACGCGCTGAATCCTCTTCGTGCAAGCACTAGTAGTCTCACCCCTAACATTAGCTGGTAAGAAAAAGCTTTCTTTAAAAGTCATGCCCGTACTTACTCAACGAGCTTGATGTTTGTGTTGTTGTTGAATATACAGCTCAAAACTGTCATAAAACGGCGCAAAACATTCGCTTCAGTGTCGGTGTTGTGATAGGATCCCATGAACTTGAGGCTACAACACGCAACAATAAAAGGAGTCAATAAACCAGTTGCCAGATTGAGAAGAGGAGGCTACTTACATGGCCACAGTAGCATCCAAGGCACGATATGCTTGACTGGTACATTGCTTTGACAAAAGGAGAGGACGCTGAAGATCGTGAACGAGGACTATGGTTTCTTCGATCGACCCACTTTGCTCACTACAAAAAGGAAAAGAGGACAAAAAAAAGCGAAGAACAGTAAATTCGCATGAACTCATTCCATCTCACAAATCTTCCTTTATACATACAATTTGTCGATCACTTGCTGTAGCAGAGTCTCCGTATCTTTGATGAGGGCTTGGTTGCGGAATTGGGTGACAGTTGTGTCGAGACGTTCGTTGAGATGTTGTGTTGTGAGAAAGGGACGGATATGATCGAAGTCGATACTGGACATGGTGTTGACGATACCAGAGAGTGACAGCCTACGTTTTTGTTTTTTTTTTTTTTTCAAAGGAAAAAGAAAATTGGTAAACCAAACAGACTTACTAAATAGACTTACTTGAGCCGGTACATATCATCGTCAGCGAGCTTATTCTGGAGAATGTGGGCAATATATCGTGCCAAAGGAGGGCGCAGGTCGATGAATGGATTATCCTTTATTTGGTCCAGCAAGTGGTGATCAGCGTCTGTCCAATTTTTGCCTTGTAACTAGAAGAAAGGTAAGATCAACTGAGGAGGCATCCCGCATTCTTACCTTTTTATAGCCAATGCTAAATATTGCCGACTGCAAATTACCAAGCTGTTGGTCGTCATGATGCAAGGGTGTATTGTTACTGTCCTGCACATCAGCATCGTTGCCGTTCAAAGTCTGAGCGTCCATTTTAACTGCCTTCCCTTCCAAGGTGCTGCTGTCATTTTCACCACCATCCCCTTTAGCGTCGTCCTGACCGCTGTCATCAAGTGGACGCATTCGCTTGGTCAGTCGCGTCATAGTGCTTTGTTGCACGAAGCTTGCCATCGTTCGCGCCGTCTCAGCGTAATTGGTTAGAGTATTGACGCTTGAGCTGGTGTATGCTGCGTCCAATCGCGAAAGATCTCCGCTCTGTTTGCGAACTTCTTCCCAATATGCACGACGGTCTTTATTCAGAGAGTGGGGCCCTCTGGATAATCAACGAAAAGAGAAAAGAAAGTGAGCATGCGTACTCACACGAAAAAGCTGAACGAAACTTGCGGTATTTGCGCGTGAGGTTTAAGACACTGGTGCGGGGCGTTATTTGTAAGTTGACACCAAATGTGATTGATGTAGTATTGTAGTGAGCACCAGTCGAACCACAGAGATGTGTTCGGCGTGTACGAAAGGGTAAAAAAAGGTAAGAAGAGAAAAAAAAGGTAAATCAGAGGAAATGCGTCTCTGGATATAGTAAGAAAAAGAGCAAGAGGAATTATGCGTCTCTCGTGAAGTAAAGAAAAGAAATAAGGGGAATTGTGCGTCTCTTATGTTAAAGAAGAAAAGGTAAGAGGAATTACACGTCTCTTGTAGAAAGGTAGCGGCTTGTGTTTGTCGATGGAGGAGGCTGTTCCAACGGAGACAATAAAATGTGTTTGAAGAAACTGTTATTGAAGTATTGAATATTGATATTGGGGTAAAAGGGGAATGGGTATTTATACTATTTTTGAGAGTTTTCTACTGATGTTATGTTGTAGGGGAGGAAGTGGTGAAAAAATGAAAAGATGCACACTTAAGTGGTTGAAATATAAAAAGATAGATACTTAAGTGGTGAAAAAAAATAAAAAGTGGTGAGTCGAGTGGTCAAAAAGAAAAAAGATGGTCAGTTCGAAGTGGTAGAAAAATAAAAATGTGGTGAGTTCCAGAAAAGGAAAAGAGAAAGAAGGGCAAAATAATTCTATGAGCTAAGCTCATCAGACTGAGCAGTCTCACATGTGCTCGGGGTCGGTTGAGGAGCGGCCCGCGACTTCTTTTTGTAGGTAGGTCGGATAATGTTGCGGATTAGGGCTTCGTTTTCTTGAGGCTCGAGGTCGTCTCGCCAGAAAAGAGTGCGATAAACCTTATATTTTTGATGGACTGTTGCATTTGATTTGTCTGTGATTTTCTTAATGTTGTGGATGCTCGACGGTCGCTTTTCTCGGTGTTGGCGGATTTCTTCTTGTAATTTCTTGACGAGGGGTCTTTTTACTAGTAGGCCCTCTGTTGCATCATGCCAGGCAAAACCTTGTTCGGCAAGAGCGTCAATGGATCGTTCATCGATGTTAAGTGGGCGGCAAGCATGTATGAGTTCGTTCAGGTATCTTTGTTCCTTGGTGGGTCGCACCATGGTATCGGGGAGGATCTCATCGACAATGGATGGTTCAGGCAGAGCGGGGTTGGTGGCGTTGTCGACGGCATTATTATTGTTCGGAGCTGGTTGTTCGGCCTGGTATTGATCCAACATGGATAAGTACACCGTCAACTTTTCTTGCTCGTTTGAGGTTGATCCGTCGAGGAAACTTGTGTCTTGAGACGGTTCCTCGAAGTGGGTTCTTTCTTGTAGCGGGAAGAACGGCTCGAAAGGCATCGTCTCCACGAGGGTGTTGCCTTCGGTTTCCAAAATTGGCATCATCCAGAGTTCTTGTGCCTGAGTGGGATGGGCTCCCAGAAGCTCCTCGATCGTCGGGATGTTCTCGGTCAAGGCTTGGTTCTCTTGAGCGAACGTCGGGGCTTCCTGCATGAAAATGGGCGGCGTCTTCAGGAGTTCCTCGATGGTCATGTTCATCATTGGGTCTTGAATCGGGTTCATGTTGTAAAATTGGGTCACTGAGAAGAGAGGATGTAGCTGTGTACTGATAGTGTCTGAACTCGGCTTTTGGCAGAGTATATATACGCAATCGATTTCCGTGGACGATGTCTTTGACGGGATCTCCAGTGGGCGTTTTGAGTTCGTAGGTGCCGCGTCGTTTAACTTTGTTGATGATGTATGGGCCTTCCCATTGGTCTTCAAGTTTACCAGACCACGACGTGTCGAGGTAATTCTTGTAAATTTCAACATGGTCACCAATTTGGAACGGGGGCTTGTTTTCTTTCTGTTGCGCCAAGATCTTGTTCTGAATAGCACGGATTTGATTTGCTTGTGCGAGGGCAATGGCACCTGCTGCTTCTGTTCTGATACGGCGTAATCGTTCAAGTTGCGCATCGAGGTTGTCAGGTGTTGCATCAACATCGTCAGTCTCGTCGGTTGGTGTATCACTATCTCTTTGTGGATCGTCATTGTCATCTTGGTCGGCTGGATCTGCAGTATCTTCTTCTGTTGTATCACCATGCGTATGCATGCTTATTTCGCCTTGCATGACTCGGTCAAATGGTGAATAAGCTTCTCTTCCGTAAGTGAGGTAGAATGGCGTTCGTTTCGTGGTCTTGTGTTTCTTTGTACGATAGGCGTACAACAGGGCCGGTAGGTAAATATGCCAATTTTCTTTTTCTTGAGCCGGCAATTTGCGTAACATTTGTCCAAGTGTGCGGTTGAATCGTTCGACAAGGCCATTGGTTTGTGGGTGATATGTTGATGAAAGCTTGTGTGTAATCGAATATTGCGTGCAAACGGCATCGATGATCTTGCTGGTAAAGGCAAGTCCGTTGTCGGTGATAATTGATTTGGGCGCGCCATGACGGCATATGATGTCTTCGTACAGGAACAAGGATACTTCAAGGGCGTTTGCGAAACATAGGGCTCTTGCTTCAACCCATTTGGTAAGGTAATCCATGGCGACGATTATATAGCTTTGTCCGGCTTTGGAGGTAGCGACGTGTTTGATGTCCATGCCAATTTCGGAAAATGGTTCTTCAGTAACCCGGATAGGATTTAGCTTTTCGTTCAATGTTGGTTTTCCTTGACGTTGACAGCGATCGCATTGACGTATATAATTGCGTACGTCTCGGGTCATGTTGTCCCAATAATAATTTTGTTGTAATTTGTCGAGTGTTGTCTGATATGCGAAATGGCCACCGAGTGGGTGTTGATGTGTCATCCAGAGTGCTTCAGGGGCATCCGTTTTCGTGAGGACTTGACGTGGGCGAATTTTGTGTCTTCGGTAAAGTCGGTCGTCTTGTACAAAATAATATTTGCGTTGTGTTTTGAGCTTGTTTCTTTCGTCGGGCGTGATATCGTCTGGAAACTCGAGAGTCTCCAGGTAGTACTTGAGATTATTGTATTTGTTGTCTTCCATTGTTGTTTGAGTGTAGTTGAGTGGTTTGGTTTGCTTGATATTTTTTTTGTCTGATATGAGTGTCGTGTTGAGGTGTCCGGGTGATATGGTCGTCTTTGAAAAAGGAAATGTGCTTCGCTTGCTGAGTTTTGTGACGTGTTTTAATAGCCAAGTCTTGACAAAAAATCAGCGTTCTTGTTTTCTTTTCCTGGTCTGTACTGTATGTCGAAGTCGAATTCGGCGAGGAATGTTATCCATCGTGCGAGGATTCCGGCAGGTTGAGACTGGTTGATGAGCCCATGCAATGCGGAATGGTCGGTTAACACTTTGAATCGTTTTCCAAGAAGGTACGGGCGTAGTTGTTTTATCGCCCAAACAACGGCTAGGCACTCCAGTTTCGATATTCCGTAGTTGCGTTCAGCGCTTGAGAGTCCACGACTGATATATAATATGACGCGTTCGCGATTGTCTTCATCGAGTTGAGAGAGTACGGCACCGAGTCCTTGACGTGACGCGTCGGTTACGAGTACGAACGGTTTATCAAAGTCGGGTCGAATAAGCACGGGTGCTTCAGTCAGTTTTTTCTTGAGCGTCTCAAAAGCTTGCGTCGTTTCCGGTGTCCATGGTTTTACAACGTCCTTCGTCTGTTCGTGCAATGGTCGAGCAATAGCGGCAAAGCGTTCAACAAATCGTCGATAATATGAGGCGAGGCCGAGAAAACTTTTGATGTCGGTGACGGTCTTTGGTAACGGATAGTCTTTAATTTTGGCGACTTTATCTGGGTCGGCTTGCAGTCCATCTTGCGTGACAATATATCCAAGGAACTTCAATGAGGTCTTGAAAAATATACACTTGTCCGGGTTCAGCTTGAGATTCGCGATTCGTAGGCAGTCGAAAACTTTCTTGATATCGGTAAGGTGCTGGTTCATGTCTTTGGAGTAAATATTCAAGTCGTCCATGTAGGCAACGACACAGGTGTTGATGAGAGGTCGGAAACAAATATCAACGAGCCGCTGGAAGGTTGCTGGCGAGTTGCTGAGGCCCATTGGCATCATGGTGTATTCGTAAGTTCCAAACTTGGTCGTGAATGCTGTCTTTTCAATTGACGCTGGATCCATAGGTACTTGATGAAATCCTGCACGCATATCTAGCGCTGAGAATATTCTTGCTGTTCCCAGTGAGTCGAGTAATTCGTCGATGCGTGGTAACGGGTATGCGTCTCGGCGTGTGATCGAATTCAATTTGCGGTAGTCAATGACTAGGCGATAGTCTCCATTCTTTTTCTTGACAAGGATTATCGGTGAGGCCCATGGACTGTTTGATGGTCGTATGATTCCGAGGCGGCAAAATTTGTCCAATTCAGCTTTGAGTGCTGCTGCTTCGACTGGCGCGATGCGATATGGTCTTGTTCTGATAGGAGCGACTTCTTCGGTCTTGATCTCGTGTTGTATCAGGTTAGTCTTGCCAATTGTGTCTCCATCCCAGTCGAAGATGTCTTGATAATCTTGAATCAAATCAATAAACTGATTCTTGATTTCTTCTGGTACATCAGTGTCGATCTGTATTTTGCTGGCTTGGTCCTTCTGTTCTTCGATATTCGTGGCAAGGCGTTCCTTCTGTTGTAATATTTTTCGTCTGGCGTTGACGTCAATGTCGTATCCGGATGGCGTGTCTTCTTCAGTGTCGAGCATGACGAGTTCTCCAACGTATGTTTTTGGGTTGAGGCGCATTGGCGTTGACTGCTTGGCTTCCATGGTTATACTGAATTGATCTCCTATGGTTCGTATGATAAAATCGTGTGTGCTGATTTTTGCTGATAATGCTGTTGATAGGTCGAATTCGAATATTTTGTTCGTTGGTTCTTTCAAGATTCCATGAAGTTCAATCGAGTTGTACGGTGTTATCGTGATTGGCATTGATGCGAAGACGCTGTACGAGAGGCCATGTGGTCGGGATTTCGTGTATAGTGTGTTCTTACTTTGCGGCGGTTGGTCATCTTCTAGGTGGAAAAATTCGGTGCCTGGATATACTCTTGGTCTTGCTGCTGGTAAGTTGATTTCATTTGCAACGGCTTCGGTTGACACGTTTGTCGATAGGTCTTCGAGAGATTCATCGCTATCTGATTCGTATTCTTCGTTTTGTTCTTCGTAATCGCTGCTGAGGTCGGATTCGATATCGAGGCTGTCGTCATCGCTGCTGTCAATATTCCATTCATTGATGCGAGGAATCTGTACGGGTTGTGCGTTTGATTGTCTTGTTGTCTTGACACAGGTAAGAGATATAACCACTTTTCGTTTCTTGTATGTTAACGAAAGATTTCCAGTTCTGAAGTCGATGCGTGCATTGGCGCGATTGAGCCAGTTACTTCCAATAATCAGCGGTGTTGGGCAGCGTATCAGGACTTCGGTCGTAATTGGTATCGTCAGCAAGTTGCCTGGGCGTATGGGTACATCGTATATCAGTCCGAGGGAGGCTTGCTTAGTTCCGTTGCCGAGAGTAAAAATGCTTCCTGATGGTGCATCGATGTCGAGATGGAGTATATCTGCAAGTTCCTTTGACATGCATGTTGCTGCGGCTCCTGTGTCTATCAGACATCTGATCGGCTGATCGAAGATTGTGACAGTGGCGTATGTCGCGGTTGGTATATGATTCGGGTCGTCATCGAGAACATTTAGCTGGTGATTTCTTGCGCGCAAGGTACATGCGGTGTGGTATTGTCTGCGCAACGCTGGTGTGAGCTGTATCAGCTGTCCGATGGTGATATCTGCTTTTCGGTTCAAGATGTCTCGTGCAAGATCATACGGAATTCGGTCTTTGGTTGGCAGCTTGGCAAGGTCCCATATATGTTGTGCGTACTGCTCACGACGTTCCTGCGCTCGGCTCTTTCCTGTTGGCGCTGTTGAAGATTCTGTGACTTGCTCGGGGTCGGTTTGTGCTCGACGTGATTTTGGCTTTGCGGCGGCTTTCTCCTTGTTAGCGGCCTTTTCTTTTTCGTATGCGGCACGTTGCGTCCTTGTCATGACTCTTCTTGGTGTCTTGCTTGGTTTCGAATTTTCTTCCGACGGATCTGTTCTTGTGCTTGATGATGCCTGTTTTCCTTGGCTATTCTTGCGTACGGGCTCCTTTCCTTTTTCTTTGCTGGTTGGAGTGCGTTCGATTATTTCCTGGGTTGGTTCGTCGGCATCTTGCATCTCGTCGTCTGCTTCTTCATTGGCTGGCTGTTGCGGTCCGTTTTCGAGTTCATCTTCTTCTTCTGGTGTCAGAGCCAGCTCTTGTGGATTCATGACATGTCGTTCTGGTGGCAAGAATTTGTTGACGTCGCTGAAGACAACCTTTCTTTTTCCTTTGTCGTCTCGGCGGATTGGTCTTTTTACTTTAATCAAGTTTTGCGGTTTCAGGCCTCCTGGTTTCTTGTGGCGTGTATTGCGAGGATCTTCAGGCACATGTGTTCGTTGGGCAGCGCAGAAAAGTTGATCATCTTGATGTACAGGTTCGTCATCGGTATAATATTCTTCATGCTGATAATCTTGGTGGTGATCTTGATAATAATTTTGGTAATGATCTCCGTAGTGTTGGTCGTCTGGATATTGATTATCTGGATATTGATATAAGTCGTCCTGGTAAGTTGGGTCTTGATATTGATATTGCTGTTGGTACTGATTTTCTACAAAATAGTTATTGTTATCGTATTCATCATCCTGGGACACATAGTCATATGATGACAAGAACGGGTTCAAAACAATGGGTTTTTGGATAAAGCGGCGTTCCGCCGAACCATCGTCATACGCGACGGGCCGCTTTATTTTTTTGTCTTGATGTTCTCATCAGCACATCCTATCTGCTCCCATCCTATATACTCGTCGTCCTGGAAGTCGTTGGTGATCGTGTTCTCAAAGGTGACGTCCGGGCGCCAATGGTACTTGTGGGCATTCTGTTCATACATCCTGTTCTGTCGTCGGATGTCTTCTTCGGCGGCGAGGCGTCGTCGAAGGCGGTTGGCTTTGCGGATCGGGTGCGGACACTGGTCATCGTCTGGGAAACGGCTGATTGCACGAGCAAGCGTGGGTTGCTGGCGCAGGTGGTAGTCGTCAGGATGATAAGTGGGTTCTTCGGGATCGTCCTCGGTGACACGCGCCACGTACGCGTACTCGTTTATGTCGAAGCCTGGAAGTTCTTGCAGGCAGCTCAGAGTCATATTGCGGTATACTGGGTGCGGCTCCTTGTTGCTGAAGGGAGGTAAGCGTGGACCCATCGGCTCGGCATTGGCCTCGGTAGCGGGCGCAGGGCGGCGATCATCGTAGCGCGGCTGGCTATTATATCGTTGCGGCTGGCCATCGTTATTTTGTTGCCGGCTTTCGTATTGCGGGCGACCGGTGTATTGTTGACGACCGTTATATTGTTGCGGGCGGTCTGGATATTGTTGACGGCCATTGTACTGTTGGCGGCGATCTTGGTACTGTGGGCGGTTGTTGTATGTCGGCCGATTATTGTATTGACGAGGAGGGCGCGGCGTCGGGGCAGGCCATCTACCATCGAGGTACATGTCGTTGAACGCTGGCATAGCAGCACGGCGAGCGGCGCGACGGGTCGCTTCGGCTAAGGAGCATCCTTCGCTCAGAGCATCAATTAGAAATTGATTAAGGCGAGGGTCGTGGTGCGGTCCGTTGATGCGTTCGAGATTCGCAAGTTCCAGCCTGTCCCATTCGTTCAACATCATTGATGTTGCGGGCGAGATGACGTTTCCTGGCATTATATTCTGGACAAGCGCGCGTTCGCCTGTTGGTGTTCGGTACGCGTTGAAAACTTCTGGCACGGTGTCGGTACGTGCATTGGAGTCGACATTCCAGAGTGCTTGTGCGTATTTCTGGAATTCGGCAAAGGTCAGGGCACCCATCTTTGCACAGTGATTGGCAAACCGTGGTTGGAGGCCTGCTTTGAACCGGGATTCGATGACCTCGTTGTTGTTGATTTCGGCATGTTGAGCGGCAACGAGAAGACGTTGATAATAACTGTTGGGAGCCTCTTGTTCTCCCTGGTTCATGCGGTCGAAAAGATTCTTCATCTGCATCAGCATTTCATCTGTGATGAACTGATGCTTCAGGGCGGCGATGTTGTCTTCGAAAGTAGCGTTATTCACGCGTCCGAGCAGGTTGTCTTTGTAATATATGCGTGCGGCTCCACGCAGCTGGGCGAACAGGATCTGATTCTTCCTGTGTTCACGGGTTACATTGCCCAAGGCAAAGGAGGATTCGAGCACCTCTCGAAATGCAGTAAAATCTTCATGGGGGGCACCAGAGTATGTGCGCAGGCTGCTGCCGTTCACAGCGGGTTCTTGGACCAACACAGGTTGTTGTTCGGCCATGTTGATATTGTTGTTGTGGTGTAAAAGCCGGGAAAGAATTTTGTGATGTTTTTGTTGTTATATGGTTGTTGTTGTCAAGTTTACTGGAGTCTTTTGTTGGTAAACGGCGTGTTGTAATCGAGTTGTTGTTAAAGTGCCCCTGTAGTGAGCACCAAATGCGGGGCGTTATTTGTAAGTTGACACCAAATGTGATTGATGTAGTATTGTAGTGAGCACCAGTCGAACCACAGAGATGTGTTCGGCGTGTACGAAAGGGTAAAAAAAGGTAAGAAGAGAAAAAAAAGGTAAATCAGAGGAAATGCGTCTCTGGATATAGTAAGAAAAAGAGCAAGAGGAATTATGCGTCTCTCGTGAAGTAAAGAAAAGAAATAAGGGGAATTGTGCGTCTCTTATGTTAAAGAAGAAAAGGTAAGAGGAATTACACGTCTCTTGTAGAAAGGTAGCGGCTTGTGTTTGTCGATGGAGGAGGCTGTTCCAACGGAGACAATAAAATGTGTTTGAAGAAACTGTTATTGAAGTATTGAATATTGATATTGGGGTAAAAGGGGAATGGGTATTTATACTATTTTTGAGAGTTTTCTACTGATGTTATGTTGTAGGGGAGGAAGTGGTGAAAAAATGAAAAGATGCACACTTAAGTGGTTGAAATATAAAAAGATAGATACTTAAGTGGTGAAAAAAAATAAAAAGTGGTGAGTCGAGTGGTCAAAAAGAAAAAAGATGGTCAGTTCGAAGTGGTAGAAAAATAAAAATGTGGTGAGTTCCAGAAAAGGAAAAGAGAAAGAAGGGCAAAATAATTCTATGAGCTAAGCTCATCAGACTGAGCAGTCTCACACTGGAATGCTGCAATGAAGCGTGATGCCCATATATTGTGAAGTTCATTGATGCTGGTGTCTGCACAACTCGACGACCAGAGAGGCATTTCGCGACTGTATTTAGCGATGAACTTGTCAAACTTTGGATGTTTTGTCTGGGTGATGTAGTCGGTAATCTCTGCGTCATAATAATATTAATAACCAGTAACTCACAGAATATAACTCTTCTTTTATCCGCTTACCTTCACGACCCTCGTAGTGGCTGTAGTTTTGATTTGAGTCCGTCATGGGATATAAAGTGTGAATAAAAAGGAATGGAAACCTTGGGCTTTACTGCTGCATTTGCACCCCACTTAGTTGAAACCCAGATGGCATACACCTCTCGCATAACTGCACTCCCGTGTTTTATTTTATTCTTTGATTGCTTAGATCAATGCATCATTTGCTTCTGGTAGCAATGAAGCTCTATTCATACTAATTCTGTGTCATTTATATACTGTAGTTTTATCCTGTCTTATTAATCTCCAGCACTGTATCTACCTTATCATTGTGATTCATGGATTTCCCGTGCTTTTGCATCCTTTCTCCGCTCGCGTCACGTCTCTTTATGTTCGTTACAAGCGGTGAAGACCATGGTGTATGTGGCATTTTGATAGATGTTTTCTTTATTCATATCGCTCGACATGCATGGCACGGGGTGTCAGACCTGGGGCGTTGCCGCTGTAGTTCGACTAATTTTATTATACTAACATGCATCATCCCCAATGTCCATTCTATCACTCTTTCCTTCCTGCCTCTCTCTCTCTATCAGTTCATACACCACTCACAACAGGCATTCATTTATCATTCTTCTTTTGTGATCAACGTAGTTCACGCGCCCATAGTGCCCCTAAAAAAAGAAGTTGTCACCCATCATACTACACATATCTCCTTCTTCTACCTTATCTCTTTGATTGCACCATCATCAAACCCAAGTTTATGCGAGTACATATTATTTGGGATAACCTCGTTAGGAGCTGACACAAGTACTTACTGTTGTGGTCATTCACGGTGTTCTCATTGTTATCCTATTTGCGTCGTGGTGATCGCCTAATGTAATGCTGTATCTATATAATAATAAACGATTGCTTGAGTCTAGCTAAAACCATGATCGGAGAGGGAAACGCATTTTTGAGCAGCGGTACTTGGGTGCGAGGGACACTGCGTGGTGGTAGAAATTCGTCCTTGATCAAACCATCTGCGGACGGCGTAAATACAGTAAAATGATAAAAAGAAGCAAGAAAATCTATTCCAGCAGAACGTAATGAAGATACTGCAATACAGTAGTGTCCAAGAGACGCGACACATGGACGGGGATACAGGACTGATTCTCATCAAAATGTGGTCAGCCGAAGAGGAACGTGTCCATTAACACCCGAGCGCGTATACTAGAATGCTTTTGTCTCGCAAGTAACTTCAACACCTGCCCGTGCTTATATAAATCTGAATCCACCTGTCGAAGTGCTAATCGCGATACTATTGTTCGACACAAGCAGGTCTACTGTCTTTCCCTTTCTCCTTGGACCGCTGCGCCCGCCAACGGCTCTCTGGGCAGCCACCACCTTTTCTACTGCCTGTCATGAGCAAGACTGTCCACTTTACTTCCTTGATTTCTCGAGTATTTGACGGGATATAGAAAAGCAGATAAGTGCCTTGATATCTGAAGCCACTTCCGCGCAACGTGTTCGACACTTTTGCAGAACTCTTTTTTTTTCTGAGCTCCTTTCCCATAGGTGAACATGTTGGATTGCGTGATGGCCCAGCAGACCAATGAACCCTTTGAAACGCGAAAATTATTGACGTCAATCCCTGTCAGGACCACTTTTACTGCGTCCCTTTTCCCATTGGTGCACACCGACCATGTAATCGCGTGGAAGTCCATCGACATGCATCTTTTTCAATAAAAAGACTTTGTTTTCTCCCACGTTACTTTTCCTTTCCTTTTCTTTACTCTGGTCAAAGTCTTTCTGGCAAGTACATAACAAAAGGATTTTTCTAAAAGCATAAACTAACATAACAAGGGCAATATAAACATACAGGTTCCCTTCAAGTCCCTCTGCCACCGGTTGCCAGCGCACAGACCATGTATTACACCGGTGTGCATGATAGTAAGCTGCCGTGTCAAAACTACATCATTTTGGACATCACTAACCTTCCTTTGTGGTGTACGTAGCTTGCAGGTCTTCGTTTGCCTTCTCCTCCCGCCTTCTGATCCGTCTACACCTTCCTCCCTTGTGTCCGCTTGCGTTCCCCCCATCCAGAGGTTCTCTCCCGCTTTTTCCTCTGCCAGTAAGTGGAACAGTTATAATGTACGCGGTGGATATGAGACATTTAACCTGGATCTCAGTTCCGCTCCTTTCCCCCTCCACCGTTTTTCCTTCTTCGCGTTTGCTCTCCTCCCATTCTTCCTTTCCCCTTGCATGTATTAGCCTAGGCGGTCGGTATCCGAGAGCACCGTTGCAACAACCCCCAAAGACATGTGACTTGCGTCAAATGTCTGCCCCACGTCCATCGGTAAGTATCTATGGATGATAATTTGAAACCATGACTCAAAAATGCATTCAGTTCTAGATGAGACAGTGGCCAACACGCCGTGAGCGTGTATCGACAATTCCAGCTCCGGCCGCTTAGGTATGTAGAAAAAATGAATGCAAGTCCATGAGAACTGATTTCGAAACGAGGAACCTGTAGGTTAGTTAGACTCTTATAGAGAACTAAAATATTGTTATACAGCGTATTTGATGTATCACATATTCTTAGTATGTAGCTACCTCCTGTAATGTATTCTGCAAATTATACCTGGCGACACGATGTACTATCTGAAGCTGATGTTCATCTGGTGCAGTTACCGGACGTACCCGGGTGGAGCGCCCCTGAATGTAGAGGCGCAAGTGCTTCAACGAGAGTCTAATCTTTAACCTCTGTTAAATAGATATGGGATGATTTCTCCCATCGTAGAGGTCCTGGGAAAGGACGAAAACTTTCCACTATGTTGGAAGAATGTCTTCGCCTTCCGTAAAGAATTCGAGCCCGCTAATTCGAGTTCACTCGTTCGCCAACATCTACAGAACCTGACACAAGGCCAGGGCACCCCGCGAGTATATCGTTCAGTTCCGCGACGTCATGCTTCACCTCCCTGAAATGACTGATGAAGGCGTGAGATATTTAAAGTACGAGGCACGTCTAAAGTCCTAATCAAGAACTATGAGCCACCGTGCGAGTGCGGGAAAGCGTTACGTGACGTACGTACCAATCCGCAGCGGCCCGATCAACCAGTTCTAGCAAATACACCGTGATGATGTGGACCTAGACACGCTGCAACTTCGCTCACGTCGCTTTGGCGGGCAACCTCGAGAAGGAAGACCCAACAATGGCGGTTTACATGCAAGTAACCAGCGGCGCAGAAATGTTAACGCTACAGTCACATGGCGCGACAGTGCCCATCTCCCCGAGAGCTGCTCCATGTAAGGAGGTGCACGAAGGCAACCGAAGGCAACCGAAGGCAACCAGTTGAGCTGAAAAAAGATGGACCCGGTTTAGCCTACCCGCGAGATACGCAGCATTTGATAAGACAGAATGAGACTCCAGTTGCCTCTTCGTTCCATCTTGTGTAACGTTTCTATGGTACAACTTCTACTCGACAACGAAGTAAGCACATCCTACATCCTGCTCCATATATTGCGTATGCCTCTCACAAGAGCCAGTCCCACGGACGAGAATTCGAGTTGGCAAGTGTGCACCAGATCGATGTCACACGTTAACCACGGCCCGACGGTCTCAAACAACACCGGTCAGCATATGATCCTGATACCAAATTTGACGTGGTCCTTGGTCAAGACTCGTTTCGATAGGTCAGACGCCCGACCGAGCGGGGCCAAACTTTATGCCAGCCTCAAGAAGTGCGGGACTTCAGCAAGATTTGTCCCGAGTTGGCTGGTTTACGCGTCAGTGCCGATGGTGTCCGTCCCTTTGAGTCAGTAGATAACGCGATTCAAGACTGGTCAGAAGTACAACAGTTTACCGGTCTCAGATTTCATTACCGATGCTTCATAAAAGACTTCTCGTAAGATTGCCGCAGAGTTGTACTGAATGGTGCAGAACCGGGGCCTGGGTGCCAAATGACAAAACCCGAAGCTTTTGGTCATTCAAGCTCAGATGAGGCGTCGCAGAAAAAAGGCCAAATGGTGATGGTTTTCGCAAGTCTTCCTACTCTTTTTGCATTTGTAATCCTTGGCCAAGGAAGCGTCGGGAAGGCATCGTCCGGCTCGCCGTCAGTCTAGTGGTATTACCCAAAGACGACCTGAGTGAAAGTGAGGCGCGTTGTAAAGACATCGTTCGGTGCATTGGCGACTTCATTAGTAGCGTTGTGCCAAGATTGTTTGGTAATTTGTGACAATAAGGTGATTAACTTGCAATGCACATAAAAGAATATCCTTCTCACTCTTTTATTAATGGTAAACTACGTCAAAATGATGTCTGGCTCGTTGCGAGTGCCCACTTTGGCCAAGGAAGCGTCGGGAAGGCATCGTCCGGCTCGCCGTCAGTCTAGTGGTATTACCCAAAGACGACCTGAGTGAAAGTGAGGCGCCTTGTAAAGACATCGTTCGGTGCATTGGCGACTTCATTAGTAGCGTTGTGCCAAAGTGGGGTTTTCTGCTTCCAATCGGTGACGGAGGCCCACCAGCTATGGACAAACACCTTTAATAAATAGCCGTTGGAAACTTGACTCCCTTTCGTCTTTTATTGGTTTCGGTTACTCTTCCTATGACCTGCATTAAAACGCCATCAAATGATTAAATTCTTCTGACTTGATCACGCAGATATCATACCATGTAGTAGTAGTAGTACCCTATTCTTGAGCAGGCGGGTATCACTGAATAGCACGGATCCGAGGTGAAGGTTGCTATCGAGACCTGAAGAGTGGGATACATGTAGTTTTCCATGAGCTTTCGCTTGACTACCACAACCGCCCTTAGCGACATTATTAACATGCTTTCTTCCCCAATCCCCATATTATTATCCCGCTTTATCCTTTGTATAGAGTCGCTGTGCTGTAATGTATTATAACGAGATGTATTCAACCAGCATTATTATACTACCATCAATCCTAGTTACATATATACAGTATGTATAGACGCTGACGGAGGAAGTATCTGATGTCGACGAATAATCCTGGTTTCTCGATCGGAGGTGGATAACTAACTAACAACTATGGTGGTGATGGTGGTGGCGGTGGTCTCTGTGAGTTTATATTATTAAACGCATTATCAAGGGCACATAAATAGAAGGATTTTGTATTGTCATACGAGAATGTAGATTGACATATCCAAATGTTTTTATTCTGAAACGCAAACGGGAGCTTTGTAACAGGAGAGAGAGATCCGGTTGTCGTCTGCCAGATGACTCAAACAACAAGTCCAGTCCCACGTCAATTCATGGCGGGAACAAAACCGTCACATGATTTAGCCTTTATCTGTTGCGGTATCTTGGGCTTTGTTACCGTTTCGATCGAAGAAGAGAAGAAAGAAGAATGCCAAGAAAGAAGAAGGCAGTTTCTATGAGAATGACTGAAGAAGCCAGTCGCATGATTTACCTGCGCAATATGTTTCGATATGTCGCTCTCGATGGCCCACTTGTGGATGCCATTGGGAGTCGCGCACAGCAATGCGGACGCGTCCCCGAGACTCATATACAGCAAAAAGATAGACGCGATGGACCAGGCACCTTTCACGTCACTGTCATTAATCCGCGCGAGCTGCCACAAGCACTTGAGCGCATCGGCGTGGATTCGAAAGTCAAGAAAAAGAAGCGACCTCAGATGGTGGATGAGCTTGTCAAGCACATTCAGACCCGCTATGGCGAAGCACACACGTGGCCATTGCCCATCGATCTCGGCCTCGGCAGGGTGCAGGATGCCTCGTCGGAAGCGTATTACGCTGTATTGCATTGGCCATTTGGACTTTGGTTGAGGAGCCAACTTGGACTTCACTCTTCGTGCTTTCACGTCACTGCCGGTTTCAATTCGAAAGACGTCCATGGCCTTTACAAAGGGCCCGCCACTCTCCTCGACCTGCATCAACCGTACTTTTCATATAAGCTTCTCAAGCTATGGTCGGATATTGCGCCTTATTATACGCATGACCTCGTCTTCCTCCAGAGACTCCTGCACCAGTCCCGCGTACAAAACGACAATACCCTTTTCGGTTCTCTGGCCTGGCTCTGGCTAAAAGGTAAGCTGAATCCGTATAGATATATATGCATTAAGTATACAACATGCCGTTTCTTCTCTCTTCCTCCTTTTTTTGTTACATAGCCAATTTGTCCTACCTCATTGCCGGAAGTCGACGTCACAACACAAAAGATGTATGATATATGGCTGCATGGATGCGACTACCCATCCTTCTGTTTAGGAAATAGATGTGTATATTATCAGATTTACCGGATTCATCAGATCTACCAGACTTGCGGCCTATCTATTTTGCGTCGTCCCCCGACTTGCTCGGTATGGACCAGAAAGAAAGGCGCGCTGGACACTGGTTAAAACTGCAGTATGTGTTCTGTACAAAAAAGCCAAAAACATTCCAAACCAACATCTTCGCTCTTTCGCTATCAGTTTTGTTATCTGCCCCGGAGAGGTCGCTATATTTGACGCTGGGTCTTCAATAAATGGAATGCACATTTAGGCCATAATGAACCTACGTCTGGGATGGATGGCTAGAATATAATGCAGGCTTATCAGCTTGATCAAGATATGAACATTTTACCGTATCACAGTCCTACATCTGATGGCTCGACTGGAGTATAGATATATGAAGGAGTCGGTTTCATCCAGTCATGGACCTATTCACTGATGACCCACCTTCCGGGAGCTCCTTCATTCAAATTATGGAGATACGCGCTATCTTATTCTCCTCGTTGGTTATCTGATGCCTAAAATTAGACAGCTTTCATTATGAGGTACCTACAGTGAAGAACGCATGAGTCTTTTTCACTGGGTAACGCGATGATCAAAAAGTGCACTATGAACTAAGAAAAAACAAAAAACGAAAAACAAAACTATGACCCACCCTTCAATAGAAAATGAAACAAAATGCTAATAAAGTCGAGCGTAAATGTCACCGGAACTACGTTGCTTTGATTATAGAAGTGGATAGTATCTGTAGTATGTAACAAGGAAAATGAAATAAAATATGGGAGAAAAAAAGAAGGACATGAAGAAAAAGGAAAGGGAAAAGAGATAGAAAACAAATTATAAACTAAAATTAGGCATTCTCGGGCTTCTTGGCGACAAAGAAGAACATGGGGGTGAAGAGGTTCTTTTGCGCGCCTTCAACAAGGGAGTCCGCAGCCTGTTCAAGGAACTTTTGGGTCTCGACCGTACCCTTGGGAGCGAGCCCGACCTTCTCAAGCATACGACAGAAGTTGGTGGTCGTGAATCTGCCAGCTTTTGTCATGGCAATCGTCGTGAACACATCGCGCACGGTCTGGCACTTGCGGATGTCGCCCTCCAACGGATAATACCATTTGATCTCGTCGCCAAGGGCGGCCAAATCTTCGTGCATCTCAATCTCGAAGCCGACATTTTTCAGAGCCTGGAGGCACTCTGCGGTAGGACGCATCTTGGGAATACCATTGCCACGCTACGAAAAATAATGACGCTATATTAATACTTTGTCCTATTCGCCTCATGCGAATCTTTTTTTCTCTTACCTCAATACCGTGGGCAATACGGCGATGCTCAGGGTTAGTTTCATCGTAAGAGTCGGTCATGCACCATTCGTAGCAGCCAAACTTGGCACCGGGCTTCAGAACTCGGAAAGCTTCACCATAGACACCTTCGAAAGTGGGGGCGTGGCAGGTGGCTTCGATAGCATAGACGGCGTCCAGCGAATTGTCCTCGAAAGGAATCTCCATAAAGTTACCCTATCGAGAACAAGAAAAAACTGTCAAATCCAGCGGTGCCCAGAGTCATTGAAAATAAATTTTTACCTTGACAAAGTCAGTCTGATCCTGGAGGCCCTGCTTCTTTGCATAGTGAAGGGCACGCTGGACTTGATACGCGTTGTTGTTCAAACCAGTGATGTGTGCACCAGTGAATTCTGCAATCTCACGGGCAGGACCGCCTAGCAAGGAAAAGAAGGTGATAAGTCAATCGACTTATCGAACATGGCGGGGCATGGTCCCCATCCGAATTGGTATTGACTTACCGACACCGCAACCGATATCAAGCACGCGCATGCCGCGCTTGATACCAATGTTAGCAGCAAGGTAATGCTCGTGGCGGGCAATGGCACGGAAGAATTCTTCACCAATATAGTAGCGGCAGAAATGGAAGCTGCCACCCCAGCCTAGAATGAAGAAAGATGATGACAATTGAGAATGACGATGGAGAAAATGAGAGGGTGTATCTCCAGGAACAAGCAAGATGAAAGACATACCGTATTCATAAAAGTCGGTGGCGAGGTTGTAGTAAGAATTGACGAGTTGAGTGTAGCTTCCGAGACGGTTATCTTCGTCGTCCTGGTTCTCCTTGTCAGCCTGCTTCCACATCTTCAAGTAAGTGTCCGTGGCAACATTGTGGACATCGGCGTTCTTGGATGCGAGATTGGACAGGAGTCCAGACTTGACTTCCTTGCCGTGAAGAGCGCGAGCAAAAGCAATGTCCTCAGAGTGTTGTGCAGACACGGTACCAGCAGTCATATTAGATGAGAAAGAAAGGGATGAGAGGAAGCGTGGAAAGTTCGCAAAATCCGAAAATCGTGGACTGATTGGGAGGCTGAATTTATTTGGGTGCCCGGCGGGGGGATCACTCAATTTATTACAGTATAACCAATCCAGCCGGAGTTTTTCCGCCCCGCTTGCGCACCCTGTGGCTTAAAGAAACCTGCGGTGAAGATGTCCGCGCGTCTGCCTTGGCCGCCGCTTTTGCACATTTTTGCCGTCTTCTTGACCTGACTTATATGACAAATAAATAAATAGATAAAAAAAAAACAAAAAAACAAAAGAAGTGTAAAATACTGCATACGTTATGCGTATTCAATCCCTCTACAAATAACGGCCCGGTACTATCTTGGATTTATTCTTCTCTAGGGAACCTAGCAATGAGAGAAGATATTTTATAATAATGGTCACCTAGATACATGCACTACATTTTTGATACGCCTCTCGCACTGACTAATATGGAGTCTGTCCCGAGAAATGTATGAGAATATAAAGCTCAGGCCATGATGCACTATGTGACATGTTTGCTGACCGGGTATATAGTACGGGCTTATTTATGCAAGTCAACCTAGACCAATTATTTTGGGCAATTCAGTTCAGGGCAACAAAAGTAAAAAATTCATGTCAGCCACCACATACCATTTTTGTCAATTTTTATTTTCCTTGACCTCTTCATACTTTATCTTATTTTATTGATCGATGGGTAAACGCCGCGAGAAGAAGTCGTCCAAGGGTAAGAAAAGAAAATGAACAAAGCTGATGAAATGGAACGGAATGGATCGCTTACCCGGAATTTAGGTCGCTTGGATAAATACTACCACCTTGCAAAGGAGCAAGGCTACCGTGCACGTTCAGCCTTTAAGCTCATTCAGCTCAACAAGAAGTATGAGTTTCTCGAAAGAGCCCGAGTCTTGATCGATCTTTGCGCTGCTCCTGGTGGTTGGCTTCAGGTCGCAGCAAAGCAAATGCCCACCTCTAGCATGATTATTGGTATGGTTTAAGAAAAGAAAAAGGGAGTCGATCCTCCTTTGAATCTAATGTCACTCTTTTTTTTTTTTCTCTCTCTCCCTCTTTCCCTTGTACTTTTATAGGTGTTGACTTGGCTGCTATTAAGCCTATTCCCAATGTGATTACCTTCCAAGACGATATTACAACAGACAAGTGCCGTCAGAACCTGAGGCAGCAGATGAAGACGTGGAAGGCTGACGTGTGAGTAGAGTAGAGTAGAGTGCGAAACTGTGATAATGCGGGCGATAACTAACCTCTGTAAAACGATAAAGGGTTCTTCACGATGGTGCACCGAACGTTGGTACAGCGTGGACTCAGGATGCTTTCAGTCAGTCTGAACTTGTGCTGATGTCACTGAAACTGGCGACTGAATTCCTTACAAAGGGTGGTACCTTTGTCACCAAGGTCTTCCGTTCCAAGGATTACAACAAACTGCTCTGGGTGTTCCAGCAGCTCTTCCGCAAGGTCGAAGCAACCAAGCCTGCCTCCTCTCGTAACGTCTCGGCTGAGATTTTTGTGGTCTGCCGCGAATACCTTGCTCCTAAGAAGATCGACCCTCGCTTCCTCGATGCCAAGGCCGTCTTTTCCGAGCTCGACCAGAATGCACCGGCGAGAACCCTTGATATCTTCAAGCCTGAAAAAAAGAAGCGCCAGCGTGAAGGTTACGAGGAAGGCAACTACACATTGCATAAAAAGGTCGATGCCATGGACTTCATTCGCTCTCAAGACCCGATCGCCTTCTTGGGCTCGTATAACCAGCTCGCTTTTGAGACAGACGAAGCACGAGAATTACGCAACAAGCCATTTACGACCGAAGATATCAAGGTCAACTGCGATGATTTAAAAGTCTTGGGCAAGCGTGACTTTAAGGAACTGCTCAGATGGCGCGAGGCCGCCCGAAAGGAATACAAGATCGAAAACGAAGCCAAGGAAGAGAAGCCGGTCGTGGTTGAAACGGAACCCCTCGATGAAGATGAGCAGCTTGAAGCCGAGCTCGAGAACCTTTCCAAAGAAGAAGCAGCACGTCGGAAGCGCGAACGTCGCAAGGCCAACGAGAAGAAAATGAGGGCCATCTACAAGATGCAGATGAACATGACTACGCCCTCCGATATTGGTGCGGACCAGACTGGCGCTGATGGTGAAACTCTCTTCAACATCAAGAAGATCGGCAAAGAAAATGTAAGTCGGCTTACGTGAGGTGAAAATAATCGTATTCATATATACCCGACGTAGGCACTGAAAGATCTGGACGAGAATGCCAATGAACTTGCCGACCAGCTAGCCGAAGATGAAGAGGATGAAGACATCGTCACCGAGCAGAACTTGATCCCTCGGAAATACCGCTTCCAGGAGATGGATGCCATGGTATCCGATGACGACGATGATGATGATCAGGATAGCGATGCTTCGGTAGACGAACTGGAGGCGCAACTCAATGAAGAATATCAGCGCTATCTCGACCGGCGGATGGAGCGCGATCCTAAACTGCGTGCCAAACTCAACCGCCAGCAGCAGGACGACTGGCACGGATTTGACAAGAAACACGATGACGAGTCTGACAGCGACTCGGACGACGAGACCGATGATGACGATGCCATGTCTAATGACGAAGACGAAGACGAGAGCGATAGCGATGTCGATGTGCGAGGCGAGCATTCTTTGCTCAATGACTTGGGTGAAAAGAAGGCTCTCTTGCAAAAGACAAACACCGGTCTGACCAAGGGCGCAGCCATGTTTTTTGATCAAGACCTTTTTAAGGGCGCTGGCCTCGATGATCTCTTGGGCGAAGAGGACGATGACGAGAGCGAAGATGAAGAGCGGAAAGAAGAAGGAGAAGGAGAGAGTGATGCCGAGATGCAAGAGCAGCCGGCGGTAGTCTCACGCAAACGCAAGGCCGAAGAGGATCTTGAAGACGTGTCTAATGAAAGCTCGGCAGAGGAAGACAGCGACTTTGAGGTGGTGGATCCCAAGCAAGGTCTGCCCAGCGATGATGAAATGTGGGATGGTAAGGAGGATGCCAACTCCAAAGCTGTCAAGAAAGCAAGAGGTAAGATGGGTATAATTAATGGCAATGAGTGACGTATTTACGCCCTATATTTTGCTGCAGAAACGGGCCTGATCACGCCGGAAGCGTATACACTTGCCAAGCAATTGGCCAACAAGGAAAAATCAAAGCAGGATCTGATCGACAGTGGATTCACCAAAGAAGCATTCCGAGACAAGAACGATCTTCCAGAATGGTATGTTTCTAGCATTGTCCACTGTCCTCCCTATTTCTCGTTTTTCTCGTTTTTATTCTTTTATTCTTTTATTCATAATCTTCTTTTTACTTCTTATTTAGGTTCCTTCACGATGAAAATCGACACAACAAACCGAATTTGCCCGTAACCAAAGAGGCGATGAAGGCTCTCCGCGAGAAACTCAAGGCCTTGGATGCTCGTCCCATCAAGAAGATCGCTGAAGCCAAGGCCCGGAAGAAGCACAAGGTAAAGGAAGAAAGAAAGAAAGAAAGATAGAAAGATGGAAAGAAAGCGTTTCGTTCTGGTAAGAATGACGTTTGCTCACAAAGAAGAACTTGTTTTAGGCCGCGAAACGCATGCAGAAAGCACAGCAGAAAGCCAACGATATCGCGGACAATCCGGATCTGACCGAAAAAGAAAAGGTGCAGACGATCAACCGTATCATCTCACGTGCAGGCAAATCCAAGCCGAAGAAGGAGGTCAAGTTGGTCGTAGCAAAGGGCTCCAATCGTGGTATTAAGGGCAGACCGACCGGTGTCAAGGGCCGCTACAAGATGGTTGACCGACGCATGAAGAAGGAGATTCGTGCAGAAAAGCGACGTGCAAAGAAGGGCAAAAAGTAAAAGAAAAAGGGTTCCTAAACCGTTTGGTTGATATCATGCTTTCCCCATGTATTTGCATTCCTATATTCACAAACACCGCTCACATATATTAAACATCATTCTCACTCTTTTACTGCATTGCATTAACGTATACTATTTCCCCGCTCTCTCTGCTAGCATGTTCCATTGTCTTTTAATCCGAACATGGCGAGTCTATGTGGAATAGATAGGCTGAGGCCGAAGAAGCAGGGACATGTAGCCAGAGAAAAATGAGTTACAGTTTACAAAAGCGAGCAAGCAAACTTGTCAGGCACCTGATGTGCGTAAGGTGGCGTGGCCGCATTTGAATTTTTACAGGTACTTGTCGACACTGGACAAGTAAGGTATGTATATTCCCAAAGGGCACGGCAAATATGGGCTAGATGGGGATTTATGAGATGAGACAATGTGTACTACTACTTTGCTAGATGCAAACTAGAAGTGTTATTTCCACAGAAAATGTCTTTCTATTATATACCTATGTATGTCCGGTACTATGATGCTCCCTTGGCAATCGCTCTCTTTAGCCTATGCAATAGATGTAAGAAAATACTTGGACGCGAAAAGTATTTACTTACTTTTTCATATAGTTTTCAGGTTTCATCACCCAGCGACGACCCATCTTCCACAAGCCGAGCTCAAGATCTCGCTCAAGCTGATCCAACGCATCCCGATCGAGACGGTTAGGTGCAATGATGTTACGCAGGTGCCACTCTTCCAGTTCAAGGTACACGCCTTGTAAGAGGCTGGAAAAGTCAGCTTCGGGCAGTGTGGAAGCAACATGGCCACACGAGATCTGAAACGTCTGCAAAGGCTGGTACAATTCGGTCGAGAGGTCGTCGAGCGAGGCCACATCCGAAGGCGGCAGCTGCCATCTAGCGAGACCAACAGGATGAGAGGATGCTATCTTTGTAAAACGGGCGATGGTACGTACTTGCGGGTATAGGGACGGGCATTTTGGGCCCACTCTTTGACCATCATCCTGACCAGCAGTTTCTGGGTGCGTTGACACAAGTGCTGAAAACAATCCGAGGCCACCGAAAGGAAATTGGTATTGTCGCTGAAAGTTTCCAGCTGGGGGAGTTTGTCGGTTGTGTCGGCCAGAATGGATTGCACGGTTGATGAGTTTTCCTGGACGTTGTATTGCATATCCAAGAAAAACTGGAAAAATAAGAATGGATAAATATGGTATGAGCATGCAAGAAGGAGAGAGACAAATGACCGTGGACTCACGTCTTCATCTGCCATCTCTCTGGTAACGTCTTGGATTGTGCGACCGCTGGACCACCAACGGCTCAGGCGTCTCATAGCGGCAAGACTGCCACCCGTCTCGGCAGAGGAAACCACGCCCGTGACCGCGTCCGGAAGGCCACCAGGCACAGGCACGGCGCGCATCATGGTTAGTGATTCAAATGAGTCCAAAGCAGTATTGATACGTTTATGATATTGGGCAAGTAGCCCGAGTTGGATCGTGATAAAGAACCTAAGCCTTTGCTCGACATTGGGGAGCAGTTTGTACGTTTCTGGGACGTGGCATTAGTTTCCCAGCTTTCCCTTCTCTTTTCCTTTCGCAACAACACCCCCATCCCCGGGGTCTCCTTTGTACAATGTACCTGTCACATTCATAATCAGGTTGGTCACCCTGACGGCTGAGTTTGTGGGCTGCACTTTGTTTGCATTATCCGACCGAGATTCTTCATGCGGTTCAAACGCGGCCAGGTCTGTAATAATCTCGTCATACCGTTCCTGGGCAACTAGGTTTACGTCAGTACTTTCTTCTTTTTCTTCGCCCTGATAATGAAAAAGATACTTACAGTCTTTTTCGGCTTGATACCAAGTTTGGAACCAGGTCGGCGTTTGCAAGATCCAATCCGAGACGCGCATGCCGTGGTAATCAAAGTCCTCGATGAGGCTATTATCAAACAGGAGAGCTTCATGGATGGTGTGGCTCAAGCATCCGCGATCGTGGAGGATCTTGGGCACCGTGTGTTGGAATTTGCGCCAAATGTTCTCCAGAATGCCTGCAATAAATGCATCCTTGGCAGACACGTCGCCGAGTGTGTCGCTTACGATAGGCTGCACGGTGACGACCAAAAAGGCCATGTGGTGGCCAATCGTGTTCCGCACATGCGCCAAATACCATTCGGGCTAAACGGGTCCTTTTTCAGTGGATCGTTGTCTCTTTGTGCGTCGACCTCCAAATGAAATACCTTGTCAAGGCGGTTGGTCGGTTTGTTGCTTTCAAAGTGAAATCGGAAGCGTAGCGAGAGTGCTTCGACCATGATGGTGATTGGCGCAAGCTGTGTATCGTCGTTCTTCCGAGGGCTTACCAAGTTATATCAAATTAATCATGACCGGCACTCTCTAACCCAATTCAAAATGTACCTTTTGAGTAGCAAGAGGTGGCGCAGGCTCTTGCTGAAACGCTGAATAATCTCGGTCAAAGCGAATCCATACGGAGGCTTGAGAGGCGTGGGCCATGATAGCGCATCCAGTGTTTCTCGAAAATCTCTGCGAGTATCGTAAGGAAACACGACATTTTGTTCACAAAGAGTATGAGACGCTTACTTGGCGAATATATCAAAAAGATGCTGGTAGAGTCTAGCTGGATAAGCTTTCAATCGATCCATTGCTTCTGGCAGCTGGTCTTGGACCGTGTCCTGAGTTGTCGAAACTAGTTGAATCAACTGATTGTAGCATTCAATAGCCCCTCGTATATCTGTGGCCACACCAACGCGTGATTTTTCACTATAACCTTGTACATGAGTATGTTTCGGTAAGGTACACAACGTGATTTGACATACTCAAGATTATGCGCTTCAACCAAGCCCTTGGTACAGGCGACAGCCGTTTGTAAGGCAGCATATTGGGTCTCCAAGTCGGCTAATTTGGGGACAAGCGACGCATCGTCTGTCGAAATATGCTCGTTCGTGTCGCTATAAAAGAGATTGGCGAGAGTTTCATGCGTAGTAGCTTGAGTAGCGTTTAACTGGAAGCAAAAGGTGAGATTAGTTGCAATGCGACACGACAATGGCGACGGCAGCGCGTTCGTTCGTACTTGGGCGATCAGATCAGCATGACGCGCTCCTTTGTCTGTCAAAAGTTGCTTAACGTGTGATGAATGGACCTCGGAAGACTGGCCAAAACGCTGATTGAGGAACTCTGCGAGAGAGTCGTCTGTACCCATACGATCTATTATAAGCTAATATGATAACGGGGAAAGAGACAATGTTCCGGAATGGGAAAGTACACCCCAAATCATTTGTAGCATCTCTCACTGCGTTACACAGGGTCAATGTAGGTTAGGATGTTTCCCGATATCATTACATTAGCACCACATGAGTGTGAATACTCCTTTGTCGTCATGTATAATACAAGTAAAGCACATACAGCAGGTATCGAAATGTATATATATAGATATATAGATATACAGATGTAGATATAGATAGATAGATAAATGTATTAACTATCGGCGTAAGGATTTGACAAGGGCGACGAGACTAACGAATAACATGAGGGTATCAAAGGAGCCAACCTCGCGAAGGGCCCGCCAAGCCGCTCCCCTGTGATAGATCGAACGTGCCTCAGCCCAAACTCGCCCAATGGAAGCTGCAGTGAGCACCATCAGCGCATTCCGCTCGTCATTTAATCTCTTTTCCTTTAATGCTAGTACCGGCACGAGCGCCAGCGCCAGGTGCATTGTGCCCAGCGCACGTAACGCATCCGCGGCCACGTGCACCGCGGACATCACGACGCGTTGATTCACACCATTGTTGACTGGCATCCGGATCGTACGCTGGGCGGGTTCGTCCGAACGTGCCAGCAGAGCCCGCGCTGCCAAACCATGATACACCACATTGAGCAGTAGCGGTAGCATGTTATCACGAAACATGACGTGTCCCAAGGTATATATCAATCGTCTCAGCTGGCCATACCATCCGCCACCTCCATCACTTGGAAGCACAGGCAACGGTTTAATTGGTCCTTCCCCTATTCCTTCTTCTTCTTCGTCGTCTCGGCCTGGATTCGCGTCAGGTACAATGAGCGCTGTCGGCTGTTCTCCGGGTATAACTCTGGGAGGCGCGGTCAGAGAAGGCGAGGGCGGTGAAGGGACTGAGGAATGCGACAAAGACGAACTCGCGATCGATGTTCTTAGGTCTGATGTCGTGGAAAACTGGCTCTCTGAGATACCGTTGCGATTGCCATCGTTGTCATTGCCACCAGAATCTGTGGGGTCGTTGTCGTCGTTCGCGTTGTTGCTACTGTTGATATTACTGCTACCACTTTCACTGCTACTGCTGCTACTACTACGCTGATGTTGTGACAACAGCGAGGCTGTCGACATGTCCAACGACGAATCCGCCATGGCGAGCCGAAAGGAGAAAAAAGAAACGAAGAAATATAATAAAGATCGGGTTATACCTTTTTAGTAAAAAATACTTGCATAAGCGACATTGGGTATTTTCCTCCTTGTTATGTTTGAATGTGTGAAGACGCATCGATTTACACGTTCATACAGACGGTGCAACTTGGTATGTAGATACTCCATATACTCCATCACCTACTATAGACATTGTATCTTACATGTCAATGTGTTCGCGGATGGTCTTGGAGGAATGACACGTGAAAATCGTAGCGTAGTCCTTCATTCATGCGAAAAAATACCCACACAGGTATACACAGCCTTTTAATATGTCCACATCTATCTTAGAAAGCATTGCTGCCTATTGCTTTATTTCTATCTGTTATCAGCCCTCATAAATCCACGAGAAGATGTCCGTCGAGGAGACATAGACAATTCTAGGTCCACTGTGCCTTTTCATAATATACATTAGGCTGAAAATGAGACGGGGACATCAACTGTACGCATGTAAATACAGTTTATTTACGCTTGAAGCGGAGCAAGGCGGGAGCGTTTCGATCGGTCCGGCCCTCTTTATAAAGTTGTGCTATAACGTCGTGAACGAAGTGTGTGAGACAGCGTCATCATCATTCTTCTTTTTGCTTCTCCCTTTTTTTCTTTTACCTGCAAAAGTTCGGCTGCCGTCGCACGCGATTTCACATCGACACAGAGACATACGGCCAAGAAGCTCTTGAGTTCCTGAGACAGCTTCTCGGGTGCCTTGAGCGCGGGTGTCCCGTTAGTCGCAATCAGATACAAGGCCTTCAGCGGCTCCTCGTCCAAATAGGGCGGTTCGCTCTCAATCATCTCGATGGCCATAATACCCAACGACCAGATGTCTACTTTTGCCCCATACTCTTTCTGTTTGACTACTTCAGGTGCCATCTATGGTGAAGTCAGCTTTTCTTTTCTTTGATAATACCGTACATTCGCGCGCGCTCTTACCCAATACGGCGTGCCCACCATTGTTGCGCGCTTGTTGCGCTGATCCGTCAACTTTGCGCAATAGCCAAAATCGCCTTTTAAATGGCGAATGTGAGGATATGAGGCCTGTTAATGGAAAAGAGGGACGACAGTACTTACTGATCTTCACCTGACCGTTAAAATTCAGCAGCACATTGTCTGACTTGATATCCCGGTGGATGATATTGTGTAAATGCAGGTGGTTCAGGCCTTTGGTTGTCTAGTAAGGCACATGTAAGTTTTTCTAGTTCATAGATACACATTGTTTTTTTCTTTTTTCTTTTTTCTGGACGCACCTCGGCGCAGACAGTGGCAATCTGTTGCTCGGTCATTGTATTGTTCTCTATCACGTCCGTCAACGCACCACCTTCCATATACTCCATCACAACCCAAAGGTCGTTCCGGACCAAGTACGAATCCAAAAAGTTGACGATATTCTCGTGCCTCGACTCCTTCATGATCACAATCTCGTTCACAATCAGGTCCAGCCTGTGTTGCTTTGCCAGATCCATTTCTTTGATAGCCACCTTGGTGTTCGAACTGTGCTGCGTCGCGAGATACACATAGCCAGATGCTCTACACATTATAAATGAACCGAGTTTAGGAACCTATTTTGATCCTGGTCAAACTGTCCATTTTCTTCCCTTTTCACTTACCCTTGACCGACCTTACGCGCCCGTTTGTACAGCATATGCGGGTCGCCTGGAGATACGGCCGAACGGAGCCGCTCCATCACCTGTGAGTCTGACATCGTGCTCGCGCGCTGGTCATGTCGATTCCCAGGCGAGCCAGACGTCTTCTTTGTCGGTTTCGGCTGCGGTGTATGTTCCTTCTCTTTCTTCTTCTCCTCTGCTCTATATACAGGTGTAGATGCTTGTGGTTTGGGTGCGCATGAATCCTTGGCGGGCTGTTCCGCTCCGGACAGAACCCTTTTGTCCTGTTCTTTTCCTTGTTGTTGCTTCTGGTGCTGCTGTTGTTGTTGTTGTTGTTGCTCCTTCTTCTCCATCTCTTCTTGCCTTTGCTGCTGTTGCCCTCGCCGCGTACGTTGTTCAAGGCTCCTTCGATTCAAGGTCGCAGCAGCCTCCTTTAGTTTCTCTTTTTCGCGCTCGAAGCGGGCCCGCTGCTCCGAGATCGCCTTGGGTTCGCGTTTGGGCAGGGCAGGAATCGCAGCAGGCGGTTTGCCTGGACGGGGTCGCTGCGTGACTCCACCTTGTGACAGGGAGGGGTGCGGCGTCGGTGGCGTCTTGTGCGTGGGTGGCCTTGCGACTTTACCGTTTAGGGTTGCGGGTATGCCAGCAGAAGTGTCTTTCTTTATGCCTCCTGAGCCAGTGGGTGTCTATCGTGCCAAGCTGAATGAGGTGACATATACTATGGGATAGATAATACTACGTATATAAGAACGTATATGGATACCTGGATTTTTAATGTGTCCATCAGGGCCTGCACATCTTTCTCAGAAGCCTTCGTCTTTGTTTCATCAGCAGGCAAAGGAGGCCGTGCGGGCCGGGCCGGTGGTGGCCGAATATGCTTAGGCGCAGGTGTGGACCGGCTTGGATGGGGCTTGTTCTGTTGCTGTTCTGTTGATACTGACTTTTCATTCCAGGTCTCGTCCCGGTAGGCTTCTTTTTCATGACGTGTCTGCTCCGTGTAGAACTCAAGTGCCTCGAGCACAGCTTGCGGGTTCTTGGCTGCATCTTCTGCCGTAATTTTGGAACCCTTGAGGAGTGCGTTCCATTGATCAGGCAGTCCCTGTGGCAAGATGACAATACTATCAGCACTCCGCGCCCGTGCATCTGCATGCATGCATGCATAAGGAGACGTTACCGTAAATGCTCCCGTGAGGGGGTCAAAGTCGACGTGGATTTTGTGCACAAAATTTGTGGGCCCTGAGGCACCGAGTGGTGAGCGCTATTATGGTCGTTAGTATGGTAAGTATACATTTAATAGTTATTTTTCCGTTTACATTGTATATTTCATCCATCCATGAGTATAGCTCTTCGTCTCCTTTGCAGGATAGATAATATGTCTTATTTCTTGTGCCGAGCTCGAAGCAGTGAGATTTTAGCTCTGCACGGGTGACCGAGTTGATTTCCTTCAAGAATATCAATGCAACGCATTGACCTGTTTGCTGCAGACGACAAATACAATAGAGTACAATAGCATATCCAATAAGAAAATAAATAAACAAATATGTTAATGAAATGGTGAATACATGTAAAGCTCGCCCTTAAGGTTACCTCATTTCGATGAAACGTCAGGGTCTGTTCCCTCAGCACGACATACCGCTTGGACCACATCCAAGCACGTAAACCATCCTCTTTTACTTGCAAGTATCCGTCCTTTTTGATCTCCGCCATCGTCTTTTTATCTCCTTTGTAGTCCAAGGTGGAATGAACGGAAGTGAATGTCGATAACAGATCGTCAGGATTCAAATGGCAAACAAGCAAAAAATGAAAGAAAGAGGAAGAGAAAAAGTTGGTGAGAAAGAAGAGACAGAGAGAGAAATGGGCTATTTTTTAATGCACAGACACACAGAAAAAAGGTACGCTTGCCAAATTAGAAAGCAAATGAAGAAGAAAACGTGGAAACGAACAAAAAAAGAGAGACGTACGAGATATAGGCAGATGTAGGTATAATATATAATATTATACAAAAGAAAGGAAGAGAGAACGGAGAAGCAGGAGACGGATATAATATAACGTGCAAAGCGATGGCGAACCCGTCCAACAGTCAAATTCTGGTCAGGGGTTGAATCCTTTTCCCACTTCCGGTTTCTTTTTTATTATATACACACTTGTACTATATATACAGCATGTACTAGCACAGACACTAAACTCGCCACCTTTTCCATTTAGGTCCGACGGTGTCCGGAAAAGAAGGGAAAAGGACTATGAACTTATGCTCATTTACATCTGGGATGGAGCAGCCGGAGATAACGGACCAAGTGTGAATAATAATACTTTCCTTGGAGAGATGTCGCTTATGAGAAATAAGGACGCCGGACCGAGCAATGAATCGGTCGGTTGGCGCAGTCAGCCTGGTATAATTACAGCCATCAATTTACCAGCACGAAACGCCCAAAGGCATGCAGCCATACGATGATACATAGCGGACGCGTGGTAGCCCACTTGCAGTCGGTGTAACCGTTGACACCCGCGCAGGGCTATTACAATAAATGGACTAGCTTCTTTGGGAGAGAAAAAGAAATAAGCAAAAGTTGGCACAGAAAACCATGGTTGACATGTCAAACTCGGCATTTTTAGTATATAGCTCTTTCTTGTCCACTCAAAGATATAACGTGTAGATATGACGTATGATACCACATCCTGAGTGCTGCGCTTCCCCTCCCCCTCCCCCTCCCATACGGAGAATCATCTCAGCATGGTCAGAGACCTGACTTTACATGATTACATATGTCGGAGCGATCTCGACAAGTCTGCTAACAAGAACCGAGGATGGCGAGCGTTATGCGTACGTAAAATATTTCAATGGAATTTACACCGCGTCAACGTCATGACGAATTTCTTTGCCCAGGTCAAAACCCCGGTCGACAGTCAAAAATCACACACAGACCGTCCGGCAGTTTCGGACGTGCAGTCTCCCTTTGGTGCACAAAACAAGCACGGAACAACATAATCAGGCCTGCTGTAAAGGGAAAGTATAAACGTCCAAGCGACCTGTTTGATCGGGTTTATGCAATTAGGCACACAAATGCACTGCGTCGCGCTGTCGGTCGCACGAAACCAAGGAACATACGATGTCAGCCGTAATTGTCCGAGAAGACTGCCATCGCGATGGACCTTCGATAGGTACGAGCCTGATTTATATGTGTCTACAAAGAGGCCCTAAAGAGTAGCATCGCTGCTACAGGCAGATAGTTCTAGGGCTTATTATATCAGCAGCTGCGCCTGGTGCATCTCTATTTACTTGAAGTATAGAGACACATCTTCATCGCCCGGATAACTGACATTATTTCTTGTTTGTATCGTACATTTCTATTATGCCAGCCCACAGACATGCTCGATTCGGGCGCAGTCTTCCATTCTTTTTTTTTTTTTTTCAGGCGCAGAACGGGAGCGAAATGAATTTTAAAAAGCGGATGCAGTCCGATCTAGTATATTCTGTTTCTTCTGCTGCTCTTTTACGGTTCACCTTTCTTTTTTCCCTTTTTCTGCCTTTTTTTCCGTCATCGTAAACTTGTCATAAGGCCAGAAAATTAGACACAGACAGTTTTCACTGTTTTGCTTCTTTAGTCTACCTGCATACATTGGTTTTTGTGTAAATAAGAAAAGAAAGAGGTGAATTATTAAAACATTCACCAATCAGCGGTGTCCAAACATGGCATGACCTGTCGCACCACTTTGACACGCTTTTCTATGGACTGCTTAGAGGTGTAACGCATTATAATGACAATGTGCCGCGCGCGCTGATGGCAAAAAAAAAGTGCTACGTTAGGTGCTCCCGACCCAGACGTGTACACAGTGATTTCTGTGGAGCTTATCATTGCTCATGAACATGGAATCCATCGCTCCTCCAACCGCAGTGCTTGTCTCTGGAATATTAAAAATAAAAAGCCTCGCGCACGTCGCCCTTTGGACCTGGGTATACGTGTTTGATGTTCTGTCCTCTTCGATCGTTTTCTGCATACGTAGTGTTATACCATGACCCATGTCGGTCATGCGGCAGCAAGCGAGATGAGGTCAAAAGAATAAAGGCAACCAAAAGTAAGTTTTTGATTCAAGTCGGGACAAGCGGTAATTGACGCTTTCGGATACATTACGAGCGGACATCAGGCGCGATGATGATGATGAGATGCGTGGCACATCACTATTTTAGTTTTCCGTCCGTTCGGTCCGGCGTTCAAATCGGAACGAACGACAGTTCTCGTATGACTCTCCGTTCTCTTCCCCGCCCCGGCAACCCCTTTTGGAGCCTACCAGCCCTCCTGTCCTCCGCTATCTCCCTTTCAAGCTACAAAACGTGAACTTATTTATCCAGCCACACACACCAGACCGTATATACGTTCATTCAGGATGTGATATAAAGGTGCCTCCACCATAAACGATGGTGCCATGCTGTAAAAAAGGGCGGTCGAAGGCAGCTCAGTCAAATGACTGTTGAAAACTTTCTTTGAGCGAGGTCGCATAAATCAACTTATGACAGAGCTAACGCCCTGTATATGTTTTTGTGTATTACTGTGTTTGTATATGTTATCTGAAAGGCTTGTGCCAAAAGGGTCCTCACGCTTTTATTTTATTTCTTGATTTTTTCTGTGGGGGGGGGGCAGGAACGTATCCACCGATCTCCAAGTGGAGAGAGTTTAAACAGAGTTCAGGAGCTCCTCCCTCCATGGTGCTTGTCAAATTCTTTTTTGCAAACGCCATAAAGCATAAGTGACCATGTACGGCTTTTCTTTCTCTTGCTGGGGGAAATACGTAGGGTTACGCATGCTTCATGCCTTTTTCTCTTTGGCGCTGCAAGAAGCCTGTGCCAAATGCAGGAGACATAAAAGGATTTGCGTACACATATACAACATCAACGTTGTTTAGGTACACTTTTTTTTGTCTCAGGGAGAGTCGAACACGTAAAATAAATTATGGATGTGCGTTCACGAATAAAGGCAAAGAAAAAAGCTTATGTATATCACCTCCCCTCATCTGCATTAAGCTCAAGAATTATATACTCTCGCCTTGTCCGTTACCAGGCAAAAGAGGATGAGAAATCCGGAGGGAAACGTAGGACGGAAAGGCATCCGATCCTGAATGCATCTATGACAGTGCTGATGATGGGGCCCTCGTGCGCGTATGTGTTCCCCCGCTGACCTATCCGCCGCACCACGCCCCACACCAGCCCCCCCGCGGACCAATAACAACAAAAAAGAATAATGTGGTGAGCGTGGCATAGACCATAGATGATGGAGGGACACGAAGGCAAGAACGAATTTAGCTACCTAAATAGGATAAAATCAGAACCGTCCAAGGGTTATGTGTGTCCATTGGGATTATCAATAGGGGTGCGCGAAAAAATTGAAAAAAAATTGGCGCGCACTGCACGTATCAGGACAAGACAGTACATATCCGCTCATAAATGAAAACCAAAGATGAAAGCCAGAGTCTCCGAGATGAGAGAAAGGAAGTTGCCACCCATGGCAACAAACACGGCATCAAGGATATGTAGTGATGACATGTTGGCATACGAATGGATTGGGAAGCGTCATGAGTGGCCAGAATTCAAACCATTTATTTTTTATGCATGCTAAACTGCCCTGTTCGACGTAAATCATCCTCTTTTTATGCATGTACTCTTGCGACTCGGAATCCCCGCTCGGTAGGGCGAAAGAAGGAAAAAGCAATATACCTTAGAAGTGTATGTGCTGCTGTGCACTGTGCTGCTGTGTGCTGTGCTGCCTGCGTGGCTACTTGCCGCTGGATGCTTTTGCCCAATCTTGTCTTGATGTTGGCGATGATGCTATCCTGCACTACATAGTGACCGGCTGGCTCACTGCTGGCTTGCTGGCTGGCTGTTGGTTCGTTCCTCCCCCTCGTATTTTTTTTTCTTGCTCCTCCTCCCCACACCCCCACCAGCAAGTGGTTCTTCCGTAATTATGTACGCACACACACATATGTATAGACACAGATACACTCCCCGAACCCCACTCTTGTGCGTCCCCCACCCCCCTTTTTCCCTTTGCGCGCGTCCTAAAGCACACTCCTATTTAGTTTTTTGCCCGCCTGCCGCCTCTTCGCCAATTTTGAGCACACAACTGCAGGCGGTGCCTCCGTCCGACCTTTTTTAATCACTCGCAGATCATATATGACCCGCCCTCTCTTCTCTCTCTTTTTTCTCTTCATCGCCTCTTCTCTCTTCCTTTCCCGCAAATTTTATTTCGATTGGAGGTGTACCCCTTCTTTTTTATTTTATTTTATTTTATTCCTTTTTTCTTCTCTCTTTTTTATTTCTTCTTTTTTCCCTTGTATCATATTTGAACTTTCTGAGGTGAAAAAGATCCATCATTGATGACAACCGTCAAAGCAAACCCAACGACCTTGTTGGGACCGCGTGTTTTTTCGCCCAATAAACATGTGCCTACTGCGCCATTGAATGCCCATAATGCAACTGGCGGCATCCAGCAACAACAGCAACAACAACAACAGCAGCAGCAGCAGCCTTCAACGGCCGGATTGGCTGCACCCACGGATAGCAACACCGCGGAGCGCTTGGCTCAGATTGATGAGCTAAAGTATTTTTTAGCCATGGCGCCTGATAATTGGGAAGATGGTACGACCATAAAGCGGTTCAAGCTGCCGACGGGTGAGGAGATGTCCTGCGTGCTCTACGACGGCCTGTACTTTATCACCGGTACTGACATTGTGCGTTCCCTCACGTACCGCTTCCACGCGTTCGGTCGGCCTGTCACCAACGCCAAGAAATTCGAGGAGGGCATTTTCAGTGACCTCCGCAATCTCAAGCCAGGCACGGATGCTCGTCTGGAGGAGCCCAAGTCGGAGCTGCTCGACATGCTGTACAAGAACAATTGTATTCGCACCCAGAAGAAGCAAAAAGTCTTTTACTGGTACTCCGTCCCGCATGATCGCCTTTTCCTTGATGCCCTCGAACGTGATCTCAAGCGTGAAAAAGTCGACATGGACCCCACTTCCGTTGCGGTTGCTGAGCCAGCTACATCCACGTCGCTCGAATCCACTCAGGAGCTGTTTGATCAGCTTCGCAAGTCGGTCTCGTTGCATGCCGCTGCAGCGTCTGTCCTGGAGGAGGATCCCTCACGACGTGTACCCACGCCCACTCGTCCTACAACTATGGCCAATGGTAAGTAAAAAAAAAAAAAAAGAAATAGCGGCAGAATACCCCATATTTTTTTCGCATAGTGCGTGTGTATCTAAATTTATGGCACTTTTTTGGTGTAAAATAGGTACCACGATGCATCCCCGCGGACCCGGTCCGATGGCAGCCGAAAGAGAAAAAGCGACAACAACACCGTCGATCCGTCGATCACGCGTGAATTCGGTCCCGGCGTCGGTGGGTCACCATCAGCACCACTCCCGCCCGCCATCTGCGCCCGCCTCGCCTCAGCGCAGCGCTCACGGTTATCGCGCGTTAAGCCATCATCAACCAATGGGTCACGAGCCGGCGACCCAGTCCCGTTCGCGTGGCCAGACGCAGCAACAGCAGCAGCGGCCCCGTACGTCACTCCCGCCCTCACCTACGCAGCAACAGCGCCGGCTGCCGTCGACTCTCCATCATGCGCGCACCACGCTGTACTCCACTGTGACCCCCATCCAGGCATTTGGCGTTCCTGACCTTGCTCATCGCGGTCGCAATGACCCTATCGCCCGCCCGCCGGTTGCACCCCTGTCTCAACCCCAGCAGCAGCAGCAGCAGCAGCAGAGAAGCCCTGCTTCATCAAGCAATCCGTCGCGATCGTTGGATACCAATGCGCTGAAAAAGACCAAGGCCATCTTTGGCTCGCTTTCGCTTTTTGATGGCTCGCCGACGTACAAGCAGCGTCGTCGCCGCGCGGCCTCGACGTCGTCAGGCGCGGAGCCGATACCGTCCCTGGCCATGTCGACGCGTCAGCCGAATAACCAGATCCACTCAGCAGGCGGACCCGACCGTATGCGTCGCCAGGTCAACCGTCCATCCTCGTCTGTCGCTCCATACAAGCAGCCTCAGTCTCAGTCTCAGCACCGGAACCACCAGCAGCAACAGCAGCAACAGCAGCAACAGCAACATACCTCAACCGCGTCAATCTCGTCCACCGCTTCGTCTGCCTCCGGCGCCTCCTTGCCTCCAAGTCGCCTGGCGATGGCTGCTGCAGCCGCAGGGTATGCCAACCCAACCCCTTCTGCTCAGCAATGGTCCGAGGCGGAACGCACGTACACCTGCCCGCAACAATCGTGCGGTCAGCTGTTCCATCAGCTCGAGCGGTTCGACGGTCATCTCCGAGCGCATTCCACGCAACCGCTAATGTGCTCGTTGTGCGGTGAGCACTTCTCGCAGACATCGTTGCTCGAACAGCATCGAAAGTTGCACGACGTGTTTCAGCAGGATGAGCTCATGGAAGAACCGCACTTTACGCCGCAGCTTGACCACGCCAAGCCTGTGTTTGATCATTCCCCGACGGCGTACGATAATACCTGGCAACAAGCACCGCAACATCAACAACAACAACAAAGTGACAGCTTATGCAACAGCAACAGCAGTCGTTGCAGCACGTTGAGCCCTAACCCCGGCGTCGACCTCCACGAATCCGAACTCTTGCCTGTTTACTCGTCTGAGTTGTCCTCTCACTTGCGTTCGCGCACCAACTCTGACGACGACTCGTCTACGGCTTCTTCGCCCTCCGCTGCTATGCAAATGAATACGAACCATTTGTTTGCTGCGTCTGTCCCTGCCATGCCATGCACTACCACTACCGGCTCCGGCATGCGGCTCGGCCAACCTGCATATGACTGGATCGCCGATCAACAGCAGCAGCAGCAACAACAACATCACCATCAGCAGGCGATGTATCCCGGCCTGATGGAGCCTTCCTATCCGGTGACATTGCTCTCGCCTTTCAAGCCGGATACGTTCCCTTTCCATTGCCAGGGCGCAGGCCTACCCTATGCCAATACCGGTGTCTACCCTCACCTGGCGACCTATGACCCGATGCCGATGGATCAGGGTTCGGCCTATTACGAGCAGCCCATGTTTGACCATGGCCTTGCCTATCAAGACCAGTTGCCTTACACTCCTTTCGTGGCTCCTACCGATGTCACTATGGCTCTGGTCTAATATCTTTTTCTCCCTTCATCACTTCTTTTTTATTATTGTTTCTCTGAACAACCATTCCCCCCGCACATTCCCTTTTCATCCTCTCATCGTCACGGCACTATTTTTATTTGTTTATGTTTTTCTCTTTTTCTTCTGTTGTCCCGATCTTTATTTATATGCTTGATCCACTGTTTATTCTTTTCTCTTTCTTCTTTGTCCATGTCTCCACATCCATCCACCAACCATCCCACACCCCCGGCGCATCCATAGGCACTTCTTTTTTCTTTATATATATATGTTCATATGTCACTGGCCATACGAGTTTCAGCATTATCAACTTCCTTCTTTACCTTTTTACATATTTTTTTATATCATCTTCCTCTCCCGATCATACCATTCCCCACTTACCCTTTAATGAGAAAGAGCCGCAACGCTTCCCCAATCCCCAATAAATATCATTTTCTTCCAAAACTAAAGCTTCATTTGACTCGCTTGTCAATCCAGCCCGTGGGATTCTTTGGACGTATACATCCATGTGGGAATCCAGAGATTTAATGTAGCACATATTAGTAAGTAGCCTGTCACTGATCTACGAATCTGTATAATGCCATGTGCCTTTCCGTGGGAAAGCATTAACAATGCTTATTCAATTGAGGTCGTGTGATGGAATATAGAGGCTATACATACGGAAAAGATAGACAAGGCTCAAGTCCGATGATACACAACATGGCACCGGCCCGTCTGCCACGAAGATAGGGGGTATGGCTTTTTCCAATGAGTAGTAAAGCATAAAGCTTATAAAGAGAGCCGCATCCATTGCAGACCTATTTTTTTGCTCCCTTATCTCTCTTTAGCGTTTTCGACTTCTTTTTCTTTTCTTTATCCATTTTTGTGATTTTACGCTACTGGATCAATCCTAATGGCATTATCCATACGAAGCTGGTTTGTGTTCATGTTTTTCACATGGACATGGGCCCTGGTCCTCGCCAACCATAGTAGCAATAACCAAACGATGCACACGAAGGTCATGATCCTAGGCGCAGGTGCCGCCGGTGTATCGGCCGCCCGTACGCTAGCCCGACATGGGATCCATGACTTTATAATGATTGATGCCCAATCCTTTGTGGGAGGTATGCCATTTTCTACCTGTGCGACGTTTGCGGAAACTCAGGGACGCTATTTTATCTATAATAGGTCGCGTCCAGTACGCTGACTTTGGAGACGATCGAGTCGAACTTGGTGCCAACTGGGTAAGTCGAATTTGTATATTGATATCCAGCATACAATATATACGGGCTTCTTTCTCATCTATCAATAACGACTCCGTATATGTATGATGGTTTTTCTACATATAGATCTATGGCAAAGGCGCCAACCCTATCTATAAACTTGCGACTCGCCACGGGCTTAAATCTGTGCCCAATGATAAAAACGATCTCTGGTTCTACGATGATCAGGGTGAAGTGCAGTACGAGAAAGGCGTCAAGATAAATAACCAGTTTGCCAACATCATGGAGGACATGGTGACGCTCGCAGGTTTAAACCCTATCACGGAACCCAAAACTTTATCTCACGTGCGCATCTTTCTTTTCCTTTTTATCCAGATGACCGGTTGGAACACAACGAAGTTGACCTGGCGAGCCGATCCGCTTTGCGACTGCTGGACTGGGAGCCAGATACACCTCTCAAGGCTGCGGTCGAGTATTTTGCCGTTGACTGGGAGCTAGCCGAGCCGGCCGAGGTGGCCTCGCTCGATTACGCGACGGGTACCTCGGACATGACAACTGGTGTCTTTCCTTTTGGCAATGAGTTTGTCGTCGACCCACGGGGCTTCAATCATATCCTGAAAAGCGAAGCTGCCGAAATATTGAAACCAGATGACCCGCGTCTGCTCCTCGATACTCGCATCACTGATATTTATTACAATGATCATGGCGTTACGATTAAGACTGATCGCGGTCACAATATCACTTCTGATTTTGCCATTTGCACTTTTTCGCAAGTATTTAAAAGAGCAAACGTCCTTGTTCGTTATACTTACCTATAATGATCATAGGCTCGGAGTCCTGCAGAGCAAGAGCGTCAAATTCCACCCTCCCTTCCCGGCATGGAAGCGTGAAGGTCTCTTTAGTTTCCACATGACCACGTACACCAAGATCTTTCTTAAATTTGACCACAAGTTCTGGGGTGACTGGCAGGTATGTAGCATACATTTCATATCGTATCAAGTTCACATGTTCATTGGCATGGAATGTAGTTCGCTCTGTATGCCAACAACAAGACAGAACGCACTGGCTACTACACAGTGTGGCAGAACCTGAATGCCCCAGGCTACCTCTCGGTCAACGGCGGCCTCCAGAAGCGTGGCGCTGACAACATCCTGATGGTGACAACGACCTACAAAGAGTCGGCCCGGATCGAGCGCATGACAGACGACGAGGTGGCCACTGAGGTTACCGACGTCTTGCGCACCATGTTCCCCGACCAAAATGTGACCCGTCCTACTGAGATCCTTTTCCCGCGCTGGCACAGCAACCCGCTCTTCCATGGCTCGTACTCCAACTGGCCGGTAGGCATGTCCACCCAACACCATGACAATGTGCGCGCCCCGCTTCCACCGAAGCATCCACGCTTATGGTTCGCGGGCGAGGCTACGTCGTCCGATTACTATGGCTACCTCCACGGTTCTTGGTACGAAGGCAAGTCCGTCGGCGAGAGCATCTACAAGTGTATCAAGTCCGCGTGTCCGTCTGTTACCTATTATGAACACGTTACTAGCTGTGATTCTAAGAACAGCCGCGTCACTGTCAAGTTCCGCCGCGGAAGTAAAAGAGGACTGTGAATGATATGACTTCATCCCTTTTAGTATTTATCACCTGACTTAGTATTTATTCTTTTTCCTTCTATAAACCACCCTATATCGTCAGACAGGCATAAGCAATAAGGTGCCTGGAATCTATGTGAAGAGGGCTCGGTTAAGACCCGAGTTTATAGGCGTTATTTAGAGCGGATATACAACATGATAACTAGACTAAACAAGATATCTTGGGTACATGCTATGTAAGAGGATCATCGATATCAAGGTCGTCGAGACCAGGTATACCGCGTTTCTGATTGTCTTGTTCTTGCCCAAGAAATGTCGGCAGCGCATTTGCGTGGATGAGGTAAAAAGATACGACGAGGAGAAGGACACGGCCGGGCTGCATCTGGATAAGTCCGAGAAGAGGAGATAAATGATGCTTGCTGTACAACAATTTTTGGGCCAAAGTTCTCTTGAGTTAATTGGAGAAGGGCTGCGATGAACAGGATTATGGGAAAACGATATGAAGTCGTTATACGAGAATGTTTCGGTATCCTATTTTCTTATAAATTTTCTGTTTCTGACTCGATCCAAAAGTTATTCTGCCTCTGCAGATGGGGCGGTAATTTTCAGGAGGCTTGTGTAGTATATACATTACTGCAAACACCTGACAGGGACCACTGACGACGGAGGTGTTCAGCGGAAGGAGTGCATGCAGGATTCTGAAAGCATAAACAAAAGGATGTCGCGAATCCTACCAGCAGTAGTCCAGTCGCAGGGCGTTTATTGGATGTGGGTGCATTGTGACTGATGAACAAGTGACCTGCAGGCATACAAATGCATCGAAGAAGGAAATACAACATGATCAAACGGTTTGTGCTTATGACACAAAAGTAACACCGGGGACTAATATATATGTCTACATTTGTCTATGTTTGTATGAAGTTTTCCATTAGGACTCCACAAGCAGCAATGGGCTAATGTACCGGCTGGGCGTACAGCTGCGAAAAGCAAAACAAGGAAAAACGTGGACAAATACAAATGGACACATACATTTCCGGTTTCTCGGCGTCTTATATCCTCTGATTCATTTATATTTCATCTATATACTCATATTGCGCAATGTGCAAGCCAGATAGGGCAAAGTGACTCATTTGTCGTCTCAGGAACGTTTATGCTGCTGCTTCCTTTTTTTATGCTTTTTTCGCTGACATATTTAGAAACCGTAGCAATGAATTATGCCACGTGGGTTTATAAAGTACGAAGCACCCGCCGATCCATAGCTCATGTAGTAGAGACATATGAGAAACCTTGACAACTTCCGTTCATTTAATCATATGTAAAGCTACTACTCAGAGATGCATAGGCATCCTAATATTCCCGCATCCGAAATTATCGACTATTCGAACATCATCATTGGTGGCGGGGCAACCAAAAGCAGCAACGAATGAGGCAATGTGCGATCGCGTGATATCATCCAATTTTATAGCGTGTGTGTGGCTTGGTTTGAAATTCCTGCTGCGCTTCAGCTGCGACAGACGAGGAAGGAAGGAAAAAAAAAAAAAGACAGCTCGTTCAGCTTTACCTTTTTTCTACTCTTTCTGATTCAATCTTCCCATGCCTGTTCTCTCACCTCCAACGACCGCCTCTGATCTATTAACAGATGTCATTCGGCCTGTGGATCCTCTGCCGAGCCCGGATCTCTCGGGGGAAGGCAGCCAGACCGACACCAAATTGACAATGATTATGCGATCCTATGTTCTGGGCGCCCTGCGGGAAAGTGAACAAGTAAGTCAATAGTCATCGCTGTACTTTATATTTCTTCTTTCCCTGCTCAAGGTGCCATAAAAACTGAAAGTGAGAGGTTGGTCTTTACACACATAAACACCTATACGTATGTTATCCACGACAGCAAAAGCCCAAAAATCTTTTGAAGTGTGACAACAAGAAAAGCTCTGTGTTTGGAAGAAGAAGAAAAAAAGAAAAAAGACAAGAGGAGGAAAACCGTTTTGGTTTATGATAAGGATTTGACGGAACAGGGAATACTCCTTTTTTTTGTATTTTTTTTTCTTTCTCTCTTTTTTTTGTATATCACGAGCTTGCCGTCTTTGAACACTCTCGTTAACCGTCGTCTAGGGAGATGCGACCAAGTACAAGCAGCTGATTGCGACCCTGACCATGGACCCCACATTGGCCGATGCGCCATCGCCGAAGCGTCTCTATATCTGGATCTCTATCCTCGGTCAATGTGTGTCTCGCCTCGACAAGAACCATGCCCCGCTCGTCGAGGCCATCCTCTCGCTTGACTGGGCTGTGCGCGACGCTGATTTCGTGGATGTCTATATCGAGTTTCTCGAAAACCTCGTCTCGGCGCACGCCTTTTACAGTGTCCCTGTTATGGACACTATTGCTCGTCAATACGTCTATCGTAAGTCACTAGATCCCGTCTAAAAGAGAGGTGATGGTGTGCTTATCTGTATTTTATTTTGCTTAGGACAAACACTACCAAGCTATGCACAAGTGACACGCTCCAAAATATACGCGCGCGCTCATCACGCCGTTCAAAGTGTGCTACGGCTGATTCCCACGAGCGTGAATGCGCTCCACAAGAGCCTCGCCCACATGATTCCTTATCCGCGGCAGCATGTCGCAGCACAAGCGACCTACGCGAAAAACATCCTTGACGTCTCTCGCTACGTGCCCTATCTTCGGAAACAGATCCTCAATATGCTCATCTACCAAATGGTCAAAATTGACGTACGTATATACTACTGCAGATCTAATACAAACAAACTCATATTACTCCGCAGTCGCATATCCAGATTGAACTCGACGAGTTGGAAGAGGAAGTCGAGTTCCACGCTTATTCCATGAACTTTGACGAAGAGTACGCGTCGGACAGTGACTCGGACAGCGAAGACGAATACGACTCGGACGACGATGAACCGGTGGCAGAGCTGAATCGCGAGAAACGCACCCGGCTCGTTCAGAGCATGTCGCGGAAACTCGATGCCATGATGCTCCTCGTATTTCAGTACCTGGAGAGCTACGCCCGCGACGCAGACGCCGCCGAACGAAGCGAGCTCTACTTTTGCCTCCTCGACATTTTTGATCACAACATTCTGCGCACCCTCAAGTCGCGTTACACCCAATTTATCCTGTTTTACTATTGCTCTCTTGACGCCAATGTGTTTGCGGAGCACTTTATGCAGCACTTGATCGACCACATTGCGGATGTCAACCGACCACGAATCACGCGGATCGCATGTGCAGCCTACATGGCCTCCTATGTCGCGCGTGCAAAATTCCTCGATGCCAGCAGCGTACAGCGTGCAGTCAACATGCTCTGCCAGTGGTGCAACCAATACGTCAACCAATTTGAGGCGGATATTGCCGGACCCAATGCGGCCAAGTACGATGTATTTTACGCTGCGATGCAGGCCATCATGTACATTTTTTGCTTCCGTCACCAGGACCTCTTGACCGAGGGCGACGTTGATTCACTCATTGACGAGCCTGCTGCGCCCGTGCAAGATCAGTATACGCCGCTCATTGTCGTGGGTGATCAGGACGCCCAAGCCGCGGCGCGCAAATGGTGCGCCGGTCTGCGAAGCATGCCCCGTCTTGTCATGAGCCGATATAACCCGCTCAAAATGTGTTCGCCCATGGTCGTCCAGCAGTTTGCCCGCCTTGCGCACCAGGCCAACTTTATGTACGTTTACCCGATCTTGGCCAAGAATAAGGAGACAGTACTCGGTGTCCCGAGCGCATCTTCCGCCGATGACGATCAGACGAGTACCAAGGTGCAGGAGCTCTTGACGACCGTGCAATCCTTTTTCCCATTCGATCCGTATACCCTGGAGAGCAGCAAGTCGTACATTGACGTCATCTACCTTGGATGGCAAAGTGGGGAGGGCGAGAGCGACAGCGAAGAAGACGAGAGCGACAGTGAAGATGAGGACGACGAAGAGGACGACGAGGATGAGGAGGAGGAGTCGATGCGTGCTGGTATCACGGCCATGAGCATCAGCCCGAGTCCAAACCACTTTATGGTATAATTCAGGCAGGCTCCTCTTCACTTTGCATTTGCATATATCACCCAACCGCGCACACTCTCACACATACACACCCATCTACTCGCACCACATATCGTATCGCACACACGCGCAAACATACACAAACACATATACACACTCTCTAGTTTTGCATCTTAACCTCACTCTTCCATACAGCCCAGGTGCTCTGAGCGCGCCCTACCATCCAAGTATTCCCCCATCCTTCTCTTGCACATTTTTCAAAAGGAAAAATTGAATAAACGGGATTGTCGATTATCATTTAAAATAGATATAAACAAGGCAAGAGTACACAAGCAAAACAGAAAAAGAGAGTGTATATCATTACTGCTAATATAATGATTAGAATGCTTTTAGAATGATTTAAATGGGATTCGCCTGATGCTGAGGTGGCGGTTTGGCGACTGCAGCAGAACTGTGACGAAAACCAATGACCTCTGGCTTCAAGATGAGGGCGAGGATGATGATAAGCACAAGAAGGATGAGAAAGGAAAAGAAAGCATAGCGAGATCTTCGCCGCCACTGCAGATCGATGCGCTGACTATGTGCGGTGCGACTTGAACTGGGCTGGGAGGGAATATAGGCGGCATTGCAAGCCCATAACGGTGGAAACAAGAAGCCAAAGGCAAAATAGAGAAACGAGCGACGACATGACCTCTGCTGCGGGTCGTTGAGCTTTTCATCCTGACCTTCTCCTTGCGCATCGTCCTCTAGATAATGCGCCTCCCGTGTCAGCTGCTCTGCTTTCTGCCGTAAGCGCGCTGCTAGCCGCATGGAACTTGGTTCTTCAATGAGGGTAGAATCGAGTTCGTCGCGTAAGCCCTGCTTGCGTATCTGCTTGAGAAGTTGCATCCGCTCCAGCAGCAGTTTTTCTTGGTTCTCCGTCAGCGGCGGTTGCTGCTGTTGTTGTTGTTGTTGCTCCTGTCTCCGCTTCTGCTTCTGCTTCTGCTTCTGCTTCTGCTCCTGCTTCTGCTTCTGCTGCTGTTGCTGTTGCTGTTGTGACTGGACCGGACACGGCTCGATCTGGAAGTGATCAAGTCTAGGTAAAGTCGGGGTAGGAATGTCATCCGTGTCGTCTAATTCAATCGTCGTCTCCCTCCTCCGCCTTCGTCGATCGGGATGGCTGAAGGTGTATTGTGGATCGAACAGACTTTCCCAATCATCTTGTTGAGTCCCTTTCAGTCTGTTTTTGGTATTCTCCATTTAGAGAGAATAAAGCAAGATGCGTCAAATAAACCCACACACGCAACACACTCTTCCTCTCCCTTTGGCTAAGCTTTCGTTTCTTTTTGCTTGGTTTCGTTTTGTTATTTCGTGGTTTCGCCGTTGCGTTGCAAAGGTGGCCATAGCAAATAGAAAGAACGGAGAATTATTTTCACTCACTGAAAAAGATGTGCACGTGCCTTTGATTCCATTTTGTCATTGTGTACGTCTGCATGAATTACATATGTCATGCTAAATATGCATAGCAGGCAGAGTCTTGATTTATCATTATGATAAAGCTTCGCTCCGGTAGCTTGTATGCATACATATAGGTTACATCTACATCTACCATGCTAGGATGCATGACCCTAGATCATGATGCACGTATGTATGCTTTCTGCAACAAACACTTGACTGTTGTTAACGCATTTTGGGAAAGGGTTTCTCATTTGGCTCTCATTTGGCTCACTGCTGTATTACCTGATAAACAAACAGGCATGTCAGACCTCTTCAAACAGAAGTGCTGCCATGTAAAATATATAAACCTTCAAAACTGATGCGCGTGTCGAATGAGAAGCACTGCTTCTTCAGTCACGCAAACATAAAGGCCCACCGGTCCTATGTACCTGGGCTACCTTTTTTCCTTATCTCTTCTACTATAAGCGTGAGCGATGAGCTTCCTCGAGCCTGAGTCTTACTGCTGGGGACGACACCGACCATTCACTTCAAGATGGGATGCTGCCATGCCAAAATATTGGAGATATTAAGGATGGCAATGTCCACCATGGTTCAGAGACAGGCCAGCGGGGGTCATTGAGAAAAATATCAGCCATATTTAGACATGGCAGATACATCCTCTCTTATGCTGAAAATGGCCAGGTGCAAACACCTTCTCCTTCTATCCAGCAGAGACAACATGTAAACAACCCAAATCCCAAATACAAGAGCCAGGAACAATGAGCGCACAAGAAGTATATAGAGACGAGGCCTCCGAGCACCCACCACATCCAAGCGCCCATCGTGTCTTCATTCTTTTTCACTCCCTTTCATACTGAACCCCATCCTCAATCACATATGTTTGAGCACGACGACAAGAAATACACATACAAGCAAGCCCTGGATCTCAAGCACCCAACCGTGACACCCATCGCTCAACAACACAATGCACGCCAAAGTGAGTCAGTGCGTTCTGTTGTATAACTACCTGCAGTCTTACAAGATATTTTATGATTAGCCTCCATGAACTTTGTTTTTGATACGGTTGAAGATGCCGGCGGGTTTGGCAAAGCTGTGCTTCAAGGTACAGACGATCGTAACGTATTCAAGCCGGTCGAATCCTTTGTTAGCCCACGCAACGGCGGTCACCTTACCAAGGATTATAGTGAAGGCTGTATCATTCTATGATGCGTATGTATATATTTTCGTATAAAACGGCGAATGCTATCCATACGTCGTATTTTCTCTTTTTCGTTTTTTTCCTAAAACTGTCAGACATAAACACATGATGTGGTGCAAGGACGGAGCTGAGCATGCGCGACCGGCTTGGGATCATCCCCGCTTTTATTTCTCTCTCTCTCTCTCTCTCTATTATTTACTGTTTCTCTCTCCTTTATATTACCTTGCTTGCCAAAAGACCGACACCCCATGTCTTATTATCCGACATCTCCTCAGCAGCATCGTCGCCGTCGATCGTCTGCGCCTCAGGAGAGTCCGTATCATCCGCGGCAAAGCAGGCACACTGGCGGCAGCAGCGGTAATAATAGCAGTAATAATAATGGTAAGAGAAGGTCCTCGGCGGGTCAGGTGTGGTATCCCTATCACCATGACCTTCCGCTGCCCGCCAATGACGATGAATACTATTACGAGGAGCATCCTTCGCTTCACCACGCGTCTTATTACAACGGTCCTGCGGCTGTAGAAGATGAGGTACCGCTTTTAAAATAGGTTATCACAGTATGCCCGACAAATCGGATGTTTTGACCTTCCTTTTTCGTGTTGTGTATATAGCCAGAGTGGTACGACCCTGCTCCACACTCAGTTCCCCACCCTTATCGTCCACGGCAACAACAGCAACAACAACGACAAGCGGTAGCAGCGGCGACAGCAGCAGCAGCAGCAGTACCACCGCCTCCCATCTATGATGAATATTATCACGAGGACGACCCGCAGCCACTCCGGGATCGAGAGCAGGTCGAAGACGAGGATGAAGAAGATGCGGTGAGCCCACAGGAACAACTGGCAGCCGAGAACGCCATTCGGAACCGGGTTCTCGCTTTTCAAGACTCTATCGATCTGTCGCTTCCAAAATCGAGCCGATCTCCTTCCGATGACGAGCTTTCCTCTACTGCCCGACCCTCTTCGTCTGGTCCATCCAATGCACCTCTGCTTCCTCACGAAGAGCAAGAAGAACGCCAACGCCAGCAGCAACAACATATACTCGCGGATGCACATGTGAGAGAAGTCGATCCCCGGACACGAAAGAGACGGTTCTCCTTTGGCAATTTGATGAAACGCATCACGCCCAAAAAGCTTATAAAGATGCGCACCCATGCCTCAATTGCACCGCAGAGAAACATCCAAACCATTGCGTCGACAGGCCCTACCGGAGATGTCCTGAGTGAACAACAGCAGCAGGAAATCATCAACAAACTCGTCTGCCGAGACACTCTCCACCCACCACGCACCTACTCACCTGCGGCGGCCATGATTACTGGGCTGGACTGCATCTGGGTCTTTCGCCTCGTGCAAGACAGACACCACGATATGGATGTTTGGACAGGCTTTGACATGGCCAATCAGACCTTACTCAGTCAGAAGCAGCACCAGCACCAGCACCAGCACCAGCAGTCTTCTTCGTCTTCTGCTGAGGGCGAAGGCATCGAGATTTTTGATTCCCATATTCGACAAGGTCAGCTCCCGGTCCTCGTTATTCCGGAGCGCCAGCTTGGCTATTTCCCGCTGGATATGACCGGAAATCAGATTGGCACCCTTCAGATTGCCTGTTTGCCCAATAATAACGAAGTCCAGTTTGTTTATCGACAGCAGCAGCAGCAGCATGCGTCGCGTTTCTAGAACCTTGTCAACAGCGATAGAAAGAATCACCTAGACAGGTCTCTATATATGTATAAATAGTGGCACCGTCATCAATGCTGTATGTATTAGTACTTTTATTTTGTCATTCCTCTATTTATCTTTCATTTATCAGCCTTGTATCTTTCATTCAGCGAGCTCCTTTCCGCATTTCTTATATATATATATATACCGTATACATGAATCCATCGGCCGTCTAATGCATGGGTTATGTACATATGCATCCCAACACGCCAAGGTAGAGATGAAACTGCACTTGTATTTTGCCTAGCCTAGCCTAGCCTTGCATCGCATGCGCGTGCGGATAGGAAAAGCAAAATAAAGTAAAATGGAGGGGCAAAGGAGAGACTCATGGTCTGAGCATAGAGAAAAAAAATTTCGTGAATAAATAGACGGATGGATGGGCCAGCCCGGTTCGAAATGGAGACCATGGATCAGCAACGTCTTTGTTGATTTCGAAGGTCTAGCGTCCAGGACGTCGTAACAGAGAAGAAGAAAAATAAATAATCGATATGTAAGTCGATGGCAATAAAGGAAGAAGATCCTGATATATAAAAGAGAAGCTCCCCTTTGTTTTTCTCTCTCTCTTCTTCTATTGATTGCATATAATGATATTTAAAATGACCGTACATACTTCTTCTAATTCTTCTCCTCTTTTTATGCGTGCCAAAGCCCAAAGCATTTGGCGTCGAATGATGGCCTGGCTCCCGCCAAAACGCGTTACAGAGCAGGACTTGGCCAAACGCTACAGCAGCCTCCCGCTCCCACCCATATATACGACTACCTCCATATCAGCATCAGCATCAGCATCTGTGCCTCCTCCGGCTGCTGCTGCTGCTGCTGCTGTCAGTGCTCTTTACCAACCTATCATCCCACCGCCACAAGCCCACCATCCGCTCATGACTGACGAGCCGTCCTCAAGCATGGTCGTCATGACTCCTCATCAGGCCAGTTATACCAGTCACGTACCGTCCGTCAGTCCCGCATCTTCCCTGACCCTCTCGTCCTCGTCCATCATGACTTTGGACGATAACAACAGCGACGACTATAATGACGATCCGACCCCACCTACAATGTATTCCAATTTTTACCTCAAGCTTCCTAATGGCCAATACATGGTACGCTGTCGCACGGCTGACCGCAGGATCATTGGCTCCTTTGTGATTGAAGGCCACATGATATGATCTTTTGTCTCCTTTATATCTGAACTCTCTGTAGTGTATACATATATATTTATATATTTACCCGGCGGATGCCGATCTATTTTGTCAGTCTACTTATTTACTCAGCAGCCAATAAATCCTATTCATAAAGGCGATGTGCTCGGCCCACGTCGGGATCGCACGCGGGAAAATGAGGGGCAGACAAAAGCCAGAGTCAGAGCGAGATCAAAAAATATCGCATCAAAAGCGCCGATCTTTTTTTTTTCTTGTTGTTTTCTTTTGGTGTTTATCCTTTTTCTTTTTACATGTCTCAAGAGAAAACACTCGACGAGACATTGTCTGTCAATGTCAATGACGAGCCGAATGAGGCACAACAGAAAGTCATTGTCGAGCATGACGGACGCGCAGCCTGGCTCGTGAGCTTTGGCGGGTTCTGTGTAAGAAACATAAACATTTCATTTGTACCTTTTTTCTTTCTCGCTCTGTATTGGTTTTTTTTTTTTTTTTTTGTATTCCATATTTTATCATTATTGATTGCATTGAACTGACTCATGAATCGGGAATTGTTTATGAATGTAGGGCATGTTTGCTGTGTGCGTAACAAACAGAAAATGCATCCTGCATAAAAAGCAAGAAAGAACAAAAAAAAGACTCATTGTTTGTTTTTATAGTTATGGCGTCAATTACTCGCAAGGTGTATTTCTCAATTATTACAATACGCATGTTTATATCGGCCAAATGAACCAGCTCTCTTGGATCTCGTCCCTCTGCATCGCGCTTTACTTTATCCTCGGCCCTGTCAATGATTGGGTCGTCCGTCGCTTGGGTTACCGTACCATGCTTGCCATCGCCACCATCCTCTGTCCACTCGGCCTCATGCTCGCCAGTATTACACACCAAATCTGGCAACTCTACTTGACCCAGGGCGCTCTCTTTGGCATTGGCGCCAGCTTTGTGAGTTATACATATAAGAATCATACTATGTAAGCACCCATTTGCTCATACAATTCTTTCAGGTCTGGTTCCCTTGTATCGCAGCTCCACAACAATGGTTTACCAAACGCCGTGGCCTGGGCGTCGGCATCACCATGTGTGGTACGTCCTGTCAAACACAGTAACCCACCTTGATCCATTCATAATCTGTTTGTATAGGCAGCGGTATCGGTGGCCTCGTCTTGTCCAACATTTGCAACGCCGCGCTCCAGACGCTCGGGTACCGCTGGGCATTGCGCATCATGGGCTTCATTGTCTTCTTTTTTCTTATTCTCGCGACCTTGTTCGTCAAGCAGCCGCCCAGCCATGTCCAGCCATCGCAGCACAGCTGGCGTCGCATGGGCCGCCGTCAGGCCGCCCTTTTGCGCAACCCACAATTTGGCCTGATGCTCCTTGTCGGCCTCATCACCACCTTTGGCTATCTCGTCCCGTCCTTCTTGCTGCCCTCGTATGCCAACTTTCTGGGCTTGGATTCATGGACAGGAACCAACCTCTCCGCCATCATGTCCGCCATCAATGCCGTCTCCAAGCTCGTCAATGGCTATGCGAGCGACCGTCTCGGTCGTATTAACGTCTTTGGCCTCTGCACCTTTTTATCAGGCATCATGTGCCTCGCGATCTGGACCAACGCGCACACGCTTGCCACCGTCTGGGTATTTGCCGTTCTCTATGGCTTTTTCGGCGGTGGCTACCTCACTTTGTTTCCGGCTAGTTTACCCCAGGTCATCAGCACAACCCGCCTCGCCGACGAAGACGATGATGATCCGGCTCTGCTCATTCCGGCTGCGAATGGACTTCTCTATTTTACAAACCTCTTTGGATATCTCGTGGGCACCCCGATTGCTTCGGCTCTTATCAATCGCACATCCCCGCCGACTTACTTGTACGCCATGCTCTGGGCTGGTCTCCTCATGGCTGTCAGCGGCATCATTGTTTTCGTCTTGAGAGTCATTCGCGTCGGATGGAACCCGCTCGTGAAGGATTAGAAAAGCATCATTGACTTTAGATACCTCATATCAGTAACAGACAGTGTATCATTCTCTTTAATATTAGACTTGCACCAGTACTAGTAATAATATTGTACCTATTATTTTCTAATCTAAAAAAAAATTATCATGTATTAATAAAATGAGCCATAGAAATAGAATAATCAATGACAGATACGTTGGGACAGAATTGCATGAGTGTGTGAACCAAGTAAAAGAATGAATGTGCGCATATGTCGCACGAAGCTATCGTGCCTCATTTGGGTCCGAAATCCCGAAGCGGGGCTACTATGTTATTTATGCCTGCAAGCGATGTCACTAAACAGCAAAAAAAAAAAAAAAAAAATGGAAACGTGCTACGCGCATCAGCCCGATTTTCATTTTTTCATATGTCACTGCAAATGCGACCGCAGGCACGCTCCTAGAACCATTATTCATGACACGACGTCGTTATTTTCTATATACGGCACAAAATGTATTATTCATGCCCGCCTTATAGTATTCTTACCGCGCTTTGACATGTAGATAATGGCTGCTGTGAATTGCTGTATTTATCTCAATGATGTGTTAGTAAGTGTGTTTGTGGCCAACAATAGGTCCCTCATCGAAGTGTGTGAACCCAAAATCAATGGCATGAACTTTATGGTTCAACTCAATAAAGAAGAGATCGATGTGTTTCCAAAAATAAAGGAAGACTGAGTGTGTGTAGCTGTATCTTTTTACACTTGTCGGGAGCAGGCCGACTTGTCATCGTTACTATGTCAGAACCTGTTATATAAAAATGAGTACTTCCTTGTTATTGGCACTCAACTCCCCATGAATCGTCCTTATTATGACCTCTGAGTGTAGTTCATTGTTTATCTCTTCCGGCGTGCAGAACTGAGATAACAATCATCATCCATTATCGGAGAATGGAGCGGTGGGGAAGAGAAGACGCACGGGGACGTGTAACACAAAGCAATATGGAAGAGCCCATCTTGTGCGCAATTGCACCGAAAATATGAAGGTGTCTCGGTTTTCTGATATTCCTCCTCTCTTCCCCTCGTTTTTATTTCTACTTTCCCTTTCATAATGGATGTAAAGAAACCGACGCGTTTGCAACGCCTGGCGCGTTGGAATCCGGGAACCTCGAGCGTTGTAGAACGGAGCCAATCCGCTTCGTCTTCAGAAAAAGCAGCCGCCGCTTCTTTTTTGCCGATCGAACACGAAAATCTCGTTCAAGGATCACTGTACATTGTTCAAATTCACCATGTTACGATCGCACTTTTCGAAGGTGGGATAGAAGAAGAGAAAAACCCACAAGGACTTTGTTTGCTGACGCCATCGTGATCCAATGTGTATATGTGTGCCTATAGGCTGGGACGATGATATGTGCTGCTTTTCCGTATTAAGTAAGCCTCATCCCATCATTTGTCTTTTTCTCTTTTTCTCAAAGAAAAGGCTGACACGTTTTAGGATCGACGGCGGACCCGATGCGTTGGTCAGAAGCAAGGTTCTCATTTATTTGTTTGCAAATGGGAAACAAATGGTAACTGATAGATCCATTCTATTAGATATATCCCAGGAGATTTTGAGGCATACAATGCATTTGACCATGCTGGTAACCCTCCTGTACATCTCTGGACGAGATACCTCCGTGTGAGCGTGCCAATCAACTGGTTTGCGATGTTTGAAGAGGCCCGTCGCAAACAGCGCGAGTGGATGCAATTCAACCGGCCCAGTGAGATTGTCGAGTTGGAACCGCAGCGACCCGAGCTCTACAGCAATCCTTCCACAGCAGCAGCCTCAACCAACATCGTCGACCCGGCACTCCAGTCGTACCCTTCCGTCAGTAGTCTTCCCACCGAATCCAAGCCCTTGGGTCTCATCGATTCACAGATATTCCAGCAACAGCAGAACGGCAATCACCATCGCTATTCGGACGCATCTTTTCAAACCTTTCCCAATCCACCTTCATCACCCGGTAACAGCAACGGCGTCAACCGGGATGCACTTCGCAAACACCTCACGCATCACGACGATGATAAAGTCCAAGTGGATGAGTTTGCTTCTTTCCCTCACGACTCGGACAAGTTCTCCATCCATTCCGTACCCACTTCTCCTTCGCCTCCGAGCGCTGAGCCTGCTCATCGTCATCAATCTGTTTACTCTCCCAAGATAAAGCGGCAGTCAATATCAAGCAGTATATGGAAAAAGTATAATGGAGAAGCGAACAATGGCGTCGCTTAATTCCCTTTTCAGCCTTGCAGTTGTTCTTTGCGTAAATTCTTTCTCTCCTGTCATCTAGCTATTTTCAATTCTCTTTATACATAACAATTGTCAAACAGTATTACTACTCTCGTCTATTTCTTTTTCTAGTTGCAAATATGTATAGTGTGAGATTTACTGTAATACAGAGCAGAGACGCAGAGAACCCTCGGACGCCCCCCAAATTAATTCATATCATGAGCGGGAAACCAAAAGAAGTCTCCTGCATTTCTCTTCTTCACTCACAACGACAACATGAGCGACGATCGGGACCTGGAACGATACTTCTCCCAATCCGAGAAACAGCTTGAAATCGAGCGTGTGTTGCAATGCTTCAAACTTGATCCGTTTGCAGTTCTTGAGCTGCCTTATACCAGACCTGAGCCAAAGCAGCTCAAGATGCAGTACCGCAAGAAAAGCCTCATGATCCACCCCGACAAAGTCAAGCACGATCGCGCCGAAGAAGCATTTGCGCTCCTCAAAAAGGCCGAATCCGAGCTGCAAGATGACGCCCGTCTCAAATTCCTCCTCAGCGTGATTGAAGAAGCCAAGGTGGAAGCCCTCCGCGAGAACGGACACAAGGTCAAGACCCAAGTCGTGACGAACGAAGACGACGACAAGACCGTGCTCGAGTCAGCCACGCGCGTTGATGCCAGCCAATACCCTTTTCTGGGCACGGCCGAGGGTCGCAAAGCGGTGCAGGCCAAGGTCAAAGATATCCTAATCGACATGGAGCTCAGACGTCGAAGGCAGCTCAAGCGTGAACTCGAGGCTGAGGGCGCAGAGAAACGCAAGGCGGAGGAGGAACAGCAGGCCCGGAAGCGCAAGGCCGAGGAGAACAAGCGCTGGGAGCAGTCCCGTGACCAGCGTGTCAATAGCTGGCGCGACTTTCAAAAGAAGGGCGGCAAAAAGGTCAAAAAGGTCAAGCGCACCGGTTTATAAGTCATCATCTTTTGTACATACTTTTTATAATCATATATGAGCACGCAATATATCATCTATACTTTCGCCGGGTTATATCTTCCTTGTATTGGATATCGAATTGTCTGTAGGAGTAATGGACGCCATCTAACGTCAGTGCCATAGCGTAAAGACGCATCCTATACCCGGTATAACCTGCACGTTGTTATCTTGTGACCGATACAATGGCCCACATTCATAATTTTCTGCCTATTATCCCCATTCATCGTACGGGCGTCGTACCAGGTTGTGCCACGTCCAAATGTGCGGTATCAGATCGTACTACTTGGGTCTCTTAAATGTGCAACCTATGCTCTTGACATGATGCGCAATCCATGGAAAAATGCATGCGCCAGATACTATTTTCCCCTAGAAGTAACTTACTGCTGCGTCGGGATACTCGCCGTCCTTGTTAGTATATAACCTCAATTCCCGCGTCACCCCAGCAAATCCCTCGTTTGATTCTATGACAAGTGATAACCTAACTCTTCTCTTTTAATATGTTTTGAAAATGTCAAGGAAAGGAAGAAGTTTGAGGGATGGGGCATGTGAAAAAGTATAGAAGGATGAAAGAAACGAAAAAATAAAGAGGGAGTATTGGTCTCTTCTTTTTTTTTTTTTTACTGGAGGTTACCAATGACGGCCTTGGTGTACTCAGAGTTGGTGGAGCGACCGCCAAGATCAGCAGTGAGAGTCTTGCCCTCAGCAATGGTCTTGAAGACAGCCTGCTCAATGTTGGCAGCCTGGTCGGTCAGGCGCATGTGTCGGAGCATCATGATACCCGAAAGGAGAAGGGCGGTGGGGTTGGCCTTGTCCTTGCCGGCGATATCGGGAGCAGTACCGTGGACGGCCTCGAAGATGGAGGCGTCGCGACCAATGTTACCGGAGGGGGTCAGACCCAGACCACCGATCAAACCGGCGCACATGTCGGAAAGAATGTCACCGTACAGGTTGGGCATCACCATGACGGTGTCAGCGTATAATGAGGGGTCAGCCGTGATCTAGTGGAGGCAACCAAGTCAATCATCCTATCCTATCTCATCTTCCAACCCTAATCTCAATCTTTTTTTCTTTTTTCAAGAAGCACTTACGTGGAGGCAGGCGCGGTCAAGCAGAACCTCGTCAAAGTTGATCTTGGGGAACTCCTTGGCGACGTTGCGGCAGACGTCGAGGAAGAGACCATCAGCAAGCTTCATGATGTTGGCCTTGTGGACGGCGGTGACGCGGGTACGGCCAACGGACTCGGCGTAGGTGAAGGCATAGCGGGCAACGCGCTCCGAGGCCTCCTTGGTGATCAGCTTGATGGACTGGACAACACCGTCAACGACCTCGTGCTCAATGCCAGAGTATTCACCCTCGGTGTTCTCACGGATCAGAACCGTGTTGACATCCTCGTAGGGGGTCTTGAAGCCAGCAATGGAGCGGCAGGGACGCACGTTGGCGTACAGGTTGAATGTGCGGCGGAGGGTCAGGTTGAGCGAGACGTGACCCTTACCGATGGGCGTGGCCAGAGGACCCTTGAGAGCGACAGTCGAGGCGCGCACGCTGTCGATGGCGGTCTGAGGAATGGCGGTTTTGCCGTCCTTGATGATAGGTGTCACGTCAACCTCCTCCCAGTCAATGGGAGCCTTGGCCGCCGCGAAAATGTTCTTGACCGACTGCGAAATCTCGGGACCAATACCATCACCAGGAATGAGCGTCACGGTGTAGTTGCCCTAGTAACACACATGAAAAACGTAAATATAATCTACACTTGAAATATCTATTGTTACTTACGTTGGCCTTCTTCTGACCGTTGAAAGCCTGGGTAATGGTGGGCGAGGCAGTGGTGATGGCACGCACCGAGTTGGTCTAACGAATGGCGTGAATACCATAACCCAAATGACATATATATGGCACGCACACATATATACATACACCCCTCTCTCTCTTCCTCTATCTTAAACTGTTATTACCTTGGCGGACGAGAATGCGGTGGCCTTCAAGGCAGCAGTAGTGGAGCGCGACAAGAACATTGTGTTTTGCAAGGGGTGTTGAAGAAAAAAACAGGAAAGCCTCGGGAGCAGCGGGAAATCCGAACAAAATTTTCTAATGGGCGGTAAAAAACGTTGCCGGGACGCGCGTAATTGATTAGCCAACTTTACAACTCAATCGCGTCCAGGGTCTAAACCAGCTTTCTTATTTCCTGCCCTGGTAAACATTTTGAATTCTACATATGTGATGAGATAATACCGATAAGCATCGCAGCACCAACTCCGTTTCATACCCATACCCCCATATACAGTATACTTCCTAGCAGACATATGAACCATACACAGTGTTTCCAGCAAGTATTTCATTCTCAAATAATAAAATAAATACAACCAATGACGAGAGCTTCACCTTTTGTATTTCTTTTAAACAACCATACCATGTATCACCTTGATACATTTTTATGGGAAACGAGAGAGATTTTTGCGCGGACGAGCATGGTGAGCGAGCGTCAGTCGACCGATCATGTTGCTCAACGAAGAGCAGCCTCGCCTGGACAAATCGAACTCTCATATCGCCCTGTTAGCTCAATTATTTTCTAGAGTGCGTGAACTATATATGATAGAAGAAATGCATGTGAAAAAAGAAATAAAGCCTTATAGACTTCTTAGGGACAGATCGTTGAATGAAAACTACATGCGCTGCAGGGTAAGATTTTTCGAGCTGTTATCTGGAGAAGTCCGAGAGCGACTACTGCAGTAAAATGGCTTGGGATATGCCTTGATACAGCACAAACACATGCTGCCAATATGTGAAAGCGTCTTGATAGTATCTTGAGATACGAGAGAAAAAATGATCGTCCACACCTCTTCACTCAGGAGTCACAAAAAGATCTTCTTGAGTGCATTGATATGAACCTTTCAGTCATCATAACGAAGCACAAGACGGGGATTCATAATGACCTTGTTGGTTTTATATAGGGGAAAAACAAATAACCTGTCTCTCACAAGGTATCGAAAGCGTCTACTTAGATTGGACCCATAAATGCGAAAGGAAACAAATGTGGATTTCATAAACTAACCGCGTGATGCCGCATTTTATGTCCATGTGGGATGTACTACGAGACTATCATAGACAGATAGTGCTGCAGCGGTCGCCTTTCCCAAGTCACGATCAAAAGCAACATCCACACAAGGCGCTCTGCCCAAGATCTGACTTGAAGCTGCTAAGGCTGCCTCAGTCCCCATGCAATGGAGATACCGACTGAAGGCATTCAGGATACGAGCAAAGGAGCGGTTACCGAACCTTATGCTAGTCTTCATGGATCAATGTCGTTATAAAGAGCCATACCATGGTCGATACGGTATATATCTAATAGCGCGGCATTATCTTTGCGTATATCCGCAGTCCTATTCTCATGAGCTCAATCCAACAGAACGGTTTCGACCAGTGGCTGAGAGTAATGAAGTCAAATGCAGCATGCTCCTAAAAACGAAGCCGTGAATGAAAACAGCCTGCCAGCGACATTCCTTCTAAAAGCTTGATACTATGCGACTCGGAACCTTTCATTTGCCATTCTCACCTGTTTTAATGGTGTCGACTCATACTCTCCTGCATTTCTTTTCCGACATTGAAAACGTGAGTATATTGGATGTGCCACTTGGATGCGTTGCTTGCGAGCATAGCCTTGCAGTGCCATAAATACCAAAAAGAAAGACAAGTCTCCCCGATATAATAAGAAAACGGCTTCGATAGATAGTCAGCCTAGACGGCATTACGTCGGCCAAATATGTGGTGTGGTCAGATGAATTGAAAAAGTATACACTCTCGGGTGACAAAGCCATCGGACGAGCAGAATTTAGACCACACATGTTTAGTTGTGTAAACTGGGAGAAGAAGTAAACGTATAAAAGTGATACTAGCAGCTATATCTCTAGCGATATGTAGGATATAAAAAATGTCAGAATTAGTTTTTGGTTGATATTGAATATACAACGGATCTATATTGACTTGGCGATGGTGCTCGTGGTAGCGGCCAACTACGTGATACTGAGTAGTGGTCTTGCAATCTGTAAATAGCGGAGCAGCTGCCGCCGGGATTGATCTGAGCTGAGAATGTTTTTGGCCACCCAACCGAGGAGATCCACAAAGGGAAGGTGACGCTCCGCGAGTTCTTGCGAGCCATTCTCTACTCCAAAGGCTAGAAAGACTTGTTGCAGGACAGAGGCGACCTGTGATCCGCCTCGGAGGAATGTAATGCCTCGCGCATATTCGTTGAAAGTAATGTCGTCACCAGTGACGACGGCGGGCAGATATCCGTAGGATCACAATCATGAAAGAGTCGTCCGGCAGCTATATATTGGGGGCAGGATCGTTGAATGTAGGCGTCGCCAACAAAACACTGGAGATTTTGGACGCCTACGGATGCAAGGAACGCTCCTCTAGCCTGGTTGATGGAGGTAATTTGCGTTGCCAAGGGTGCTAGTGATCGCGTCCAATGTGATAGTGATAATTGGGCGTGCGATCTGTAGATATTGCAGCAGCTGCTGCCATGGCTGATCTGATGCGTTGAGGCGCTTCTTTACCGCCCAAAGCCAGAGATCCGCGAAAGGAAGATCCAGGGCATGGGCGCGACGAATAGCTTGGTGCTTCGCTTTCTTTGCAGCGATGTAACCCGACCGCACCTTGCTGTGTCGTCGCCACCTCTTGTTAAATGAGCTCGGAAGATCATACTGGTGCGTGCTTCCCAGGTCCCTGCGAAAATCTTGCACTGAGCAGAAGTCATCAGGAGACGCGTAAGTTCTCAGAAGGTGTTCGAATATCAGGATGTCCATTATTAACGCTCGACTGTCCTGGTCCAACCTCGGGGCTTCTTGCAAAGTAGTCGGCGGCGTCTTGAGAAGTTCCTCGATGCAGAGTTTCATTGCGAGTTCTTGAGTCTGGCTCATTGCTGCTGGTCTTACACTGAAGAATATAGAAGTTTGACGGAAGAAAGAAAGGAAGAACTGTTTGGAGAAAAGGGTGAAGTCCCAATTTTTATGATCAGCCGAGAACAAAGAAAAACAAGTCTCCAATAACTTTCGCCCATATTGGGACGGACACCCTCTTTGTTCGCTCTGGACTAGACTGAACGTGATGCAGCAAGAGTATTGCTTCCTTCATGATACTTCGAAGTCATTATTCGCCGACTAGGATGTCCTTATCCCGAAGGAAAAAACAAAGAAAAGAGCGCGCTGCTAACACTCCGTTCCTTTTTAATTCATCAAGGAATTTCGAGTCGTCCACCATCATCCTAGTTCATACCTGTAGTCATCCTTACGTACTCCGACATAATTCAAATCATATCATACTTCATATGCATTGTTTCGCATCCATTCGTTGTGTTAGATTTTGCGGATACATGTACTGAATAGCATCATATGCTTTTGATTTATTCGTCGTTCTTTTTTCTTGATAAAGTATTTACAAAATACGGTCAACCATACCGATGCCCTCCTTCTCAACCAGCTCAATGATGGGATCGTTGATCTCGGGCGTCATGGGGGCAAGGACACCCTTCTGGGTGATTTTGCCATCCAGAATGAGTTGCGTTGCAATACCGCAAGGCACACCGACGGTCTTGGCCATGGCCGAGAATCCACCGGGCTTGCCGTACTCGATCAGAGTCGAGGTGCGCGTCTGTTGCGTGCCATCCTTGAGCTCGATCTCGAAGCGGTGCTGCAAGAACACCATGTCGCGCTCGCCCTCCTCGTACTGCATCTTCTCCTCGAGGGTGGCGCAGAATGTGTCGAGCAGGCTGTTGCGGCGGTGCACCTTAGCATCATCCGAGAAGAAACCGAGCCAGCGCATGCCGTCCAGGATAGCGGCCTGGTCAGGGCTGTTTTGGATACCAGTCTTTTGGATAATTGCGGCCTTGAGCTCCTCGGCCGAGGGGTTCTCGAGACCGACGGTCTTGGCAACGACCTGCTTCCACGAGATTTCGGGTGCAGAGGCCGTCAGATGGGCCTGCTCCTCCTCGCTCAGGAAGCCAAGGGTGACGAGGGCCTTTGCGAACTGGGGGAAGCCATCGTAGCGGATCGAGCCACGGATGATGGTCTCAGCCTCGGGGATGTTGTAACGCTTGTCATAAGGGGTGGAGTCACGGTTGCCGTAGCCCACGAACGAGTAGCCGGGGTAGCCGGTGTTAAGCTTGCGGACAGACTCCATCAGCTCAGGGCCGGACACCTCGACAACCTTGCCCTTCTCAAGGTAGCGAGCCGTATTCTTCAATGCGAGCAGGACACCACGCGCGGACCATGAAAACTTGTAGCCGAACGGGTTGTCCGAGTTCTCGGGAGCGGGGAGACCGCCGCAGAAGGAGATGAATTCCTTGAGCTGAAAAAGAATATCAATCAGTATATGCTTACTTCGCCTTGTTTATTCATTTGCTTACCTTACCACCCTCCTTGTGGACCTCATCGATGGTACGGACAGCGTACAGGTGGTCGATACCGGGATCCAGACCGATCTCGTTCATGACCGTGATACCAGCATCCTTCGCACTATTTACATATATATATATATATATGAATAAGCATAAATGCTCTTTATCTTTTCTCATTCAACCAACTTACGCTTGGTCAAACTCCATCATGGCGGGCGAGACATAGGAGGTCGTGACAACATCCTTCTTGTGCTTGACAGCAGCAGCGATCACCTTGGCGTGGTAAATGTAAGGGATCAAGCTAGAGTATAATAAATAAAGAGAGTAAGCATCTTTTTCTTTTGCTTCGCCTTTCCTTATCCTTTCTCTCTCTCTCTCTTTCTGGTTTTTACCTGATGGCAATGTCGTGCTGGGCAACAAGATCCTCAATCGCCTTGTCATCGTTAATGTCGACCTGGACAGCCGAAGCAGCGGGGTAATCCTTTTGCAGAGCCTGAGCGTTGGCGAGAGTACGACTGGCTATTTTTTTTTTTTTTTTTTGAACAAATACGTGTGTTATTAGAGACATGTCACGCGCTTCTTCGCTTGCTTGCTTCTTCGCTTGCATATTTGCTTATTCTGTATATATTTCATAACATATCGTACCAATGGTCAGCTTGTTCTCGGGACGGCGCAGGACGTATTCAACAAAAGGAGCGGCAACAAAGCCGGAGCCAAGCAACAAGATTTTCCTACCCAAAAAATATCAGTAAAAATCCCCACGAAAGACACGTTTTGTTTTCATTCTCGTTATTACTTTTCAGCCATAGTAAAAGAGGATGAGACAGGAAGAAAAAGGGAAACGTAAAAACGCGCACAAAACGCCAAACACTTTACGGACAGTTTGGTGTCAATTCGGAGATTCTTTTATTTCTGTTTTAGGCCGTATCTGAGATGGTGTCTTGTCATTGGCTGATCTGACTTGGACTTCCCCACGCTTTCAGGTTTAGACTCGAAATCATTTCGATGACTCTCAGACTATGACATCTGCATTGACGGATACGGATAGACACAAGAACCATAATAAGGCATAATAGGGTTAAAGGATCGTAACACCAATTGTCTCTCCCTGCTATTGAACTGTAGTCGATTATATTAATCACTGTTGTTCACATTGGTTGCAGCATGTGCCTTTGTATGGGTCCGTCTCTCTCCTGCGATATGAATCCGGATTATGAAGAGATCTATAGTATATGATGCCCAAGTCGTATGCAATGCTGTACTGATGAATTATTTTGGCACGATTATGCTTGTAGAATGCGGTCACAAATTTCTTTATCTTAACGAGAAGATGCATATAATTGACTGGGAGCTATACGCTCTGATATTGGCTACTGACCATATGCGAAAATGGCTCCATAGCTTGACATGCTGATACGTATACATTTGTTTCTTATATCAGAATATATCGCTGCTTCTATTTACGTACGAGTAAAGGAACATAATAAGCATTTTCTAAATCTTTGTATTTCTGCAGTACGTAATATGCTCTACGTAAATATTCAGCATAATCAGCAACATCACGGGAAAAACTTCAAGTGTCATGAAAATGGCCGTGAGCTCTTACTCATGGTAAACAGCAGTACCAATCGGTAGCCTTGCTTTTACTCATTGGTGCTGCTTCTTGTTTGCTTGTTCTTCGAGACATACGCCTACGTATAACGAAGCTTGTGAAGAAGACAGTCGTAGTAGGAGTGGTTCCACATATTGGTAGGACTGCTTACGCTTCTACGCTTCGGAAGAGATCACATAAGGGATTCACCGAACAGAATCCACCGCATCATATACTTCAGAGAAACCCACGGAAGCTAATAGAAAGGAGTAATGAATGCCATGCTTTGTATTGCGGCCAGAAAACAAGCAAACGCCCCACATTTCGTACCATTCTTTGTTTGCAAAATCTTGCGTGGACCGGTTTCTAATCACATATATAAATCCGCTCAAGCAGCTTCACCTCATCGCACACGATAGCACATTATTATTATGACAAATCTAACGGCTCTCATCGCCATTCTTGCGTCACTCGCTGCTCTTGGCCAAGGTAAAAGAGACACAAGGAAGAATCGCATATTACATGTCCTAACGCGATTACATATGTACTAGCGGCTGACAGCTGCAGCAAGGATGTCAAAGTCAGCTCGCAAGGCGATCTCGATGCCATCAAGTCATGCAAGGAGTACAAGGGCACCATCACCATCGACAACACGCCATTGGAGCAGCTTCGCCTCGAAGGCGTCCAGACCCTTCAAGGCGACTTGCTCGTACAAAAGAATGAGGCGCTCCGCAGCTTCAGTGCGCCCCAACTCCAAGCCGTGCAAGGTCACCTCAAGATCCACACCCAGGTTCAGATGAACAAGCTCGACATGCCGGCTCTGACCGAAGCCAAGCAGCTCACCCTCGCCGTCCTGCCTGTCCTCGAGCACATTCAATTCCCTGCCAAGCTAACCAAGGTTGAGGACGTCCGCATCGAGGACATTCGTGCCTCAGGCATTGACGGCTTTGAACCTGCATCGCTCAACTCGCTCACGCTGACAGAAAACAGCTATATCAAGTCATTCAAACTTTCCGTTCAGGAGCTGCTGGGCAGCCTCTATGTCACTGCCAACGGCCATGATCTCGCGTTCGAAGCGCCTGAGCTCACCTCGGTCCAGAATGCCACCTTCCGCGACCTTGCCAGTCTCAGCATGCCCAAGCTGACCCAAGTCTCCTCCGATATCTCGTTTCATCAAAATGCCTTTGACAAACTCAATCTCGATAGCGTCCAGCTCATCGGCGGCACACTCTCGATCGCCAACAACGACAAGCTCACCGAGACCTCGCTCAAGTCCGTCGAGCGTATCGGCGGAGCCCTGTCCATTGGCAATAACACCCAGCTCACGGCTATCAGCGGCTTCCCCAAGCTGAGTGAGGTAGACGGTACGGTCGATGTCGCTGGCGGCTTTGATCAGTACGAACTTCCCCAGCTGCAGGACGTCCGTGGTGGCATGCGTATCCAAACCACCAGCTCGCGCTTCCCTTGCCCCGACACGGAGAAAAAGCTCAAGATGACCAACGTCGTCAAAGGCAGCATTTGGAGCTGCCAGTCCAGCATGAACGCCAACGACTTGTCGCCCACTGTCGGTCAACCCAAAGGCGGGAGCATCAGCGGTGGGTCAAACGGCGGCCCTAACAGCAACAACAGCAAAGGCAGCAGCAACACGAACCAATCCGCTTTGTCGTCCGCTTCGTCCCTGAGCGCGCACGGATCATGGCTTGCTCTTGCCGCGGGTATTGCCTTTGCCGCCGTGTCCATGTAAGAACAGAGCAATTCGTAGATAGCCCAGCGCTTCCTCTGTCTCCTCTCATTTCTTATCTTCTTTTTTTTCTACTTAAACTTTCCTACCTGTATTTAACTTTCCCCCTTATTCAATGCAATGCGAAATACAACAAATTTTGATGAGACAACCAAGCGAGGTGGCGCAGCGCACGATGGTCTATGGGTGCCCTGGAAAGGTCACGTTCTCTGTCCAAACCGAGACACCACATTGTCGCATATGCAAGGGAACAATACAAGGGAACCACACTTATTATATAGTAGCATATCCAGCGCTGCACACGTGTCTTGATGTACTGCGGAAGTATTGCGGAAAAGGGGAGTTTTCAGCAATTCGCATCAAGCAGCAGCGACAGCGGCAGCTCGGCCAAGCACGCCGCGGGCATATGCCTCATTCAGGTTGCATCCCAAATCGCTGCGCTTACTTACTTTTTTTTTTCTGTTCGCTGGTTCGTTCCTTGTTGCTGGTCTTCGCTCCGCCCTACTCCTTAGATTCCCTTTTCCTTCTGAATTCCTGTCTCTCTCTCTCTTTCGCTTCCCCACTTTTTTTCCCCTCCACTTCTCTTTTTTTCTTCGTCCCAGCCTTCTCTGTCAAGGATGAACCAGGACGAACTCTCCAGAAGCTACACTGAGAGCATTAACAGTGCGTGGCTTGACGAAGCTAATCAAGACAGGAGGAGCATGGATGGCCTTTCCAGGGCAGCCTCACGACGACCTTCATATACCAACCTCTCCACCTATTCCAACTACGCCCCAGTAGAAAACCTCCTCCGTCATCCGTCCAACATGTCAGACATCCATGGTCTTCCCGATAACGCCTTGTCGCGCACCACCACCTCCACTTCTTGTCCTCCACCCTCCCAGCAACAAGATTCGTACGACGTCGAGCCGACTCCGCTACCCAAAGTGCAAATTTTTATCATTTGCATCATCCTCTTTAGCGAACCGCTGACTTCAACCATCTTGTTCCCGTTCATCTATTTCATGGTAAGTAAAAGAAAAAAAATGACATCGTGATCCGATCTATGCATATTTGGTGTATGTATGAATGCATGTGTGTGACTCACCGGGTCGTAATATGCCATCCCATAATTATAGATCAGGGATTTTCATTTGTCCGACGATGAAAAAGAAATTGGTGCCTATGCAGGCTGGATCAGTAAGTTTTCTCTTTTTTAAGGCCGAGCGTGTGTATATGCGTTAGTGTGGCACAGAGCGAAATGCGCGCGCCGCAGCAAGCTTTTATATTAATAATAATCCGAAATAGCCTCTGTGTTTTTCCTCGCTCAGTTCTGCACCGCCTTGATCTGGGGCCGTCTCTCGGATCGTCATGGGCGTCGTCCCGTGCTCCTCACAGGCCTGATTGGTAATTCACTCTCCTCTTGCTCATTTGGTCTTTCCAAATCGCTTTGGTGGGCCGTCGCGTCACGAGCACTGTGTGGCGTACTCAACGGCAACGGCGGCGTCGCGCGTTCCATGCTCTCCGAGATCACGGACGAGACCAACCGCGCGTTTGCATTTTCTTTGTTTGGCTTTTGCTGGGGCATCGGCATGATTGGTAAGCTATCGAGTAGCACAAAAACGGGTCCCAGAAACAAAAGCTAATCTTTTATCTTACTTTTCATTTTTGTCAATTAGCGGGTAACGTCAAAGAAAAAAAAAAGAATCATGATGGATGTTTTGGTTGACGCTTTGATGAATGTTACTCTTTGATTCCATATAGGACCAGCACTCGGTATGTCCCTGCGTCCTCAACTTTATTTTTTTTTTCCTTTTTCTCACCCAAAATGTTCTATTGCCATAGGTGGCTTCCTTTGTAATCCGGTAGACAACTTTCCGTCCCTGTTTGGCGGAAACGCATTCCTGAAAGAGTATCCGTACTTCTTGCCCTGTTTTGTTTCCTCCATTGGGTCTTTGGTCGGTTTCGGCCTTGGCTTCTTTTATCTCAAAGAATCCAACCCATCCGTCCTGAGACGCAAGCAGATCCACAGCCATGCCCTTACGCAAGACGAGCGCGAGGCCTTGCTCGACACGACCGATAGCAAGTTTACCAAGCAGCAGCAGCCTGCCGGTTTGTCCTCGATCACTAAGACATCGTATATTTGCATCTTGACCTACTCGTAAGTGTGTGCGGGTTTTCGTGAGGTCACGTACTCAATCATACACGCACATATGCATACAATCATTTATATAGAATTTTTGCGTTTCACAGCATGGTGTTTGACGAGGTTATGCCCCTTTTCTTTTCCACGCCAGCGTACGCGGGTGGTCTGGGCTTTGGCACGCAGGAACTCGCGCGCGCGCTCTCCTTTGCAGGTTTCTTGCAGCTCATTTTCCAGTTCTACTGCTATCCATGGGTCAATAAACGCTTGCCCAGCCTGCAGATGGTCCGCACCGCCTTTCTAATCTTCATTCCTTGCTACTTCGTTTACCCCGAACTCACCACCGTCAAACATTGGTTCGATGCTGCCGGCTTCAGCCTATGGCCTTTTCGCGGCGTGTACATGTCCATCCTCTCGTTCCGTAACCTCGGCAACTGCTTTGCGTTCACGAGCATCATGGTCCTCGTGAACAATTCGGCCACCGAACATAATCTGGGCATGGTCAACGGGTAAAAAGAAAACTAGAGTGGATTATGTCAATTTGCATCATGTTCTCCTATTTGCGTCGCAGCTGACCCTTCTGTTTCTCGTTTTATGATTATTAGTGCACTGCAGACTTGTCTGTCTCTGGTGCGCGCCCTTGGTATGCCTATTACGTCATTTCTTCACTGAATTAAGCTCGTTCGTACTAATACCTATTTCATTAACCATCCTATAGCACCAACCGTCGGAGGTACGATATGGTCGATCTCGCTCCGTGAAGGCAACGCTTTCCCGTTTGATCGGCACTTGATCTATTACGCCATCGGTATCCTCACGATCATTAACCTCGCGCAAAGCTACAATATCCCCCAGCATCTTTCACTGGGCGGACGCAAGAAGGTGCAACCCTCGCGTTGCTAAACATAAATGTTCTTTTCTTCGTATATACAATACCACCTTTAACAACCCCTTCCATTTGCACATTCTTCATTTATAGAAAACAAAATAAATAAAGACAAAAATATATATAGTAGTGTAATGTAAAAATATAAGAGGATTTAAGTTGGCTTTCCCCATTTTTTATAGAAAAGATTGTTGCGTGTATGTATACTCATATTACTTTAGGCAGTCATATAGGGACGTGTATATACAAAAAGAATAGAAATGAGAGGAGGTTGGTTGTATCTACAATGAAGCGGAGGAATATAAGAGAAAAAAGGGGGGAGAGGTACGTGTTTTTAAGGGGCATGGAGTGCTTTTGCTGTGATTTAGTTCTGTATGTACGTATGTGTATAATTGGGGATGGCACGCTCTTGAGAGAAAGAGAGGAAAGAAAGAACTTGTATGTACGAAGAGTGGATATAGTAAAGAGAAGAAAGCGCGGGAGAGTGCATTGCTTTATACAGCGCAGGTGGGCGTGACGCTCAGGCGGATGGTGCGGGTAGGGTTGTCCACGATCAGGGCCTCGAATTCGCGCGACTTGTTGGAGTGCAGGTAGTCGTCCATGATATATTCCCCATCGAGCGACGACCGGCGAAAGATCGTACGCCAAGACATTCGTCTTTGCTTGATAGAGCCCACGAAGGAAACTGAATCGAGCGAAGCTGATTTTTGGGAGATACCGGAGGAGGACGAAGAAGACACGCGAGTGTGAAAGAACTTCATGTTATTCGAAATAAGACACAGAGAAAAAGATAGAAAAAGAGCTTAAAGATATGTATAGAATTTTAGGATGACCTGATGCTGCGCTCGTCGGGTGGGGTTTATATAGCAAACCAGATTTGTCTGTGTCCAAAAGGGAGGAGATATTGCGCGCAACGAAACTAATTCAGCACCAGTAAACAAAAACATTGGTGGATGAACAAGTAATGCAGGGCAAGGGGGGGGGTTGTTTGTGAAGGCGGGAGAGGAAGAGCGCGGGGACTGAGAGGGGGTATGTTAGGCAAACCCTTGATACATTAAGAAATAAGGGGGGGGGGCATTCGCTTCTTCTCTTTCTTTATAACTATAATATGTATCGGCTCACAGTATTCCTCTACACACATACACTTGTATATATCTCCCTCTTTGTCCGTGGTATCCTAGGAGCCATGGACAAATTACCCTAGAGATACGATCACCATTATAATCCGAAAAAAAGTGGGGATCGAAGAATAGAGCAAGAATAATTAGAAGGAGCCTAAATAAAAAAGAAACTTTTTCATAGAAAAAATGGCGGTTTCCTCCCTGCCTTGTACTGTGTTGAAATAAATCGAGAATACGACGGTACGAAAAAATGCGAGTTTAGGAAGGTGAAAGAAGAAACATCGGACCGACTGTTGTTATCAATATGTAGATACCATGCTTCTTTCATTCATCTCCCATTGTTACATGGTAGTGCACCTACATTTTACTTTTAGGGACTAATGTCCGAGAACCGAGGAGGAAATACTATGCCTTTAAGCAGGGTCTTCCTGGTTCTCTGGCTCTTGAAGTCGAAATTTTCCTTTCAACATAGAGAGGAAGACGCCTCCGAGTCAACGAGGCGAATTAAGTGCGCCAAGTGCGCCCCGGAAACCAGGCCCCCTTACATCGGATCAGCTGTTCATCATGTATTAGGGTTGGCACGCGCAGAATGCGAAGAAAAGAAAATTGAGATGGACCTCCCAAGGGACGTGTGTTGGCGTGTATACAGTGTCTGTTCTCCTCTCTTTTCAGAAATAGGAAAAAAGAGGGCGGTTGGATAAACATTTCATAAAGCACAAACAATGAGCGCGATGGGGAAAAGTCTCCCCTTAAGCTGCAAGAAGTATTGCTCTCACACGATACAGTTTGAAAAGGGTCGCACCCTTCCTTCTTTAAAAAGTGCCCCCAAGGCGGGTATCATGATAGTTAACGCGGATGGCTCGGTCATATACTATAATCCTTGTTTTCATGTACTAGTTCGATTATTTGATAGGCCGCACCACCAGGGTCATGTTGGGATGCGGACGCAGGGTGATGGCTTGACGTTTTCCGGGCATGTAATCGGGTGCTTCGAGAAACTCAAACTGGGTGATAAGAACGGCAAGGAGGATCTTCATCTCGAGCATGGCAAAGCGGTTGCCGATGCATTGACGGCCACCGGCCAGGAAGGGCATGTACTCGTACGGTCCCGCGGCCTGGGCGGCCTCCTCTGTCCAGCGCGAGGGACGGAACTCCTCGGCATCGTCGCCCCAAATGTTCTTGTCGTGGTGCATCACCATTGGAGGGATAAATATGCGTGTACCCTTGGGGATGTGGTATGGACCGAGCACGACGTCCTTGTCCGCTATACGACTCGTCGTGGGCACGGGCGGGATGAGACGCAATGTCTCCTTGCAGACGTTGTTGAGGATGGGTAGCGCGTGGATGGTCTCATACGCAGGGATGTGAGCCTCCGCGGCATCGACATGAAGTGGGTCGCGACTCTGGAAGAGCGGGTGGTCGAGCTGGATGGGGTCAAATACGGGCGCGACCTCGTCACGCAACTGTTTTTGTACGTCTTGATCGCGTGCCAGTAACCACAGGCACCAGGACAGGGACACGCTCGTGGTTTCGTGTCCGGCCGCCAAAAAGGTAAGGCATTGATGTCGCATTTCTTCAACTGACATGCTGCCCTCGGACGATTCGATCATGAGCGCGAGGATGTTGTTTGGTCGGATGCCCTGCTTCTTTTGCTCGGCTGTGCGCTCGACGCAGGCTTGCACTACCTCCCGGCTGCCTTCATCCAGCCATCGCAGGGCTTGGCGCAATTCTCTACATAGTTATTGGACATCAAAGCGGTATGTTAGTGTCATTAGATAGATAACTGAAAAGCGAGCGTACCTGTTACGCTTCGTGGGAATATGCTGCAGGATGGGAAAGAACATGGCCAAGAAACGTAAAATGCTCTGATTGTCGTTGGAGCCAAAAATGCTCATGTAAGCACGACTGAGCTTATCCTCACCGTGACCTTTGAGCGAGTTGAACGGATGGCCAAAGCCAGCCAGGCCAATAACGTCCAATGTCGCCCAACTCAAGTCGTTTGCCACATCGAGTGGGGCATCGTAGTCCCGTTCGCTCTTCCAAAGGTTGGCGAGCTGAACGGCGGGCACAGTCAGCATCGGGACCAGATCCCGGAGAGTATGGACAGAAAAGGCCGGGTTGAGCATTTTGCGCTGATGGCGGTGGGCGTCGCCCTCAGCAACGAGCAAACCGTTGCCAAGAAACTTGGCCAGAAATTTGGAAGCTTCGGGGGTCTTTATGAAATCGTATTGCTGCACCGTCAAGACTTGTTTTAGCAGTACCGGGTCCGAGATGAGTACGCGCGACTGATTCCATGTACTGTGGTACCGCAGAATGCCCCCGTACTTTTGCGCCCACCTTTTATGCGGCACAGCAGCCTAGAATAGCGTTAATGAAAAAGAAAAATTAAAGAAGTATGTTCTGCTGTTTACCTCTTCGCGAAAGATCTCGACAAAGTTGCCACTAAAAGGAATCCATCGATTCACGGGCGGGCCAGGGATTTTGCTAATAGGATCAAGATAGAGTCGATAAATAATGTAGCGCGAGACGAGGTAGGTCGCTGTGCTCAAGACACCGAGACCCGCCACGGCCTGTCTCGCCGACGCAGGAATGTTGTTCTGATCCAAGAGCCGTTGAATCAGCTTTTCGGCCTCTGTGAGTTTGTCAAGCGTATTTTGAAATAACACCTCCATGGGAATGCAGAACAGAAAAAGAGCGATTGCATGGCATGGGTGTCGCCATTCGCTCAGTTTTATTTATTTTTGAAAGGGTCATAAGCGCGCGCCCTCTCCGAGACAAAAATGGTAGCATGACGAATGCGAGTCGAGAATCACGGTCTATTATTTTTCCTTCCTTCAGCCGCCAAAGTTATTCTGTCTATAGAGCTAGGAGTGTACCACGATTTGAAGACAACAACGACAACGATGTTAGCAACAGCAAATGAAAGCAACAATATCGGAAATAAAATTCATGAAAAACGTGGATCAGGCACCTGCAGCATAAAAGAAAACGATTGCAGCTGTATGGATTATGTAAGCGTTTTATTATGCCCCTTTATTTCTTGCTTTGACTGGCTCTTCCGAAACACAGTGAAAAAGCATGTTTGCGGCGGAGTGTAGTTATGCTGCGGCTGCATGCTTCTGTCGCGTGTGTGAATTAGCAGGATCCGGGGATGCCCACGCGTACTTGCTATTTTGGGGATCCAGTCAGCCACAACCAGGGCGATTTCGAAAGGGAAAAGTAGGTTCGAGCTGGTCCGAAGATTCCAGCACGGACCACTTTTAATGACGTATGACGCGTCAGTGATCCTTGATTTATGATCTGTACTTTCCGGCCCAGGGCCTTATGCCTGCAGCTATAGCGGATGCAACGGCGAGTCAGATGCAGTAATCGCAACTGGTTCACTTCTGCTCATGCCACACTTGATGAGAGAGAATTGAGTTTTTCAGCCATTTTACGTAGCAAAAATGTAGTTTTTTTTAAGAAAAAACCATTCATTTCGGACGGTGATATAATAAGTTCAGCCGGGATCAGTGTCTATGTAATAATAAGAGAAAAAGAGACAGTAAAGTATCGTCGTCACATCCACGGAAATACGTCCGGAGTTTATATTACATTTCATTAAGATAGTTGATACGGCCACCCTCTCCGTGGTATGTCGGCCACTCCCTCACGCGCACACACCCCTTCCAAATAGAGGTTGTGTTGAATGGCAGCACTTGTTGCGTCCCAAACAAGCCTTCGCGTACAGCTTTTTCTCTTTTTCTCTGTGCCGACTACGGCATTCTCTGCATATATGATCTGTCTCTATGAAGACGTTGACATAAAATGGGGGAATGACTACAAGCGTGACAAAAATTTTGTCATTTTACTGTTTGACTCGCCGCTGCTTTCTTTTTGGCACGCATGTGGTCTTTGTCACTCACGTAGTCAGTTTTGGCACGGACGTAGTCACTTCTTCTTATAAATGTACTAACGCTGTCTGTATAAAAAGAGTACGACTTTGTGATTATATTGTGTATGATTTATCGATGGGAAAAAGAAGGAAGAAATCTATATGTGTGCGTACTTCAAAGGCATTTGATTTAAATATCACTCTTCAGCGCTGCTGTGGTCTCCATCAAATGGGTGACATCCATCGCCAAAATCTTTGCCTGCAGAATATTGACAGTATAGTCAGTCGACATTTCGGACTTGCTATTCTCTATCACTATGTCATGTACAGAGCGCAGTGGAGGGAATGAGCAAGCTGATATGCATGTATTAATGTTGCGGGTATTAATGGTCGAAACTGAGTGACGAACTACGTATGCGAGGAAAGAACTGGGCATTAACGAGATACTCGCGGGGTGCCCTGGCCTTGTGTCAGGTTCTGTAGATGTTGGCGAACGAGTGAACTCGAATTAGCGGGCTCGAATTCTTTACGGAAGGCGAAGACATTCTTCCAACATAGTGGAAAGTTTTCGTCCTTTCCCAGGACCTCTACGATGGAAGAAATCATCTCATATCTAGTTAACAGAGGCGAAAGATTAGACTCTAGTCGAAGCACTTGCGCCTCTACATTCAGGGGCGCTCCACCCGGCTACGTCTGCTAATTGTATCAGATGAACATCACCCTCAGATAGTATATCGTATCGCCAGGTATAATTTGCAAAATACATTACAGGAGGTAGCTACATACTAAGAATATGTGGTACATTAAACACCCCGTATAACAGTATTTTGGTTCATTATAAGTGTTTAATACATTATTACATTAGGCGATCTCCACGGCACAAATAGGGTAACAATGAGAACACCGTGAATGACCACAACAGTCAGCACTTGTGTCAGCTCCTAACAAGACTATCCATGATAATATGTATTCACATAAACTTGGGTTCGGTGGTGGTGCAATCAAAAAGATAAGGTAGAAGGAGGAGATATGTGTAGTATGATGAGTGACAGCTTCTCTTTTTAGGGGAACTATGGGCGCATGAACTACGTTGATCACAAAAGAAGATTGATAAAGGAATGCCTGTTGTGAGTGGTGTATGAACTGATAGAGAGAGAGAGAGAGGGAGGAAGGAAAGAGTGATAGAATGGTCATTGGGGACGATGCATGTTAGCATAATGAAATATTGAAATTAGTTAAACTACAGCGGCAACCCCCAGGTCTGACACCCCGTGCCATGCATGTCGAGCGATATGAATAAAGAAAACATCTATCAAAATGCCACATACACCATGGTCTTCACCGCTTGTAACGAACATAAAGAGACGTGACGCGAGCGGAGAAAGGATGCAAAAGCACGGGAAATCCATGAATCACAATGATAAGGTAGATACAGTGCTGGAGATTAATAAGACAGGATAAAACTACAGTATATAAATGACACAGAATTAGTATGAATAGAGCTTCATTGCTACCAGAAGCAAATGATGCATTGATCTAAGCAATCAAAGAATAAAATAAAACACGGGAGTGCAGTTATGCGAGAGGTGTATGCCATCTGGGTTTCAATTAAGTGGGGTGCAAATGCAGCAGTAAAGCCCAAGGTTTCCATTCCTTTTTATTCACACTTTATATCCCATGACGGACTCAAATCAAAACTACAGCCACTACGAGGGTCGTCAAGGTAAGCGGATAAAAGAAGAGTTATATCCTGTGAGTTACTGGTTATTAATATTATTATGACGCAGAGATTACCGACTACATCACCCAAACAAAACATCCAAAGTTCGACAAGTTCATCGCTAAATACAGTCGCGAAATGCCTCTCTGGTCGTCGAGCTGTGCAGACACCAGCATCGATAGTCTTCACAATATATGGACATCACGTTTTGTTTCCGAACTTCGGTATCTTAAACTCACGTGCGAGTACCGCAAGTTTCGTTCAGTCTTTTCGTGTGAGTACGCATACTTAATTTTCTTTTCTCTTTTCGTTGATTATCCAGAGGGCCCCACTCTCTGAATAAAGACCGTCGTGCATATTGGGAAGACGTTTCGCAAACAGAGCGGAGATCTTTTGCGATTGGACGCAGCATACACCAGCTCAAGCGTCAATACTCTAACCAATTACGCTGAGACGGCGCGAACGATGGCAAGCGTCGTGCAACAAACCACGATGACGCGACTGAGCAAGCGAATGCGTCCACTTGATGACAGCGGTCAGGACGACGCTAAAGGGGATGGTGGTGAAAATGACAGCGGTAACTTGGAAGGAAAGGCTGTCAATATGGACTCTCAGACTTTGAACGGCAACGATGCTGATGTGCAGGACAGTAACAATACACCCTTGCGTCATGACGACCAACAGCTTGGTGATTTGCAGTCGGCAATATTTAGCATTGGCTATAAAAAGGTTAAGAATGCGGGATGCCTCCTCAGTTGACCTTACCTTTCTTCTAGTTACAAGGCAAAAATTGGACAGAGGCTGATCACCACTTGTTGGACCAAATAAAGGATAATCCATTCATCGACCTGCGCCCTCCTTTGGCACGATATATTGCCCACATTCTCCAGAATAAGCCCTCTGACGATGATATGTACCGGCTCAAGTAAGTCTATTTAGTAAGTCTGTTTGGTTTACCAATTTTCTTTTTCCTTGAAAAACAAAAAAACAAAAATGTAGGCTATCACTCTCTGGTATCGTCAACACCATCTCCAGTATCGACTTCGATCATGTCCGTCCCTTTCTCACGACACAACATCTCGACGAACGTCTCGACACAACTGTCGCCCAATTCCGCTACCAAGCCCTCACTAAAGATACGAAGATTCTACTACAGCAAGTGATCGACAAATTGTATGTATAAAGGAAGATCTGTGAGATGGAATGAGTTCATGCGAATTTACTGTTCTTCGCTTCTTTTTTTTGCCCTCTTTTTCTTTTTGTAGTGAGCAAAGTGGGTCGATTGAAGAAACCATAGTCCTCGTTCACGATCTTCAGCGTCCTCTCCTTCTGTCAAAGCAATGTACCAGTCAAGCATATCGTGTCTTGGATGCCACCGTGGCCGTGTAAGTGGCCTCCTCTTCTCAACCTGACAACTCGTTTATTGGTCCCTTTCATTGTTACCTGTTGTAGCCTCAAGTTCATGGGTTTCTATCACGACACTGACACTGAAGCGAATGTTTTACGCCGTTTTATGACAGTTTTGAGCTGTATATTCAACGACAACACCAACATCAAGCTTGTTGAGTAAGTACGGGCATGACTTTTTAAAAAAGCTTTTTCTTACCAGTTAATGTTAGGGGTGAGACTACTAGTGCTTGCACGAAGAGGATTCAGCGCGTAAACCAAGCTCTATACGAGACGAGGCAAAGCCAAAGTTGGGGCCGCAAGATTGACATCTTGGTGAAACATGACCAGGCCAATAGCGAGTTTATTGAACTCAGTAGCCTTGAAGTTAAGCCGGCCAGTGCAGGTGTTGCAGTCGTGAAAGAGCAACAAAACAAAAACTTACGAACGAACGGTGCCATCTTGTCCTACCTCAGTTCACTGAACCCAAGTTGCCGTGCACTGCAAACCACCGCCGCCATCGATTTTGTGGGTAAGGGCTTCAGCATTTAGGGCCGTGAGAGCTTGTGTATGAACCTTTAGTTCTGCTTTATTTAGGCGCGGCAGGTTATGTTTACATCATGACCAACGTTGATGGTATTTTTTACGCGCGGCAAGTTGGTCTTATAATGTTACCCAAATCTCGCAGTACCTTTGTCGACCTCATCAAAACATTGGATTTACTTTTTGCGTTTGAGACTTTTGCGGTCAATCTTGGACAAGAAGCACAAGCAGCCTTGGAACGACGCGAAAGCCTTGACAATATATGCGAAGTGGTGAATGTGGCGCATGAAAATACACCCAGCATGGATCATGCCATCTACATCACCCCAACCCGACATAAATAGTCCTTTCAGTTCATGCGCTTCTAACTACATACCACGTGTCTTTATCCACTTCTTCAGCTGTTATCTCTAAAGACATCATGTCAATGTATTCACAGTGTCTCGACCATTACTGCAATGTAATAAAGATAATAATTGCAAAGTACAAGAAAAAGTGACCTGGCTAATATTGGTCCTGCGTACGACTCCAGTTATTTGAATACACAAGTTATCGAGACAGAATCTTGGATCAGATACTGGTGCGTAAAGAATGAACGTTGGAGATCCTGTTCAGCCGTGATACAGTTATTGCGATGGACGTCGAGCGTTTTATACAAAAAGATCGGCGCGCTACTTGTATGATGTGTCGTGTTGTTGCGCAATTCAAGCCGTAATGTATAATGTATATTCCACGGTAATTGATACGGCCAAACCCTCGCGCACACTGCGTACTGTATGACAATACAAAATCATTCTATTTATGTGCCCTTGATAAATGCGTTTGATAATATAAACTCGCAGAGACCGCCACCACCATCACCACCATAGTTGTTAGTTAGTTATCCACCTCCGATCGAGAAATCAGGATTATTCGTCGACATCAGATACTTGCCTCCGTCAGCGTCTATACATACTGTATATATGTAACTAGGATTGATGGTAGTATAATAATGTTGGTTGGATACATCTCGTTATAATATACATTACAGCACAGGGACTCTATACAAAGGATAAATTGGGGATAATATTGGGGATTGGGGAAGAAAGCATGTTAATGTCGCTAAGGGCGGTTGTGGTAGTCAAGCGAAAGCTCATGGAAAGCTACATGTATCCCGCTCTTCAGGTCTCGATAGCAACCTTCACCTCGGATCCGTGCTATTCAGTGATACCCGCCTGCTCAAGAATAGGGTACTACTACTACTACATGGTATGATATCTGCGTGATCAAGTCAGAAGAATTTAATCATTTGATGGCGTTTTAATGCAGGTCATAGGAAGAGTAGCCGAAACCAATAAAAGAGGAAAGGGAGTCAAGGCTATTTATTAAAGGTGCTTGTCCATAGCTGGTGGGCCCCCGTCACCGATTGGAAGCAGAAAACCCCACTTTGGCACGACGCTACTAATGAAGTCGCCATTGCACTGCACAATATCATTACAAAGCGCCTCACTTTCGCTTAGGGTGTCTTTGGGTAATACCACTAGACTGACGGCGAGCAGTACGATGCCTTCCCGACGCTTCCTTGGCCAAAGTGGGCACTCGTAACGAGCCAGACATCATTTTGACGTAGTTTACCATTGATAGAAGAGTGAGAGGGATATTCTTTTATGTGCATTGCAAGTTAATTACCTTATTGTCACAAATTACCAATCAATCTTGGCACAACGCTACTAATGAAGTCGCCATTGCACTGCACAACGTCATAACAGAGCGCCTCACTTTCACTTAGGGTGTCTTTGGGTAATACCACTAGACTGACGGCGAGCAGTACGTTGCCTTCCCGACGCTTCCTTGGCCAAGGATTACAAAAGCAAAAAGAGTAGCGAGACATGCGAAAATCATCACCATTTGGCCTTTATTCTGTGACGCGTCATCTGAGCTTGAATGACCAAAAGCTTCGGGTTTTGTTATTTGGCACCCAGGCCCCCGTTCTGCACCATTCAGTACATCTCTGCAGCAATCTTACGAGAAGTCTTTTATGAAGCATCGGTAATGATATCTGAGACCGATAAACTGCTGTACTTCTGACCAGTCTTGAATCGCCTTATCTCCTGACTCAAAGGGAAGGACACCATCGGCACTGACGCGGAAACCAGCCAACTCGAGACTGGTCTTGTTGAAGTCCCGCACTTCTTGAGGCTGGCATAAAGTTTGGCCCCGCTCGGTCGGGCGTCTGACCTATCGAAACGGGTCTTGACCAAGGACCACGTCAAATTTGGTATCAGGATCATATGCTGACCGGTGTTGTTTGAGACCGTCGGGCCGTGGTTAACGTGTGACATCGATCTGGTGCACACTTGCCAACTCGAATTCTCGTGCATGGGACTGGCTCTTGTGAGAGGCATACGCAATATACGGGGCAGGATGTAGGATGTGCTTGCTTCGTTGTCGAGTAGAAGTTGTACCATAGAAACGTTACACAAGATGAAATGAAGAGGCAACTAGAGTCTCATCTATTGAATCTGACCTATCAAATGCTGCGTACCTTGAGTTAGCCGCGGGTAGGCTAAACCGGGTCTGGCCGCGCGTGGCCCGGAGCAGGATGAAAGACATTTTAGGCCAGGACGGGACGCTACGAGACAAAATGACCCATAGTCACTCGTGGAAGCTAGATGCCAAATCCCAAGATACGTTGCCGCAGGCGTACGAGACATATGTGGAGGCTGCTCACAGAAAATTGATAGTGCTGCCTGAACTGAGCCAGGGCGTTTTATGCAGAGTTCATTGTGATGAAAGGGGTCCTTGTCGCCCTATGAAGGCTGATTCATAGGATGCTGCCTACAAGCAGCCGATGGCACGAGGACAATCGCCATAAACTAGAATCCAGAATTTAAAAGAGCCACCTAGAAAGAGTCATGAACTGAGTACAACGAAGCGTGCACGAGAAAAGGAAAAAGCGGATGCCAAATACAAAGGAACACCTGACCCTAATCCAACCATGGCCCACAGCCGAGCAGAGCCACGCTGAAGCCAGTCGTGCAGCATAAAGAACAATGCACTGCAAATATTTACACGACGGTGACCCGTCCGGGTTCAAACAAGCCGTGAAAAGTATGACAATCATAGATACACGAGGCCCTGCCGTACTGCCCTGCGAGAGATCCAACGATGAGACCCCACTCTATTCTGCTTGCCTTCTATAAGGGCAACACCGCACTTTACCGTCTTCTCGTTATGAGGATATTACATTCCCCTCATTTATTGAATCATGCCGTTCAAGTTCAGGTATACATAGCTCTGCAGTTTGTTTGTTCCTAAGGTACGCTATATCAACACGCGACCAATTCGTGGTATATTGAAACATAAACATTCAGTTAACTTAGTAGATATACAGTACTGTATGCTGCTCCAGCAAATTGCCTTCTCTTCTGACAACGCAAGCCGCAATCCATTCCACTTCTGGTCTCTATCTTTGCACTTGCAGTTTCTTTTGTCACAGGAATGAGTAAATACAGATATTACCGAAAATACACCTGATTCTGTTTCATACACAGACATAGAAACAGACGTAGACATACTTCTGGAAATAAGAAATATTACTGCTCGTCAACCGGCATGTCTGTGTCTTCTCCCCCCATCTATTTCTACCTTGCACATATTGTAGAGCAACTGTAGGATGACGAGTGACTGTTCAAGCTTACTTTACAACATGTTTTAACTCCTTTTACAATGCTGCATTTGCCTGTTACTATTCATTTGGCGCTACCCACCATGACGAACATCATCAATAATCCTGGCCGATCGCTTATCTTCTACTTTAAGATCCATTACCAGCGCTATCTTTGCATATCATCTAGGAAGTTCTATGCTTCAAAGGTAGCAACAACTACAGCAATAAGTGTGAAGCAAGGAAAACTGTGGATCATTCTCCAAGCAGTATCGAGAACACATTGTGCAGCTCGATGTGTTATGCAAATTTAATGCTATAACCCTTGCCTGATTTATTTGACGACCTCCTTTGGTTCCAAGGAGCAAGAAACGCGTTTATAAAAGAGCAGGTGAAAAAGCAAGCATTTCTTATCATTCAGTTGCTGTTCATTTCAGTCATGTGCTTCCTGTCAAATGGAATCTCGGATCGCCCATGCGGACTTCCTATTTGAAAGATGCACATATTCAATCAGCCACAGCTAAAGAGCCTTCTAGAAAAAAAAAAAGGAAATTGTACAATGTTGCCTGCCATAAATGCGATGCGATATTTGTGATCCAGGAGTATGGAATCGACAGTGGCGGAAAGCTATCATAAAATCAAAGGGCGTCCGAACCACTGTGTAGATGGTCAGTCAGCACGAGCCACTTTCCGCTTACGACATAGCAACATAGCATTGACATTTTGATTTGTAATATGTAGGATCGGCATCAATAGAAAGAAAAGGTTCACCATCAAAAAGTCCTCTATGTCGATTCCAGTCACCAGGATTCCATACAACTACTACTGTACTTGCTTATCGTGGCTAGACACTCATCTTCCTGACTCGCTATTAAAAGTATAGACTATGCAATTTATAAAATCGTACATGGGGCTGCTGATCCAATAGCGTGACACAACACGCACCGGAAATTGATTCCATGCAGTTAAAGTGCGAAAAGACGCGCGTAACCTGTCGCGATCTTTCTCTTCAATGACGCTTTCCCTCCCGCAAGTCAAAGACAGTGACGTGTCTGCCAGTCTCGGTGAAGGCCGATGGCTTGAACTGGAATGTATACAATATCAAGACAACAAAGGCGTCAAACGCCTATGGGAGCGGTGCATCCGTAAACATAACACAACATCGCAATCCCGAGGCGTGGATGGTACGCGATGTCAATTTATAAAAAACTTGAGGTTTCTCACGACTTCGTTCTTGTTTCTCTGTATAGCTGTCGATATTCATGCCATCGTCCGCAAGCAACAGCCTGAACTGGTACTTGTTATCCAATATAGGCAAGTCTTCTGTCTTACACTACATATTTTGTCCCAGTCAAGGCACAAAAAAAGAAAAAGAAAAAAGAACCATGGGACGAATCAGACGGGAATTTGTTGGCAATACTAACGCGTCGAATACTTCATGTAGACCTGCTGTGAAACGCTACTGCATCGAATTTCCATCAGGGTTAATCGATGGTGACGAGTCACCCGCGGTGGCCGCCGCGCGCGAACTTCAAGAAGAAACAGGCTATCAGGTTGATCCCGTCAACATTCGCATAGAAGACAATCCGGTCGTGTATGACCCCGGCCTGAGCAATTCATGCTGTTACGTCGCACACGTTGAACTTGACGGACAGCCAGAACCAGTGCTAAATAAACCCGAGGGAGATGAATGGAGTTTACAAGTCATCCAGATCCCCTTGCTCGGCCTTTCTAGACGACTCGCAGGTATGTAAATGTCTCGGGAGGAGGCACGGCACGGGAGGAAAAGACACGGATACAAACAGAGGCAGAGGCAGAGGCAGAGACAGAGATGGAGGGGAGAGAGAGAGAGATACAGGGAAAGGAGAAGGGAGATAAAGTTGGATAGTGAGCGGACGATCGCTGATCAAGTGTTACGATATTAGCGCTCGCGGACGAGAACCAACTTGTCATTGATAGTCGGTTACAAGCCTTTGCGGCTGGTCTTGATACCTATGTTCGTTTCCTATTATAAAAAAAGGACAGCAACATTTGATTTTCATCCCTGCCACCATTTTTTCACCTGACCACATGTCGCCAGCGCTTTCGTGCTTACTTTTAGTCCCCAGAATCATCCAGGCGGCGAATATCGCGACACAAGGTTGCATGTTCCTGCGAGTCAAGTTATTATGTGCAACTCAAAGAGAGACGGAGTATAGACAACAATTTGGAAGGTTTGAATGTTCACATGCTGGCAGTTGTTGCTTGTTGGGTTTCCGACAGATCTGGCTATAATGGTGGGGATCACGCTGCTCCCTTTCATTTCCGTCCTTTGGCTCGCCCTGTACGATCTTTTCGTCCGATTCCCGGACAGAATGCCTTGGCGACCCGAGGCAAAATATAGCGCAGCGATATGAGGTCCCGTCCAAGACAAAAAGAAAAAAGTTGGTCAAATGAACCAAAAAAAAAAAAAAAAAAAAAAAAGCATGCCCGTGTGTTGCGGAGGTGACACGAATGCCTGTGCGTCTTCAAAGAGCACATAGCAAGTCATCTCTAACAAGTAAGGAGAAAGGGTTCATTGTCCGGTCGGTATGGACGCAAGCAACATATGTGTAGCCCGACAGATATATCAGCATGTGCTAAAGTTAAGAAAGAAAAGAATAGTCATTGCGCCCCAACCAAAACACATCGAGTAGCGAATACGTTGCTGGGTTTTTTTTTTATGTTTTTTTTCCCAGCAGCAAGATATCATTATACAAACTGAAAGGGAAATGCAGATCTTATGAAACTAGAGATGGTCAAGGCTGCGAGCTTCCCAATGCGGATGGTTCGTGCCCCAAACTGAGCTCGTCTGCACGTGCTGCAGTCACTTCAGATTGAGCAAAAAAGAAAAAAAGAAAAAAGGCGGGGTGGCGGCTTTTCATTGACTATGTGTGAGAGCACAGAGCATAGAATCATGTTGGTTGGGGCATCAGCCGCTCATGTGCAGATAGAGCGAAATTTCTTTCATTCATGGTAAGCCGTGTGGTTGTCAGCTCAATGGCGACTTAAAAAGAAGGCAGCCAATTAATGATGTAGTGAAAAAATTCACACACTTTTTGCGCACACGCAAAACACAAACACACGCATACAGGTATGCGCCGCGCACAGCAGAATTGACAGCAAAGCACTCTATCATCACATTCATTCTCTTTTTTTCTACTCCACGTTTTTTCATTGTTATACTTGTATGCGCGTGAGATTCTCACAGTCAAACTCTAGCTAATTTTACTTTTTTTTTATTTGATCTATTTCATTTGTTGCGTCGCCACAGCCCTATTTAGACTTTTTTTGTTGTTTGTCATTAGATGAGGACGCGTTTGTTGACATGCATCTTTCGGCGTAGCTTTGTTTTGGGTGTGATGCAGACGGCAGGGACGATGCGGGGAAATGATGATGTCAAGGTAAGTTGTATTTATAGCATATATGTTTAGCGCGATAAGGTGCGCAAAAGTGCAGTGGGATATAATATTCAGGAGAGAGAGTGTATAGAGAGAGGCAGAGGGAAAAAAGGTTTAGCTCAGGCTTACCTAATATAGCAAGACCGTACTTCTCAGCTTCAAAGTTCCAAAAGTGTGAGGTCTGTAGAACAACGAGGACCAACTCCACAGTCAAATTGTGACCTTTAAAAGGTTTCTAGGCAACACACCTTTGGCAACACTCTTCCTTGTTCCCCTTCCCCACTTTCTGAACAATCCTTAATTACTATTATGGCTCCCGCTGCTGCTGCTCCCGCCAATGGCGTCTCATCGCTCGCCGGCCATGTCGGTCATTTGGACGACAAGCAAGCCGACATGCTCAAGAAGATTTGGATCAAGCTGTTTGAACTCTTCAAGCAGCCCGGCGATCCCAACTCCAAGCCTGCACCCAAGAAGCCCGTCGAGGAGGCCCCCAAGAAATCGGGTGGTTTCTTCAGCCGTGGCAAGAAGGAGCCCGAAACCCAGCAGGAGTTCTTCATCGGCGCGACCACCGACCCGCAGTGGCTGTCTCTCCCTCTCGAGAAAGCCATTCCCTTGATCCCTGGTACCGAGCTGCGCCGCACTTTCTGGAACATGGTGGCTACTGACAACCCGGACGCTGTCTGCCTGCGTTTCCTCCGTGCACGCAAGTGGGACCTCGACGCGGCTTACAACATGTTGATCAACACTCTCCGCTGGCGTCTGGTCATGCGCGTCGACGACTTGATTGCTCTCGGCGAGACCGGTATCCGTGAGGAGCTCGAATCTCACAAGAAGGGCCTCGGTGAGCAGTTCACCTGGAACCTCAACTCTGGCAAGGCTTGCCTCGGTGGTCCCGACAAGCAGGGCCGCGGTATCTGGTACGGCATAATAGTAGCAGTTGTAGAAAACCCCACCCTTTTATTTGCGGTATATTAACTCTCTTTCTATTTCATCTCAGCTTCATCAATGTCCGCTTCCATCACAAGGAGGATCAAGCGCCCGAGGTCATTAAACTCTTGACCATGTATGTCATGGAGTCCTCGCGTCTGGTGGTCAACCAGCCCATCGAGGCTTCGTGCATTGTCTTCAACATGGAAGGCTTCACCCTCTCCAACATGGACTTTGATTTTGTCAAGTTCTTGCTCAGCTGTCTCGAGGCCTACTACCCTGAGACCCTCGGTCAATGCCTGATCCACAAGGCCCCCTGGGTCTTCTCTACTGGTAAGTTGCATCACGGTCATTTGGGATGGGGATCCTCATATCTGTGTCTGTCTAGTGTGGAACCTGATCACCCCTCTGCTCGACCCCGTTGTCGCCACCAAGATCCAATTCACCAAGAGTCTCAACGACTTGACCCAGTACGTTGATCCCTCCGCTTTGCCCAGCTTCATTTCGGGCGATGCCAACAAAAAGACCAAGGATGAGCTCATCAAGGTCGACCCGCCCAAGGCTGGTACCTTGGAGAAGCCCACCACCGCTGCTGTGCAGGATTACGAGGATGCGATCAAGGAGTTCTCGTACGAGACCTCCGAATGGGTCAAGAAGACCAATGCCGAGACCAAGGATGAGGAGCCCCGCCGCGAGCACGCTCGCCAGCTTCGCCAGGCTCGTATCAAGGCCGAGAAGGACATTCGCGGTCCCAACCAGTGGGGCGCCAAGGGCATGTTCCAGGTTACCGAGGACAACCGTCTCATCATCGACTTTGGCAGCGATGGCTGGGAACCCAAGGACATCACCAACACTGTCTAAGTCCCTCCCTCTCTCTCTCTCTCTCTCCTCCCGCTTTCTCCTCATGTCACACCCTAACTTCACGCGTCACAAAACACACCACACAGACACAGCGCTTTTTGTTTCAATTACCCATACATCGATATACAAATCACATCCAACGTACAAACATGCACGTATATACACCAACTACAGTGGGATACCGGCCTCTTCGGTTTTCTTTCTTTCTTCTTTTGTAGTCTCTCCGTTGTCAATAAATATAACTTTGAGTATCCATCAAAATGATTTCCCCTTTTCTGTGCTACATCAGCGGATTTTAAAACAACTGGACAGATCAACCATGCGCCCGCCTTCAAGTGCGCGCAGGCGGCCACCTGGCAAGCGTCATTCCTGGCCTACATTTTTCCCCTAGTAATTGACGCTTGGACTTTGTCGTCTCGCCATAACGCACATCCCCCTTTGCCGCTGGGAGGATGATTCCAGATTTGCCGCTCTACGATTATCAGTTTGGCTGAAGCCGCTGAATACATGGGGTCCTGTCATTTTTATAGCTTGGCACCGCCATATCTTATGCATGGCGTTTCCACTATATTACTTTGGCGCCGCATTACTTTTGATATTTGAGCAAAGAGTAGATGAAATCAGTATTTTGATATATTTAAAAAAAAACTCAAAACTTCTATCATTTGGATAACCTCGCTGTCGTATACAAGTTCGAGTTGCTCGACCTTATTTTTCGCCAGCCCCTTCAGAGCCTCATGTGCGTCAGTCTTCTTCTCCTGTGCTTGTTATACAGTTCAGTTGTTATAACTCTGACGCTTGCCTCTTGTTGCATCACCGGGTACCGATACAACACGATCAAGAACTTTCTCGCTCTCTGGATTTAATTCGAGAATTTCGACCTTTGTTGTCAGCTCTTCCCGATGCACATCTCCAATGGCTGTCTTCATGTACTGTGCGTGATGACTGTGAGCTTGATCAGTTATAAAGGAAAGTGATAATCTACATAGAAAGTCAACAAGGTGTTAAGTGCATGAAGATTGTATAATTATACCGGAGCATATTTCGCAAAAATCCGTCTTCCAATGGCCATTGTTGAAAGAAGTGACAAGGACACTTGGTTCAGTCGATCTTCAATGGTTGTGTTCGCGTGCTGGATATCTTCAAGTGTGGCGGCCGGTATGTCGTAGCTTTCGTTGTTGTGCTGTTGTACGTATATTATTCATTATCGTCCAGACATAAGCAGAAGCATCGTTATAAGAAAATATGAGATTACCAAACAATAAGCAAGCTTGAACAACTCGTGGCGTGGTGTGGACAGTGACGTAGCATCTGACAGTTTGACATAAAAATCATCGTCTTCGGCGCCTCAGGATCGTTGACCTTGTCAATATTCTCGCTAGAAATTGGAGAGATCCGTCAACGACACAGTTTATATTAACATGTCGTGTAACTAATGAAAGCCTACCTTGGTCCGTCGTCATCTCTTTTTCGCTTGCCGCGCAGCACCTCAGCTGCACGGTCGACTGCTTCCGTCTCAAATGATTCCTAGTTCAAATTCTGTTTAGTTGCGTTTTTACACACATGATTGCTATTATCACTTAATAATAGGTCATGTCATACCTCCGCAAGCTCCCGGGAGACCACGCCTACGCTACTTGGCAGGGCGTACAATCGCTGAAGTTACATCCCTGTCAGGCCTCCAAAAATCCTGGCGTTTTGCGTCCGGATCCAGAACTTGCAGAGGACCTGCTTGAAAGGCTGGAGCCTGAATCGGCATGGTCTGAGTCCAGTCGATCTGGCTCCATAGGATGGGATCCAGAAAGAGGTTGTCCCAGGGGAATCCTCGGTCTCAGGATGCATTGCCGTTGTTGTTCAACCCATCCTGGCAGCTTCTGTTGCAGTAGTTGTTAAGATGACGGATTCAAATCAAGAGACAACTCGCGCAGCTTACTTTTTAGGTCCTTCTCCATTTGTTTGACGCGACCTGCTCGTCTGCCTTTTGGGTCCAGTACTTTGAGTACCTCCACCGAATCTTCTTGGAAGAATTGATGCGCACGCTGCTTGTTCAACCCGAAGACATTTCTTGTTGCCACCTTGTCAGAATCTATGATAGACCAAGCGTTCTATCTTATGCTGATCAGAAAGCTTTTAGACGCGAATTAGGAAACGTCGTTGAACATGGTGAAATGAGACTTACCAGGCACATTCCCTTGATCAGTTAACCTGAGCTTTCGCTCTGTTTTTGCGGCGTGTCTACATCGTTGTGAGATAAAGCAGGAAGAGGAGTACTACTGCCCGTTGGATCGTTTCGAGGGAATAAATAATACAACTTTTTCGCGCGCAGCAGAGTCAAACCATGCGTTCTTTTCATTGTGTCCTGCATTCGAACAGCGCCCAACCTGAAAGAAAAAGTTCAGCGCCAAATGGAGGAATTGGTGTAACCCAAAGATGGGAAAAGACAAAGCGTCAATCGTTACCGTAGGGAAAGATCCAGTACTGAACAAGTCACAGCAGTGCTAATGTCGCACAAAATCCCAAAATGACTGACTCGCCCATGATTTCCTAATCAGCGTGCAGCAAATCCAGGGTTGAAATGAAATTTGGGCGCGATGCTATATGTCTATTTCGGGTTGATCCGAACCCAACGGTGCATGATGATCGACAGTGCTTTGTCCCAACATAAGGGAATGACATTATTATGTATAATAGGCGGCTTGTCATGCATGCAGGTAAAAGAAGTTGTCATGCAAGTAGAACTACTTAATACTCGCATGGACGGAAGATTGCGGTCCATGAATCAAGATAACCATTCTTACATCCTTACGTGATGCATGCATCAAGTACAAAGAAACGCTGCTGCCGAGCATGAGCAGTTACTCCGATGGTCCTGGATGTATAACGTCATAAAAGATCGACATCGGTATACTCATCTTTATGTTTTACAATGTGATGAAGAATGTATTCATCACAATAAGAAATATAATAATACGGGAAGATTGTTGTGCGACTAGCGTTTTTTTTTTTCACAGAAAAAAAAAGGGTAATAAGGCTGGCTTATTGACGCATGCCCTGAAGCGCGTTGAGAAGGGTGTTATCCTCGTCATCCTAGATAGAAAAAAAAGTTAACATGTCAACCAATGGCCACCCCTGAAGATCTTTATGTTTATAAGGAACTTACCATTTCGAGAGACCACATCATGACGCCACCGAGCTTGTTCTTCTTGGCATACTGGACTTTGGCCTTGAGCGACTCGGCATCATCAAACGACAGGAACTGGGACGCGGACTCCTTGAAGGAGTAGGGGGTCATGGTGCCCTCATCCCAGTAGGTCGTCCAGCCCGATGCATTCTTGGGGATGCCTTCCTCAACAATGGAGCGCCATTCATACTGGCCCGAGTAGGACGCCTTGGCGTTAGGGCACGGGTCAGCTTCCTTGGAGTCATATTGGTCGCCCCGGATCTGGCTCGACGTGTCCATGGGAACGTACATGCCCGACTGAGCCGTCACGGTCTCCTTGGTCTTGGAAACGTGGCCGTAGAAGGGAACACCGATGACCAAGAGTTCGGCAGGGATACCCGCCGCCGTCCAGGCCTTAACAGCAGAGTCAACCGTGGCGGTGTCGACGCCCGTCGCCTTGTCACTGTCGTAGTACAAAGGCGAGCTGGAGCCGGTGTCCTTGTTCCAGATGCCGTTAATGTCGTACGCCTGTTGAACATTATTAAAGAATGAGCCGATATTTCTTTCCATTTTATTAGTATAGGTCGTACCATAATGTAGATACCATCCGTGGCCGTGGCCCACTCAGGGTCCAGCTTAGTCGAAGGCTGCTGGTTCTCATCGTTGAAAGGCGCGGTGCCTACGGCAGCGGTGATCAAAGTCTTTTTGGATTTCAAGGTCTGGCGAAGCGTCTTCAGGAATGAAAGGAAGTTGGCAGTATCCGCTTTGTCACTTTACAATAAAAAACAAATTCATAAAAACATGAGCGATATGTTTACATTGCGTGGTAATGTCGCGTACTTTTCATTACAGGCGACACCATTGGGGCTGTTGGGGTACTCCCAGTCAAGGTTGAGGCCATCCAGGTCATATTCATCCACAGCTTGCGAGAGAATCTTGGCGAAGCTCTGACGGGAACTCTCCGAGGCGACGAGCGAGCTAAAGTACAATGATCCGGTCCAACTAAACGACAACAACAAGTTATTGTACAAAGAGAAAGGGAGAGGTTAGGGAGAGATGAATAAGTTGTCAGAAAAATTCTGTCGAGGGTTTTACCCGCCAATAGCCAAGCTGATCGTCTTGTCGTTAGAATGAGCCTCCTTGACAACTAATGGTAGTAGTAGCCGTAATAAAAAGTAGTAGTAGAATAAAGAATGCTGGTGAGTATGGCATAGTATTATCATCACAAAAACGCAATTTGCTAATTTTCCCGTGTATGGAAGGCTTTTGTTTCGTACCTGATTTGAGCTGGCCCTCATCGAACTGACCGAGTTTGCCATTCTTATCCGGGACACCAAAGGAATAAATGACATGATCCAACTTGTTCCATGCGATACTCTTGGGCAGATCCTGTGAACATTCGAGCATTAGCTTTGTTCATGAAGCAGAAACGTGATAGTAAATGGACACAGGCGGTTTATTTACCCAATCGACAATGTAAGCAATAACACGGTTTTCAGACGACGCCGAAGCAGATTGTTTTGCGGCGCGACCTTCGCACGCGTACACGGCAATCACCATAGTGATCAACGCCCATAGGGCAGATAAACGACTGGAAAGGACCATCGAAGAAGCGATGGGATAGGTGAGAGGGACAAAGAAGAAAAGATGAGAGAAAAGAGAGGAAAAAACGGAGAAGGGGGGTGTCTTTTAAGTTTCTGGTAGAAAAAAAAAGAGTGCTACCAACTTTTATACACACACGACATAACGCACGTACAAATGCGGTTTAATGAGACAAATTTGTATACATAGACGTGCGCGCGCACACAAACAGGCACAGTATAATGATATGGACCCCGCAAGCGGGAACACACACACATGCGCGCGCGCACACACTTTTTTTTTTGAGCGTATTGGAGGCAATACAACATCATTAGTGCTATCCGCCCAATTATTACTTTGTGACACGTCGTGTTCACTCCGATCGCCTCTTGAAGGGCAAGCGACGATGATCCTTGGCAGCGTTCTTTCTGCGGCGCTTCTCGAGGATCTTGTCCATGTTCTTTTCGCCGAGTTTCTTGTACTGGTCCATGAGGAAGAGCTTCTTCTCCTCGGCTAAGTGGTGATAATAAGAAAAAGAAAGAATGCCATGTATGTCAATATAACCGATATGTGGGGGGCCGATATTAAACTTACATTTCTTGAGGAAATAGGGCTTCTTGCCCTGTTTCACCAGGGTGGCTTCGGCCTTTTTGCGCTCCCGCAGCAGTTCCTTCTTTCGTCTAGCCTGCTTCTCGGCCTTCTCTCGTGATATCTGCAGTAATAATGGTAATAATATAGAGAGAATTGATGAGCCATCTTGATATTGACCTAGTCCTCTAGTTCTCTCTCTGTCTCCCTTTGTCTTACCATCTTTGTCAGTAGAGCTTCAGCCTCGGCACGCTGCTCAGGATCCTTTTCTCGCTTAATCCGTTCTTGTAGCATGGCCTTTTCTGACTCCTTATATTGCTCCAAGAATGCATAAGATTTCTCGAAGCCCTCCTCGTGGAAATCACCCGACAGCTTGTCGAAACGAGGATCGCGTCGTTTCTACGTTTTTCCGTGAGCAACTACTCCGTAAAAAATGGGATTCAGGGGTTTCGTTTACTTACCACAGCGGCGCGAGGGACAACGTCACGCAGACGACTGACGGCACGTTTGGAAGATATCTCCATTGGCCTGATAGAGAAAGGTGCACTTAGTATGGTCTCCTTCTTAACTCAACAAACCAGATAGAGACTTACTTGTGTCGGTTGTCGCGCTTCATGTCTTCTTTGGTCCGCTTCGCCCGGTCCTGTTTCGGCAGCTTTTTGACAGCACCTTTTAGATCGCGCAAGATTTGATCTTTGGATATGCTTTTCTTCTTGTTGTCTTTGTCACCATGCAGTTTGTCTTGCACTTCGGCCAGTTGCTCAAACGACACATGCGCCAGATCTATTCCCCCAACCATGAGTCCCGTGAATCACACCAGATTTTGACCACTTACTTCGCTTCAGGGCGGCCAGCTTGGCTTTCTGTGTTTCGTCGTCTGATTCTTGATCTGAGCCCTCCTCGGAGTCAGATCCATATTCTGCTTGTTGATCGCCGTCCGAACCACTCTACTTGATTCTTTAATGGGGGTTTGTCAACCAGCAAGACTGAGCGATCATTACCTCTTCTTCTTCAATATCGTCATTGCTATATTCTTCGTATTCATTCTCCAAGATCTCGTCCTCCTCGTCACTTTCTTCTACTCGTGCCCGCTTCATGGTATATGTAATGTATATATGTATGTGATATAAGACAAGCGGAAAATCTTCGTTTTCTTGCAGGAAATTGCTGAGAATTTGCTTCGAGCAGTCACCCGGTCCCTTTTTCCACAATGTCAAAATGGGACACATACTGTATCTCTTTTTGACGGCACTGACAGGACTGACAGGACTGACAGATCTGTTATTACATTTGTGCTTTATTGATAGCTCTAGGGCCCAATGGCCAGGCGTCTGCCAGCACGCGCCATGCCCGCCTTCTCCTTCTTGTATCTTCGGTCGGCTTCCCTTAGGTGTTCGGGTCGAATCGCACCAGTGTGACCCCATTCTTCCATCACCTCGCGCGCTAAATAATAGTTAGTGAACCCGCATCGTCTTAAGGTTAATGAAATGTTTACCTTTCTCAATGATTTCACCGACATATACCTTGGTGAAACCAGCCACCACGATCGACATGGTCTGGGAGCACTGCTGGTTCAAGACATGGCTCACCAGCTATTACATTCGTCGGGTCAGTATCCGAATATGTAATGCCATACCCATATGAGGGCACTCGTTATTTAGTAATGAACTTACACGTTTGACATTAGTACGGTTTAATGCCGATCGTCGGTAACCTTCGTAACGCTGCAACTGTTCATTTGAGAAGTTCTCCAACAGAATCCTTTTCTGCAGGTCAGTCATATTATATACTACGAATTAAAGATGAATCAAACATACTTCATGTCTTCTTTCTGCTTTTCCATCTGTGCTTGCATATATGCGTCCATATCGCCCGTCAAATCTTCCTTGTTTTCTTCCTCCTCTTCAGCCTCTGCATCCTGCTGCTGCTGCTGTTGTGATTGTTGTTGTTGTTGTTGCTGCTGGCTATTTTGTTGAGAGTCGTCGTCTTGTTGAACAGTGACACTCCCTTCACGCTCAGTCTCTACCGAGCCTTGACGTGAATGGGGAGGGGGTATCGGTGTTGCACTGCTCGAAGACGAACCACTTTGCCGTCGTTGTTGCTGGTGCTGGAATTGTTGCTGTGAGGAGTTGGATCGCTTAAATGCATTGGCTGCTGCTGCTGCTGTGTTTAGAGGGCGATGCGGTGGGCTGGTTGCAGGTGAAAACGACTGGTAAAGAGGGGATCGATGTGAAGGTGAAGAAGGTGAAGTTGCATTCGACGATTTCCGTTTAGTAGGGATCATTTTGACTGTTGTGTAGAGAAGAAGGAAAGCTCAAAACTATTTCCTCTGCGCGTCGCAGCAGCAAAATTAGCTGCTTGGGTCATGAAGATATTATAACAAACCGTCTACTTTTTATGACCTGCACATTGCTCTATGGTTTTTGTTCTCGTTCCTGACCTGGCGTTGCTTAACAGAGCATGCATTACGCTCAAGGCGTTATATCTACTCCAGTGAAAGGAGCAATCAAAGCCCTCCTAATTTACTCCTCATTCATTGACAATGTAATTCCACGCATTGACGAGAGCACTTTTTAATACAAATAAGGATACCAATGTCTATGCTATGTATTCGAAGGGCCTTCTCCTAGTTCTCAAGCCATACTGACTCGATTAACAGGACCAACCACGAGAAGGTGGAAGGCCATCTGGTCCCAAAAAAAAGAAAACGCTACCCTCATGTTATGACGAACATAAAAGAGTAAGCATTGCCGGTCTGCCCAGATCAAATCCGTAGCATTCAGGCCAGAGTTACTATCCAGACATAATCCGTAATAGCTCCTCCTGTTCTACGCGTCTCACACATTCAAGACCACAACAAGTTGCATCCGTTGATGTCAGAGAAGGAAGAACAAAGGGGAAAACTCAACTTCTGCTGGCTCCCATTGTAATCGCCGACCGGATAAATTTTATTCCTCCGACTTCCATATGCATTTTGCATTGAACAAGGTAGGGAACGTGACTAAATAGAAAGAGATCGTCAAGCACTCCTTCAGTAAGCCGCTCTGACCTCCAGACAAATCCCTTGACGAGCAAAAGAGGTTGCTTAATGCGTATATCTAGCTTTTTTTTTCTAATGCTTCGGCAATAAAGCGAGGCGCTGCTGCATAAACCGCTGAGCGTACAGTAAATGACCGCGTATACTACTTTGTTTTTGGTCCGTTGTGTCGAATCTAATATTCCAACATAAGAGATAGTGTGGCTGTACATTTGTAAGCATGATATTTACCTCTATCCCGATGTAATGCTTTCTGAAAGCGATGCCCCTGGAAGCCGATGCTTCTCAGGACTTAGGTGTGCAGCCAGAGGGGACACGCGTACAACATATTATATTTTGGTAAATATATCGAAGCAGACACAAACATGTGCTGAATTTCTTGTAGCAAATTGGTGAGTCCGAGCGAAGGCACTACATAAACTATGCAGACGCCGTTATTGGGATCAAGTGTCTTGCGAGCTGGGTGCTTTCGTATAGGTTTCCCCGCGTAAAAGGGCGAAAATCGGGCGACCGTCAGCAGGAGAATAGATATTAATCTTATTCTGGGGTTTATGCTGGAGCTCAGAGCCCTCGAGCTTCGGGCCACCGCCTTCCGTGAGTGATACTCCTTGACTATGGCCAGTCGTAGGAGCTACGGAAGCACTGAGCGCAGAGGATATCAGAGCAGCCAAGAGAAAAGTAACGCCTATGAATCGCATCTTGATCTTGTCGTTTGTAATGCCTTGTATGGCTGGGTATAGAAAAGGAATGGCGAATTGGTGAGAGCTTGTTCCGAAGAATATGTGATGCTTGATACGGAATGTGCATCGCCATAGGTAAATATCGGCCGTATTTATAGAGTTTCTCTGGGTATCACGACAGCAGCTAGATTGATTACTGTATGTGGAAAAGAGAATAGCCCTTTACTTAGCGAACCTGGAAGGCTGTCCTGCGTTTCCTATGCATTCGAATCAGGAGCAAAGGTTAAATGTACTGCGGCGGGATTTTGCTAACCTTAACTTATTCTAATTCAGCAATAAGACAGTAAGTACATGTTCACCTACATACTTTTGCAGTAGATGCACCCCGGTACCCGGTCCAGGGCGGTCATACGTAAAGGTGTGACAGCAATTGAGATTTTTGAGGAAGAGTATGCATGAGTATGTCAACTGTCGTCTATACGAAAGATAGTGATGCTGTGCAATGCATCTAGGCAATATCTCCGGGCATCGACCGTACAATCGTAACCGTTAGTTGTAGCGATGAATGTAGCTTGTTTGATATGCCTGAAGGACGGCGGCCGCTATTCCAGAGAGCGACACTGGTGCAGTACGTTGCGCACGAAGTTCAGAAAATCGTTTGGACTGCGTTGACCTTATATCACATAAGAAGCACAAGCTAGATGTCATCACCTCCTCCTTATATGCAGGGGCATATAGCCTTTCTCTGCGTTTTTTCACAGCATTCATCATGATTGTATCGTTACATTGAATATTGGACGTACTTTATGGTCATGTTCGCCGGCTTTTCGAGCTGTGGTACAAAGCTTACTTAGGCAGCCCTTTTAAATCATGTAATAGAGATACAACTTTATCTGAAACACTGAAAGCAGACCAGGTAGTTAATAAGGTAGAAATACTACTACCTGTTGTGCTCTAGTAGGCTGACGTGGTCGGGATTCATAAAGTGCATCATCCGAGGAGAATCTACGCGTGTATGCGATGTATTCAATATTTGTTCCAATTTCTCAGCCGTACCCGGACTTACGTACCTAGGAAATGATTATTTTCTATTCTAGAAGGTGATCTTATCGTCGCTATATCCGTAGAATATAACCAGGGCCGGCAAAATCGTTTTATTTTCCCGGGTGTCCACAAATTTTATGTTGGTGTGTAGTTTGCTCATGCTGCAGTACAGTTGTACAGACTCATAAACATAAACATGTATTAAGTATCTATAGGTATACCATACTGTGCGGTAGTCTCTTCCTGTACGACGTTTTGCGTCCCCGGGTTCGAAATGATAAAATGGAAGTGTCTACTCGCAAATTAAGGGCCCCGCCTCGCCCTGAATAATGCTATGTTAATGCAGTACAAGGACCAGAGGGCGATAAGGAGTGATAAGCGCATCGACAGCTTTGCTTTCCGATTGGAAACCGGCGTTCGAGGAATTGCATCTGGCATACCGCTCCCACCAACACAAGAACATCTGTATTACGAGCGGGCGGAGCCCACTTGATCCCGCCACCTCAACATCACTGTGAATTTTTCTTCTGCTCGTATAGCACGGCGCTAATTGTGGCTACGCATCGTGAAAAAGGAGATTCACTATGCTGTAAACAGGTTCGCCGGCGCCTTTTGTGGCTCTGGAATAAGATGCAGAACGGTCTTTGATATAGAGGCCAATTCACCAAGGTCTGCGGGGCGGAGGCAGTTCAGAAAGGAAAAGAGACCCAAAGATAGGGCATGACGCATAATTCGGAGTTTCGTTCATACTTCTTTGGCTTTTTCTCCTCCTTTACACACTTCCTCATGCCGCGCAAGAAACGGATCCGATTGACGGATTTACCAGCAGAACTTCTCGTCCGCATCTTTTGTCTTGCCCAAAACCCTCGATTACCAACCACATGCAAGATCTTTTGGCAATTGGGCGAATCCCCATGGGTGAGGGCGCATTACCTACTCGAGCGCTTCGGCACTTGGGCTGCCCTTGGTGAACGGGCCATGACCTGCTCCATTATTGCCCAATCTCCTGATCCGAGACCCATTATTGAGCAGCTTCTTGTCCTGGGCAGTCACCCGCGGGCCGATGGCGATTATCTGCTCTGGAAAGCATGCTCGAGCCAAGACGTATCGCTGTGCACGGTCCTCATGGATGCTATCGGCCCTTCCGAAGCCACCGTTGCTCATTTTCTCAATGTTGCTGCCATGCAGGGCGCTACACGCATCGTGGACTTGCTTGTCGAGCGCTATGGCGCCAACGTCCATGAAGACCGGGTCATGATGGTCGCCTGCTCTGAGAATCAAGTCGCCATGGTGCAGCACCTCGTCAACACATTCGGCTGCGACGTCCATGCGAACCGCGAGCGACATTTGCGCCGCGCCTGTCTTCATGGTCATTCCGAATTGGTTAAGCTCTTGTTGTCCCAGGAAAACGTCGATATCCATGTTTACAATGATGCCGCCCTCCAAAATGCGGCCTACAAAGGTTACGCCGACGTGGTTGGCATGCTCCTTGACGCAGGCGCCGATGCTACCACCAACCGCAATGCGCCGCTCAAGTACGCGGTGGCGACCGGCAATGTCCACGTAGCACAACGTCTTTTGGAAGCGGGTGCCGATGCATGTTGCCGTGATAATTGGCCTATTCGGCATGCCGCACGCCGGCGGTCGACGTCAGACATGGTTGGTCTCCTTTTGCAACATGGTGCGGATCCGGACGCCATGCAAGGGATGCCGTTGCGCGAAGCATTACGTTGCAGTAGTATACCGAGTGTCGAGTTGCTTCTTAGACATGGTGCAGACCCAGCCAGCGCGGGTGCCATCCGTGGGGTGTGCGAGGCGATGCTGGAACATCGCCAGGAGCTCGTGGGTATCATGGCCGAAGCTGGCACACCCCTCACGCACCCCTACATTGATCATCGACTCAAGGAAGCGCGGAAGCGACCGCCGCCTATCATTATTGAGTGGTGATACCGTGATGGATGAGTTGTTATGATATCATACTGTACATATTTCCTTTTGTTTGCGTTTCTAAAAGCTGTATACGTACTTTTCTACTACTACTTGCATTAAAACTGTTCATTCTCTAATTGGTTATGAAGTCTATAATAAGTGCCTCGGCGAGCCATCAGTTCTTCATGCGTGCCTGATAGAAACAGTTGTGAACATGAGTTGGATACATTTAAAGACATGACGCACCTTGCTCAACGATATTTCCAGGGACTCGGCCCATGACAACAATGGTATCGGCCGAACGGATCGTCGAGAGACGATGCGCAATCACCATCACGGTGCGTCCCTCCATGGCCGTGTCCAGTGCATCCTGCACCACCTTTTCCGAATGCGCTATAAATAAATGCGTTAGACAAGGTTTTTGGTTTGGGCTTTTGTGAAACATACTGTCTAATGCAGACGTCGCTTCATCCAGAATTAAGATCTAAACAAAAACAATGGATTGAGTTCATGCATAAAACATATAAATAAAGATTTCAACCTTGGGCTCTTTAAGGATCGCCCGTGCGATGGCAATACGCTGTTTTTGACCACCCGAGAGCGACGCGCCGCGTTCACCCACGAGGGTATCGTAGCCGTCCGGGAAACTTTCAATGAAGCTGGCGGCGTTGGCCTGCTCTGCTGCATGCTTCACTTCTTCCAAGGTGGCGTCAGGCCGTCCATAGCGAATATTTTCAAGAATTGTCGTGGCAAAGAGGACCGGCTCTGTAAAAGAGAATAACACTTGAGCCCTTGAAGCTACCGTTGCTGCTTCTTTCTTTACCTTGGTTAATAAAGCCGATTTGCTGGCGCAACCACGATGGATCCAGTGTGGCGAGGTCATGTCCGTCCAAGAAGATGGTTCCACTCTCTGCTTCGTAGAATCTCTCCAGGAGACTCGCAATTGTGGATTTGCCGGATCCTAAAGCCACGTGAGATTCTCGGCTGCAAAGTTCACCTGGGCATGAGTGTTTTTCTTTATATACCTGAAGGACCGCAAAGAGCCACGGTTGTGCCTTGAGGTACGTCCAAGCTAAAATCATGAAGGATCGTTTGCTCGGGTCGGGAAGGGTAGAAGAAGCCCACATTCCGGAATTGGACGTTGCCCAGTACTTTGTCCAGGATCAAGCCGCCCTTGGGCGGCACGACGGGCTGTTGGTGGATGAATTCAAAGACGCGCGTGGCAGACGCAGTTGCCTTGATCGTTTGTCCGAAAAGCACACCGAGAGAAACTATGGTGAACCAGCATGAGCGACTTGAACAAATAGATCTTGCCCCTCACTCCAACTCCCTTCTTCTTACCTAGAGACTGCTGAGCCGTCTGGGTAGAAAGCATGTAGCTATGGGAAAACGCATTCAGCGGCCAATTCTACTTCAGCATGTAATCACATACGACATGAGTTCACCGCTTGTCAATTCTTCGCGCATCACGAGAGTACCACCAAAATAGAGGACAGTCAATACCATGCAGCCGATCGAGACGTTGGTCAGTCCTATACCTACTGTTAGACATAATCCACACACATCATGCCACTTCTAGGTGACTGTGCATACCTTGGAACATGCCAATATGGAAACCGAGGTCGCGGTTAGACAGTGAAAGTCGATCGCAGGCCTCGCCATAATGATCCATCTCCTTGTCTTCGGCCGCAAAGGCACGTACGGTGCGCATATTCGAAATGACCTCGCCAGCCACGCCGCTGGCCTGCCCATCGAGCTGCTTTGTGTATCGGCTAAGTTTGCGAAGGTAGGCGCCGTAGATGTTCAACAAGACGTAAAGGACGGGCATGGTACCGAGCATGGTAAACGTCAGAGGGGCTGAGAGTCGAAAGAGATGGATAGCGGATCCGATCGTTTGGGTGATGGACTTGAGACCCTGCGTCACGAGCTGCTTGAAAGTGTGCTATGTAATATAGTACAGTAAATAAAAAAAATAGCCATGAGCACAAGGTAGAAAGAGCTCGTAGGACCGGCCACGAAGAAAGGATGAGAGCGCCTACCTTAAAGTCGGCTACATCGGTCGTCAGGCGACCGACAAGCTCGCCACTCCGGTGTGCATCAAAGAAAGCCATATCCTGACGCACAATGGCTGAGAACAGTTGCGCGCGCAGTCGCTTGGCCACGTTCTCACCAAAGACGGTGACCAGCGTGATGTGCACGAACGTGAGGAACCCTAATTCGATGTGAATACCCGCATTTGAAAAAAGGTACGCTACGCGCTTCTTCTCTTTTTTTCTTTTTTACCTTGAGCAGCAAGCAAGGCAAAGAGCTTGATGGCAGGCCGGTTGAGTTGTGCGAGCGCAAAAGACGAGCGCAAACCGGAGGAGATGACGTTGATCAACTCGCCCGTGACTATAGGCGCCTGCAGGTGGAGAAAGGCAGCAGCAATGGCAGTAACAATAATAGAGCACATGAGCACGATATCCGGTTTGATGAGGGACCACATATCGCGTAGGAACGACGGCTTGCGACTCTGTGTCAGAATGGGCCTGTCACGAATGACCATAGGTCGTAGCGGTTTATTGGTATGAGATGCTTCACAGTAGCATGTCTTGATCCAACGCGGACCGCTGGCACCGACGATCAACAGGGCACCAACAGGAGGCGAAGCAAAAACTGACAAGGTGGCACGGCCAATGACACCCACAGGCGATGGACGCTTTAGAGTGGAAAAGTTGGTGGTCAGCCATCGACATGACAATGGCTTCGCACGAGGCGTGCTGCCATGGAGAATGGGTCGACCTAGAAGTCGAACGCTTGATAAACGAAGCATAGGGAAACCAGCTTAGACTTCGGTCCCTTAATTGAATCCAAGGATAATCAGGTCCGGCATAAAGCAAGCAAATACATACATGTATGAAGCGCAACCAATTTTAATTCAAGACTGCCTCACACATGCAGCTCGCTACGTTATCTATCATCCTCATATTATCAAGAAAGTGGCTAGCAATGGTATTTCGGCATGGTTTAGACACCGGAGGACGATAAGCTTTTTATAATTGTGTTGATCGGCATATTGTACGCGTAGCTTATATACATAAATAAGGCACATAAGCAATCACCCTTGAATATCTTGTCCACCCATCTTCACCCAGCTCTTCACCTACTACGTCTTGCAAACCATTCTATGGAGGAATAGTAGTCCCGGAATGTGCGAATCAAGCCTATGGAATATTGTTTCGAAACACGAAGTTCTCGTGATCTAATAATAAGAATCCTCAGAAAACGGAAGTAGAAACTTATTCGGCGTCATCTGTGAGACGTAGATGTCTGTAGTGCCTTCTCTGTAGACCTGTCAGACTATCTTCCTCTGGCGCTCGACGTTTTTCTAAGCATGTGATCCACACACCTATCAAAAGGTAAAATGCGTGCCGATTCAGAAAAAAGCAGAGAATAGCTCTAGTAATCTCTAAACTATGTAGGCATATGTATTCAGAAGGACCTATGATACAGTAGGTGAAGACGGACTCTGAGGAGATACGGCCTCTTTAGGCGTATCCGGGGGGGAATTCTTGCCGAAAATGGACATGCGTTTTCGACCTTGCGTGCTGCGGCCTTTTTCCGGCTTGGGCGCTTGGTCGGAAAGGATACCAAGCTCGTTTGCATGTGTAATAGCCAAGTTGAGGCGCTAGAGAAAAATATAAGTTCGCTATGGTGTACCCTGTGGCTATAGCACTGTGTACTTACAACTGCAAGTCGATATTCGAATACATAGCTCGAGAATGTGAGCGCCTTCTCCCACAGGCTGCGTGCCCGGCTGTAATCTTCCATACACCAGCACGTTACGCCGGCCTCCCTTGAACGGCGTATGGCGTCAATAAACGTAACACAACGTGTGTCTGTCAAAACATACCAATATGCAAAAGGCGCAATCCACTTGGATGTCGTGATGCGGGATTGATTATCCAGGATCCAGTTGATATGCGTAATCGCCTCGCGGCCGCGACCCAGCGCGTTGAGAACAGAAATCTTAATCAGGAGCAGTGTCGCACGCTCATGGTAATAGTCGGGCGGTCCCACGTCCGGGGCAATCTCTATTGTCCGGATCTCGTACTCTTTCTTTTCGCGCTCATAGATCTCGCCAAGTTTATCCTCGATCTCGCTCAACGCACGTTGGAGGCTATCGTCCGGCATGTTGGCAATGTTGTTCCATAGCAGGAGGATCTCCAGAGCTGGTGAAAACAGTTCCAGATCCTGATAACCGCTCTTTTCAAAATAGGCGACCCGCTCGCGTACAAATTGCTCAACCGCAGACGCCCCTTGCTCTGGCACAAGCTTGGCCGCGTCCGCGTACGATAGGATCGCATCGCTTGTTTGGCCGAGCATTTGCATGCATGCACCGTAAAAGTACTTTATGAACGCCGGCTTCGCGTGCGAAGGAAGAATTTTGTGGAGATGCTGGGCACATGCCTCCCAGTCTAATGCCATGGCAGCGTTGAATGCAATTTCATAGGTCGCAAGCTGTCCCGTTGCATACTCGGCCCAGTCGCCCTGGCTGACCTGATATGTGTATTCAAAGGATTGCGTCGACAGAGTGAGACTCCTAGTCAGGCGAGAGACACGACCTGCAAAATAGAGGAAGAAGGCCGAGTCAGAGTAGGTCTTTTGGGCGTCGAGGAGGCATTCGATCGCGGGCTGCATCAGCTTTTCGTTCAGGACAAGTGGAGCGTGGGAGGTCAGGATGACATAGTATGTGAGAAGCCTGTATCGTAGAATAAGAAAGTGTCGTCAAAATCAGACGGACGCGCGCTCTATGTCTGTGCGTATATGTGTTGCATTGAACATACATCATGGATGCCAGCGGGGCCCGTATCCGCTTGCCCTCTAGGCAAAGTTTTAACAGCGCGAACCCCAGATTCTTGTCTGCGGTCCATCCAAGAGCAGAAATGACTTTAAGGATCTTGGGTGGCAGCGAGGCACGCAACAGATGTACCGATCCAATACTACCAACGTACGTGAGTCACTGGATTCCTAGCTTTGCCATTCTTTCAGAGTGTATACCCGAATTGAATCGCAGATATGGTATCTGGGTCGATCAGCTTGTTGCAATCTTGGCCCATGCGCTTATATTCTTGCCAGACCAAACTATAACTGGTATAGGCTGCACGTTCAAATCAGTCAAAGAAACCAATCCCATAGCTGCTCCACCTTTTCCATTTGTTCATCATTCTTTACCTCGTCTTAAATTGAGTCCCATTTTGAGGTAGCTGAGCATAGTTTCCTGTGATAGATGAACGATGGCTAACAAAAGGCCACACTCGGCCTTGATGACATGGGCGCGCAATGCGCCGTTGGGCATAAACTGGGCAGGATCCTTCGCTTCTTCTGTGTGGGTCGACGAGTCGGTGGTATTATTACTACCACTGCTGCCCATCAGGTTGGTAAAGAGATTCGAGACCGTGTCTTTGAGTGGTTTTCTAGTGGAGGTTGCCTCGACCTGGGCATCTGCAAATTGATATGTTTCGCTCAAAATGTCGATCGCCACATCGGCATCTATCGGGTTCAACGACTTTTTACCGTTAGCAGGTGAGTATTTCGTCTAGAGAAACCGCGTGTTCACGTGTACTCACTGCAATAGCTATTACAACGATAAAAAGTGAGCAGGTGACTTTTCTGATTCGGGAATGTTACTCTTCGTTTTTCTTTTTTCTACCTTTGAGGAAAGCCATCGAGCCTAAGCCTAGCATATGCAAGGGATCCCTATTTGGCATAAGCTTATATTCGATTGATAGCGACTGCCTGTACGTACTCGCGCGCATGGCTCTTGAATATGGACTGTGCTGCCGAGAACTTGTTATTCAAGAGGGCTTGAATGCCCTCCAGCATGGACTCGTCTGTTAAATTAGCAACTTGGGCGTTCATGACCTGGACTTGGTGCGATTTACCTTGTTTTTCTTGTTCCTTTGGGGTGAGGGTATTTGCCTTGACGTTTTTAAGATCGACGTGCAAGGTAGGGATCGTGTTGGTCCGGATGGCGTCTTCCTCGAGTGCCTTTCGATAAGCAGGGTCCGAGAGAGGTGATGCGCCCGGTGAAGGCGGTGTAACGTAATCGGCCATGTTGGCGTCGGCAGGGATGGGTCCTTCTGCTGCTGAGGTTTGGATAGGCTGCGGTCGATTATCACGCGCATTTTCCTCGGGTCGATGCAACTCAACGCTCTCGAGTCGCGTATCCTCTGATCCATTCGTGGCGTCGAGCTTGAGCGCATCGAGGGGCGCGTCGACGGAGGGTATATCTATTCTCGCACCCACACATAGAGTATCAATTACCACGACCCTTTTACTTCAAAAAAAAAAAAAAAAAAAAGCAAAAAAAACTGGAGGTTGAGACTGACCCTCGCTGTTGGGTTGGAGTTCTGCACTGCTCAAGGACTCAGTTGGGTCAATGTCGATGGTTTTGCCATTGTCTTGTGTGCTCATGAGGGACGGCAAAAAAGTGGAAAACAGGGAAAAGAACAAGAAAAAAGACAAGTGGTTTCAAATGGAAGAAAAGGGAAAACCTTAAAACGAGTTGCGCGGTTTTGTGCGTGTGTGTACGTGCGTAAACGTATCATCACCTTAAATATGGTCGCATGACCCCACTGCCCTACGATAATCATAGCAGCATGACACTGCCCATTCTGCCTCACGTATGTCATCTGCATAACAACTTCAAAGGTTGCATAATGCTATGCAACCAATATCCTGCAATATAAAAAATATATCTGACACAGCTTTTTACTTTTTCCTTTTCCTGTTCGGCATAGTTGATAATATGTTACACGCGACTATAATTACAGCCCGCCTCAACGCCTAATTCTCGGTGTCGCGTCAAGATGAAGCCGCGCCCCCCAGACCACACCTTTTTGGTCTGTAGACAGAGCTTCGAATACCTTTTGATCATATAACATAATGACATCTTGTGTTTCTTGTTCGCCATTCAGCTATTTATGGTAATTGTTCTGGGTTTTTACCAATTTCATCTTTTTTGCTGTATTCTTTTTATGCAAATTTTACATGCTTGAAATTTCCATAGTTACATGTCTAGAGCTGGCAGTCTTCCTGTGGTTGCTAAAGAAGATCATTGTCTTTTTTTTTAAGAATATATAACCACTCGCATAACAGCATAAATGAAGCAATGGGTAAAGCAAGCTTTCATAGTGTCACAACATCAAATCAAATCATCATTATTTCGGGTCTAGCTTCACCAAATCCCGCCCCACACGCGTTTCTTTTATTTCCCTCCACCAAATTTCCCAATTTTTTTTTTTTCTTCAACACACGCACAGACCCTCGTTTAGCTCTTCTTTTCATTCGCTTCATCATCTCTCTTTTACATTTATAGCTTGCTTGACATGCCCGGCACTCCTCGCTCGAACGGGCGACCGCCTACCAGTGGAACGAGGACACCCACCAAGAAACACACTGTTCCTTTTCCCCGTGTCGAACAACCTTTGGCTGAACCCTCTCCCGTCAATGTCCATGTCACCACCCCTCCTCCACATCGATTCGCCTCAGCTCCTCCTCATTCTTATTACAAAGACTCTCGCTCGCCTACGCCCGACATTAACGACTTGAACCAGCCTCAGCTTTGTAAGCATCTCATATCTTCACGAGTTTTCTCTCATGCACTCATTCACACTTGACAACATTTATGTATGTATGCATATAAAAAGCTGACAACACTATGCTTCCTGCGCCCAAAGACAAAAAGAAAGCCCTTTTCCGCTTTCCGAAAAAGAAAAGTAAAGCTCACGTTTTATCTCGGAATGCTTTTGCATAGCTGACACAAGAAAAACAAAAAAAAAAAAAAAAAGGTCGCCATGATTTACATCAACAAAAACACCAACAACACTCTCAGCAACAGCAGCATGAACGTCAAGACCTGCAGCAACGGCAACAACAACAGCAGCAGCACCATTATTTGGGGGGGAGCGTATTTCCACCGCGAAAGCGCTCGTACGACATGGACCCAATAACCGGAACACACCCTTTCGATCTCTCCATGACAGCAACGAGCGACGATGCCTATCGTAATCAAACCGTGTATTACCAACAATCACCCTACACCGAGCAGCGGAAGAAATCGGGCGGGTCTACCCACAGCCGCAAAGGCAAGGACCGTGATAATAGCTTGACGTCGACCGTCAGTGGCGGTCGTAATGATAGTGGCTACAAGACCTACAAGGTACTTTTTGACGGATGGAGGATGACTTTTGACTGACGTACGATATGGTCTTCCCTCTCTTTTTTTAGGATACCGATGGTGAGTTTCTCGGATTCTTTATTCGCCGTTTCGATTATTCATTGACGCTCCTGTTCTTTCAGCGATCCAAGTCGATCAAAACTTTGGCAATCTCGAAGGCATCATCAACCCCGAATACCAGGGCGACTACTTTCCTCGACAGGTAGATAATGGATGTGTGTCATGGGTACTTCCCCGCGGCTGACTCCTTATGGTTTTTTTTTCCCCCAATTTTTTTTTTTTTTTGGAATATGCAGTACCACGATAGTGCCGAAGCTTGGGCTCCGCCAGACAGCTGGCAGGTATTACCTGCAGAGTCGGAAGATGAAGCTTCGGATTACGATAACTATTCTATAATCGACGGCCAAAAATATGAGACGTCCCGGAGAAACGTAAGTAACCGGGGGGGGATAGCAGCTGTACTAGATGCTCACAGTTTCGATGGCCAGTATTGCATCCGCATTTTTCGACCGGACGGCACGTTTGCCACCCTCCAGCTGCCGTTGCACACCACTGCGGGTGAGATTGTGCAGAAACTGGCAAGCAAATTTTTCATCCATGATTTGAGCAAGCTCAACGTAATGCTAAAGAAACACAAACTCGGTAAAAAAAAAAAAAAAAAAAGAAAAAAAGAAAAAAAAAGGCACTTGGTGATCTATTGACAGCGACTAATGTTGTATTAGAACGGGTCCTTTCACCCAATGAGCGGCCGCTTCATATCCAAAAGACGCTGTTGGAGCAGATGGGCTACACAGAGCAGGATAACATTGAAGACGTTGGCCGCGAAGACAACTCGTACCTGCTTCGTTTCATCTTTGGCTCGAACATGGCCCAGGTCGCGCTCGAAGACGCAGACTACAGCGAAAAGCAGCACATTGATCTTCAGGCCCGTAACTTTCCAACGATACCCATCTTTTTGTACAAACACGCCGCACGCATTGTCTCCCTCGACCTATCTAAAAACCTCCAGCTCGAGATACCTGTCGATTTCCTACAAATGTGCCGCAACCTCAAACAACTCTGGCTCGCGAACAATGAATACACCACCATTCCCTCCTCAGTTCGATGCCTTTTTGGCCTCGAACATCTCAACGTCTCAGGCAACCGCTTGCGGGAGATTCATCCTGCAATCCTCGAGAGTATACCCCGCCTCAAAACCTTGCGCGCCTTCGACAACAGGCTCGACAAGCTCCCTTCGATCTTCTCCTCCCTCAAAAATCTGACCATGCTCTTCATCTCCAACAATGAATTCACAACGTTCCCGCAGGTCGTGTGCGAGCTCTCTGCGCTAACCTACCTTGATATCAGCTTCAATAAGATTTCGACCTTCCCGGATGAGATTGGCAACCTCACCCAGCTTGTGCGATTATTTGCAATCGCCAATCGCTTCACGGGCAGCCTCCCGCCCAGCTTTTCCAAGCTCGTACATCTCCAAGAACTCGATATCCGACAAAACGCTCTTTCCGACCTGGACGTTCTCTGTACGCTCCCCAGGCTGGAAATCCTGTACGTGGGCTACAATGCCGTCAGCATCGCATCGTGCGTTATTCCCAGCCTGCGTCAGCTTAAGATGACCAAGAACCATTTGACCCAGTTCCACCTCACTCCGTGCCAGCCTCACACGCCTCTTATCCACCACGGCCTCTCTAAGATCGTTGGCAGCCCCGACACTAATGCCACGACGCTCCAGCTCACCTCGCTCGACCTCTCATCTTGCATGCTGCCCTCCCTCTCCGAAGATATCTTTCGCACCGCGATCAACCTTGAGGATCTCGTTCTGGATAACAACAAGCTCACTTCTTTACCGTCGAGCCTGGCCGTCCTCCGCAAACTTTCAAAACTCTCCGTCCAAGGAAACCTTCTCGATACGCTTCCAGCCGAGATCGGCGAGCTCGGCGAGCTCAAACTCCTGGACGTGCAAAAGAATAATCTCAAGTCACTGCCCAAGGAAATCTGGCTGTGCCCCTCGCTTCAGACTCTCAATTGCTCCTCCAACCTGCTGCAGTCATTCCCTAAGCCATACTCGGCACCCGGCGTGGCCCTGCACCTGCCTCTTGCCCCGGAAGCCGAATCAGTCGTCACTCCCTCCGTCGTCGCCAACGCAGCTGTCGCGTCGAGGGACCCATCCGCGGCTCATGCTGGCCAGGGCACGGTGCCCTTTGATCGGCACGATACCGCCCACGCGCCATCCAATTTCAATCCGCCCTCATTTTTTGCCTCGCCTCGCAACCACCCGCCCCCACTGTCGCTCTCGCTGCGCGCCCTCTTTCTGGGCGACAACCGCCTCGGCAACGAGATCTGGTCGCCCTTGATGCTGTTCTTGGAGCTGCGCACACTCAACTTGAGCTTCAATGACCTGGATGAGATCCCTCCCGAACACCTCTGTCATCAGCATCTGTATGAGCTCTACCTATCTGGCAATCACTTGACCTCGCTCCCGGCTGACGACATTGAAAAGCTCAGCTATCTTCGCGTGCTCGCTGTCAACGGCAACAAGCTGCAGACCTTGCCCGCTGAAATTGGAAAACTGCGCAAACTGCTCGTGCTAGATGTGGGTAACAATGTGCTCAAGTACAACATCTCCAACTGGCCCTATGACTGGAACTGGCAAGTCGCAAAATGATGGAAGACAAAACAAATTGTACTAAGTAAAGATATAGGAACTGGAACTTGAGCTTGAAATATCTCAATTTGTCTGGCAACAAGCGCCTCGAGATCAAAAAGACGCATCCAGAAGTGCACGGCCCCAAGGAGAAGGATCTGTCCGACTTTAGCTCGCTGACGCGACTTCAGATGCTTGGCTTAATGGACATCACCATCCTCGGTGTCTCCATCCCAGAGGAGTCGCCCGACCGGCGTGTGCGTACCTCACCGACCGAGGTCAACCGCATGGGATATGGTATTGCGGACTGGCTTGGATCTGAGCATATCGGCACCTGGGACCTGGTCATGCCGCGATTCCGCAACAATGACGACGAATGCATTTTTGGCCTGTTTGACGGCGCACGCAAGAGCACCCGTTCTGGTTGCAAACTCACAAAGTATCTCAATGACAACCTCACGTTCCATGTCATGAACGAACTTCGAAAGAGCAAGAATGAAGACTTGATCGTGGGCGCCTTGCGTCGCGCTTTCTTGTCGCTGGAAAAATCTCTAGGGGCGCAAATGGAGGATACGGACGCAGGCGCGTCCGCCGTGGTGTGCTATATCAATGACAAGCGACTGTATGTCGCCAACGTCGGCGACGCTATGGCCATCCTCTGCCGGAACAGCGGTCAGGTCTATGAGATCACCCACAAGCACATTGCTATCAACCCCCCGGAGATATCGCGCATCCGTGCCTCGGGCGGCTTCGTCTCCAACACGGGCAAGCTCAACAATGAATTCCACGTCTCCCGCGGATTTGGTTATTTTGAGCATACGCCCACTGTGAACGCCAACCCTTACATTGCCTCCATCGAGCTCGCTGAGAACGACGAGTTTGTCATTATGGCCTCGGCCAGTCTTTGGCAGCATATGTCGTATCAAACCGCAGTGGATGTCGCACGCACTGAATCCGGCGATGCGATGGCGGCTGCCCAGAAGCTGCGCGATTTTGCTCTCACCTATGGAGCCGACAAGGACCTCATGGTCATGGTCATTGGTGTCGGGGACCTCTTTGATAAGCGTGATAAGCGGCTGCGTCACATGCGAGGCATACCTGGCCGACCCTCAGCCGCTGGCGAATCCACCATGGATGACGCACTCGCAACCTCCATTATCAGTAAACGGCGCGTCAAGGACGAGGGACCTGCTGATTCGGTAAGCAGAAAGGAGAGTTTTCGAGAGAAGTTCATTCATGATTGTGTATAGACACTGGCGCGACTGGATCGCGAGGTGCCGCCGCCCATCAATCAAGTCGCCCTAGTTTTCACGGATATTAAGAGTTCTACCTTACTCTGGGAGACGCAGCCAGAGAACATGCAGTCGGCCATCAAGATCCACGACGCGATCATGCGTCGCACGCTGCGGAGCGTTGGTGGATACGAAGTCAAAACCGAAGGCGACGCATTCATGGTGTGTTTCCAAAACATCACTTCTGCCTTGCTGTGGTGTTTCACAGTGCAGCTCCAGCTTCTTGAAGCTGACTGGCCCGCCGGCATTCTGGAGACTGAAGAAGGCCGCGAAGTTGAAAAGGACGAGCAAGTCATCTACCGCGGTCTGTCCGTGCGCATGGGCGTTCACTGGGGCACACCCGTTTTTGAGCGGAATCCCATCACAAACCGAATGGACTACTTTGGCCCAGTAGTGAACAAAGCGAGTCGTATCTGTAATGCAGCGGATGGCGGCCAGATATGCGTCTCGTCCGATGTTCTCGCTGCCATGCGCGATTTCCCGGGCGTTCTCGAAGGCAGCCGCACTAGCAAGATACCCAGCGCCGATGACCTGGGCTACTTTGTGAGTCGCGATATCCATCAGCTGAAGCGTCTCGGTTTCCAAGTCCAGGAACTCGGCTTCCGCCGCCTGAAGGGCCTGGAAACGCCCGAAATGCTTAGCTTTGTATACCCCAAGCAGCTTGCCGGTCGTATGGAAATCAACCAGGCGGAGGAGCCCGATGCTCTCCAGCCAACGCCTGCGGCCGATCTGGATCCCACCACGACCGCCAGCACTTCCCAGACAGTCTCTCCCCAGATTGGCCCCGTCGAGGACGTCGAACAGCAGCAGCAACGACAACAACAACAACATCCAAGCTTGGCTCTATTTGAACAACAGCAGCGGCAGCGCGCAGGCTCGGCGTCCGCTGTCACACGCACTATCGATCCCAATCTAGTCGTTGCACTGAGCCGCCTTGCAGTGCGCCTCGAGTGCCTGACCACAAATGTCGGTCAAGCGAAGCAAATGGAGCCAGGCCACACCGTCATGGAAGAATTGCTTGAGCGTCACATTCTCCACGAGGCTGCAGACGCCGACTTGGTTGGGTTGATGGAGAACTTCGTTGCGCGTGTCGAAAATGCTGTGTCTAGTCTCTACCTCAAGAAGATGGGCCACTTTGCCAACGTCCTCGAGCGGCTCGGTGATGCGATCGAGCTGGACCCCGATCATATCCTGCGAGCCTTGCAAATGTACTCTGAAGTGGCCGGGCTTACTGACACTGCGCCTGCTGGTCTGGCGGATCCCGGTCATTCCTAGTTCTTTTCTTTTTTTCTTCCCGATTTCATGTACCTCTCAAAACTTATTTACACACGAACTCACATTTAGCTATTACTCTTTCTACTAATCATCTGCTTGTTGTTGTTCTTTATTTCCTATGTATTTAAACATACATCATCCACATCACACATGCTACTACTTGGGCAGTTTGCATTTTTTTCATACACTCCTAAATACTTGTATTTGTGGCATATCTTTATCCCGTCCTGGATTATAGGATTAATCTGACATTTTGTTTTACCACGCGTTAATGTGACACATGCAGCCAAAGACGCATGTCTCCAAGTCCGGTGCAGATTTGGTGGTGGCTGACTGCTGAATGACGTGATAAAGTTTTCATTTCTCGCCACAGAGAATACCAAAGCAAATTGCTCATAAATCGAGCTGTAGCTCGTCACGTATATCCAATGTCCAAAGTTGTCAAAACACTCCGGAGACTGTAGACTTTTTGCGTACTACCAGGTCATATGGATCGCATACTAATATCGTACTTTCTTCAAGCAGTTGAGCCGACACAATAACGAAAAACATAAGAAAGAATGTTATATCTGCACGTCATTACTGTTTGATGTGATATCAAAAAAAAGCGACTGTTCAAAATTTTATATATGTAAAAGTTTTGGCGTGCGTGCGGATGTGTGTAGGTGTGTGTAGGTGTGTTTTACAAAGAAAGCAAGAAATCTATAGGCGGGAAAAGAAGACATACTGCAAAGGAGGAGGAAAAGGGGGTATAGCGATACCTTGTATGGATCAACCATGACAAAGCCAAGGGCATTAAGCGTGTCACCGCATGCGGTGCTCACCAGAATAAAGAGCCGGCAGGGGGAGTGGTGGCGGCGGAGGGGCATAAGAACGAGAGGAAGAGGGAGGAACAGGGGACGTTGGTGACTGGGGTTGCGGGCCATGTTGGTTGAGCAGCGGCGACGACTTGCGTCGCGCGGCAATGGATTTGAGGAGAGAGTTGATATGTTGGTCGTTATCGCGTGTGGGAGAAGCCGGCCCAGCGGAGATGGAAGACGATGAGGAAGCGGTAGACATGGAAGGCGAGGGAGGAGGAGACATGAACGACTCTTCTTCATCTTCCTCGGACTCATCCTCGTCCTCGCGTTGCTTATCAGGACTGCTGCTGCTGGTGCGTTGCTTCTCTTGCTGATGCTGCTGGTGAGCCACGTCCACGCGCTGCAACCATTTGCCAAGAACATCATCGTCTGAACCTGTCGTCGTAGGCGTCGTCGTCCGCGCCGATGATGTCGATTTCTCAACGGCGCTAACCCAGGCTTGCATCGACTCTTTCGATTCCGCAACCAAGACCCAGTCCGGTCGCTCGTCGCCCGAGATAAGGTGAAACGTCTGTCGATGTCTCGCCGAGAACCAGCCTTGGCGGGGAGCAGGGACGATTTTGTATTGCGATAGGTTGAAGACACCCTTGGGCAGAATTACATCGTCACTCTCAAAGTATCGTATGTAGTGTCCGTCGAGGATGCAGTAATATTGCTGTAATGAGGATGCCTTTTGATTGCGAAACAGCGAATTCCGGCGCAGCTTGGCTAGCATCAACCAGCCACAGTGTGAAGCCGGAGCTGTAGACATTAGAAGGCGATGAGAGTAGGTATAAAGGAAAGGTATATAACAGGAAACACACAAAGGAGAACAAGACGGGGGGAAACAAAGGAATGCCCTTTCTTTTATATTATCGGGCGAAGCGTGGGGGGGGGGGAGACGCCGCCAGAAAGTAAAACTCAGTCCGACTTTTGGGGTTTGTCCGCAGCACGATCGGTCTCGTTACTGTGCGATTGCCGATTGCGAGGATGTCAATGAATAGCACGGTTTTCCTCAAGATAAGACACGGTCTAAAAGAAAAAACAGGGTACCGCATCGGAAAATGATGGCTCATACACCTGCACGAAAGCATCCGAATCGTCGTTTGTTACTCCTGGAGCGTTCTTTTCTTTGTTTTCGCCACATTCATTCATGTTGATATCGTGATCGATGGCGACAATGGGGGGAGTGAATTGCTGATCCCGGTAAACATGTGTAACCAGACCAAAGCAAAAAGCATTATTGACTGCATATTGTGCAACACTTGGATAAGCCCACGGCAGCAACAAAGTACCGAAAAACGTGCTGGCCCTCTGACCTCGCGCGAACGGCGGGCTGCCCCTCCCCTTGGCACGCGCAGTCCATAACAGCCACGCCCTGTGATCACCATGACCCAGCACTACCCTGCTTTCATACAACTTTGTTTCACCTCCTCCATTTCTAGGTACCGATAGTCATGCTGTTTTTCCTACATATATTCCGTACACTAAACGCTACGCTTTCAATTTTTCATTGGAGATCAGGGAAATAGAGACATTTCATTGTTCAATTCTACCTCGGTGGTCTTCCAAAGTAGGCAGGTACGTATAAACCACCGCTTCGCGCGAGAACAAAGATTTTTTTTTGCGTCTTGGCTGTCCCTGAATTTGTACCACCGGCATGCTTTCCTCCCAAAACTTTTACATCGCCGGGCTTGCAGCCTTCCACTGCTTTCCTCGATTCATATCTATCATAGCACTGCATGATACACACATGCTTAGTTACGCTTTTCTTTTTCTTTGTTTCTCTCTCTCGCTCTCATTAGATGTCCCCTATCGGTATACTAGAGGTATATCCGTGCATGCACCCTGCGCTATTTCTTTCTGCTGTCTTTTTCTGCGAAATCACATGCGAGGATAAGGATGCGCGTCTGAGCTCTATTTTGTTCCTCAAGGCGCACATCCTGTCGAATTAATGGGGACACCAATATTCTTTGTTTACATTGAAAATTTATACAGAAAGAATATTCCTTCGTTACATGGACTCGTCGCGTATTAATTATAAATTGAACAAAGTCTCCTCAACGAGAGTTCATAGAGCCCTTCTCTCGGGCACCCCACATGCAGAAATGATGTGCGCGCGGTGAAAAAGAAATAGGAAGTCCGAGGGGAGTTTCCCAGTTTCCCGGTCAGGCCCACCAAAATGCTCAAGGGATTAACGTCATGCATAAGCGGACTTCTCCTCTCGATCGCTTTCCATTTTAGAATAGGATTACCCGCCTACCCGGATGTATGTGAATATAGACCGTCTGATAGATGATATAACCATTTCCGCTTCTTTAAAGGTAAAGAGCATACATCGCCGCTGCTTAATCCATTCTCCTCTTATTTTAAATACAATGTACAGCGACGCTTGGGCAATGAAAAGAACTTGAGGTCAAGTTGGAGTAACAGTTTTATTGTCTCATGCTCCGTTGTACATGCTGTCAAATATGGAACTTGTTGAGAGACGACTATAATTTTAAGTTCGTCTATCGAGATATAAGATCACGCGACGCTTACGCCATGAGAAATGGATTCCTATTGTATGATATCTTTGAAAAGATAACGGGCGTCACTCTCATAGAAATTGTGCGGAATGCAGAGAGACCTTTGTTATCAAAACATTGATGCAAGCGCAGCTTCTCTCTGCACAAGGCTTAGGCTGTACGGAAATACATACGGAAAGGAAAGTGAAGGTTCAGAAGTTCTCGTGCATCCTATTATCAAACCGTGTAGTCAAGTGTTTGTGCGTGGATACACGGCATAGACACTATAAATCAGCAGAAATATGTCTCTATCAGTGTGATTGTGCCGATACGTTGCACGACCAACCCTTCTAGATGACGCGTACTGTGTTATTATTGTGACCACATTGAGTAACAGTATACAAAGCATTAGATACCGATGGTACGTTGAGTGGACTGTCAGCTACATGCGCTCCAATTGTATGGGGACTTCTGAACCTCACAAAGAGTATCTGACCTAGGTGCTGTTAACATGATATCCTCTTTCCCGTAAAGTTGCCAAGCAAAGGCTTCCAAGAGGCTGGGGCTTACCAGATTGGGGGTCTGCTTGGCAGTTCACCCAGCCACCTACGCGTTCTTTGTATTGTATCATCGCGCTTTTCTTGGCGATTTTGCCCAAGATCTGTACGGAGGTTAGTCACACTCCTAGAGAAGATAGGACATAAGTACCATTTTGTATTAGTCTCACTTGCGTAAGCCTTCCTCCATTATCTTCCAGAAGTCAGTTATGAGAGACAATAATAGACCTTCACGCTTGTCATCTGCTGCTCACGGGGTTATGTCCGCAACTTCGTTCGGATAACATATGGGTATTTTTTTGTTCGGCTCTGCGGAGATTCCGACCTTGGTAAAGTCTGCATGCAAATATGCCATAATTGATATCTGCTGTATATGCTTCGCGCGAACATTTGTCTGTAAATCTTACATCATCACGTCACGCATTGAAAAACAGACTCGATGCTTTACTTACATCCATTGCCATTGCTCTGCGAAGACCACTGCATCTTACCGCCTAGACCACGAAATTTAGTATCCCGCTGGAGTAACTTCTTACAAAGAAACTATGCATGCTTATCCGTCCACATCTAGTCAATTTTTCATTTATACCAAAGACAACAGGGAAAGGAAATAAGATGCTAGCGCTTCCTCGAGAAAAAGTGATCCAAGAACTCGGTGATGGGGATCGCAGGCCGTTCATAAAGAGCGGACAGCATTTCGGCGGAATATCCGAAATGGTAACCCAGCCAGACACCACTCACGCACAGCTGCAAAGATCGGCGGACATATGCCACGAGGAAGACAAAAAGGAAATGAAACCGAAATGAAACTGCTACATACTTTAATTCCCCTTTCTCCAGATCGTCGATGCCTTCTGTATGACCGATGCACATTGAATGCGTGAGCGGACTGTGAGCAGAACCCGCTTTGTTCAGTATATCCCAGATATACTCGCCACGTGCATCTATCTGGTTTGAGACACGATATCTTTCGTATGAGGTGCCAACATCTCCTATGCTTCTAGACGATATCGGTCCGTTCAACTACATTATTCGGCGCATTTCTGACATCTCTGTCTGTCGTAGAGGAAGGCTATACCTATCCAGCCACACATGTATATGCAGAATTACAAGAATGCGGTGAACTCTCCCATAATACTAGCACTTAGACTGGTCGAATCAAGGTAATTCCAACTATGCGCTATTCCGTCACCTTAGGTAGGCATATTTTCCTTATGCGAAAAAGCGTCAGGTCCTAGAAAACGAATATTTTGTCGGGCATGTTCCTTCATAGACGGTCAACTCATACAAAGCAACAGCCAGGAGCGCTCATCACATAATTACATAGCCAAAATACGCATTATGGAAGGATATTATAATGGCCAACTTGCACTTGATTCGATTAAGGTAAGACCGCGTTGAAAACATCTGCTTTTTATCACTGCTCAGTCATATATCACGAACGGCTTCATGTGAGACGCTTGCTCATGGTAGGAGCCTTGCTTTATGAATTATCGATTTTGCCTTGTATCAATCAAAAGGACCTCCGATAGCCAAACACGGGATCATCGCTAGCCCCACATACCCCGCTTGATATTTATCATCCCAAGTATTATAATATTTTTATATTTGTGCTTGTTTAATAAGGCGAAAAGCCATGTATCGTATGATATCAGAGATCCATATATCATCCCAGTTCCTAGCGCAAAGTGCGCAGCATATGGTCCTATCTGCCTCTTCTTATTAAGCACCATACCTAAATTCAGGGCTATCAGGATATGGAACGCAATAGTATAAGAAGAACGCTAGTTACAGACGGCGGTTGTCAATATCTACTATCTCATACATCGCGAGACATGCTCTTCCCTCCTTCTGAACTTGTATACTCAGACAAGGTTCAAAGCATTATAAGCACAAGTCAAAATGCCTTCCACACTCACCCTCTTCTCATGCTTCCTCTAATATCGTTTGCTAGCAGCCTCCCCGAGAACCCTGCTGCTTCTCAGGTCCAAGATATATATCACTCAAAGAAGACGATAATGCGTAAAATTGACAAACACACTATAGCAGAGGCAACTCGTCCCTCCCTGCCCACACATATATATATATACCACTACTAATGTAGCTCTCGGAGAATATGTACGTTCGTCAATCATAAGAAGGGACTGTAGCTAGCATACAGTGTCTCTTCTTCGATTAATGTCCGTTTACGATAATATAGAAGATCTATGGATCGCTTCTCTGCACGTCATTCTCTTTGGAGAGGTATGTCATCAATGAGCCTCCGTTTTTGCTTCTCTGCAGCCCACAGAGATATCTAGTTAAACATAGATAACACATCCAACCGTATAGTATACTTATTTTGTATGCCTGTCCATAACATATGAATAAATCCAGGATTCCCAACTTATATCACCATTGCCCATTGCATGAATATTCTAGATTTTTAAGGTAGTGGACTGAGCGACCGCGCCTCACGAAAATTTGACAACCGGGCTGTTCTGTTCTTTATGCAAACCACGACAACTCGACAGACACGGTTGAACGCCAATCGCGATTACCTTAATCCAAAGTTTAACGGCTACAAGCTCGAGCCATTTCCCGACAAGGAGTGCATCGTGCGAGCCGATCTGCCCGGGAACGGGATTGCTTCGTTCGGGGATGCGCAACCGGGTCGTATAGGCTTTAGAGAACTGCAAGCACGCGTCCGCTTCAACCACCTCTCACTCGGATTCCCCACCGAGCATGGCTTAATTGGTTCAGCATACTACATTAATCAAGCGAATCAAGTGGTTCAAGTGACGTTCAACAAGGTAAAAAGGAAAAAGTACATGGAGCAGCTGAGACAAGGTCGTCAACCTCATTACGGCCTTTAGGATTCACGCGCGATTGGGTTTACGCCTTTGGTGCGGTTGGCAGAACGTATCGAAACAATACCGAGCTATGTCGAACCGGACCCCAAAGTGCCCGTGGATGCTCAAGTCCCGTCTGTGCTAGCCCTCAGTGAGAAGCTGCTTCTTGCCTGCAACGGCGACGGCGTAATTGAACTCATCGAACTCAAGGACGGCAAGGGCACAGTCGTCGCGACGGCAGATTACGAGGGAGCGCAAGATGAAGGCATATCACCCGTTCCCTGTGTGCTACTGTCAGCGCGCTTGGTCGGCAATAGCATCACATTTGTCGTGTACAGCCGTGCAGCTGCCACCAAAACAAAATTCAACGTTGCCATCCTGGAGTGGCAAGTTGGAAGCGATATTAAGATCTTGCATGTACAACAAGGATCGGAAGTGCCCGTCTACTGCGACCTGACACCTGATGCACGCTTCTGTGTGTTGGGCAGCGAGGCATCATACGAACGACTGGCCGAGGGTGACGTGACCATGGAAGACGCTGACGTACAGCAACGAGACGCGCTCCAACAGGCCACCGCTGCTGCTGCCGCCAATGTCCCGCCACCACCTGCACCTTATCAGTGGACGCAGGACAAGGCAGATATTACCATCCAAATGGTTCTGCCTGCGGGCACGCCCCGATCTGCCATCACCTGCCACTTTGCGCCAACCCATCTTACGCTGATGGTACGCGCCCAAGATTTTGAAGTCTCGTATGCCTATCGGAAACTATGGACCACTGTACGACCTGATGAATGCACGTGGACTTTGGAGAAGGATGGCCTCCTCTCACTCTTTCTGACAAAACACGACGAGAACACGCGATGGCCGCACGTGTTTGACGCCGACGATGGTGTCCTGGAAACCATGGACCAGGCCAAGCTCGCTGAAATCACCCAGCGGCTCGAAAAGTTTACCCAGCAAACCGAAGACAAGGGCGGCCCCTTTGTGCAAGCCGCACAACATCCTGTCGCGACCGACATGGATGAGGACATTGATCAGGAGGGTCAGCCATTACGACTGAGCGTGTATGATCGGGATGGCCAGCGCATCCAAGATATTTCCTCGGGCGGCCATGAATGGATGTGCAACGCTTTTGAAGCACCTAATCAACTCAGCAAAGTGGCCATCAAGTCAGACGTCGACACACTCAGCTTCCACCTCCTCGAGACGCCCAAGGGCCTCGAGCCGGAGCATTCAGCCACCTTTGATGCACTCGCTTTTGTGCAAGCATCCAAACGGGACAGTCGTTTTGTCCGATACGATCCTGATCACCGCTTTGCGGTCATTGTCGAGAGTAACCGAAACGTCTACATTTATTACCGCCATGGCGACAAGCGAGCAACCGAGAAGCAAACCTTGGTGGACGTCACACTCGGACACGACGTCAATATCCTCGGTGTTCAGCTCATCCTCGACCGAGTCCTTCTCATATTGACAGAAACACAGATTGTTGGTTTGGTAATATGATCATTTATATTTTTGCTTTTTGGCGCATATCCGGTGTTTCTGCATGTAACGGGATAGAGGCACCACGAAAAGCCGATGTCTCAGAAATTGAAATATGCATATCCGTTCTTGGTGAAGATAAGATGGTTTATTGGCTATTGCACATAAATGATGGTTTGGAAAAAAAAAAAAAGACGCGGTGTGGGAGGCATAGCTCCAACGGAAGCCTGCTGAATATCAACCGGACTATCCTTGTCGCCTACAGCGGAGCCAGTATCATTCTAAATTGTCATAATGATTACGTACCGCATTAGTAAGGATCTATAAGAAACAGCTCACTCTGATAGCTGTAGATGGATGTCCGCGCTGCCAAGTCTGTGTTTCTCCATTGGCCCAAACGCAAACGTACAATTTCATTATGCTTCACATCTCAAGTTATTCAGAACAAGTAAATCAGAAGCGCGTGAAGCCTTGGCATGATTGAGAGCGATAAGCGTGCGGTAGATTCTGCGTCCGCGCGAGCAACAATGCAGCAAAGATCTTGTAGCTATATGCCGTACATCGACTATGACTCTTCAACACACATGATGGTTCTCGTTCCTCTTCAAACAGAAGCAGGTGTCCTGCAAGAGCTATGTGTTGTCACTACGTTTTGACCGCGTCTTACATCGACCATTCCATTTTTGGATCAATGCAATCGGTGTCAGATCTTTTAGGGCGCTCGAGCCGCATCCAAGTGCGTGTGTGTAACGTTAATCGGGGGAATGGCAGGGAGGGCGAGTGATGCCACACACCAGCATGACAAAGTATCAGATCAGAATGAGCTCATAACAAACATGTTTCTCCGAAGCGGCAGCAAACCCTTGAAAAAAAGAACTTTTGGGACGTGTGGAAATCGCTTGTACATCAAATTACGCGTCTCTTTTTTTTTTCTTCTTTTCTTAACCTTCTCGAAACCCGTTTACGATGCCTCAACAAGACATTAACTCGCTGTGCATCAACACCATCCGTACTCTGGCCGCAGATGTCACGCGTGGCGCCAACTCGGGCCATCCTGGCGCACCCATGGGCTGTGCTCCCATGGCTCAAGTGCTCTTCAGCAACCATGTTCACGTCAGCCCAAAGAACCCGCACTGGCCTAACCGCGACCGCTTTGTCCTGTCCAACGGCCACGCCTGCGCGCTTCAGTACATTCTCTTGCACTTATTGGGCTTCAAGATGACTATGGATGATCTCAAGGCGTTCCGTTCGGTCGGCAGCATGTAAGGGTTATTTTTCGCGTGATTGTCTCTCGCGCGCGTGCGGGCACTTGCATGTGTGAAATTGACCGAAACAAATGGTTTCTTTTTTTGTTTTTCTTTTCTAGCACCCCTGGCCATCCTGAGCGTCTGCACACTGAGGGCATCGAGGTCACGACCGGCCCGCTCGGTCAAGGTATTGCAAATGCGGTCGGCCTTGCGCTTGCCCAGACTCAGATGGCGGCCACATTCAACAAGCCCGGCTTTGATCTTTTTGACAATCATACGTTCGTCCTCATGGGCGACGGCTGTATGCAGGAAGGTGTGCAGTCCGAGGCATGCTCTCTCGCCGGTCATTTGCAGCTCGGCAATCTCATCGCACTGTACGATGACAATGATATCACCATTGACGGTGACACAGCTGTGTCGTTTACGGAGGATACTACCAAGCGCTTCGAGGCCTATGGCTGGCACGTCCAGGTTGTCGAAAATGGCAATGACGACCTCCAGGGCATCCAGCAGGCCATCGAGAAAGCCAAGGCAGTCAAGGACAAGCCTTCTCTCATCAAGGTCAAGACCATCATTGGTATGTGCTATCACTGCGCGTCATAGCGTATGTGTGATGTCATATTGACATTTTTTGTTTGCTTTAGGCTATGGATCCCTGAACCAAGGCGAGGAATCCACCCACGGCAGTCCCCTTTCGCGTAAGTCACAGACCCTCTGTGTTTGCTGTCATTGTTTACCCAGCTTATACATGATTTATTTATCATTATAGCGGAGGACATTGAACAGCTCAAGAAGAAATTCGGATTTGACCCCAACCAAAAGTACGTTGTTCCCGATGATGTCTACAAGTACTATCACAAGCTGGCAGACGAGAACAACAAGCGCGCGCAAGAATGGGAGCAGCTACTCGACAAGTACTGCGAAAAGTTCAGCAAGGAAGGCGCTGACCTCAAGCGCCGTCTCGCTGGCAAGCTCCCCGACGGATGGCAAAAGCATCTGCCCAAATACACTCCCGCAGACAAGCCCATTGCCACCCGCAAACTGTCCGAGGCAGTCATTACTGCTCTGGCCGATGTTATCCCTGAACTTATTGGTGGTTCGGCTGACTTGACAGGATCTAACAACACGCGTTGGAAGACCGCGGTGGATTTCCAGCCGGTAAGAGCAGAAAAAAAGGGAACAAACAAGTGTTCATAGACTGTCTTCGTATATTGACACTACGGATCTGATTTAGCCCTCCACAAAATTGGGTGACTATTCGGGTCGATACATCCGTTATGGTGTTCGTGAGCATGCCATGCATGCCGTCATGAATGGCATTGCCGCTTACCAGGGCTTGATTCCGTTTGGCGGTACTTTCCTCAACTTCCTGACGTAAGTCAAATTCCTTTTGCCATCTTCATATGTCCGCGAGTATCTTACATCCTATGGATAGGTATGGCTGGGGTGCTGCCCGTCTGAGTGCGTTGTCCCATCTGCGTGTGCTGTACATCATGACGCACGACTCGATCGGTCTGGGTGAAGACGGCCCAACCCATCAGCCAATCGAGACTCTCGCTCTCACGCGTGCGACGCCCAACATGCTCACCCTCCGCCCCGCCGATGGTAATGAAACGTCGGGCGCGTACCTCGTTGCACTCGAGCGTAACAACATGCCCTCCATTCTGGCCCTCACGCGTCAGAACCTGCCCCACCTCGAAGGCTCTTCTATCGAGGCCGTGCGAAAGGGTGGCTATGTCCTCGAGCCCTACTCGGATGCGAACCCACAGGTGACGCTCGTCGGCACCGGCTCCGAGGTCTCCATTGCGGTCGATGCTGCCAAGCAGCTCCAGAAGGAAGGAGTCAAGGTCCGCGTCGTGTCGATGCCAAGCACAGAGCTCTTTGACGAGCAGCCCATCGAATACCGCAACCAGGTCCTTCTGCGAGGTGTTCCGGTCGTCTCGGTCGAGGCCCTCTCCACCTTTGGCTGGCAGATCTACTCCCATGCTCAGGTCGGCATGGTTAGCTTTGGTCAATCAGGCGTAAGTAAAAAAGCTGGATGCGAATGACAACGAGGAGGATGACAAAAATTGACTTGACTTTATTATGTATAGCAATATCCTGACGTCTACAAGTTCTTCAAGATTACTCCGGAGCACGTTGCAGATGTCGCTAAGGGCGCCATCAAGTACTTCGAAAAGAGAAAGGAAGGCGGCAGCGAAAACAATGTTCCCGATCTCTTCCCCCAATTTGCCCCTTGTACATAAGTTTCTCGACTATTTTGGTCGAAATATGATTATGAAATACATCCCTCTAGTATCTGTGATTTCTGTGTATTCGTATGTGAGTGAGCGATGTTTCGTATCGCTAACCGCCATTATATGATCGATGGTCATCGATAATGCGGTGACAAGAATTTGGCGATTGGAAAGAGACAGGCATCAATTTAAGACTGCAGTAATGCTCGAGGTTGCGCGGACAAGGCGTCGTCTCTGCTTCGAATTGCAGCACCTCAAGCGTAAGCAGCCGTATTCTTGAAATAAATCAGTGGGAAAAAGGCACTTGGTACCGTAAGGAAACTGGCATATATCAAACGTATATTAAATATTTGAAACTGTCCAATAGCGCACAATACACGAACGAAGTATGTATAAGTGCGAGGCTCGGGAGACATAAATGGATACGCATTCCTCTGCTGTAGCGGTCCCTGACCACCAATGGAAAAGAGCGTAAAAGCGCAATGGACGCATAAATTACTCCTGGAAAAAAGCTTTAGCCGTGCCTATCCTATCTCCTATGTCTCGGATTTGGAGCTCGTGTTCCGTACTACGGCACATACTCTTTCATAGATAGTCCCCTATATATATGTATCTCAGCTCTTATGTACACGCTGCAGATGACACCAAGCAAGCTGCTGCGCCCGGATGCAGTGATCTACATAAAATATCCGTATGCTTCAGCATGTTTTGCATATAACAAGAAAAGAGCTTCCCCTTTTCATGCACAGACTTCAACTTCAAATTTGCCACGGAGTTGCGCTCGACAGTATAAATAATAGCCCTGTGCAACGAACGTTATTTTCATTATTATTTACATCTTCCATCCTCACAAGTGAAACGATCAAGATGCGCTTCACAGTTACCTCTCTTTTGACGGTTACTCTGATGTCATCCGCTTTAAGCGCTCCTACGACTCCTTTAGCTGGTGGGAGCCAAGGGATCTCGGCCGCTGATGAAGGCAACGGTGCACAGCTTCAAGACATCGGATCTTCTAAGCAACCGCAGGTGAAAGCTACCGAACCTCCAGATGCTCGGATCAGTCCAATTTTGATTGACTATGTGCAAGCAAAGCTTAATGCCCTTCGTTCTGGCCGTGGCTTCTATTAGCCCTTTAGTTTTGCGTCATTATGCCTTTTCTTACAATTACTATGTAACGGCCGCTCGAACAGTAGAAGTCGAAATATACTGGTTCTAATGATCTAACGTTCATTGATCTCGCCTATACCATCCATGTAATGCCCTCATAATAACCGAGCCAGAGTAATTGTGCCTATTGGACCCGGTAACGCGTGGGGCCGGAGCAGGCGCAATGTTTAGCTTAGCATGTATCGATTCATGTTCATACTATGGTAATTGATACGGCCACCCTCTAGTGGTGTGTCGCCCCTCCCCCCGGGCGCACAAACTCCTTCCGAATAGAGGTCGATTTGAATGGCAGGACCTGTTGCATTCCAAATAAGCCTTCTCGTACAACTTCCTCTCTATTTCTCTGTACTCGTTACGGCATTCTCTGTGTGTATAGCCCAAGTGGGCGAAGGGTTTATCGCTGGACATACATATTTGCGGTGAATACCTTGCCGACATTTTATCAGACTGCATACATCTCTAGTTATGTATACCGATAGATCAGGTCCATTTTATGTCAACATCTTCATAGAGGCAAGTGCGCTCTGAGCTAGGCACGCAATTAGTGCCGTAATCAGTATAGAATAATAGAGAGAAAGTTGTACGAGAAGGCTTGTTTGAGACGCAACGGGTGCTGCCATTCAGATCGACCTCTATTTGGAAGGAGTGTATGCGCGGGAGCGGGGCGACATACCACTAGGAGGTGGTCGTGTCAATACCGCGGATTTAAAGGCTACCGCTAAAATATGTTTATTTTCTACAACCTGTCAAAACCTTCATCATTGCGCGACTGCCTACCAGTCCGTGAGCGCCCATCAGCAATGATGATCTATTAATATAAACTGCTTTTGTCTGCCATATCTCTTATATAAAGTTCTATGCACTGTGCAAACGGAGAGTATACATCATATGGAGCAAACAATGATGCGGCCCTTGCTCTTTCTCCTACTCATCACTGATGTTGAAGAGACAAGAACAAACACTTCCTATGCAACTGTGAGGAAAGCCGGCCTTACGAACTTGCATTTTCAAGGGACCTGTATACATGATGGCTCCACATCTGTATGCGTATTTGCTTCATTTTCATATACTGTAACTAGACCCGAAACTAGCTCTCCACAGTTTATTTCACTTCGTAACTATCGTGGACCAGCATAGGCGATTACGAGTGGCCATTAATTCTGTGGATAACAGAAAATGCTGGAAGCAGGATAAACAAAGAGTATGCATTATGCAAGCAAGTGCTCTTGGCTATTTTGATATGTTTATGTTGAATGGCCAAAACAAATCCCGCATACGTAATGTGCCGGCTTCCCCCATTTTAGAGCTCTCCCTAAATTCAAATCTGATGATTACTGCTCTTTTTCTGAGGGTGCCTAAGCGTTCTTCCCTTCAATAAAGCAAAAAGTCTGAGATACAGAGCAGACGAAAATATCGACGCTTTAGAGATTTGAAACCGCTCAGAAGCGTACAATACACGAACTTAGTATGTATAAGTGTGACGTTTGAGAGAGACACGAATGAATACGCACTCCTCTGCTGTAGCAGTCCCTGACCACCATTGGAGGGAGCGTAAAAGCGCCTCAGATGCATGAATTACTCCTGGAAACTGGCTTTAGCAATCTCTATTCTACTTCCTGGGATCTGGAACTCGTACTTCGTACTACGGCCACATAGCCTTTCGATATATAGTCCCATAAATGCATTTGAGCTCTTATGTACTACTGCACGTGCGTCAGGCGAGCTGCTCCGTCCGAATGCAGTGATCTACATCAAATATCCTTGGTTTTCAGCATGTTTTGCATATAACAAGAAAAGAGGTTCTCCTTTTCATGCACAGACTTCACCGTCGACAACGCCACGGAGTTGCAGTCGGCAGTATAAATAATAGCCCTGCGGAACAAACGATAATTTACATTATCTTCATTTTCCATTCTCAGACCACCACTCTAGCAAGTGATACCATCAAGATGCGCTTCACAGTTATCTCTCTATTAGATTACTCTGCTATCATCCGCTTTAAGCGCTCCTACAAGTCCTTTAGCTGGTGGAAGCCAAGCGACCTCCTCGGCCGATGAAGACAACGGTGCACAGCTCCAAGACATCGGATCTCCCAATCAACCGCAGGTGAAAGCTAAAGTACCGTGCATGGTGTTCCCCGGACAACTTGACTTCTGCCCTTTTTAATTCGACATAGCTATCGCTTATGAATTCGCGAATTTGCGACTTCTTTTTTCTTTCCATGTCGTTCATTTCTTTTTTATTTTGCGACATTGCGGCTTTCGATCATACAACTAATAATATGTAACCCCCGCTCAATTGTAGAAGTCGCAATGTAATAAATCTGTTGGCCCAAGTTTCATTGATCTCGCTGTATTATTCACGTAATAAATCTCATAGGAACGGAGCCAGAATAACTGGGCATTTATATATCGGATCTAGATATCATAGGGCCTGACACGGACGCAATATAAGCTTAGCATACATCGATTCGCTATTTTGCTACTACTACAACATGTACTTTATGTTTTTGATTATTTCCGATTCACAGCTTCAGGAGCACGTCAAGAACAGAAAATGTCTACTGTCCTGTCGAAATTCCACTTCTTACATATACTATTTTTGAGAGCTTTTCAGTAATCGATGATATACAGTCCCGCAATCAATATTAGCAGAGATTATATCTGGATATCCCTACTACTGAAGTATGAAATACAACATTTTACTGTTGCACGTGTCATTCTATATGGTAATTACTAGCCTCGATACTTTTTTCCTGATGACATAAAACTTTTACCAAATCACAATGCCATCGAACCGACATAGGATAATGCGATTAAAAGATTTTCCCAGAAAGCAAATTAATATTCATACCGTCATGATATTTTAAAGAGCCTTCATTATGTATGGATACACCGAAGACAACAATGTTGTTTATGAACATACGACCGCCCATTTTGTGACTTTTTATGCGCTGGGATATATTCCTTACGAATACACATGGAAGTCATGGCACATGGACGCCAAGTACGAGGGAGATACATAAACGATATGCTCCAATTCTGTTTGACTTTTCGCGTCGAATTGGATCATGTCAGTGAAAAGTTTGGAGCCGCTAGGAAGACTTCTTTCCGCAGATATTTTTTGGGGAATATATATTCCTTACCAAGGAAACAATCGTTTCATGGTTTTACCGAAGTTTATTACTCTAGCATGAATGCAGAAGTCACAGAACGCTGTCGAAATGGCAGATACTATGTGTCATCATGTCCCTTTAGATTGTCGTGGCAATCCCTTAAAGGTAAATATGTGCCTAGCGACGGTCTGCGCACTACGAAAAGGCGGATAATAGACATATTAACAACGCGCTCGCCGGGTAGAGCACGAAATCGGTGCTCGCATAATGCCGATTAGGCCTGTTAAATATCCCCGCACAATTTTTTTTACTACCATTATTTGACAACAGCGACATGCCAAAGTCAAAGGGCACCATTTCGAAAAAGATCGCACGGCCCACTGCGGGCACACGTTTTAAATTCCAAAAGGCAATCACGCGACAACTGTCTAAAATAATCGAAGACTGCACAGAAGATGAATTGGCCAAGCTACTCGAGACACCGAGACAGCCTGATCATGGCGAATTTGCTCTGCCCACTGGACGCGTCAAGGCGCTCTTAAGGTCCATGTCTTATTCAGGTGACCTTTCCCAACACCTAGCGAAAAAGGTATATATACGCAAAGAGAGACTTTCCAATGGTTGTATCTTATCAGAAGGTCAGTTTGAACCAGACACCATGATTGAGCGAATCACAGCTACGGGCGGCTTCATCAACTTTGGCGTACGGCAGTCCGAGTACATCCGTCAGACCTTGTTGCAGGTCTACGCAGAACGCGAAAACTATGGCTGGGCCCATCACAAAATGAAAAACAAGCGGGTCTGCATCGATTTTAGCTCGCCTAATATAGCCAAACCCTTTCATGCAGGGCATCTCCGAAGCACCTTGCTCGGCAGTTTCTGTCAGCGGATCCATCAGGTCATGGGTTACGACGTCGTCGCAAGCAATTACCTAGGAGATTGGGGAAAACAATTCGGTAAGAGAGAATCTCATGTCTTTTCCGTTCGATGACAGACCATCATAACGCCCGTTCCTTATCTTTGCAGGATTCCTCGCGGTCGGTTATGAAAAATATGGCGATCCGGTCGAGCTGGAAAAGAATCCTACGCACCATCTCTATGATGTCTATGTACGCATCAACGCAGAGGCGAAAACGGATCCATCGATCTCTGACCAGGCAAATGCTTTCTTTCAACGCATGGAAGAAGGTCTCTACTTATTTCTGCACACACCTGAAACCACTCGCTCATACATCTCCTAAAATACGCAGGTGACCAGGAGGCGCTCGCACTATGGCAGAAATTCAGGCAACAGAGCATACAGTCATATCAATCCATTTACGACCGTTTCGGCATTCATTTTGACGAGTATGCGGGTGAATCACAAGTACGCGATAGGATCCCGGAGGTCTACCGCATCCTCGAAGAGCGACAGTTGCTCATCACCGATGGCGACGCCAGTTTTGTCGATCTCACCGCTTATGATCTGGGTAAACCCGTCATCCGCCGCCAGAACGGAACGAGCCTTTACCTCACGCGTGACCTGGCCCATCTCTTGAGCAGAGACCATGACAAGATGATCTACGTCGTTGGGGAGAGTCAGGCGTACTACTTTCGCCAGCTCTTTCAAATCTACAATCTCATGTTCCCCGACAACACGACCGAGTGTATCCATCTCGGTTTTGGCAACGTACAAGGCATGTCGACCCGCCAAGGCACAGCTGTATTTTTGGAAGACATTCTCAATACAGCCCAGTCCAAGCTCCTGGACGTGCTAAATGAGACGCCGCACAAATACAACGAGATCGTAGGACAAGGCATTGTAGCCAAGGGAGAGCATATAGTCGGAAAACGCGCTGCAGAGTACATTGCCGATCGCCTTGGCATCTCGAGCGTAATTATCCAAGACATGGCCGCGCGGAGGCAAAAGACCTACGATTTCGCATGGGGCCGTATGACCGACCCTCGAGGTGATACTGGCGTGTTTCTGCAGTACGCCCACGTTCGCATATGCGGGTACGAAGAGAAAGAGAGCAAAGAAAGCAGAGAACAATCATATCATGATAATAGAAGCATTCTTACATTTTCTATTTCTCAGCATTGAACGCAAAGCCAATATACGTGTCACCGACCAGTGCAAGACGGAGCGACTCCAGGAGACAGAGGCTTTTGAGCTTGCACAACTGATCTCCTTGTTTCCCGACATCGTGCAGACTGCGTTTGATACGTTAGAGCCATGCACGGTCGTTGTATACCTGTTTCGACTTGCGCATCTCATCAGCCAAACCAACTATCGTCTGCGCGTCAAGGACATGGACAACGACGTTGCGGAGGCTCGCATGCTTCTGTTCTGGGCTGCGCGAACCACCCTCGAGTAAGGAGACTAGAGTGACGTCGACTACGCAAAGCTGATTTTCGGTGTCCTCAATTCCTAAACGCGTCTGCGCAACTCGCGCACATGTACGCATTCACACACACACGCACACACAACACACACGCCTCTCTTCCTTTCTCTCTTCCTTTCTCTCTTCCTTCTCTTTACTTTTCTTTCTCTTTCTTTTTTTCCTCGTCGTTCTGTGTGTGCGCGTGTGTGTGTGAGCGCGTCGTGCTGCGTTGCGTGGACGCGCACGGGGTTCCTTTCTTTCTCTTTTGCAGGAATGGTCTGCGACTTGTTGGTATCGAACCACTTGAACGCATGTAAATGCAGCTGCAGGGTATAAGCGGGAGAGATGGTAGCGAGAGAGACTGAGCAAGAATACCCAGGGACAACAGCAGGAGCAATAGAACAGAGCAGATGGCAAAAAAAGAATATGCGCGACTGCTGTTGCGTGTATCAAAATAGCTTGCACAGTGTATATAGCATCGATGGAAGTGAATCACGCCCTATCTCAAATGATGATATACTGAGCAGTAACAAAACAATCCCAAAATTTAACTATAATTATGATAATTTAGGCTTATGCCATAACGATGACACATTGCTGATCTTTTGCGCCAGCCTGCAGCAGATCCGCCTCTATATGTTGCCGGAATGGAAGTTGTACTTCGCCAGATACCATTTTATGATTTCTCGTTTTTTCCCTTTTTCTGTCGGAAGGATTGACCCGGATGTCAAGAAAGACACCGAATCAAAAGGAAGAAAAGGACAAAAGATAATGACGACTGCAGACATGATGAGTCGCATGGTGTGACAACGTCGATCTTATTCCACTGAGTGGGATACAGACATGCGTGTTACACACACGCAAACACATACTCACACGCATACATACGGGTATAACTGGCTCGGAGCATAAAGGAACTAGGGGACAACCTTCGCTAGATGACATGATAATAATGCGCACTCTCTCGCGAGTGGCGACGATAGAAGAGGCGGGGGCGCTGCCTTAAAAAGGAGTTAACCAACTGGTGAATATATAAAAAAACAGAGAGTTATACAACGACCAAGACCAAAAAAAGGGGGTTTACAATTTAAGGACGAAGGTGGTCAAGGACAGAGACACATATCAGATTTCATTAGAGCCTTGGTCTCGCTTAATCTCTCTCTCTCTCTTCCTTAGATTTGTTCTTATCACTCCCCTTTCCTTTCATTCAACCACTTTTCACATCTATTTTTAACTACTTGTATACACCATTACCCTGATGTCGACTGACAGCACCCTGCCGACTTGGTCAGGAAATACCAGCAACACCAGCACAAGGGGTAACCATGGAAGTACGATTCGATCCCAGAGCAACGTAGGCACCCATAGCAGCAGCAGTCGCCAAGGCAGCTCACCCACCCTCCAAGTTTCTGCAAGACGACGCCCCACCTCGCGCCGCGTACGGCGTCCTCGCTCATCCGCCCACTATGATAACAGCACAACGAGCGCAAGCAGTCGACTCAGCGTCATCTCACAGTGGTCAACTGTGACCCGGCGAAGGTGGCGTCAAAGTGCACTTTTCTCCTTTCGCAACAAACGTAAAACATTTCCACCTGCCTCCGCCGTGCTCGAGGACGAAAAGCGGCGGTTCACGCATTCTCACAAGCGGGGCAAACTCAAGCAGAGGCACAGCCTGGCTGGCATCCTCCAAAACTTGACACAGCAGCCTCAGTCAGCGCAAAGCAATAAGCCGTCGGTGCGGTCCTCCATGCTGTTGCACTTGTTTGAGGACGACGAGAGCCCGCCGGAGGTCTTGTATTTTGATGATGACCCCTCCAGCCCGTCCACCGTGTCCTCTCCCCATCTCATACACGATTTCCCGCCGCCACCGCCACCGCTCCCGCCAGCGGTCGCCTCTGCTGCTGGCATGCGACGCAGCGACGGTCTTTGGTTCTATAGCTGGGTTGAGCAGCACAACCAGAAAAACAAGCAAAAGGCCATCCCCATCTATCATCCACCCCCCACCATATCCAGTCTTTCGTCCCAATCCAAGCGCGAGCTCACGGCCACCCAATCGCGCCGGTTCTCTGCCTTTTGGCAAAACGCGTTTGGCCAAGGCAAACACGAAATCGAGGTCATGAACGGCAGGCCGTCCTTCGCCTCACCCCGACCTGCCCACCCATGTAGAACCCATGCCAGCCTCTTCCTATTTGGCTTTTTGTTCTGTCCGCTTTGGTGGGTCGGTGCCTGGCTCCACCTCCGTCGTCCGGCGCCGCGTCACGAGCTGCTCCCCCAAGCGTCGGTCGCGTTCGCCACGCCGCGACTACTAGGGCAGCTCAACTGCTGGATGTCCGCGTTTAGTCTCCTTGTTGTGCCTGTCGTCATCGGTCTCGCAGTCTGGTACGATCGCAGTTATACCTAGTTTCTTCTCCCTTCCTATCGTAGAGTACTACTCAGTTACGCCGCAGTACTGTGTATGTAGAGTAGTAGTAGCAGCCGTTAGTAGTAATCCTATTTTCGCCCTAGAAAGTCCACTTGGCATGTAAAAGTAGTCTAGTTTCTTCAGATGAAGCGTCGTTTTATGTACATAATATGTGATTGAATTGCTTTCTGTCCTTTTTTTCTTTTGTGAATGCTGGTATGTGAGTATTTAGAGATTACGGTTGCCCCGATCCTTGCTGCGTTCCAGGGCTGTGTCGAAATGGCAAGTGGTAAGTCACTTATGCTTGTACCCAATCACAATTACTTACGGTTGTAGTGCAAGAGCTTCTCGATCAAATCCACATGCGTCAGGACCATACGGCGGCAGCAGTAGCGCTTGAGACCAAGTGCATCGAGCGCCTCACTGTTCAAAACAGGATCGTAAGTAATCAAAGTGAGAAGAAAAGAGAAAAATAAGATGACCGCCTACCCTTCGGTGTACTCGGCCTGCAACAGAGACAGGTAGTTGTCCCATTTGTTGCCAATGACTTTGCCGCAGGAGAAACAGCGCACAGGAATGATCATTGGTAAGTGGAGAAGGAAAGGATACTAGGATTGGAACGAAATTGGGAGCCATCAAGCGCCCTTCCTGCCTGCTGTGGCTTAGCCTATGTTATGCAGCATTTACTACCCGTAACATGCTTGCCAGTAATCTATATCTGTCGCAAAAGACATCGAGAAGCACGCCCGTCTTTTATTGATATGGCCACAAGGCGAGACAGATAATTGATACAGAAAGGTGCGTAGGTCATGCCAGAAAGACGGGGTCATGTTTACAACTTGCCATTTTGGGATATGCAAAGAGAGACAGAGAGAGATAGAGAGAGAGACCAAAGAGGTCCTAGCTCGAACCCAGAGATACAAACTTGTCTCTTTCTCCTTTTTTCCACGATATACAAAAAATGACCGAAGGCGCCCACCCTTCCAAGAAGACCTTTGCCAACAACTTTTGGGTACCACTCTATCAATACTTCCGACCGACAGATTTCTTACATACCTGCTTAGGGCAAAGAGGACGCCGGCTATGAAGTGCTGACCCAGAAACTCAACGCATCCAAGAAAACTTGCGAAGATCTCAAGGCACTCTACAATTTCAAGTAAAGACATACGACACACACATCAGGATAGTAACCTTTTCTGACCATTAGCCAGGGCTTCTCTTCATGAAGATATCGCGAAAAAGATCCTCAAGCATACCAAGACCGACCTCGGCCGAGATGAGACGGGGTAACACGAGGAGATCATCCAGAATAAACAGACGACGTTTAACGCCATCTACCGTAGGACACTGCAGTCCCTGCTTGGCGCTGTGCATCGTGAGATGGAATTCGCCGCTCAGGCCAACTTTGAGCTCGCACAAAAGATCCGCAAAAACCTCGAGCTATCTTTGGATAACTTTATCGTCGAACACAAGGATCGCCGGAAATTGGCAAGTCATTGGACCCTTTCTCTGTTTCCGATCCTTTTGTTTATGCCTGTTGTGTATAGATACAAACCAGTGTCGACCGAGCCCACCGCAACAAGCAACTGCATCAAGGTCAGGTGGCCAAGGCAAAAGAAAAGTACGAAGCCGAGTGCGCCAAGCTCGTCAGCCTCGAGCATCAGCTCGAGTCCGCCAATGTACGCGAGGCGGAACGGCTTCGCATGAAGACGGATAAAAGCCAGAATGAGATCCGGACGCTCGGTATGTACGGTGTACAGGGTTGGGTATGATCTCTTATTTTATGTTGCGTAGAACGTGAGTACCAAAGTGCATGTGCAAAGCTCAGCCAGGCGGTGACGGTATGGAATGGCGAGTGGAAATCGGCATGCGACGTAAGTATAGAAACGAGGAACTTGTAACGAAAGACGACTCACGTCTTGTCGATAGCGCTTTCAAGAAATGGAAGAAAAGAGAATTGAGTTTCTGCACCACAGCCTGTGCGTCTACGTTAACATACTTTCCACTGCCTCTGGGCAAGATCAAGAGGTAAGAATGACGTACATACATCCCAGGGAAGCGAAATAACTCACGCATATTTGCTAGTCGTACGAACGCGTATGGAAATCCTTGGATGAGTTCAATGTCAAGTCAGATATCGACCAATTTATCAGCGAAAAAGGCACAGGTCCCATGATACCTGGTAAGGCCTAAGAAATGTTCCGGGTTACGCCTTTATTCCCCTGACCTTATTCTTTCTTTCTCAGAGGCGCCTATCTTTGTGAGTTACTTTGATGACCCAGCCAAGACGCTTCCCCGATTCCAAGTCGCTCAATTTGATGAGCACACCAGGCCATCCGTGACGCGCAAGGCAAGCGTAAACCGGCAGGTCAGCGTCGAGCGCAAATCGAGTGTAAAACCACGCACTCCATCCATCCTCAAAAAGCCCGCACTCGCGCCCATCGACCCAAATGTTTCTCTGCCTTCCTCGACAGGATCATCACCCACTCTCGCATCCAAATCACGTAGCTTCTTCTACAATGACCCGGAAGAAGAAGAAGAAGAAGCACCGCCCAAAAAGCCAGCCCCAGCACGTTCCAACAGCACCCGCCGGCCGTACGACGAACAAGATGAAGTGATCGATGCCAATACCCAGGTCGTGTTCTCCGTCGGGCACAATTTGTTCGAGGTCGACCACAAGGAACAGGTCAAACGGCCCCACAACCCGCCGCGCAGTGTACATCAAACTGAGGAGGCATTTCATCAGTCCATCCATGGCTTGTTGCAGGAGCTGGGTGTCCAGCCTGTTCATGCGAGCAATAGCAGTAGTCAATACCTTAGCAATAGCGGTAGTCAGTACCTTAGCAATAAGGGTTATTTTAGCAGGAGCAGCCGGCGATATAGCGACGATACGAGACAGAGACATCTTCCGCCTGTTCCTGGACCCCGCGCGTTTCCCCAGCAGGCAAGGTCAAGGATGTATTCGGGAGGAGAATATGCACAGAATGATGCTTATTATTCACGATAAAATAAATCGAAATGGAAGGCGAAAATAGGTGTGTATGGGTGGTAATTTGAGCAATTCAGAGGCCGCGGGCGTAGCGCAGTTTCCCAGAAAGGGGACGGACCGTATCGGGAAGGTCAAGGTGCTTGCAGGACAACCTCCTCTTCCCCACATCAGAAATGGCTAGAGTAAGTCATCCCAATACACGAATCCCACTGCATCCGTCTGCATCTTGAATAGAACGATGGATGGATGGATGCATCCATGGATGGATAAAGAGACTGACCTCTTTTTTTTGTCTGTATGATTAGTTCCACGAGTATCAGGTGAGACTCCATTCCGAAATTTCCCAATGCGATGAATGCCCATGACGTGCATCCACGAAACACCACTCGCATTACAGCAAACCAAAAACAGACATCTCATTTTCATAATAGGTGGTCGGTCGTAAGCTCCCTTCGGAGCAGGAGCCCCAGCCCAAGCTGTACCGCATGCGTGTCTTTGCTCCCAACGTCGTTGTTGCCAAGTCTCGCTTCTGGTACTACTTGAAGAAGCTCCGCAAGGTCAAGAAGGCCAACGGCGAGATTGTCTCGATTAACGAAATCCTCGAGAAGCGCCCTACCCTCATCAAGAACTTTGGCATCTGGATCCGCTACGACTCCCGCTCGGGCACCCACAACATGTACAAGGAGTACCGTGGTCTGTCCCGCGTCGAGGCCGTCGAGACCTGCTACCAGGACTTGGCTGCCCGCCACCGTGCCCGTTTCTCGTCGGTCCAGATCATCCGCGTCGCTGAGGTCAAGGCCGCCGATGTCCGTCGCCAGTACATCAAGCAGCTCCTCGACCCCAAGCTCGCTTTCCCCTTGCCCCATCGCGTCAAGCGCCAGGCCAAGGCCCACCGTGCTGTTTTCATTGCTCAGCGCCCTACTACTTTCTACTAAGTTCATTGCACTTGGTAGATGTGTGTAATAAAGCCTCTTTTTCTCGTTTCCTCACCCCAAGCAACGTGGTATCTATCTATCAAACAGAGAGACAAAGAAAGGGAAATCATTCGGTAATTGTACATGGGCTTGGCTGCTTAATGCGTCTCCCTGGTTACTACAGGTACCAATGCATTGCTACAGTAACCAATGCTTATCTGTAGAGTATGTTCAACGGGTAAGTAAATACAATTTTTCTATTTTATTGACATGTATTAGATCGATGATGGATCAAAGAGTATATATGAGATGATGCTTTGTTGTATAGTTTAGTGGGTACCGTTGACACCGTTGGTACCGTTGACACCGTTGGTACCGTTGGTACCATTAGTACCATTGATACCATTGCCATTGCCGACGTGGTTCTCCGCAGCCGCCTCACGAATCACAATCGCCAGACGACGCAGCGCCTCGTCCATCTGCTCATAGGTCACGGCGCTATAGGACACACGGATGTAGGGTGTCGCGTCCTTCAAGGGCATGAATGCCACGCCGGGCACAGCAATCACCTTGTTCTTGACCGCCTTGCTCAACACCAGGTCAAACGAGTCGGTGATGCCGCCCAACAGATTGATCCAAACAAACATGCCCGAGTCGGGCACAGCCCACTCGGCCAAACCCTTGAGGTGGCGGTCGAGGCACTCGACAAACATGTCGCGCTTCTCCTTGTAGAATGCAGACACCTTGTCGACGTGTTGCATGAAGCCATCCACACCCCATCGGTTCAGCAGTTCGTAAGCCATGAGCTGGGTGACGCCGGCCGGCTGGAGGTTGGTCACCATGGTGTGCATGTTCATGCGGTCCAGCAAGACCTTGGGACCGGTCGCCCAGCCCAGACGGATGCCCGACGACAAGATCTTGCTCATACTGTCCAGACGGAGGACGCGGCCATCGGTATCCATCGAAAAGTAGGACGGCGTACGCTTCGCGCCAAACTAGGTCGAAATGGCGTGAGAACGGCTATATTCGTCTGGACAGTACATATCCCTTCTTTACCTGGAGATAGTAGTACGGGTCGTCTTCGACAATCAACACGTCGTATTTGCGACAGACCTCATAGGCCTTTTGCTTGCGCTCCAGGGTGGCGCTCACACCGGTCGGGTTACCGCCGACGGGCACGGTATAAATCACCGAGGGGCGGGGCTGATCCTTTTTGCCAGACGGGTTCGACTCGGGCCAATTGGCGAGCACCTCTTCAAGCGACTCGGGCACAATTCCGTGCTCGTCTGTCGCAACAGGCACTAGATCCACAGGCTGCGTCTCCAGGAAGGAAAGAGCGCCGGTATAAGTCGGTTTCTCTGCCAGAAGCGCGTGGCCGGGCTCACAAAACATCTCGAGGGCCTAATGTTCGGTGTTATCTTCCGCATTAGTCATCCGTTGTATCAGCTACTTGCCTTGGTCAACAGGTCCTGGGAGCCAGGGCCGATCGTAAGGTCAAAGTCGACAGGAGGCGCGTGTTCGCGAACCTGGAGATCGCGGAGCCACTGGTTGAGTGGCGGCAGACCCGTCTATCAAGGCGTGAGAAACTTAGAAATTCAAAATTCAAATTCTAAATGACAGCATACCGTCAAATCATAAGATAGGGAACGCTGGAAAAGGTCACTGTCAACCTCAATCGTCTCGCCCGACTTTAGCTTAATCGACATGCCCGCAAAGGGGAACGTCTGCGGGTTGGGCTGACCAGCTCCCAGGGAGATCTATCATGGATTGTCAAATTCCCCTGTCTGGTCATGCATGACTCATTTTTCCAGATGTTACCATATCCTTGCAATTCATGTATGGCATCAAGGCACGAACTGAAAGAGAAAAAAGAATAAAGTGAGTCGAGCTTGTTCAATAAGATCTTTCGTCAACGTACTGGCAGAGGGGTTACGTGCTTTGCTGCGCGCGCTCAGAAATTTCTGGTAATCCATAGGGTGCGATAAGAAAGTAGAAAGAAGGAAAGCAAAAAAGAAACAAAGAGATATGATAATCGCTGTTTTTAAGCGTATCGATCACTTTCCAAGATCCCCCGCGAACTTTTTTTGGGCTTTGGTTCTCAGCGATAATCGACCAATGATACAAGTTCTGCTAATGCCCACGCTTTCCGACGTTCGGAACTATTCACGGCGAGCTTCCCAGGTGCCAATGCCGCTGCCAATGAAATCCATGTCGCCACTTTCTACTTCCCCCCTTCCCGGGCTTGTCATTGGCTTAAGGGTTGACTCTCTGCTTCATCTCGCTTCCGTTACCACAAGTGCTCAAGCGGTGACGCGGCCTGTACAAGCATCCTCATCACCTGAAACTCCACTTTTATGTATTAACAATCCAGCTAAGAAAAAATCAGAGTGACGTTGACTGCATAAAACGGGGTTGTGTCTTCCATGGAGGCTCCGCTAGATATTGAGGGGTAGCGGACAGACGCGTCCATTCACGAAAGCGCGCTCCGGAATAACGCTGCACTCTGAAGAGACCATCAATGAAGCACTACAACGCAGTTAGTTTTTGATAACTTATAAAAGCGTTGCACATCATCATGTCTTTATCCTTTCTTTGCCTCTCTTCCACTTGTATCCTTGTACCTAGTTCTTGATGAATGGCGTCAGGTTGACGCGCCCATGTCCCATTTGCTACTCTGCATTGATGCAGTTGTCACGAGAAACTGTCTGGACTGAAGTTTTCCCTTACTCCTTGTCTTATGAAACGAAAATTTGATCTAGCCTGCGAGCTTTCCCCTCTACGAAAGTTCTGGCATGGGCAAGATCAAAAATATGCAAGACTGCTTCTGGACAGAACGCCACCCTTTTAAGGTCGTAAAAATGAAATAAAGGACAATAAGGTGTTTTACGATGTGATGATCTGCTCTGCTTATGGTTCCTCATTTGGACATGCTTATGTGTATAGCATAGTTAAATTATGGCCTGCGACAAGAAGCACAGAACGCTAGATTTTGTACATTCTCGTCTGCTTCTTAACAATTCATGCTACTACTCCATAGCAGCAACACTCGAGGAACATGGGTCATCCTGGTCAAGTAAATTCTGTCAAATTCGTGTGTGACCGAGACGCTTTTTATGGAAAAAGCAAACAGTCGGGACACCAAGAAGGGGAAGAAAATAGGCAAGTATTACTACAACGTACAACGTACACGATACGGATGAGTTAAGATACAAAATAGGGCAGAAAAATGTGGTATAGGGATATATACAGAAAATGAAAGGGAAAACAAAGAAAAGGGATGACAGAAAATATGCAGTGTTAATGCATGCCATGCTCTTCACGGAAAGAGCCCAGGGAGCGGAAGCGGCCGAAAGCCATCTCGCCCACAAAGACGCCGACAATGATGACGATAAAGAAGCCGCCGTTACCCGTCATGACGACCAGCATCAGCAAGTAGTTGATAAATGCGGAGAGCGCGGTCAAGAAGCTGCGGAACGTGTCGGCGTGCCATGAAAAAGGAGGCACTTGGGGCAGTTGAAATGGACGTGGATAGGTTTGATGCTCAAGATCGCTCTCGTCTGAGGTGCTGTCGCTCGGCTCTTTGGATTTCTCGCCTCTGTGCTTCTGGACCTAATATGCGTTGAGCCGGATGCGGATGGAGAGATGCCTTTGTTTGCTTACCACACGAGATCTGCCGGGTCGGACAGCTGAGGAGAGTCCAAAAGGCGCCGATCCACCGTGCACTTCCATAAATTTGCGTGATGTATAGGCGACAAAATATATCTCAATGGCCACGATCGCACGCGATAAGACGGAGAAGAACAATAAGCCAAAGCAGGCGCCAATATAAGCCGACTCGCTCTTGGGTACCCAGCTTGTGAACCACAGTGCATCTGTGCCCTCGCCTGACCAGTGGAACGTGCCCATATTCATGTCCATGCTCATACCGCTGCCGCTAGAGCTCGTATCCATGCCATCGCTCGAAGAACTACCGCCCATGTCCATGATGAGAAATGAATAAGTGTCAAAAAAGGGGAAAAGAAAGAGAAGAAAGAGGATGGCCCAGAGTGTAGGCTTTAGCGCGCCGTTTCCCGGACTTTATGGGCTTGCAAAAATCTGGGATCGCCCGAGTGGTGCAGCAAAAACCTCGCATTTGATTCTTTTTCAGTTTCCGCCCCAAACAAACATGTGGCAAATAACACACAAACAGGGCCATTTCCTTATTGACAATTTAGTATGCGTTATGCAAATCATGCCAGAAGATGCTCTTTGCCCACAGCTACCAGCTGCATACAGCATCCGTGACTCATGTGTCTCCTATACAAGCCCTGCATGAAAGTACGTCTTTTTCTATCTTTTCTCCGTCTCTTACTTTGCTAAGTCCGATGGTATTGGGCGCCCGAAGCTTACTGGGCTCCTGCGCCCAAAACTTGATATGGATCATGTGTGAGCGTCAATAGATAAACTTAAAGACTATTTTCCAAAAACAAAAACATACTCGAGCTCGCATTTTCGCAAGGAATGATACCATCCCACGTCAATTGATGCTATAAAATCTCATTCGATAGTAATAGGTGACCAATATCAATAAAGTATACTTTATAATAAGTAGTCTTGGACGAGGGAAAAGGGAGGTGGTATGAGAGTAAATACAGATAGATGTACTATGAATACAGACAATTTAGAGAAAAGAAGTGTTTGACAGAAAGACCTTGTGCATGCTTGTTGATCAGCAATGGTCTTCTCGAAGGCTGCCACCGAGTGAACGGAAACGTCCGAAACAGACCTCGCCGACAAAGATACCGACTACAATGACAATGAAGAAGCCACCATTGCCTGTCATGACCGCCATCATCAGCAGATAATTGACAAAAGACGTAAGTGCGGTCATGAAGCTGCGCGACGGGTCCAAGATCCAAGAGAACGGCTGCGCTTTGGGCAATTGCTGCAGGAAGACCTGACTTTGGTTCTTCGCTGCTACTGCTGAATTACTGGTAAGTCGCTCAGCATCGTCGTCTGTTTTATCATGCTCCTATACCGTAATAATGCGATGAGACATGGAGTGAAAAAGAACAGAAGTAGGATATTTACAGCATGAAAGCTTTTTCCGTGTTGATCCGCTTGGGAGATTCCTGCGCGCCAGGCAATAAAGTACATTTCGAGTGCCACCAAGCCACGGGAGAGGATCGCGAAGAACAAGAGACCAAAGCAGGCTCCAATGTAGGCCGATTGCGTTGCAGGCACCCAGCTCTCAAGCCATATACCGTCGGTCTTCTCTGCAGACCAATGGAACGTGCCCATTGGGGCCATGTCCATCATATCGTGGGATGAGCCCATATCTCCCATACTGCTTCCATGGCCCATACTGCTGTGATCGTGATCCATATCCATTTATGAAGATGAACAAAAGAAGAGAAGCGAAGAAGAAAGAGAAAAGTAATGGCAAGCCCATCCGTGCTGGATCCGCATCCCATTTATAGTTATAAGCCTGTGGAGCAGCAAAAACCTCGCACTTCCTATTTTCATTTTTCGCTGTCCGTAAGTAGCAGCTATCCGAGCCACGAATCATAATAGTATGAGATCAGATAATATAAATCAGAACTGGGAATGTGGAGAGTTATATGACCTGTAAAAAGTGAGAATCAACCTGGACCCGCCAAAAAACGATAGACTACTGGTGTGCTGGAAAATATTACATGGAAATAATGCTTTGAGATGCTTTCAATCGCTTGGGTATGAGTGTGCACGGCCATGTGGCAACACATAATGCGGCACAAGTTTTGCCGCCGCCACATGAATGCAGAAGATCGAGAAGCCCAGTATTTATTTCTCAGCTTCTCTCCTCTCTGAGTCCGCTGTGGATGCGGCCTTTTGACGCAACGGCAAATGCCTCTATATTATCATTCGACGTATGCAGTCGTTCTACTTCTTTTGATCAGCTAGTGAACCGTTCCGCTTGTAGGATCATCAGTGGAAGGTAGATACACCCCGGATCATGATAAAAGGTGCCTATAGATTAGACAAAAAAGCGCATATGTGCAGAATGCGGCTGGTCTGCGTTATGGTAACCAGGCTTGAGGTTCTCGCAGGAAGCTAACCGATATTATTCAATATAAGACATGGGCACGTTATGCTCCGTGCTGTAATAATGCAGGTGGGGTATGTGAACTAACGGCAGATTGACCGAATGTTTATAAAGGTAAGACATTAAATGATCTTGAACAGCAATAAACGTTAGGATGGGTATTGGCGCATGGTTACAATAGCTCGACGTCTGTGGATTGTTTAATAATATAGGTGTAAGCCAGCAGGCACAAAAAGTTCTCGGCAAGGGGGAAGGACAGAAGAAGACATTGATAAACGGTCCAAGGCTTCCTGGGTACATAGCCTTTCCGGTGTAGTAGCTCGATCATTTTCGTTATCAGATTCATAGATAATATTTCTAACACCTTTAAGATTTCATAGCTCTGGAATGAACTCCCTATGCATACACGTGCAGAAGTCATGGTCATATACGCCAAGGGTGAGCAAGTTACAAAAGATTAAAGCAACCTATTTTACATCAATTCTGCGGTCAAAGAAGAAAGTCTAAATAGCGTCGATAAAGCCAGACAGGTCATTCAAGTATTACTGGCGATTCAGTGAGTTTGGATCCTTCTGAAGAGCAAAAGCCGTTGTCCTCTTCAAGGCGAAACCGGGCGCGCAATAACTCTTGCATTTTTGCTCTTCATCAAGAGCATCAAGACTTTGCTTGAGTAAAAGTTAATGGCGTGTTGCTTTAGCAAGCAGTGGCTCACAGCATACACTAGATACCTTTGCCCGCAAAGTCAGCTCCAAGATAGGCAATTCTTTTGAGACAAATAGCTTTACTGGAAATGGGATCTCGTACTCGCGCCTTCTCATGACCCAGCAGGCGTACCCTCTCGGACAGTCCATCACGGCAAGCGGTAGCGGAATCCTGCATCGATCTCGTCAGAAATCCGAATTGCTTCCAGGATCGTATGTATGAAGAAAGAAAACTTTTACTTGTCTGACTGGAGTATGCACAGCGGAACCAGGAGAACGCAAAATGAAAGGGGGGAGTGGTAGTAGCAGGCAACTTGATATCAGATGGCAGCGCTACTTCCCAGATCCTCAGTTAGTTCAATGCACGTCGCATCTCCCAACTTTACCAGCAACGACAGCCGCCTGGGCCACAGGATTCGGAGTATTTATCTAAGCAATCCTGGTCGTCCTCGACTATCAACCACCTGGGCACTTCTGCGCCATCTCTGTCAGATGAAATGGAGTTCGCCGGAGTCTTTGCAGCACCGACCTCAGGAGCTCGTGCACCGTATCGACTTGGAAGAAGGTTGGTACCTCTCTGTGCCGTTCTCATATGTGTACAATAATATCATCCGGGACGGATTAACACCCATTAAAAAACGCATTCTCGCCTATCAGGTGCATAAGAAGTACTTCCTGGGTCACTCACCGTCCTAAGGGGAACGTCTGAGCCGCCAGTATGACAGACTTCATGATCTCAAAGTATGAGATCTATTCTATCAAACGACATTCTACGGAAATGGTGATACCTCGCCGTCATTGACTTCTCGCTGTACCTTTTTGCGACGCCTCTTTCGGATGCCACCAAGTGCAAGTCTGCACCGTCATCATCGTCCTCCCGGGCATCCTTGATCTGCAACCATGCAAACGGCCGACTGCATTCTAGTGCTTCTCCTGCACCTGCCCCGAAGGCGACTGTTCTCCTTGAGTCAGCTATCAAATAGAAGCCTTCTAAGCATGTGTCTGTCGGTTCCCAGTTCCAAAGGTGCTCTAACTCCTATTTCTAACAATCCTTATACATTGGACCGGCAAGTTAAACAACTCCCTATGCAACGTTTTGGGCTTGTTCGAGTCTCTGCAAAAATGCACTGTGCAGTTTAGCACACGGATTTCTTCGTTCAGGACACGCATATCATAATAGGTCCAGGAATACCCCTGCATACGCATTCGTTTCTTTTCTCTCCTATCATGGGACTCGAAACAAAACGTCCATTGCTCAATTTCCGTCAATCTGTTGCTAACGCTGATCAGTCAAATCATTTATCTAGTTTATATTACATAGGCCCTGTGTATTCTTGAACGAGGCCATACGAGACGAATCTACTTTAAGGAGACGGGACATATCTGCACATGCGATGCGCTGGAATTCTTGGAAAGGTGCATTAGGTTTTATCCTTTTTTATATCATACGTGCTTTGTTTTCTGTATCGACATAGTATCTACTACACAAAACATATGAGAATACTAGCGTCAGGCGCAAAGTTCAACTTCCAAACGCTCGAAGAGCCCAATACATCAGCGCTCTCCAAAGCTTACGATCTTGCCAACCAGATTCACACTATGCTCTATATATATACTAGCACTGAAGATAAGGCATTGCTTGGGCGACATCAGTGAATATGGCCTTCTGCTCTGTAACAATCCCAGGCGTCCATCCAAGAGGAGTACTACTGCACATCAGATACATGGTATTATTTTTCCCGAAAAATGACTTTATCCCGACTTATTCGCACTTGTCCGAACCGGGGGGTCTGCCTATGCATACTACGATACAGAGCTCGTGTATGCGCATGCATATGTACATGTAGAATAGCTCGCAGCTGCTGCCAAACGGGAGCTATTAAGCTAATGCGTACGGCTGAAATGATCTACATCGGATGCCCCTATTCTTGTACGTGCTTGCATACATCAGGGGAGATAGACTACACCTTTACATTCACAATCTTCAAACATAAGTCAATATAGAGTTGCATATTCGTATAAATAGTGACTATGTGGGACGAATATCATCTTCCATTCCCCTACTTTCTCCACAGGTTCAAAATATTACAAGCGACGAGGTCCAGATGCACATAACACTTATTTCCCTCTTACTGGCTACTCTCGTATCGACTGCCCTCAGTGCTCCTGCCCCTCCAACTGCTGAGCACGAAAACCCACTTAGGGACGTAAATGCCGACGTATTGATTGGCGGCATAGACCGAATCACTGATCGACCCGCTAACGATGTAAGAACTTGTGATGTTACTTCTGTGCAATCTCATTTATTAACTTTTACACCTATGACAGCGCACGGGTTCTCGTTAATGAATTAGTTCATAGTTGTTGCTCAATGCTGCAATGTTGAAATAATAAATTTGTCTGGTTTACAGCTACGTCTGTGGGTATCGCATTTTCTAAGTGTTCATTGTGACCAAATCAAATAGGCTGGGATTCATATCGGAACTATACAATTTAGAAGCTTGGGACAGGTCTCCTTTAATGGATACAGACTGAATCGCTATACTACGATTGGCGAAGAGTTGGCCTATATACTTTTGTTCGATGTGTCGCTTTGGTAGTGCAGGTTAGAGAGGCAACAGCAAAAATAGCTACTTTTCTGCAAGGTTACTTTCTTCTATGGTTCACGCAAGAAAAACATAGCCCCTTTTGGGGCAGTAATGTAGTCGGGCTTGTGGTGGTCTGACCAGCCATAAGCCCTACATATTTATGCCCAAGTTTTGGACTCCACCCAGTCAGATGAGGAACGGCTCATGACCGCTTGACAAGGGGTATCCACACCACGAAACCTGGGCAGAAATACATGAATATAGGCCAAACGATGATGAGAGGCCTGTGCCCGCATATCATTTCCCTGTACAGACTGTTTCTGCCAACCAATAACATAGATTCAAGGCCGCGCAGGGTCCAAGGGACCACTTCCTGCTGGTTCGACCAGAAAATAGTACATATTTTATTTGCCACTACTTGTTTGTAGAAATGATACACTCATCATCATCGCAGCGGGTAATGTGCAAGAAACAAAAAGGACAGACCAACAGCTCTCGCAGCTCTCATTGCTGCGAAGCCTCCATACTGCTCGCACGCGCGCGCATTTTTATTTGTTCCTGCGTTAGCAGGTACATGCAGCGGGCAAGAATCTTTGCGCCCTTGGGCGCAAATGAAAACAAAAAACAAAAGAAAACAAAAAAAGGTCATGTGAGCCTAATCTATGAAAACAAACACTTCTCCAGACTGATACTTAGTCCCTTTTGCTTTGTTAGATCTGCACGGAAACAAATATGCTTCAATGTTAGCTTATACAACATTCCTATCGATGGATCCTCGACGTTGATACTATTATGTAAGTCTCTGTATCAGAGTATGTCTAAAGTATGATTTTATGATTTATCCGCTGCTCTGGGTAACATTCCGAAAAAGGCAGCCAAGATTGTGCGTGCATTTGCGCATCGATGTCCCCGTTTGTGTGAGAAATAGGCGCGCAAATACAACTGATTTATTTCTTTATGCTTTCCGATATGAATGGATACCATTCTACAAGAAACAGATCTAATGAGATTTAAAATCAGTAATATTTGCAGTAATTTGATGAATGATACTGATTTTGATCGACACGGTGCATCGATCCATCAGGACAAAACGTAAGCAAATGTCTGTGACCTGCCAGGGGGTGGAAAGGGAAAAAAAAAAAGAGGAAAAAGAGAAAAGATAGGATACGCCCTGAGTTTAATGTTAATTCATATTTTTTCATCCGCCGTTTTCGCCTAAAGTGCAGCCGTAGCGTGTAGATACCGCCCCTCAGCATCACTTGCAAAAGGCGGGGGAATCTTTCGACTTTTTTTTCCTCTCTTTACTACTTTCTCTTTATCTCTTGTCTCTACTTTATCGCAAACCGAGCCATGGTTGCTCCTTTCCTGTAAATACTTTATAACATGCCCGATTCCGAAAAAGAACCGGACCGTCCGAGGCCGGACCAACCGTCCGTGCCCCAAATCACCTTGACTGAAGCGCAGGACGCTGATGATCCTTCGAATCCCAACTTGTCACCACCTTCACCGTCTCCTCATTTGAATTCACCTCATTCGCTCTCTCTTACACCTTTAAGTTCGCCCCATCCCAGCTCAACCACCACCGCTGTTGCTTCAAGTAGCGGTGCACAACAACAGCAACAACCACAGCCACGGCAGCACCAGCAGCAACGACAGCAACAGCAACAGCACCAGCAGCAGCCTCTACCTCTGACACGAGACTTGCTTCAACGAAAGAACAAGCTTGACAAGTTCATACGGAATGATCGTTCATCCAATCCGCCTGTTATGACCTTCAACACAGATAGCAGCCTGCAAGTCGACGAGCGAGTGACGGCCGGTCTGGGCATCACGCCTCGTAAAAAGCCAATGCCATTATCGACAACAAATGCAAATGCTAATGCTAATGCTACAGCAACAGCAACAGCAATCGATGTATCTCCCCCTCCTTCACCGAATATGCGACGACGCTTTCCTCATCATAGCCCAAATTCACCCCGTTCACCACACAGTCCACCTTCTCCACTATGGCCGTACGACTTTACGACCACACCTTCTGCCTCGGTGCGCGACCACATGTTTGTCTATTCCGGCACCTCGCAAGCCTCTACCAAAGACACAAAAGATACGGAGAAGAAATACCCCTACTCACCTTCTTCACCCTCGCCGGCGGCTGCTGCTGGTGGTGCTTTTCGCAAACAGTCTCCGTATTCATACCACCACTACAATCCTAGTCGTCATTATCATCCTCGACCTGCACCCGTCCGACACCATCGATTCGCATTCCTCACAATGCTGTACGATGCAGCTACCCGCGTCGTCGGCCTCCGCGCTTCAGAACGAGTATCGGATCAGGACGATCCGGATGGTGCGCCCAGTCCAGCCATGACGACGACGATGACTCTAACCGAGTCAATCGACGAAAAGAAGCACAAGAAATACAATCGCTACTCTGGCTCGTCCACGTATGCCGATAAGCGATCCATATACAGCAACATCGATGAGGCTGTCGATATCCCATCCCATGAACGCACTTCTGTCGGCTCCGATTTACCGCCCTACAAAATGGACTCTAAACAACAGCCGCCACCGCCTATCGATGAGATACCAAAGCCATCCACTTTATTACCCAGTCCACCTCCCATTTTGCCGAAAAGCCCTCTACGCGGTCGCTCGCTCCGTCTCTTTTCGCCCTCACATCCGCTTCGTTTATTCTTGTGGAACCATGTCTGCTGCTCAAGGTAAAAAGGAAAAAGGAATGTGCGCGTTTTTTCATTGTAGGACTAAATCATTGCTTTATGATGCAGATATGTTGAGACCTTCATTCTCTTTATCCTCGTTTTACATTATCTGTTGCTCGTCTCAATTCCCATCAATGAAAACGAACAAAAGACTGTGTTTGGCGCCCAATGGACCCATCCTTTCTTTGTTGTGTTCCAGATCATTTATACGTAAGCCTATAATGCATGATAACACTCTTATTTTTCGCTTATTTAAATTTTTTTCCGAATTAGCCTTGAAGCATTAAGTAAAATCATTGTCTACGGCTTCTGGATTCCTCCGCACGAATCAGTCGAGCCTCGCACGCCCTTGCGCTTGAAAATCGCCACATTTATCCGACGCATCACCGGCACAGTTAGCAAAGATGCGCCTCCGCCCTCCAAAAACCCGCTGGCCCACCGCGCCTATTGCAGCTCCTTTGGAAACGTCCTCGACCTTATCTCGATCGTGTCGTTCTGGGTTGATTTCGGTCTCATGCTTCACGCCTACCCGTACTGCTCCCTCTTTAAAGCCGTGGGCGCCATGCGGCCCCTCCGTCTTCTCGCCGCCTTTCCAGGCACAGCCGTAAGTTACCTTCAAATACACACCATTCATGAAATCTTATCGGCTCATCGTTCTTAAATTGATATCTTACTCCTTAGGCCATTCTGCGCTCCCTCGAGGTCAGCTGGGACATGCTCAAAGAAGTCCTAGGCTTTATCTTCTTCTTTATGCTCTTGTTTGCCCTGGTGGGCCTCATTTCCTTTAAAGGCGTATTTTCCCGAAAATGTTACGAGATCGGAGCCGATGGTAGCTGTAAGTCAATGAATGGATGAACGGAAAAGAAGAGGAGCCACTCATAATGATCTATTTTTTCCTTTTGCAGATGCAGTTGTGGACCCGACCATGCACTGCTCCGGCTACTATAATGGATCGACGGTGCTGGGCGCCTACAATGAGATTACAGGCATCAACGACTTCCCCGGTTATCATGGCTATCTCTGCGAAAACCAGCAAATCTGCCTCGAGCGGCCGGAGAACAATCCCGATTATGGCTTCGCAAAATACGATACCATTTTTAATGCATTCCTGAACGTCTACACTTTTGTCAGTCTCGAGCTTTGGACCGACCTCATGTATCAAAACATGGATGGTGACTCCGTGGTCGTTGCGCTGTATTATTGTCTCGGCGTCTATGTCATTAGTTTTGTCTTGACCTTTTTCATCTTTGGTAAGTATAAAAAGGAGATAACCCCTGCAGGTACATTTGTTCTCATATCTATCTTCATTATCAGCTGTCATCACGTCGGGATTCTCCCGTGTGCGCGCCGCAAGCCGTGTCAGTGCGTTTACCGGCAAAAAGAAGCGTCCCAGTCAGAAACCAGTGCAGATACTCGACAGCCCCGAGGACTACATTTGGAGATACGAAGAGGGCGGACACGATGTCAAAGGCCTCTGGCTCCGGCGCAAGGTTATCTCGATCGCACAAAGCACCGCATTCTTCTACATGGGCGGTGTGATGGTCCTCTTGGACATTGGTTTCATGTGCGTTCGTTCCGTCCATGCGACCGAAGAGACCCTCGAGATGCTCGACAATGTCGAGACCGCGTTCACGTTCCTTTTTGTCGTCGAGCTCTTGATCCGCATGGTTGGTGCTCGGTCCTGGATCCACTTTTGGACCTCCATACGCAACAAAATTGACTTGTTCCTCGTCGTCGTCACGTGCGTCATCCAGCTCCCCATGATTCAGGACTCGAGCGCCTACAAGTATCTCACGATTTTTCAATGTCTCCGTATCTATCGTCTCTTTATTTGTCTGCCCCGTGTGCGACGTCTCCTGGTAAGAACCAGCTTGCTTTTTTATCCTATTACTTACTCACTGAATTTTTTTTTCATTTCCAAGGTGGCTGCCCTTGGTACCGGTGAAGGTTTCCTCAACGTTGTCCTATTCTTGTGTCTTACGACTGCCCTCTTTGTGCCTGTCTTTATGCAGCTTCTGGGCGGTGATTTCTACTTTGTCGAACCCGACGACCCAGAATTGCGCTGCGATAGCTTTTGGGAGACCTACCTGACCCTCATCATGGTAAGCATTTTTTTAACGGTAGACGTGCATCAGAAAGTTTACAAATGACATCGATAGCTGTACACCAGTGAAACTTGGACGGATTTCTTGTACCAAGCCATGGAAAGTCAACCCCATTTTTCTGCCGTGTATGCTGGCATTGCCACGAGCGTGTACTTTGCCTTTGCTCGATGTAAGTCGCGGTACTAAGTCCCTTACAAACATATCCAATGAAAACATTGTTTGCTCACACGATCCGTAGACATAATGGCCGGTCTCTATATTGCGGTGATTCTCGAGAACTTTGAGCTCGATGACGAAGTTATCAAGCAGTACCAGATCCGGCAATTTATTCAGCGGAGCGTGCCCAAAGAGCATCATCCTGTCCAAAACTTTGTAGACAAGTAAGTACGATAACAAAATATCGGGCGCAGCGGGTGGCTCATCATGGTTCTGTAATGCAGGGTTTTTGGCGCGCTCTACATCAAGTCCAACAAGAAGCACCTCCATGTGCCACGCCTCCCCGCGGCATTGACAGCAGCGCTGAGCCGACAATCCATGGCCGAGATCCTCGGTGAGAACCGCGCCGAGGAGTCCAAACCCATTCTGCCGGCCGCCCCAAAACCCACAAAATGGTCTCGGTTTGCATCGCATTTCTGGCTTCCCTGGAACAGGAACAAAAATGCCATCGCATCCACACGGAGCAACAGCAACGCAACGCTCGTCGAGGAGATGACGGATGACTATGACCGCATCGTCGAGGAAGAGAATCGACTGGCCAAGGTTGGCACGGTCCCGGTGATGAAATCCTTGGGTCTCTTCTCAACTCAAAACCGCATCCGTCGGTGGTGCAAACTGCTGGTCGGCTCGCACGCTGACGGCCGCTCCGAACGTCGCAACGTGTTCAATTGGTTCATCATGGCCTGCGTCCTCGCCAGCATCCTCCTCGTCATTCTTGACGAGCCCTCGACGCGTCTCATGCGGTCTGTTACCCATAGCGACACTGCTTTCAGACAAGGCGATTTTATCCTGAGCATCATCTTTGTCGTCGAAATCGTGATCCGCGTCGTCGCCGACGGCCTGATCCTCCCTCCGAACGCATATCTCCGCAATTCATGGAACCGCCTCGATTTTATCGTCGTCTTGCTCAACTTTACCACCTTGTTTGCCGGCACAGGCGACCTGCCGCGCGCGCTCGGCACCGTCCGCAGTCTGCGTATCTTGCGCCTCATTCGCTACTTTAGTGGCATCCGCGACGTCTTTGTTGACCTTTTCCACGCATTTCCGCTCATGCTCGACGCTCTTCTGCTCGTCTTTCTCGTTATGGTCTTCTTCTCCGTGTATGGTGTCAACATGCTCGGTGGTCGCATGTTTGCCTGCAATGATGACGAGGTCTCGGGGCGCTTCGACTGTCTCGGCGAGTTTCAGAATAATGTGGGCGAGGACACGACGCTGAACATTTACCAGCCGCGTGTCTGGGCGCTCCCTGAGAATGGCCTCTATGGCTTTGACGATTTTCCCATTGCTCTCGCCCAGCTCTTTAGCTTGTCCTCCACCGAGGGCTGGATCGATTCCATGTTTTATGCCATGAGCGCCCCGCCTGAACCCGATATGCAGCCCCAATTCAGCTGGGACTCGCCCATGATTTACCACTCCATCTTTTACGTCGTCTTCATGATTATCTCCCACGGCACCCTGCAGCTTTTCGTTGGTGTAAGTGAAGCAGATAACGACAAAGGCGCCGCTCAGAGACAGAGAGATCCTGATTCTTTTTCTTCTTTTATTTTCCATTTCTAGGTCATTATCGAAAAGTTCAAGCAGCGTTCGGGCATCACGACCCTGACGACCAAACAGCGCCAGTATGCTGACCTCAGACGCCAGCTTGCAGAGATTAAGCCCACGCCCAAGGCGCAACCCCCGACCTCACGTATCCGTCGCTGGTGCTACGATCTCGTTGCTAACAAGCGCGGTCCTTTCTCACGTCTCATGATTACGGCGGTGATACTGAATATCTGTAAGTGGATAAATGCAGGTCGCTTCTGTTACAGCGAAACACTCATTTTTCATACAAGGTATCATCGCGACCGAGTTCCAGTCGGAACCCGTATGGTTAAAACAATTCCAAGGTAAAACAGATAGCTGCAGGAAAAAAGCCCTTTACTAACTTTACATGATAGATTTCGCATATCTCGCCTTTATTATCATTTATGTTGTTGAGGTGGTCATCAGATATCTCGGTCTAGGTTGGGTCAAGGTAACATAGCACCGCATATAAGAAAAAAGAGACTCGAGGCTAAAAAACCATATGCGTATAGTGGTCCAAGAGCAAGTGGAACTGGTACGATGCTCTGATCGCAGGCGCCGCATTGATCCTCATGACGCTTCGTTTTGCCTCTCCCGATGTAAGTTGCCAGGAAGAAGCTGCTTATTATTATTTTCAACCGCTCACACTCACACTTAAACTCACCACTTCCCATCTTCCTTCTTCAGATGTGGACACTGCGCGTTGAACGGTACTGTCTGGTGTTTGCCGCCTTCCGTCTCGGTGAGGGCATCGACTCGCTTCAGACTCTCTACCACACGGTTCGGATGTCGGCACCCAAGATTGTCCGCGTCACGGCCGTCTTTATGCTCGTACTCTGCCTGTTTGCCATGGTGTTTATGGAGCTCTTTGGCCTGACCAAATATGGCGATGAGACCCACCACAATAGCAACTTCCGTGATTATGGCAACGCGCTCTTGCTCCTCGTGCGTGTTACTACAGGTGAAGCCTGGGTAAGCAGAAAAGCGGAATAGAGCACAGCACACAAAGCTAATTTACCACACGCTGTTTGTAGAATGTTGTCATGATGGACTATACGGTGCAGGCACCCAACTGCGTCTACTCAGACAACTACTTGCACTCGGACTGTGGCTCTCCCGGATGGGCGTACTTTCTGTTCAATTTCTTCTATCTGATTTGTACCCACATCTTTCTCAACCTGTTTACGGCGACGGTGATCAGCAACTTTGAGTATGCATACGAGACCCGATCGCGCTTCACTCGGTTGACCAAAGACGACCTGCGCAAGTAAGAATATATTTTATATTAACTGAATTTCTCTTGGGAATCTGACATATCCTTCTTTCGAAACAGCTTCAAATACGCATGGTCGGAGGTTGATCCACTCGGCACAGGCTATATCCAGAAACAAGATGTGGCCAAGTTCTTGCGCCAGCTCAAGGGCCGCTTCCGGCTCTCGATCTACGCCGACCAGCACAGCATCCAAAACTTGCAAAAACTGAGCCGGCTAGGCGCACCTCGCTCGCCCGACCTCGAAGAGAAACAGTCTTACGCATCGCCGGCAACGATGGACCAGACCACCCCCCACTACAACTGGCACGCGGTCAACCACAGCCTGGCCCAGATCGATCCGGCCGAGCTCCAAAGGCGGCGCAAGGAGTATAATATGTACTATCTGGAGATCCTCGATGCAGCCACGCCGAAAGGCATCTCGTTTGACGACGTCCGCACCATCCTCTCACACCGCTTCCTCAACATGGAAGACGCACTCACGATCGGTCCCTTGATCCAGCGCCTCGAGAAACTCGATCAGCTCACCACCGCGTACGCGACCGAAAAGGCACGCGGCGTCTTTCTGACCATGGCCCAGCGCAAGCGGTACCTCCATGCGCTTTGGCAGAAACGCAACGAGTCTGAACTGCGCCGTCTCGGCCCACGCAGTGCAGGACTCGGGTCAGGATTGCATCTCGATACGTCAGTGGGTGGGCTCAAGAAGCGATCGCCTGTGCCGACCATTGTCATCCAGGACGCACCGCCTTCGCCGGGCGTGCTCTCGTTGCTCTCGCCCCATTCGCCGGGTGGCGCACCGGCGTCGCCGATGTCCAACTTCTCGTTCGAGACCCAGTTTGGCTCGCCCAACAATAACAACAATGATGCACTCAGCATTCATCCGCCCGCTAGCCCGTTTTACTCGCCCATCATGGACGATGGCGACCTCTCGCCCGGTCTGGCGGGTCCTCATTCCCCTCAATGGCGTATCCTCGACGGCAATACAGCTATGTCGGGTGAAATGGCTGGATCTCTCATGGACTCTTTCCAAAAGAGCCCTTGGTATGCTCTCCTCCATGGGCACAACGAACAAGACCAACAACAAGTAGACGACGACGTTGACAAGTAGACATAGACACATATATACACACGCACCCACACACACGCACGCTTCTTTTTTTGTTCATCCTTGTACCATACCTCATTTGCTTTTATCGCATTGTAACATAAACATACTATCTATTATTATTACTTCTTTATACCGTTGTATGCAGTATGCAAAAGGCCGAAGGCGACCCTTTTATATCATACCCAAGGTGCATCACATATTTGAAAAGTAATTATACTCCTAGCGACGCGCAAGTACGACAAAGTCGCAACGGTCAGTGGACATCACGAAAATATACATCACACAGGCATGTCCAGTCAGCGGACCTACAAACATTCACACACACATGCGGGCGCGCGAGGAAGACATGGCATGATATGATTGGTGAATACCAACCATTATGCTTTTTTCTTCTTCCTCTTTTTTTATCATTTTCTTTTGTTGGATTGGGCGGGGGACCGTTCAGCGAACCAAACAATCCCCCCAAGCAAAAATTGTAGCCTCGAGACACCCCGAAGGATGTTCGCAGGACAGACAGCAACCGGAAGTGCAATGGTCACCGTCCACCCTGTACACCGGCATTCTTGATCACCGAATGTACGGCTCAGGTAAGTATGAAGAATAAATGTTGCAATTTGCCCTCGTATTTATACTTTTTTGCTAATCTCCGATCGAAAAAAATTTTTAGTAGGCGGAGCTCGGGGTATACCCCCTTTTTTGTCAGATTCGCTCCTCTTTCGCATACCCATCTGTTTTTTGAACGTAGGGATTTTGAGATGGAAAAGAGAAAAACGAAAAAGAAATTGGACACAATCTGGCCATATCCTCAGTTCAACATGGAAAGAAATAAAATAAAAGGTTTGATGGTTTGAAAGAAAAGAAAGCAAGCATGTATGTATGTATTTTATTATGAAAAAAAGCAATGAACGATGATCTAGTCTCTGTACTTGTCCATGAACTCCTTGTGGAAAGCTTCAATGTTGGAGCAGAACGACTCAAAAAGGTGCTCCTCTGGCAGGAAAGTAGAGCGGAAATGCCAGGTACCCTCCTTTTGACCAAAGCCAGAGCCAGGAATGACACACACACCTGTGGCCTCGAGCATCTGCATGGCATAGAATGCATCAGGGCTAATGTTTTCCGCCTTGGCAGCTTCAATCGCCTTGGCAGGAATGCGCAGCTGCGGGAACAAGTACATGGCGCCCTCAGCATCATTGCAGGTCATACCCTCCAACCGGTTAAAGCACTGCGCCAGGTGGCCAGCACGACGGCGCAGCGACTCAAAGATGGAATCCACCTCCTGCTTGTACTGCGCATACGATGCATCACCCTCCACAGGCGGGTTCGTCATGAGATCCACCATGATTTGGCCATGCACATTGGGGCAGAGTGAGATGGAGGCCACCTTGTAGAGCTGCTCCAGGACTTGCTCGTCAATGTTGACGCACTCGAGGTAGCCACCGCGACGACCGCACTCGCCCACCATGCCCTTGGACGTCGAGTGGAATGAAAACAGCTCCACGTCGTCGGCACCCATGGCGCGTACCACCTTTTTGAAGCTGTGGAACGGACGCTCCTCAGGCTTGTAGATGTTGGTCTGGTACACCTCGTCCGCAAGCAAGACGAGACGCTCCGCACGGCAGAACTCGACAATCTCGCGCATGTTCTCCTCTGTCAGGCACTGGCCGGTGGGGTTGCCAGGGTTGATGATCACCAGCGCACGCACATCGGTACCCTCCGCACGCGCCTTTTGCACCGACGCCTTGAGGTCCTCCACGCTCAGACCCCAGTTCTGTTCCTCGTTAAGGAGGTACGGCACGGGTCGGGCGTTGATGAGCGACAGCGTGGCCGAGTACAGCGGGTATTGAGGAATAGGACTGGAAGTAACAAGGAAAACAAAACATTAATAAATGTACCGTGCATACATTCTTTGTTTCCTTCTCTCGCGCTCTGAAACTTACATCATGATACCGCTCTTGTCGTTTTCAGTCAGCAGCTGAAGCACGTTCTGGACACCCGAAGACGCACCCTGGGTAAGGTAAATGTGGTCTGGGTTGGCAGGGAAGCCATCACGGCGCTCGATAAACTTGGCAACATTCTTGCGAATGTGGGGAATGCCCTGTGAGTGCGAGTAGGAGCCAATGCTGCCAGTGTTCTTCAAGAGCAGCTCAGCACGCGCGATCGCATCGGCAGGGTACAGCTTGAGCAACGTGTCGCGGTGCTCCGCCTTCAGCAGGTCGGGATTATCGCACAAGGATGCAACCTTATCTCATCAGAAAATATAAAATTAAGCATACACGCAGCAAAGAAAGAGAGCGATCACACTGTTGCTCGTACCTGGCGGAAGAAAGTGATGGGCTTCTGGTTAAGCTGTTGGGGGTTGCCAATGTTGCAGAATACGACACGATCAAAGTTCAAGCTCGACTTGTTCGTCTCCAATTGCTAATAACGTGAATGTGTCAAAGTGAAAGAGATAAGCACATAAGCAAAAAAAAAAAAAAAAAATTGGGAAACGTGTATTCTTGTCCGTACCTTGCTCAGGACGTCGGCACGGATAGGCAAGGCACCACGCACAGCATACTCGGCATTGCGGATTTGCGGGTTCATGTTCTTGGTAGTCAAGACTTTTAAAAACACGATCTTAGTAACGGTTATGCGATCGCCTTGGCTTTATCTATCTTTATTACCTTTGGAGGAAGCCGATCGCAGCGAGACGTGACGGTGAGCGATCGCAGCTTTCTTGAGAATGTGAACGTGGTGACGGAGCATCGCAAACAACAAGGTTCAGCCGAGTGAGGAAAGAAAAGAGTGGGGAAGGGCCGTCTGTGTGAATGAAAAAGAACCACTGCCTTGTTTCAGAGGCTGTGCGTTATCCGGCCGAAAAAAAAAAAAAAAGAGAAATTTTTTTTCTTTTTTTTTTTTTTTTTTTGGGCAGCCAAATACCCAGAATGGTGACTCATGTTGGGGGTAGCACCACTTTCCGAATCTCTCAGGTACACCATGCAGCATTAGGGATTACATACACTTTATTATATTATCATTACTGTTACTATGGGTATGAGTGCAGCAGTCTCAATATACAGTCTTCTGAGCCAAGGAACCCGCCCTTCTATGTAAATGACGAACAAAAGATAGAGTAAGAAGCTATGTAAGTACAATGAAAAAAAATGAAAGAGGAGGAGAAAGAGGAGGAGTGGTAATAGTAGTGATGGTGGTGGTGGTGATAGTACTAGAGTAGTAATGCGCACTAAAAGGAGGTGGTATACTGTATGGATCTTGGTTATGTTGAGAGATGCAAATAAAGACAGAAGGGAAGACTATACAATGGCGTGTTCCTGAAGAGGCTCGAGCCGAAACTTGAGTTCGCGCAGACGGTTATCCGTCGGGTTCCATTTTTGATACAGGCCACGCAGCCGCTCCAGCTCACCCCGGAGGGTATCGTGGCTGAGGATCCGTGGATCGTCATATATGCCGCGCAGGACCCATGGTAACCCATACGGGTTGATCCTCGCCTTGGCTTGATACACCTCCACTGACGCTTCCTGGGGAGCTGGTGATGGTGGTGATGCTCCCGCTTCTTTTGAACAGGCCGGAGCGTCATACAGCAGCCGTGACCAATGCCCAATCGGGGGCGTGTCGAACAAGGTACGCACCGCCATCATGTACACGTCCCGCTCTTCATATACAGTCGAGTGTCCGCCCTCCAAAGCATAGATGCTGCCCGCCAGCACCTCACTCACGTTCGTCAATAGACCATGGTCAGACAAGCCAAGGTTGCGTAGTCGCAGTGCAAACACGACAAGATGGATCAGGAAGTCGTTTTCGACATAATTGTGCTTGTCAATGTAGACCGCGCGCAGGATATTGGGATGCGAGATGGCTGTCAAGGTGGCCGAGTACAGCGGCACGACCTGGTCTTGGAGTGATCCGACCAGGACCGTTTTGATGCCTTGGCGCAATACGTCTGCTAGTGCTTGATGAAATGCCTGTGCGATTCGGGTCGTGGAGTCCATAAATTCAAAAAGCTCGCGAGCCGCGTCAGCTTCAAAGTACTATAAGGAAAAGAAAACGAAAAGAAGAATAATGTGAGCAGGCATATGCCCTTCTGCGAAACGTTGCTTGTTTCTTTTTTTTTTTTTTTTTTTTTGGTAGTACCTTGACAATGAGACTGCCCTTCAGGACAGGAAACGGGCCATGCCCAATACCCGCCATCGCTAACACGCAAATTGGCTGACGATGTGCATGGATATGGCCGAGATCGAGCAGCTGTTTCAGAAGTAGAAACGAGACGGGCGTGCCCTGCGAGTGCGTCGCCCACAAGATCACATCAGCAGACGAAATGGCCTCGAGCCACTCGATATTGGCCAGCAGCTGGTGATAGTGCTTCGAGACGCGCTCCTCGACTTTGCCTTCGCCCTCCAGTGGAATCATCGTCAGAATGCTTTCGGGTAGCGTGAGATGGTGCTCGGTCGCGAAATAATGCTTGACTGCCGCAACCATCTGGTGACAAAACTTTTTGGACGTCCCTGTCGGCTCGCCGATCACGCTACGTACGAGCTTTACAAAGTAATGTGTGAGTATCCAGTATATACGTATATATATATATATATATATATTTACCTTGGTTGGGAACCAGCCGTGTACACCGATAACCACAATACGCTTCTGCACGAGCTGATCCGGACGCGCCTTCATGTCAGGCAAGAGTCTGGCGAAGCTATCACGGATCTGTGCGCGCCATGCTGCCGGATCCACGAAATCAGACGGCTTCTTGGTAAAGAGGTCGTCCCACCAGCTTTCCAATACATTCAAAAGTGGTTTTGGGGCGGGTTCTTGCTGTGGCTGCGTCGGTTGGGGCGGAGGCGGTCCGAACTCGGACTGGAAAAGGGGCAGGACCGGATTTGTGCCGCCGTTGCCCTGAGCGTTGTGTGCGTCTGCGGCGGAGGTGGCGGATGATAAGACGACGGATTCGACGCTGCTGTTGGCATAATCATGCTGCATGATTTTCTGTGTACTCGGCAGGTGTGCAGCCGGTGCCGTGCTAGAAGGTTCAGGACGTGCAGACGCCTCCTTTTCAATAGGGACGGTGCGCACGGACGAAGACGATGAATGGACATGCGAGTGTTCTTCTGATTTGAGTAAAAGATCTTGCTGCTGTTGGCGTACGAGGCGGATCGTGGCAGGTGAAGAGAGTCGGTCGTCGTGGGTGGATGCAATGGAAGGAGGTATCGAGGAAAAGTCGTTTTCTTGTTGATCGAGGAGCGTTGTATCTGTATGAGTGACGAGATCACCGCTCACAGAGACGCTTGTGGAGGACACGGACGCCGCAGTGGCCTTGTGCTGGTGTCTCATGTGGACTTGGACCGATAAGGGCCGCTCTTTCTTGGTGTGCAGACGAGGAGGCGAGTGTCGTGTCAGGTACAGGCTGCTGCGTTTTCGACGGGGTATTTGTTGTCCATTCATAAGTCCTTCTTCTTCTTGTGGTTCTTCTTCGTCAGACGACCATGGTGTCTGCTTCGCCAGCTCGACCGAAAGTGCGGCAGCAGCTGACCAGGTCGGTTTCACCTCTTTCTTTTCTTCAAAATCATGGGGATCGACATGGACAGAAGTTGTTTTGGCTGTAGGTCCGGATTTAGGAGAGATCATTTTCTTTTCATTCCACTTTTTGTAAGGTGCATGCTGAGTCCGGACAGGAAGGCGAGGATCGCTGTAGTAGCCAAAGGTGATTGAATTCAGCCAATGCAACATGCACACAGACAAACGCAAGCACAGACAAAGAGAGACAAGTGAAAGGTGCAACGTGGACACACCACGCAGTTGGGTCTTTTGCTGGCGTTCATATGATCAAAGCGCAAAAAAGAATGAACGCATGCTGTGATACCCAAAACAGGTACAACGCTCCTCCTCTCCCGAAATACTACATTTATAGCCTATCCTGCATGACTACAAAACACTTTCTCCTTGACCGTTGTTTTCCCTTTCTCCTGATCGGCATAGGCCCTAATATCGGAAGAAGTTTCATTTTTACTACTTTTCAGTGGCAAAAAAGAAAAAAAAAGCTATTCATTTATTTCCTTGCTTGCCCAAGGTAAAAGAATTAATTAATCTGGAGGCTTCTAATGCGGGCCACGTGCTGCAGCAGCATGACGGACAGATTTATCCTGGTTTTTTTTATATCTTCTGGGGATCCAGTGTTGCTTCGCATCCATCGCACGCCCCCTTTTTTGCTCTCAATTTCTTTGCATTGTGCTTCGATACTTGATTTTTATTGCTTGATCTTCTCATCTATCAGGTACCCGGGTTTCTAGCACCATCCACGGGAGGGCGACCGACCATCGGTTTCCGATAGTCGATTATACTTGACTTTATCCTGTGATGGAACCTGTGGGCCCCTGTGCTTCGAGTAACGGGACCCTTGCATTCACCAGGTTTAATGACACGACTCATCCGTATGCTATATTAAACATTATTATGCCCCAAAATTTGGTATCATCGTCGTTGCTCTCGTCGTCATCATTATTCTGCCTGGCTCTTCCTTTTTTTTTCCTTCTTATAGCATTTCATATTTTTCTCTTTTACGTGTGGAAAAGAAACTGTCGCATATATCTTTTTCTTACTTCGTCTATTTGCCTCTTTCGTTCATTGGAATCGTCCATTACAATAGAATCAATTGGAGACGTCACGTAATGAAGGAAACGATGTGAGGTATCAAAGAGTTTGAAAGGCAAAGCGACTCAAGTGAACAGGTTATTTGATGCGTAGAATAAGATAAATAATTCAAATAAATTGAACTGTCGCAATCTGCGACATTGAATTCAGAAAAAGAAAAGAAACGTAATTGCGAACCGTAAGCCTGTCGACGGAAACAATCGCCACAGCATGTGCAGCGGATTAAACTTAGTAACCGTGACATTAAACTCGCAAAATCGATTTCATTACGGCAGGCAAGAATTTGAGCCGTGGAAGCTTGCAGCGCTGCAGAGAAATTTTTTTACGACTGATGCGACCTCCGCCCCGGAAAAAATTGCAGACCTTTTTTCCTCCCTTTTACGTTACAAAAATATAAAAAAAATTCTGACATGAATAAGTCATCTGCTTATATATATTATAGTATTTATTCAGTGTGCTCCCCACTGTACATATACTCTGTCTCAGAATTGCAGCACTAAAAATGGATAAATGGCTGTCCTGTATTATCACGCAATTTATGTATGCTATATTTTTTCTAAATTCCAAATCTTCAAGTTGAAGGAGCTATGGCACAGTGGTAGCGCATCGGATTGCAGATCCGCAGGTCCCGTGTTCGAATCACGGTAGCTCCTTCAATAAGTTCATGTTTTGTGTATTTTATGACGCCTATTGGTTTGAGCGATCCCAGTGTTTACTTTTTGTTATCTCCCTTTTACGATAAGATAAATCATGCCACAGATCATAGACGAGAAGTATTGTATAACCTCCATGCCATTGCAGGTTCATTTTCTTTTATCGGCTCCCTTGTGTTATGACCTATTGGACACAAGACCAGATCCAGGGAAGATAAAGGGGAGACGAAGAGAAAAGCAATGCTAATGCCTAGTAGCTATTTTTTTCTTCTTTATAAAATATCGTCATATATAGGATGCAGCTGTGTAACTGACTCTACCTTACTTCTATCGTCCATTATGCGCATGCTAGAAGCCACGTTAATGCTACCATTATGTAGTCTCGGCTGTAAAAAGAGCAAAGGGTCTTCAGTGATAGTATACTGAGACATATAAAAAATAATCAGCAGCCTGACAGTACTAAGCGTTTCGTCTAATCCCTAACGAAAGTTATTCATCATTAAATGGTACTTTCTGATTGGACTATATTATTTGAAAGAATATCCGTTTTATTAATATTTCAAATGGGTATGTAGAGAGCAAACGCGCAAGGGGAAAATACATTTCTAATCTGAGCTAGAGTCTAGCTACTGTCACAATAGCAAGGCCCGAGATATGATCTCTCTTGCGACATACAGTGTCGTGGAGCGCATCTTCGCCTTTCCGGGATGATTCTTTCAACAGCAGGACGAACCGCCAGGGAAGCTGGGAGCGGGTGATATCATAGTAGCCACCCCAAAACAGAGAAGAACGCCCGATTACGCTTTCAGTGCCTTGAGCGGGCGGATCACGAAGGAATAGAAGACAAATGTAATATAAAAAAGTCAGGTTGATGCCCACCGACGTGCGTGAATATAACCGTTACCTATACCATTGCACTCATTATTATCATCGTTTTCATTGCCCCTGCATCTTTAACGGCTGACTGGTAATGAGGCGTTCATCAGTAACGCACTAGCCTATATTATATGGATCCGTATAGCTGAAAGCACAATATATGTTCCGACGTGGAAGGCATCCCAATGACTATATTGCAGTATGCGAGCCAGGTCGTTTAAAATGAATGCTGGTACAATCACCATGCATATTTTCCTTGATGCTCCGTCTTCATCCCCTATACACGGCCTCCTTTGTTTGTATACTTATGCGATCGAATATCTGCATTGACATACGTACTATCCTATCCTATACCAAGATGTACTCCTGTATATGATCTGCAAGTTTTCGCGAGTATCCCATAAGTATGGCAGAGTGATAGAGCATCTGCGGTGAAATACACCCATATTTGGACGCAGATGATTGACACGGCCAACCCCTCGTGGTATATCCTCCAACCCCCGCGCACACGCCCCTTCCAAATAGAAGTCGATATGCATGGCAGCACCTGTTGCATCCCAAACAAGCCTTCTCGTAAAACTTTTTTTCTTTTATCTAGACTGATTATGGCACTCTCCGTGTGTATAACCGAAGTACACCTGTCTCTATGAAGATGTCGATATAAAATGGACCCTTTCGGTCATACATGACTAGAGATATATGCAGTCTGATAAAATGTTGGCAGAGTACTCACCGAAATATGTGGTGTCCGCCGTGACAAATGCCCATCTTTCAGAGGACCGTAATCGATATGTCCAGCGATGAACCCTTTACCCGCTTGGGCTACATACGCAGAGAGTTCCATAGTCAGTATAGACAAAAAGAGAAAAAGTTGTACAAGAAGGATTGTTTGGGACGCAACAGGTGCCGCCGTTCAAATCGACCTCCATTTGGAAGGGGTATGTGCGTCGAAGAGGTATGTGCGTGGAAGGGGGGGGGGGCGATATATCACGAGGGGGTCGGCCGTATAAATAACCTTGAATGCACTACTGACTACGATATGTATCATGGCGTAGCTGTACTGCAGGGGATCGGCAAATCACAGCTAACGACCCTTAGCTGCTGATATGATATGTATACCAGATGTTGGTACAATCTTCGCAGTTTCCCCGGTTCTGTCTGTATATGCAGCAAAGGAGTCTGATCCTTCATCTCACGCACCATTTACAAAGTCGAAGGATCATGCATGAAAGGCAGTAGCATAAATAAGGTGATAAGTCGAGGGACATTATCTATCACCCTATTACAACAGGGCTTCACAACTTGCTGCTCCTCCTTTAACCCATCCACCACAACATTATAAACGACAAGCCAAAATGCGTTTCACGTTCATTTCTCTCTTGCTGGCTACTCTGATATCTTCGGCGCTCAGCTTTCCCCTGGAAGCTACCACTGCTGGAAGTCAAGGTGGACCTCTTAGTGCGCCCCACGACACTGAATCTTCGCACGCACCCCAGGAGAAAGAGCCTTTGCAAATAGATTGCAAGATCCTACTCACTTGCTAGAGAGGATAGAAGTTATCCAGTATTAGCTACAGCTGCCATCAATTGCAAAAAGCATACCTAAACTGAATGCCAAGGGAGAATTATAGAGAGATGAATATAGCAAATAAACGTATACGATGTGTTTAGTGCTGTTTAGTGCTCTTCATGCTTCAAGGTATCCGTGCTTTCCCCCGCTAAGACGGTAGAGAATGACCCCTTTGAGCAAGGTTCTGGTGTACGAGTCTGAGCAACTGTGTACCTACGACTCTGCCTGCTCTATACTATCTGAAGGTCTTTACTTGATTTATTAGATGTAATACTGATCAGTAGCATCACCATTTGAGTAGCTCAGCCCTGTTTGATATATACGAGTAAAGAAAAATAACGTCATTGTTTCCGCCATCGCCCCACCTATGATCCTTTGGCGCACATTTTACAAATGAGCTCGCTCGGCGTGCTTTCCTGCCACATGCCTATATTCACACGCGCTTCGTTAGAAGACAGGGAACGAACAAGAGCACTTTGGCTTACGCGTACGGAGCTTGGGACTATTTCTGCCATTTCATGCACAGCTTACAAAATCAGACCATTGATAGAAACATGCTCCGCCTGGGCACTGATAGCACCTGTATCCCCTTCCTGCAATGAAAGGTCAGATACGTACCCTTATCGCGTCTTTATCGACCTACGCCTGTGCACTGGTCTGACTTTGTCTGAGAGTGTGGGGTGCCAGATCAAATGTGAAGGTTTATATTTAGGGTCTTGGATTGGGAATTCCGGAAACCGTAGCGCAAGGCATTATCATATACGACACCCTATGGCTTGATGTCGAGCGCAATCGCTTGGCAAAATGGTAGGCTTGGCGTAACAAATTCCATAGAGAAGGAAAATGACGTGTAAGCACGCCAAAGCAACATCATCACTATGCAGGAGGCAACCCTTCCCTTGCAAGGGGTGTTATACTCAATATCGGGCACCTCGAAACCCTCAACGTGCCCGACACGGTGTTATTCCTGTCAACCCTGTTCCCAGCAAATCATCAACTGCCATAGATCTGAAAAATTATGAGGTTGTAATGGCTTTTCCTAACTAATGCGCATAGATTTCCTCACAGTAAGATGAGATAACAAAAAAAAAGGAAGTACGGAGCCAAACCCCACGAACACAGGCACGGATATCACGCAGGAACTGGGAGAACCGCCAATTGTTTACTTCACAAATGCAAATACTGCATCTTCGTTAGATAACTGACCGCTAACGAGACTTTTATCGGTAACAGACCAGCCTATATGACATGGATCCGTATAACTGAAAGCAGCAAATATGTTCCGATGTGGAAGGCACCCCAATGACCACATTGCAGTATGTGAGCTAGGTCGTTTGAAATGGATGCTGGTACAGTCACCCTGCATGTTTTCACTTGAATAATTGATACGGCCACCTCCTCGTGGTACGTCGGCCAAATCCCGATCCTCCGCGCACACACCCCTTCCAACTAGAGGTCAATTTGGATGGCAGCATCTGTGCCGTCCCAAGCAAGCCTTCTCGTACAACTTCTTCTCTTTTCTTCTATACTGACTACGGCACTCTGCGTGCATAGCCCGAAGCGGACTTGTCTCTATGAAGATGTCGATATAAAATGGACCTGATCTGTCGGTCTTACATGACTAGAGATGTATACAGTCTGATAAAATGTAGGCAGGGTATTCACCGGGAGTATGTAGTTTTATTCGTGAAGAATGCTCCTCTTTCAGGGAACATTGGACTTCTGCCTTCTAGATGTAGTTGGTATGTCCAGCGAAAAGCCCTTCACCCTCTATGCACGCAGAGAGTGCCGTAATCAGTATAGAGAAAAAGAGAAAAAGTTGTACGAGAAGGCTTGTTTGGGACGGCACAGATGCTGCAATCCAAATTGACCTCTAGTTGGAAGGGGTGTGTGCGCCAGGGGGGGGGGTTGGCCGACGTACCACGAGGAGGTGCCGTATCAATTATCTTTCCCTTGATATTCCGCCTTCATCCCTGATACACGACCTCCTTTGTTTGTATACCTGTGCCATCGAATAACTGCATTGACGTACGTCCTGTCCTATCCTATACTAAGATGCACTCCTGAATATGATCTGCAGATTTTAACGATCGTCGCATAGGTCTTGCCTTCTTTACTAGTATACCAGAGTGATAGAGTATCTCCGGTGAAATACGCCTCATCTCGTATTTCAATGCACTATTGACTACGATATGCATCATGGCGTAGTTGCATAGGAGGGGATAGGCAAATCATGATTAGCATACCCTTTGCTCCTGATATGCTAGGTACACCAGAGATTGGTAGAATATTCTCAGCACCCCCCCCGGGGTTCTGTCGTTATATGCAGCAAACAAATCTCGCACCATTTACAAAAGTCAAAGGATCATGCATCAAAGTCAGAAGTATAAATAAGGGTGATACATTGAGGGACATTATCTATCATCCTATTTTGCAACAAGACTTCACAACAACTTGCTCCTCCTCCTTTATCCACCCACCACAACATTATAAACGACAAGCCAAAATGCATTTCACGTTCGTCTCTCTCTTGCTGGCTACTCTGATATCTTCGGTGCTCAGCTCTCCCCAGGATCCTACCGCTGCTGGAAATCAAGGCGGACCTCTTAGTGCGCCCCAAGACATTGAATCTTCGAACACACCCCAAGAGAAATTCCCTATTAATTTAGGGTGCAAGTTCGAAGGCACTTGCTAGAGAGTGTAAAGGTTATTCAGTTTCGATTGCAGCTGCCATCAATTGCAAAAAGCATACCGAAATCGAATGCCAAAGGGGAATTATAAAGATGAACCTAGCATATAAAATGTATACGACGTTTTGTCGATGCTCTTTCATGCTTCACATATCCATGCTTTCCCGTGCTATGACGGTAGAGAAGACTCTTTGAGCAAAATTCTGGTGTATGTATCTGTGCATCTATGCACCTACGGCTCTGTCCGCTCTATACTATCTGAAGGTCTTAATTTATGAGGTTTGATCGTCTGATCAATAAGCATCGCAACTTGAGTAGCTTATCCCTGTTGGATATACACGAACAAAAAGAAAAAAAATCGTCGTTTGTGACAGTATCCACCTACTACCCTCTCGCGCACATCTTACAAATGAGCTCGCCCGGCGTACCTTCCTGCCACATGCCTATTTCACATGCGCTTCGTAAGAAGAGAGGGGACACACAAGGGCACTTTAACTTACCTGGGACACGTGCCGAAAGCAGTTTGCTGCAGCGAGCACATTGGAAATGCTGGCTATGATAATCCTTTCCAAATGCTGAGACAGCCTTGCCATCAATAGCCTCATCGCACCCATGACATATCTTAACACCTGCTGCTTTGAGAGGATGCTTGTAATGATGCTCGCAGTAAGGCTTGTCATTTCGAACAAAGAATGTCGTGGAAGTGAACGCTTTTCCACAGTCCTAGGTGAATACTATGAGCCGACCTTGTCAAAGCCTTCTGCTTCCTTCTTCTTTGCTTTAAATTTACCGCACAGACAAAGCAGCTCTTGTGCCAATCACCTCCTAGGGCATTCAGAAACTCGCCCGAGATGATTTCGCCGCACCCCATGCATGCGTGTCCAAACTTGGCCATATAATCTTTTTCACAGTAGGGATGGCCGTCGTGCACCATGAATGCGCTCGTTTCGTCAAAGGGCTTGCTGCATCCGCGACAGAAAAAGTGACCGACGTGATAGTGCTTTCCCAATGCACTGATGGATTTCTAATAAATAGCGTTAGTCTTCTTGACTCTCGCCCATTCTTCACTTGGTTTTCTCTTCCTTCACATACCTCTTCAATCGGCGTACCACAGTAGTCACACCGTGTGCTAAAGAGCTCGTGGTAATCAAGCGCACAATAAGGTTGGCCATCCTTGGAGTAAAAAGCAACATGTTCGAGATCTTGGCCGCAGTGCCTGCACTTGAAACAGTCGACATGCCATTGGTTCTGCTCAACACGTATTACGCGTCCGCTAATCGGGTTATCACATCCTGCACATCGAACACCCGTGTAGAGCGGGTTGGCCACACGCACGCGCTCATTTCCTGCTACGTCTGACGCGGTAGAGCTCGCTGGTTTGGAAGGGGTGACGGGCGCGGCAGGAGGAGGAGCGGGTATAGTGGGCGCAGCAGGCGTAGAAGATACAGCAGGAGCGGGTGTAGATGGCTTGTGCTGTATAGGACGAGGAGGGACAGGAGCAATAGGTGAGATAGGTGTAGTAGAGGCATTAGGCGTGGTGCTAGTATAGGTGGTTGCATTAATTGTAGGCTTCGCAACGTTGGGCTGGCGTTTCCTTGGGGACAATGACGCTTCAAAGGCATCCATCTTTGGTGGTGTGACTGTTGGCCTTGCTGATGCACCATTGTCTGCACTTGGCGAGCCCGACTCTGCCGCTGCGGTTGCTTCGGTGACGACTGTGCCTGTAGCGCTTTGAAGTCGATGAATATTATCTTGCAAAGGACTGCCCTTCTTTTCGAGATTCAACTGCTGCTGCAAGGGTGAAATAAGGTCGTCACGGGGATCTCTTTTGTGGACTGAGGAGTTGGCAGAAGAGGAGGGGGAGATTGGTGAAGAAGGCGGTGGTGGCTTGAGGGGTGCACCTCGCCACATGGCGGGCTTGGCGGGCGGACGCGGTCCACGCAGGCTGGAAGTAGAAGGGGCATTACTACCATTGTTGGCCCGAGGCATTCTTTGGAGGTATTTGTCTTGTTTGAATAAGTAATGAGGTGTAGCTCATATGCGAATCTGCCTACCAAATTCATCTTGGGAAGATGTCATTTTTATTGTCTGCAGTAAAAGAAAGGTCGAAGGGAAACGAAAAGAACACGAAAGACCGCCGAGGATCATGCTCTGTACTGTACTTTTAGCATCTCCGCACTAGCGCATGAAATGCATACACATCATCTGTTACTACTATACACACTAAGTGTGTTGCTTTTTCCTTTTATTCTCCTTTTAAAATATACAGAGGAGTCATCAATCATTAAAGGTATTATAAATCTTATGGTATAAGCTACATAATGCTGCATGTTGGAAACGGGGGCTCATGACGGTGAGACTCGGGTGAGAAGGGCGTTTTCCACGCACATGAAAAAGCAGCCTTCATGATATACCAAGCATCACTCGTCATGGGTATATCAAGCTCCAGCAAAAGATCCTCCATCCTGTCCACCATACCTGAGCAGAGTGCCGTATCTGCAAACATCCTTGCCTTTTCTTCCGTAAACGTGCAGGTAGGGTCCGCTTCGGATAGTTTCATCTGCTGCTGATCCATTCGAACATCCGAGACGTGCAGCTGCCGGAGTGTCATCAGTTGTGCAAGTAGAGAAAGTGCGCTATTGTCCCACACGACCTCAGCCAACGCGCCTTGCACGACCAGCGACTGGATCGCGCAGACCGAACCCTGGGCCACAGCAGCCCGCAAAAAGGCCAACCAGGGTGGCAAAGATACTAGCGCCTCAAACTCCACATGTTGCAAAAATGGCAGTTCGACGGCGGCTACGAGTGCCTGAGCCAAGTCATGCTCACCTTGGGGCTCCATCGCATCAAACGCAAGGTGCAAATGGGAGAGCACGGGGCAAGTGCGCAGAAAAGTGTGTAGAGGTTGAAAGGCGGCGGGCACATAGCAGTTGTGTGCAATGATGAGGGTGTGCAATTGTGCCAGACAGGTGGGCGGCATCCATGCAGTGCTTTGCTGGTCATGGATGCTGTCCTCGTCCATACCTTCATTACGGACATAGCTCAATCTGTATTCGAGTAGCTCGAGCGTATCCTGGTACTCGTGAATGTAAGTCTGCAGTTCGGCTTGGCTAATGTCGCAAAGACCCAAGAGCGCTAGACGCTTTAGGCCGGGTGAGGTCTCTGCCATGGTGCACGCTGAGGGCTGATATCCGAGCTCGGGTCGCAGGCGATCAATATATCTGTTACAGAGGACGATGGCTTCCAGACGTGGGCACCAGCGTTGGAGATTGCTCATGAGAAAGCCGACGCCGTGGGCGTCGGGGAAGTAGTAGCCGTACCGTATGTGTCGAAATAGAAAGTAAATGAGGCGGGGACAATATTGCAAGAGGCCACCGTCATCCAAGATTTCGAGGCCGCCTGTCCATTCCAGGCGCTGCAGACGTGTCTTTTGAAGGCTGCCGAGACTGGACCATTCCCAGGTCGAGAGCCCATAGCGGTTATCTTCCATCATATCCGTCGATCCGTCGTGACAGTCGTAGATGAGGGTTTCGAGACTGGGAAAGCAAGTCAGGATCAAGCGCAGAGCATTGCTCATTTGCAGGTTGGAGTAGATGCGCAGGTCCGTCAGTTGCTTGCCGAGCTGCACAATACAGGGCGCGAGGTCTTGCAACAAGCTGGGCCGCTCGAGCATAATGAAGACCTTGGGCATGTAGCTATCGTGGAGTTCTGCGATATGGATCATAGCATCCTATTCCTCAGTTAAAAAAGCGCGCGCACGACTGCTCCTTGGTTCAGAGACTTACCCAGTCGATGGATATGGTCACACCCGCTTTGAAACAAGACCTGAATCGCACTCCAGAGCGGGGCATCGGTCTTGAGTATCAGGTGCCTGAGATCAGGTCCGAGGAAGCGCGTGTTGTTTTTGAAAATTTGGTGTGGCTCAAACCATTCTCTGTCGATTCTGAGGGTCAGGTTGTCCCAGACGGGCATGGAGAGTAGCTTATGGTGCCATGCTTTGGAGAGACACAGACATTGGATACGGCTCTCGGGCGTAAAATAGAAAATACGCATCATTATTTCAGCAGGTAATGCAAACAAGGGGTCGACCGTCTTGGACTGGCTCTTTAAAAGCGACACGCTTTTGGACGCGCTGCTGTTGCTGGATGAGCACGGAGGGAGCATACTTGAAAGGAGAACTTCCTTCATGGCATCGAGTGCATTCTGAATGTGCCTTGTGACTGATTCGAAACCTTGTTTTTCATTGGCTTCGATTAGGGCTTGGTATAAAAGACGGTGGAGAGTCATGGTTGGAAAAAAACAGGCCAAAGAACGCAGCGGGGACTCCCAGGCAACCTAATTTTTATTGAACTGCAGCCGATATGACCGACACTAGGCACTTACGGCCTATGCAAACCTCCATCCTCCCTTTGAGCTTAAATATGACATTTCCCTTCTGTAAACTAAAATTCGGTTTGTTTTCTTTTATCTTTTTCACGACTTAAGTCATATCCTTTTATTTCTCCACCACTTCTTCCTCTATATCCTAACATCAGTAGAAAACCCTCAAAAAGAGTATAGATACTACCCCATCCTCTTTTATCTCGATTCAATATTCAATATCTTCAATAGCGGTTTACTCAAACATATTTATTGTCTCCGTCGAAATAGCCTTCTCGACAAACCCAAGCCGCCTCTTTTAAAGAGACGTATAATTCCTCTTGCCCCTTTTTTTTTTTTTACTTTATCCAAAGACGCATTTCCTCTGATTTACCTTTTACTTGTGTCTACCTTGTTTCACCTTCTCGTACGCGCCGAACACATCCCTGTGATTCGACTGGTACTCATTACTACTGATACATCAAATCACATTTTGTGTCCACTTACAACCAACACGTCATAATGTCTCTTGCCTTTATTTTCTTTTCGTCATCTTTTCTCACTTTCCTCATCACATCCTGTTCACTCCGTACTCTATTTCTCATGGCTGATATTGAACTCATTGCTAATCCCCAAGCCGCTGCCGCCAGTCCTTGGGCCGAACCCGTGGAGCTCGTCAAAGAACGTTTGCTTAGTGCCGTTGCGCTACAGCCGAGAACAGAAGGCTTTTTGGACCTTTTCCTTCCGCGCGACGTTGAGGAAGATATCGCACTACAGCTACTTACCATTAGCCGCCTATCTGTAGCGGTGCAAGACGAGGCCCTTATTAGGCACATGGGGCCATACTGACCTGACTGCGAGGCCAACAAACCGGTAACATCCATTTTCTGGACACGCCAGCGACCATATTCGCTCGCTCCACCTTCGCGTTGATGAAACTGAGCATCTTTTTAATCAATACCGACAAGGTAATGCGCACAGAGTGGGTCGATTTAGACTAACTGATGACCTAACATGCTTGTATATTATCTTTAGAGTATCCTGCCGACAGTGTCTTTGTCGAGCAGTCTCTGGGACAGCTTCGTCTTGCCGGCCAAGTGACGCATGTCTTTACGCGTTACGCCGGATGCACCAGCGAGAACACGCCCCTGGGTCGCCCGCAAGAGGACATTATGCCTCATGCCGAGCCATCCCGATTCACAAACTTCTATCGTTGTCTGGTGCGTGTCAACCCTCTCAGGGCATACCAATTACGCGGTCTTTGTCTTTCAGCTTACATCTTGTTTGCCCGATTAACCTGGGACGCGTGAGCTGATTAAACGATCCGCGGGAAAGGAGCCGAGCGAGAATAGTCAAAAACGCATCCATGCGTGCATTTCTCGAAAGCTTACTGGGCGCCGTTGGGCACTCCCAAAGGACTTATGCTCTTCCCAGCTAGAGCAGCTTGCAATGAAAGACTCATTTTGTAGCCATTGAAGTTTGAGGGGAGGGGTGTTTAAGTAAACACGCGTTTGCTTGTCGTTGTTTGCATATTAAAATTTTTTTGTATTGTGATATTTGTTGAAACGACGCGTTGCGTTCATATCTAGAAAAGAAGACCGTGTCGCTGGCCGCTTTGCGTAAAGAGAAGAACGACCCACCTCCAAAGTCCCTGAAGCGGTTCACATTCATGCTATAGATTATTGAGTTACAACAACTCGTGAAAATAGTAGTATTATGTACATACGCATGGTACTAACTACAAGGTGAGTCCTACAAAATATATGAGTGTCGAGTTAGCACGAACAAGTATGCAGCAGGAGGGTACATTGAGTGGAAAGATATGCGGGGAAAGCTCACCATTTGTAAATATTTGCCAGAAAAAATAGCAGGTCGAAGCGGTCAGGCCGACTACGTTGGTCTGCGTTCTCTTCTAATCCTCCCCTCGCTCTTTTTCTCTGGCACCGTGTATAATATTCAAAGTGCTGGACCAATTGAATTCGGCGATACTAAGCGGCGAGGTGATCGCATGGTATCAAGTCGGAAATGGATATTGAGAAGACGTCATAGTCTGTATTCAAGTAGGGCTTAAACAAAGTCCTTACGCGATCGAGAGAGCTCGGACTCGTACAGTACACCCAGTCAATGGGGCTATAAATAAACTAAAGATGACACATCCAAAAAAGGGCATTATGCATGGCTCTGATCTCTTTGTTCTTGTAATCACCCGGCCCACGCTATACACATCCTTGATTTTTCTTCATTGTTTATCAACGCTCCACCAATCATGTCCAGGTTTTATATAAGACTAACCACAATCTTGCGTCCATTCTTTACATTCGTCTCTCTCTTTTCGCAGCTATTTTCTCATTATGTTAATGCACATCTTTTCTATGTCGCATTTTAGTCGTCATGGGTAACGTTAAATTTGGTGTTCCTCCTCTAGTCACTGCCATTACACCCTGGGCCACGACCGTGCATTCCGCTAGAGAACGCTTGTTTGAGAATGCCGCCGCACTTCAACCTAGAACTGAAGACTTTCTGGGCCACTTGCTCTCGCGTTGCATTGACGAAAGTAGCGCCGGATCACTGCTTGTTACGAGACGCTCCTCCGCAGAGGTACTCCGAGAAGTCTCTCACATGAGATCTCAGTGTATCCGGAGTATACTCCACTGTCTCAGTACTAGTCACATAACACCGTATTCTTCGGGTATATATTCGCACTGACTTTTGAGGGCGATCCGAGAAGAATATAAAGGCGGCTTCAGTCGATTCCTAGAACAATGCACTTCTCGTAGCTGAACAGACAAGAAGATCACAGTATATCAACAATCCGTCCACCTACACGAATAAGGACCAGGGCCCCGACCGAACAAGAACCAATATCGGAGTAAGCACGAGAAGCGAGGTCCTTCCCGCTGTACACGCTGCAGCGCGCAAATGTATATGACGCCTGTTTCATACACAGGAAACAAACTCTTCCATCAGTTGTAGCATTTCTCATACTTCTAGAGAGACGCACATTGTCTCTCTTTGTACAAATAAAATCTTTCTTGCTTTTTGACATCATCGCTTCCTTATACTTTATGTCGATCGGTACGCGTTGATCATTATTTTAGGTGTTACGAGAAATAGTACGCTGTGGATAAAGGTCTGATATGTGATAGAAGGATGATGATGTACCATGTGCGACTATTTTATTGCCATGTTAACGCGAGCAGCGGATCTCGGTTATGATATATATGTAGCTTTTATCCCCGGACAAGTGCTTCGGTGCTGTTCTACTTGTCATTATGTCTTTCACCCATAGACCTGCTGACTACCGGTGTCTTTCTCTACCTCCTTTCTAGTAGGATGGTTGTGTCCCCTGACCTCTTTATTCTTGTAATAAACCGGCTCTACCTCTATGTACGTCACCCACTTCCTCTTTGTAATCCAACTTCACTTGTATGGGTTGAGTCCTTTCTACTCGTATGCCAGACTTATTTAAGGCTGATCACTTCCTCCAACATTGTACTCGTTTTTACATCTCTCGTCTCTTTCTCTTTACGTTACCTTTCCTCATCTACTCAATCACATCTTTTACGTTTCGCACTTGTATCCTCATGGCTGATATTGTTGATCTGGCTGTTGATCCTCAGGCCGCTGATCTTAGTCCCTGGGTCAGAACTGTGCAGCTGGTTGAAGAGCGCCTGCTGGAGAGTGCGGTCGCGCTCCAGCCTAGAACCGAAGACTTCCTCGACCTCTTGCTCCCACCCGACGCTGACGAAGACGCCGCGCAGCAACTGCTTACTGTTAGCCGCTTCTCTGCAGCGGTGCCCGACGACGACCTTATCAGGCACATGGGTCTGATAGACCTTACTGGGGACCAAGAGGATCAGCACTTATTTGCGGGGCTCGTCACGTATTACATCCGCTCGCTTCGTCTCGCCGTGGAGGATCTTCACCAGCTGTTTGACCGGTATCAGCAAGGTAAAGCCCACAGAGTGGGACTTTTGTTTTGACTATGTGTTAATTGACATGCTTGCGTATTATCTTAGAATATCCTGCGGATGCCCTCTTTGCCCAACAGTTCTTGGGGCAGCTCCGTCTCGCCGGGGAGGTGGAACATGTCTTCATCCGTTACGTCGGTTGTACGAGTGAAGATACCCCACTGGGACGCTTTCAAGCAGACACCATGCCACGAGCTGCACCCACCCGGTTTACCAACTTTTACCGTGGCCTGGTTCGCGCCTTCCCCTCAGGGCGTTCCAATTCCGTGTTTTTCTGGTCACGCGCTTCTCGTTGCAAGGACAAACAGCAGACGTCAATCTTCGCTATGAGGTCGACGGCAGGGAACAACTCCTCATCCACTTTCTAGGCCGATCTGTCTTGCTTAACTCGCAACCCGGAGGCTACTTCAGAGCCTACGAGCCCCGACCGGACGACATGCGCGTGCTGCGCGAGTATGGTGACAACCAACGCGCTTATGGCTACCTTTTCGGCGACGTTAATGGTGGCGCAATCGTCGACGACGACGACAACGTGCCCGAGCTCGTGGAGCGAAACCGCGAAATTATCCGCAATGTGTTCCGACGCAATTACCAGCAAGACCACGCCACGCTGGCCGGTTTGGCGACAGTAACCGACACACACATAGACATGTACAAGAGACAAGCCATTCCTCGGTCCGCATACGTGGCTACTCATATGGGCGGACAAGCCGTCAACTGCGCACCGTTGACAGTTTTTGCCAAAGACATCTCATCGTCGGGTTTTGTGGGCCTGCAGCCCTTCTTTGGTGGCTCGCGCAGTGGTGAACTGACAAAGGACTTAATTGCCCACTGCTTCCCAGACCATGCAGTCGGCAACTTCAGGAGAACCCCTTTCCACAATTTGTGGCCGTGTCCTCCTTAGTCCAGTCGGCGTGATCATATACCAGCGACGTTTGTGCAGGCCTCAGCACAAACGATAGAGACCCTCCGCTCGCTGGTGGTGGTCACGCTGGGCTGGGAGCCCGCTGCCATAGCGTTCTCTTCTTTCAAGGACGGGTACATAGCCAATCTCACACTTGCTTATGATGTCTCATACTGATCCAACGCGTGTATTTTAGGTATTCCTTAGGGCAGAAAGAATATCAAGATCAAATCGGCATGCCCCAAGTTGTCGATTATGATTATGCATTCGTCCCGACGCTAGAACAGCCGGTCCCCGAGGAACACAAGTACATCATCCTGATTCCGCATCTTGATCCAGGGTTCGTGAGCTATGGCGCAGCAGATCCGGTCATCCTTCAGTACATGCACCTCACTTGGTGCAAGACAGTCCTATTGATTGAGGAGGTGCTTCGTGCTCTGGAGCGCAACGATCCCGTGGCACCGGCGCCTGGTACCCGCGAGTTCTGTCAAGCATTACTTGTTGCGTTCGAGGAGCGACTTCAGCAAGGCGAGTTGCAAGCTCGCTTTGAGCAAGTGAAAGCCGCGGCCGTCGATTTGACCCGGACAACAATGGAAGGTACGATAATATCTCCCTGCGGAATACAATAATTATTGACCATTGCAAATTTGCCAATCTGTCTTGCAGAGCGTGTCCGTGGCGCCCTCTTACGAGCAGAAATCACAGGGACGCCCGCGCTGGACGCAGCATACCGACCAGGTCGATATGCTTCAGAGGTCATGAGACGCAAGCACCAACGATACGACGTTACCCAGGGCGCTCCGCACACGAGAACAAGACAACAACAGCGACTATTCTTCGAGCGTGCCCGCTATCCCGAGCTGCGCCAACTTCGCAGCTTTAATGAGAGGGATCAGAACACCAACTGGGCCGACTGGTTCGATGGTCTGCCGATGGGCCGAAGAGTCCTGGGGTCGTTACTGGAGCGTATCGCTGCGGAGCGATTCGATCCCATACCAGGCTTATCCCCGAGCATCACAAGGATCGTCCGTACCACGGTCCCCAGGCCACAAGGATACACAGACGATGAATGATCAACAATCCGGACGTAGCTTTGGCGGCATTTAATGAGTACATGCGTGGTTTACGAAGCCGCATCCGTCCCGCACCCGCCGGTGTTCTGCGCGCCCGTTCGCGTCAAAGTGGTCAATCTCGGCGCAGACGGCGTGTCATTGACCTTTTCCGCCTCCAGGCGGTGATATGTGATTCCGGGGGCAGGATCCATTCCAGCGCGCTCGTCGACCCCGAGAGAGCTCTGTTCCGAGCTGAGCGGGATGGGCTCTACGTAGGCCCTGGATACGTTGGCGAACTGATTCTTGACCTGGGTGAAGACATTTGTCCGTATGCGCTGGTAAGCTCTTATGCAAACATCCACCGATGCATTCACTCATACTCCGGCATTGCAACCCATGTTATATAGGTGTTGAAATCTCAGGACGACCAAGGCCGACTCGTGTTCCCTGCCGAGCTGACGCCTCCGGAGCGGCTGGCCGCCCGTCAAACACAAGACGCAGCCCTGGCGCAAGCAAACGATTTGGACATAATCATTGCGCGACCCGTGAACGCTGTCGTCCGATTGGGCGACCAACAAGAAGCTCGTCCTGACCCCGATCCAGCAAACCCCGACGAGGACCCGCAGGACGGGAGGATCTACATTGAGGACTGGTTCCTACTCCTGTATAGCCGGGATATCTATTTCCCTTGCTTTTTGCGCACCCTCGAAGCATGCGACCTGCCCCTGCGACAGTTTGTTCGAGATGAACTGGAGAACCCGCAGTTCGTCTGGCAAAACATCATAGACCGCTTCTTGCAAGTGTACTGCCCGGCGGTGAATCAAAGATACGAGTTCACCAGCGAGGACACCGGCCGGGGCCAAGCCCGCAACTTATGGGCTTGCATTGAAGATGTCGCGCGCGCCAGCCAAAACGAGTTTGAAAGGAGAGTTTGGCTGCGGCAAATTCGCCGCGAGAACCGTTCGTATGTACTTGACACCATCCGTCGCCAGTCAACCGAAGCAAAAGACTAATAAGCCATACTTATATGTATTAACAATTCAGGAGTACCATGAGGCGCATTCAGACCACTATGACAAGCATAGAAATCATTGCGATAGGCAGAAGAACAAGTACTACGCATCCAGTCACCCGGGTTCTGGTACATTATAATCGATATAATGTCACCCACATCCCTGGACGGCCCGCTGGTAACCAACCGGAGCCTGAGCAAGGGCCCGTACGACATCGCAGACGTGTCAACGGACGCGCGGCTCTATGATACTTCCTTTTTCCTTTCCTTCCTTCTTCTAAGCCTTATCCAACTGCTATTTGTCTTTTGGCATTTTCTCACCAATACTTCATCACTCTTTTTCCCTCCTTCAACCCATTCTGAAATATATCTTCATCTATCACTGTAGCCTCTGTATTGCTTTGAAATTTGGCATGAGCTATAGATGTATAGTCAAAGATCGCGGAAGGATCGTTAGCCAAGAGATATTATGGTCACTTTCAGCTCGGAGAGAATAGCCCATATTAGATATTAGTGTTTCGTTATGGTCAAACATGATAGACCCACCATCCTTCTTCCAAATAATGTTTTATTATTATCTGGGAAATCAAGGTAAAGCGCATTTCCGAATTTTTATCGTGAAAAATGATTTCCAGCTCCCATACGGCAAAACCCTTGACTAGGTTCTTAAGAATTGCTACGACATTTTGATCGCGACGCTTCTCCTAAAACTCTCCTTACACAATATATATCCGCCAACCAACCCAACCCTCACTGTGCGAAAAACTATCCCGGAAATATAGAACGTATCCCTTAAGTATCTTGGAAAGTAATTCTGTAATAATCGCTGAAAATTCATTTTGTAGGTCTTATTCCGGGATGCAGTAGTCTTTGATTATGGGCTAATCCCATTAATAATTCTGAAATTAAAGGATACATACGCTGGAAGATGGGATTAGTTTCAATCATGAAAATCAGGATATGTCCTGGGCTAATCCTTGAAAGTTATCACGGAAATGATGAATTCCTGCCGGAAACGCGTGACAGGTCGCTTATTTTCGAGAGCTATCCTTTATCTGCGGGATGAATTCTTGCGCAGTGCCTGTCACATGTCATGGTAAGCTTATCCACATCAATTTCGGAACCTATATTAGCATCGTATATCGGGGAGAATTATGAATATCTATGGTCTAGTTTGCGCTCTAACCAACTGAGCTAATAGGGCCTTTTTGTCATTCGATTGTCGTCAAACTCTAGATACATATTTACAAAGGGTGGGAGCGCTAGTCTACAAAATATGAAGCAATTTGGGTAATTGGGGGCCCCGCAGCAGCGATTTGAAGTTGACCCAATTTTCAATCTGATGTTACGGCTCCGAATGTAACACAAGCGGCATGAAATCACTGCCATACGGAAGTCCGAGCTTTTACGCATCGAAGTACTGTTTATCAGGTCTGTAAGCCTATGAATACCTCCTCAACATGATGATAACAAAGCAGGTGGTAGTACTACTATCTGTAAACGAGAAAATTTCCACAGCCGTGAGATTTAAAGCGCGACAGGTATAAGGGTATTAGGTACTGAGATACACAAACGGGATACATTTCTAGAAAATGGGATGTATTATAGATGGGTGATCCGCTCAGTGTATCACATACTAAGCAAAAGTTCGTCCGTTGACAAATACATGAAGTCCGCTGATGCACTACATAAATTTTCTTGTCCATGATAACGTGACACACACCTTTTATTCCCTTGTCTATAAACTAACGTGATATTGTACAGTTATATCCTTTGCATGCCACTGGTAGTCGCATCAATTTAAAAGTGTGGTAAGTCTAAGCAGAACAGAAGGGAATATATATAATAATATACTGTCTGATAACGTTCTATTATATGAAAATAGATGCATATCGACGAAGTCCATAAAAGACCGCAGAAAATAAAATAAAATGACACCAAGGATTGAAGATGTTGGGAATGGTGGAATTGCAATTTGGTGCTTTTGGGTGCCGGCTCGCAATGAGATCAAGGGGGACCGCTAAATGAATCGACCTTTTGTGTCAGGTAGTCTCAGCGAGTATGAGAAGACAGCCTGAAAAATAAAATTGAAGAATAATAGTGCTGTATCTTGTTTTAAGTCTGAATTATTCGTTTAGCCACCTTTAGCTACTCATACTAAAATAAAGATGTAGCATCGAATAGGAGATAAGCTAGACGAGATAAATGAAAGTAGCAAAGGCAAAAAAAGGGAAATAAAGAAAGAAAAAGTGCAAAATACAGTAATAAAAGCAAAATGGAGTAGGAAGGTAGTGAAATAAAAAAAGATATGGGTGTCGTGTAATGCTGCAAGCTGGCAGTGGTCTCTTCAAATAAAAATAAAGACCAAAAAGTGGACGCAAAAGAAAAAGGATAAGGGACGAAAAAATGCGCCAACGAATAAATAAAGCCGGTCGTGTGTGAGGCTCAGGATTGATGATGTAGTTTGACAATGTCAATATGAGTTACGCAGACCCTGATTTTATCGGTAGAGTTGGACTGTAACACTGATGGACGCAAAATACTAGACGCATTGTTGGGGTTTGTAGAAAGATTTTGAGATGTCCTGCACATGATGAAAGGACTGGGATCTTCTATATGCCGTAAGATATGAGCATAAGTGTCCGCACAATTATCTGATTTATCCTATGGGTCAAAAAAAAAAAAAAAAAAGAAAAAGAAAAAAGGCCGGGATCTATGTATATAAATATCGCGCAGAGTTCAAATATACAAGGATATCGATTATTTCAACCTTTAATCTTGACTTCTTTCCTTGCATAAGCTTCTTTCTTTTTCACGCTGTTGCTTCGTAAGAATTGCGCTCTGCTTGACAATATCAGACACCTTTGCTATCTCATTGCATTTCTCTATTTATTTCACTACCCAGTATTTCTAGTCGTGCACGCCAAGCACATGACCCATGGTTTGTCTCGTGCTTATTTAACAATCTTTAGACGTTAGCATACACATTCTATAACTTATTTCTTCCTCGCCACGAAGTATATCGGTACCGACTTTATGTCAGCCAGTAAATGATACGGCCACCCCCTCGTGGTATGTCGGCCAACCCCCCCCCGCACACACTTGAATGGCAGCACCTGCTGCGTCCCAAACAAGCCTTCTCGTACAACATCTTCTCTCTTTCTCGATTACTGACTACGGCACTCTCTGCGTGTATAGCCCAAGCGGATCCATCTCCATGAAAATGTCGACATAAAGTGGGCCTGACCTATCGGTCATACATGACCATATAGAGATTTATCCAGTCTCATAAATATCGGCAGGGTACTCACCGAAATATGTGGTGTCCCGCGCGAAAAATGCTCGCCTTCCAGAGAACATTGGACTTCTAGATGTAATTGATATGTCCCACGATAAACCCTTCATTCACTTGGGCTATACGCGCAGGGAGTGCGTAGTCAGTATCGAGAAAAAGAGAAGATGTTGTACGAGAAGGCTTGTTTGGGACGCAGCAGGTGCTGCCATTCAAATCAACCTCTATCTGGAACAAGTGTGTGCGCGGGGGGGCGGGGGTTGGCCGACATACCACGAGGGGGTGGCCGTATCATTTACCATGTCAGCCTTAAAATTGGTTCTTCATAATAGCGTGCATCAAGAAAGGGCCAAGAAACTCAACCAAAAAATCTATCACGAACAACATTAGTACCGATATACAAAGTCACACGTGCTGGCAGATGAGCCCACCAACAGAGACCAGCTGTGCGCACATATTCCGTGCATTTCCCCATCCATGGTGACTCCACGAACTTCTCTGGCGCCTTTGAATCATTCTTTGCCCTGCGTCGTATGATCAAGAGCAGCCGCAAAATCAGGTCGTGTTCTCGCGGTCTCTTGACGCCACACGCTCTGGAGTTACTTGCTGGTTTGACGTACTATGGGATATGTGAAAGATTGAGGACGGCTTATAGTGTTAAGCAACAGTCGAGTTACAGGCTATGCGTTTCGCGTATACAAGCGGAAAAGGTGGAAGAGAAATGTATCAAAGAGAAATACAGCGAGGCCTCGTGCAGTAGATGGGTCAGATAGTAAGTGGGGCGGCTTGTTCTTGTCGATGAAAAAGGCGATCTCCACGGATCGATAATACGCGTGAAAGACCTCGGGTGAGGAAGCAAAGCTTTGGCTTTAAAAGATGAACTGGTCTATGTGCATATTGATTCGAATTCGTTACGATAGTATATGCTTTGAAGCTGAAAGTGGGAGATTTGAAGCAGTAGGATACACCAGAAAATGGAGAACTGATCTATTCGATCGAACGGGGTCTGGAATGGTACGTGCGTAGTAGATGGGATATTGTATGCGGTCGTCGCGACAAGCACGCTGGCGCAAATTTACAAATGTGTCACGTCGTGCGGAGTACTGAGAGTCAAAAGCCGAGGCGAGAGAGTAAAACGGTAATCTATGCTTTTTATTCCGGGCCTGTTCTGAATGTCGAAGCCGAATACAACGAGGAATGTTATTTATTCTGCGAGGGTTCCGGTAGGTTGAGCTCGGTTAATGAGTCAATGCAATGCGGATCGGTGTGTTAATACCTTGAATCGTTCAGCAGGCACAGCCGTAGTTTATATATCGTGAGGCACTGGAGCTTGGAGATTCCGTAGTCTCCTTTCAGCACTTGAGGGGCCACAATTGATTATATTACAACGCGCTCTCGTTTGTTCTCCTTTATCTGGTAAAATATCACACCAAGTGACTTTCGCGTCGTGTCGGTGATCATCACGAAAGGTTTGTCAAGGTCAAGCTCTGTCGGAATAAGCGTCTCCGTGAGGAACTACTTCAGTCTTCCGAACGCGTCTGTTGCTGCTATGTACATAATTTGATAACATTTCTTGTTTGCTCACGTAGTAATCTCTCAATGACAGCAAGTTCTCGACCAAAGACGGCGAGTATCCTTGTATATGAGCCAATTAATTCGGATGGGCGAACGGTCTATCCTGAGTCACGATTTAACCAAAGAACTTGAGCGAGTCCTTGAAGAGCGTATACAGAACTTGTGGGCTGCGAGACAGAGTCAATCAAATGCTTTGCTGAGATCGGCAAGATGTTGGTTCATGACTTACAGAACAAATATTCGAATCGCCTGTATATGCGACGACACACACGTCTACGAGTGGTCGGAAGCAAAGGTTGGTAAATCGCAGAAAGGTTACCGGCGAGTTGCTAAGCCCCATTGGCGTCATGAGATACTCGTAAGTTCGAAGTTTGCTCGTAAATATTGTCTCTTCGATTAATTCGGGATCCATAGGTACAGGGTAAATTCCTGCGCGCATGTCGGGTGCTGCGAATATCTCTGCAATATCAAATAATCAGGTATCTCATTGATCCGTGGCACTGGATAGACATCTTGTCACATGGTGGAATTCAGCTTGCGATAGCCGATACTTCTGACGAAGGTAACAGTCGAAATCCCTAGACTGTTTGAAAGCTCGGATGATCCCAAGGCGGCAGAATTTTTGAAGTTCAGTCTTGAGTGTGGCGGCTCCCACAGGCGCCATTTAGTGAAGCTTGTTCTGATGGGTGCGGCGTCTTCGGTCCTAATTCCATGTCGTAGTAGTATTATCTATCGCGTCTCCATCTCAGTCGGATATGTCGCTGTATCTTTGGACGAGATTGGTAAAGTGGTTCTTGATCTTTGGTGAGGTGTCTCTGTCGGCCTGATTTCTGTCGCTGCGGATCTTCTGGGCCGGTTCCTGACGTTCCAATGCTTTTTTGCGGATGAGCCCGGTTCCTTTTTGGAGGTGCGTTAATTTCATATTTAGTCAGCACATCTTCATCTTCGTCTAACACAACCGGTTTCCCAGGGCTCATTGGTGAAAGCGAAGACGATAAAGTACTACCCGTCTAGTCGTAGCAATCGAGTATACTGACGTTTGGATGCAAGCCAACGGATATATTCGTGGCCAGGTTTGTCCAAAATTCTGTGACTCTCGACAGAAACGCACGAAGCAAGAACAAACTCAGTGGCGATATACCAAGCCTATCAATAGGCTCATCGCTTGATGCCCATGTTCCCTTCACCTATTCACATTCGGCCATCTTCGAAATAGAAAAATTTCGACACCAGGCTCGATTTGGGGATTGCTTCGGGTAAGTTACTTTGCTCTTGTATTGCCTTTGTTGATATGTCTTTGATAGGATCACCGCTGTCGAAATCATCTCGCTTGTAGTGATTGCCTATTTCAGAATCGATCTGGGCTATCTTCGTGAATGCTGTCGATATCTAAGTCGTAATTCTGTGATGATGGAATGCAGTGCGTACTCGACTGCATAATTACCCTGATGTAAGTGACCGGGACGCTTGTTTTCTTTTTGTATGATGACAGAACCCCAGTCCTGAAGCGATCACTCGTGGCTCAGCCAATGGTTTCCATTAATCAAGGCTGTCGGGCAACGTGCTAGAACCTGGGCGTAATGGGTATCGTCATCACGTTTCCTCGGACAATCGGGATGCCATATATCAATCCGGGCGAGGCTTGTCTTGTCCCGTTGTCGAGAGTGGAGATGCGTCTTGAAGCGATATCGATCCTAAAGCATATCACCCAGTTCTCTCGACGTACGCCCTGAGGCAGCACCCGTGTCGGTTGAGCGTTGGATCGGCCAGCTCGAAACGAAAATATGGCATACGTGGCGGCTAATGTGCGGTTAGGATCATCATTCAGGATGGTTGGCTGCGGTTCTCTGCTATGCATCGAGAATACGACGTGAAACTGCCCGCGCATCAACAGTGCAAGTGGAAGAAGCTATCCAGTACTGATATCTGCTCGTATGTTCGGCGCCCCTCGGGCGATATCGTATGGTTCAACCCTGATACTGGCGCCTTGGGAAGTTCGCATATATACAGAGTGTGCTGTTCTCGAAGCAATACCATATGGCTCGGGCTGTGCTGTGATTGTGCGATGCGGAGAGCTTTATCCATATGGCTTGGTCCACGTGACTAATTTGCGGCGACGACTGTTTTCGAGGCTCTTCCTTGTGATACGGCCGTGGATCTCCTTGACGCTTCCTTGGACTGTCTCTTTAGCGTTTCCTGGTCTTCCTCGCTGGCATTTTTGTGGCTCTTCAATCGGCTCCCTTCGCGAAAAGCGCCGTCTTGGCTTTTCTTCTTGGTAGTTTTCCGTACGATTTCAGGTCCTATTGGAGGAGCTTTTCCCCGGCATTTCTTCTCTTCATCTTCGTTATTCCTGTCAACCAACGGGTGTGCGGGTGGGCAGCCGATCGTACTCGGTCAATCTGATTGCCCTTCCAGCGTCAGGGCTGAAAGATTCGGATCGATAACGCGGCGCTCGGGCAGCAAGAACTGTGATTCTCTTATCTATACTATGCGCTTTGACCTTTTGCTTTCTCCGATTGGCCGCGACTGCCATTTAAAAGGGTATGCGGTGTCTCTGCCGCCTAAGTCTTTTCAAACATGGAATCTTACGGCGATCTCCTGATCCTTGATATCATCCTGCAGTCCAGGAAGCTGTTCGTTCATGTACTGGTCAAAATGTCGTCGGTTCGACTTTGACCTTGTTGATCAGTTTGCAAGTATCCTCTATCTAGCTTATGAGCCCGGTTGTCATGTCGATTGCTATAATGACAGGGGCCGTCCAGGTAAGTGTTGTCATGGTAATACTTCTGGTCTCCGTGCTGATAAGTTGTTATGATAGTCCTAGTCATATTGGGCATCCTCTGTAGCGAACCAGAAGCAAATAAAGAAGGATCTTTAGAGCGATGGGTTCGGTAGTATAGCAGCTTATTGCTGGACCCTCGTCATAGACGGACCGCATTATCTTTTCTATGAAGCCTGTTTCAGCATCACTGTCTCCGGTTCATCGTACGTATCCTTCATCGAACGCTTACGACATGTCATGCTCATAATTGAGTCCAGAATCCCAATAATATGGCCGGGGTTCCTTTTGATGCCGCCGTTCCTGGTTGTCGTCTCCTCCGTTGTTGGTGCTGTCTGGTGCGATTGGCGCGGCGAACCCAATAGCAGCTATCATCTGGCGAAGTCACCCGCGGCACGAGCAAGTGTTGGCTGCTGGCGGTGCACGTCTGCCTCAGGAGGTGCAGGAAATTCTTTTGGGCTTGTCGGCCATACGCGTGCTGTCATTCAACTTTGGTAATAAGCTTGAGTATCATCCGGAGGACACTTGTTGTGCCAACATGTTGGATGCGGCTTGGCATTGTCAAGGCGGGGCAAGCGAGTATCGGTGGATTTGAAGTTATTGTTCACTTCGGGCACCGGACGACGTCCATTGTTCTGCAAGAAGCCGTCATCCTGGGCAGAGCGGTCGCTGTACGAGCGACGGCTACTCTATACAGTCGGTCGCCATCGCGATTACGATAGGTTCGTTGGTGCTGATCTCCTCAATGCGGTTGTGGGTCTCGGTCACACCTTGGGCACTGATGGCAGGCGAGACTCTTGTTTCGGGTGTTGAGTTGGTACAGGCCATCCTCCCTCGCAATATGTTAGCTGGAAGACACGCATTGTGTTATGTCAAGGAGCAGTACGGGCGACTTGGTTTGAAGGATAACTTCGGTCAAGATAGGCGGCTAGCTTTGATTCATGGTTCGATAAGATTCAGTCCGCGCACGCGTTCAAGGTCAGTGATTCCCAGACGGCTCATTTCGTTCAGCATGATACCGGTGGCCGCAGAGATGATACTTGGAGGCATCACGTTCAGTACAAACGCTCGGTCTGCTGTGGCTCTGGACGCACATCATGTCCTCGGTTCTATAGGGCAAGTCGGCAAAAGAGAGGGTTCCCATAATGGCACAGCGGTGAAGGCGGAGAGTCTATAACCTGGCTTCGAATCAATGTTCGATCACGTCGCGATACTATCCCTTTCGGCATGATAGGCGTGCGACGTTCAATTTTCGGTAGAAGCTGTCGGAAGCTCCTCGTCCTTATGGATGCACACTGTCAAAAGCTCGCACATGCGCGTCAGAAGCTCGTCAGCTATGTAATCGTCCTTCAAGACCGTGATAATCCCATCGAAAGAATAGTCTCCAACTTGGCTGAGCAGGCTATCGTGCAAGAAGGTACATGCAGGGTCACGTAGCTGCGAGAAAAGGCCTGGTGCTTGGGGGTTTCCCGGCCGTGTGCCTGGGCCGGAATAGGCGTTCAAAGGCCTCTCTGAGGGTGGTAAATTCTTCACACGACGTGCAAGAATAAGTATGCAGGTGTTTTGGGCTGGGGCTTTCCTGCGCGAGGTCAGTAAGTTATTGTTGTCCAGCTCTTTTTTGTTCGATCCTTGATCACAGGGCATCGCTGATAACCCTGTAAGTTAACGAATATTATATAACGTCCCCTGTAGCGAGTACCATGTATGGGATATGCCGTTTCAAGTAAGAGACGCAGGTAAAGAGGCCGGAAAAGGTTTATAGTGAGCAGAAACCATGGGTCATGTGCTTGGCGTGCACGACTAGAAATACTGGGTAGTGAAATAAATAGAGAAATGCAATGAGATAGCAAAGGTGTCTGATATTGTCAAGCAGAGCGCAATTCTTACGAAGCAACAGCGTGAAAAAGAAAGAAGCTTATGCAAGGAAAGAAGTCAAGATTAAAGGTTGAAATAATCGATATCCTTGTATATTTGAACTCTGCGCGATATTTATATACATAGATCCCGGCCTTTTTTCTTTTTCTTTTTTTTTTTTTTTTTGACCCATAGGATAAATCAGATAATTGTGCGGACACTTATGCTCATATCTTACGGCATATAGAAGATCCCAGTCCTTTCATCATGTGCAGGACATCTCAAAATCTTTCTACAAACCCCAACAATGCGTCTAGTATTTTGCGTCCATCAGTGTTACAGTCCAACTCTACCGATAAAATCAGGGTCTGCGTAACTCATATTGACATTGTCAAACTACATCATCAATCCTGAGCCTCACACACGACCGGCTTTATTTATTCGTTGGCGCATTTTTTCGTCCCTTATCCTTTTTCTTTTGCGTCCACTTTTTGGTCTTTATTTTTATTTGAAGAGACCACTGCCAGCTTGCAGCATTACACGACACCCATATCTTTTTTTATTTCACTACCTTCCTACTCCATTTTGCTTTTATTACTGTATTTTGCACTTTTTCTTTCTTTATTTCCCTTTTTTTGCCTTTGCTACTTTCATTTATCTCGTCTAGCTTATCTCCTATTCGATGCTACATCTTTATTTTAGTATGAGTAGCTAAAGGTGGCTAAACGAATAATTCAGACTTAAAACAAGATACAGCACTATTATTCTTCAATTTTATTTTTCAGGCTGTCTTCTCATACTCGCTGAGACTACCTGACACAAAAGGTCGATTCATTTAGCGGTCCCCCTTGATCTCATTGCGAGCCGGCACCCAAAAGCACCAAATTGCAATTCCACCATTCCCAACATCTTCAATCCTTGGTGTCATTTTATTTTATTTTCTGCGGTCTTTTATGGACTTCGTCGATATGCATCTATTTTCATATAATAGAACGTTATCAGACAGTATATTATTATATATATTCCCTTCTGTTCTGCTTAGACTTACCACACTTTTAAATTGATGCGACTACCAGTGGCATGCAAAGGATATAACTGTACAATATCACGTTAGTTTATAGACAAGGGAATAAAAGGTGTGTGTCACGTTATCATGGACAAGAAAATTTATGTAGTGCATCAGCGGACTTCATGTATTTGTCAACGGACGAACTTTTGCTTAGTATGTGATACACTGAGCGGATCACCCATCTATAATACATCCCATTTTCTAGAAATGTATCCCGTTTGTGTATCTCAGTACCTAATACCCTTATACCTGTCGCGCTTTAAATCTCACGGCTGTGGAAATTTTCTCGTTTACAGATAGTAGTACTACCACCTGCTTTGTTATCATCATGTTGAGGAGGTATTCATAGGCTTACAGACCTGATAAACAGTACTTCGATGCGTAAAAGCTCGGACTTCCGTATGGCAGTGATTTCATGCCGCTTGTGTTACATTCGGAGCCGTAACATCAGATTGAAAATTGGGTCAACTTCAAATCGCTGCTGCGGGGCCCCCAATTACCCAAATTGCTTCATATTTTGTAGACTAGCGCTCCCACCCTTTGTAAATATGTATCTAGAGTTTGACGACAATCGAATGACAAAAATGCCCTATTAGCTCAGTTGGTTAGAGCGTAGTGCTTATAGTTAAAGCTATGCTTGAGGCACGCTAAGGTCGCGAGTTCGATCCTCGCATAGGGCAAGCCATTATGTTTTGAGTGTGCGGGTAAAGTTTTTACCTTACCGAAGTGTTTGAGTCACTTTAGAGGTCATAAAACGATCGTCAAACGACCCGTAAAACTGGAGTCCAGCCGTCGCCCAACCAATCGCTGCGGAGGCTTCATCCGGCTGAAAAACTTTGATAGGGAACCAAGTTGGATGCAAAGCAACCTTGTGGAATGCAAGGGCAGTCATCTAGAGAACAGTAATCTTATTCAGAGTCGAAAACCGACGTTATTTCCTGTCTAATTCGTATCGAGACCTCGTCTTAGCTTATACCTTATATATTTTGAAGGTCCGTCCGGTTTTCCTTGACATTGTAAGGTATAAACAAAATGGAAATGAATAAAGGGTACCGTTATTTTGTGTATATAAAAGAGGAAGAGCAGGAATCATCCAAAGCAACAAGTAAAAGGAGCAGTAAAAAAAAAAAGATTTCACCGGGATTTCATAATAAAAGTCCGATGCTGTCAGATTTAAAAAGCTTATTTGTTGCGTTTTATATACCGACGGTATCAGGGGTGTCAAAGCAAAAGCTCCATTGCAAAAAAAGATTACAAGTTTAATATAATATATAAATTTTAAATGAAGAGATGCAAGCTATGGGCTAGGCAGTTTGGCATAGGAAATATTTAATCTATACTCTGTGCTTAACGATTGATTCTTCATTATGACTGTGAAATACTACGCCCACGCCAGTTTCCAACTCCCCCCACACCAGCTTTTTTTTTTTTTTTTCCTTCGTATTTTTAAGCTCTCCCGGCGAACAAAATTGGATCCAATGGGCAAAGTAATCGAACTGTATTTAGCATGCTGGTTTCCCGCCATTGCAGGTGACCTTTCTTCAAGCGGCAGTGGCTTTGTGAATATCATATTGTACGTAGCAATCCCTTTTCAAGATCTCCGTATGCATGAGTCTCGCAATGATATAGTACCTGTGCATCTGATACTCAGCTCGAAAATATCACAGAGTCAGAAGCGTATTACTGTGCCTTTCTTAGTCGCCCATGCTCCCTGCAGTATAAACTGGCACTGGTAATAAACTTGGTCGCTGCGATACAATTAAAATTAGATGTTACCTGAAAAGATATAGCCCTTTTCATAGTCTTTATGACCTTTTAGAGAGACAGAAATGTATCAAATTCGAGAAGGAACAGAAGTGCAGCTGTGCCCTACGCTGTTAGAAAAAATGGCTGTGGGGGAGCTGAAAATTGGTTTAAGCTTAGCACATGATTTTCTTGACTGACTACTTTCTATAGCCATTTTGAAAATTACTGTATACGTTGGTCTACGTTGAATATGAGAAAAGACCAAGGGTGAGGGGACCTAAAGCATATCACTTCTCTAGTGCCCCCGCGTAGGAAATATGATTTGGCTTGATCAGATTCATCCTCAGCAAATTAGCGGGCGTAAAGGTAGAGTCTCCCTCTTGTATTGTCCTTTATTAGCGTCCCTCTCATTCGGCCCAAGTAGGATCAGTCTCTTGTAAACATCAATCTACGGAGAGTATTTGCATCAGCAAGGGAGAAAGAAAGGTTACGATAATGTAGCAATCACGTGCGCCATCTTTTGTCCCCAAGCCGTGGAGTACGAAACCGGTAAAAAGTCTCTGTTCATCCAAAGCTCGAAAGCGGTGGGCAGCGATAAGCACAAACATGCTGTAGCAAATCGTTCATACTGGCCTTTTCATCCCTCAAAAACTTGCTGTACGTGCAATATCACCGAGTGGTAGAAGCAACTTATATCACATATCGACCAAAGCTGGAGGGGACAAATGCGAGCTGACCATGGGGTAAAAATGCCTTCATCTGCAAGAATAACAGGTTGGTCCGGTTATTCCTGAGCACGGAAACAATGTTGTTGAACGGTCGATTTATTGCGTGCTAATCAAGGTCGGCTAAATGAGTTTTGATGGATACGATTATAACCCAAAGTACTACCTCGTATAAAGCAATATTACCGAGGAGGATTACAGTGTTTATGACCGAGTGGATGAAGATTTGCTGGCAGGAACTGTACCCGAGTTCAAGAAAGTGCAACTAATTTAACTCGCAAGGCATGGCAAAAAAGGCATTTGAATGTGGAGATGTCGCCATTTGACGCCATGATAAAATTTCTGCAAAAAGATCGACCAATCGCCTGTTGCACAAAGATCGGATTTATGCACGGGCCTACTTTATTTTATATTGCTTTCAAACAAGAGTAATAAGGAAAATCAAGGCAACCACAGCCAATTTCCCCTGCTGGCGACATGACGAAGAAAGAAAACCACGACGAGAAGAGTGACAGAAACAACAGTAAAGAGGCCCGCGACGATGACATGATCGGCGTGATATTTGCTCGTCCAATGCAATGGGATGGAAGTCGCGCGACGTGGAAAAAAAAGTTATGCCTCGAAAAACCTCAGACGGGACGAGGTCGACTGTAGATACCAGTGCCAGACGCCCTAGTTTACCCAGCTGACACACGCTTTGCCTGGAATGTCCTTGTCCCAGAAATAGTCGTTAATTTGATTGAACAAGACCAGAATGTCGGTTATGAATAGATTACCGATACTCCGAGAGAAAGTAAGGACTTTGGCAACGGATGTTGCCCCATGAATGGCGATGATACCAGTCGCGGAGAGAGTGACGTGTAGTCGCTCAATTGAGCATTTTATAGTGCAATAAAATACATGGATTCCTTTTTCGTTTTTTTTGTCTCAATGCACAGTATCATACATAAACACGAAGTTATATTCATTGTATCCTCTTTTATGGACAAAAAGACAGAAAAGACTTTGCACGTTACAAAACACTACGCGAGTTACAGAAGACTAAACAAATTGCAAAAAAACGGTAGTGTAACGTGCATCAGCAAAATGGGGCGAAAAGGATTCCAAGCGTTACAAAAGACAAACTACGCTGCAAAAGGTGATGTGCGTTACAAAAGCATGTGCATTACAAGAATTGACTACACGCGTTAAAAAAGGGGAGGGGAGGCCATACTAAAACGACCAAGTTTTTGTAACGCGTGCAGTCTTTCCCATTGAATTGATTTAAAAAGTTGCATCTTTATCCCTCTGCCGTCTCTGTACATTCCACAGACCCTTTAATCCCTTCTGATCTTCCTATTCTTCTTTTTCTATCGTGAGGCAAACAGCATCCGAGGGAGAAACACGAATCGAGCCCACGTAAACCCAGGAGGGGTTTGCCCAGACTTTGGGAAGCTTCGGGAATTTGCCCGGCTAGCTCGTGGAAACGTACATTCGCAGCTATTGTTCCACGACAGGTTGGATACGCCTTACGAATAAGCGTCTTGGAGTTGGAGCATCTCGGTAGAGTCATATCTACGTTCCATGGTAATATTCTAGCGCGTACGATGCCAATTACTTTCAGGAGTGGCAAATTTGTAAGCGCTGCCGTTCCAAGTACATGAGCCCAAAAATGATGAAAAAGGGGTATTAAAGTTCTACGCAAAAGTCAATGATTGTGGAGATTTCATGTCGTCACGACCCACACATCCGTTGTAGTGACATACCTTTTCCTCCATATAGCAGAGAAAAATTGTTTATTTGCGATCAAACGATTTGAAGCAATCCTATAGTATGCATTATAAGACGACTATATTATCTACCGTTCTAAAAAATACATGCCTTTTTCTTACTAGAACTTTCAGGAAATGGCTCGTCCTTTTTTTTTTTTTTTTTTTCTCAAGACAGTACCGTGTATAGTATCGCGCTGGCAAGTGTAGTTGCATCGTGACAGGGCGATACGACTAATTCGTCTTGATTTGGGGCACCCATGTCATCAGATCGGCTCAGCGCACTGACGCACACACGCACGGACGGCGATTTTTGATCATGGGGACCTAAATACCAACAGTCATGAAATAGATCAAAACCCGCAGCTATTCCAGCCTGACCTGGTCATACTCGACAATCTTTGCCTCTCAACGACTGCGGGCTCGCTCAACGTGACCCACCCAAGAGCCACGGTGGTACTAGATTCTCGTTTTATGTAGCATGCCGGAATCATGCATCTGTGCTACGAGACCCGTATTTCATCTGACGGAATACTGTATCTTTATTTTCATTTGCCAAATAGGATGTTTCGATGTTTATTTTTTTTTGAGACATTCAGAAAAGTAGCAATGTATAAAAATGTGTGTTTAGGTGATTAATATGCCAAATAAGTGATAAAAGGAAGATGCGGAGGGGATATCATATCGGATGCGAGGTCGAGGTATAGGAAAGAAGGGGGCATTGGAGACAGTGATGTATATAATGACTTAGTAAAAGATGGGCAGATCCCAGCCCTTGATGATGGGATCATTGAAGCGTAGGCGCATCTCGAGCTGGTTGATTGCCTGCACGTCTTCCTCGTCCATCTTCCAGTTGAGCGCTTCCAAGTTATCCTTCATTCGATGGACCGAAAGAGACTTGGGCACTACACCAACGTTGCGCTCGAGCGACCACCGCAGCAAGACCTGGGCAGGTGATGTGTTATACTTGGCTGCGACATCCTTGATTGTAGGGTTCTCAAAGAGAGACTGGACGGCCTTGGCGTGCTTGAGACCACCCGCAGCAAAGGAGGCAGGTCCAAAGGAAGAGTAAGCTGCGACAGCAATGCCCTGGCGCTGCACCCAGTCAACAAGCACGGGCTGCTGGTGATAAGGATGGAGTTCGACCTGCAGAAGCGAGGGCTGGATGCGGCAGTAGGAGAGGAGATCCATCAGCGACTGGACGTTGAAATTAGAGACGCCAATGTTGCGGGCAAGACCGGCGTCTACACAGGCTTCCATGGCTGCCCAGCACTCGTGCATCGGGGCGCGTGCCCGGATCACTTGGGTCTGACCGGGAACGCACCAGCCAGCAGGATATTTGGTCTCGATTGGGACGTATTCGGTGCCGACCGGGAAGTGGATCAGATACATGTCAACGTAGTCGAGGCCGAGGTCTTGCAAGCTCTTCTCGAGAGCGAGGCGAACATGGTCCTTGCCGTGATGCGTGTTCCAGAGCTTGGAAATAACAAAGAGCTCCTTGCGCTCAACCAGGCCGTCCGCAATGGCCTTGCGGATGCCGTCACCAACTTCCTTTTCATTGTAATAGTTGCTGCCGCCGTCAAACAGTCGATAGCCGACCTTGATGGCGTTGTAAATAACCTCGGCGGTGGCTTCAGGGTCGATTTTAGCGCAACCAAAACCGATCAAGGGCATCTTGTCGCCCGAAGGTTGGAGGGTCATGTATTCAATAGTCATTGTGAATGAGAAAAGTGTATTTGGATAAGAAAAGACTTTAGATGGGTAAGTAGAAAAATGAGGTGCGCTTTCGCTGTATTTATAGCTGCTCGATGCGTTTCCGAGAAGCGTGTGCCTCTTTTTCTGCGATTGACATCGTCATCACCCATTTTGGAAATCGATTGAAATCAGTGGACCTTTTCATTGATTTGGACGATATAAATCGGGTCAGATGGCCATGATTGCCTGGATTTGACTTGATAAGCATGCCCGGACGCAATAATCTTCGCCATCCCCACCCGTCGTCATTCCCCCCGCAACTTTCCCCCCTTCTTGGCCGCACACCCCGTGAGACCTCCCACCTCCCACCTTCCGCTTTGTGTTTATCGATATGCCATGACAATCATGTTGCATTATTTTAGTCTGTTAAAAATAAGGTGTTGCCGCAGCCCCTATCTTTTATATCTAGTAAGATGAATCATGCAAGAAGCCTGGCTTTTTTCCCCATGACGTCCGACCTTCTGAAGGTCATGACTGTCAAATTTTAGCCTTCATGTTTTCTCTGCTCATAGAGAAAAGAAAAGTACGACGAAAGGAATTCTACTCTTTTGTATAAGCTTTCTGCCGATGACCAACAGGACCTGAAAGAAGGTTTGAGAAAATCCTCAGTCTTGGTTTACAGAAAAATATGTACGTGGGAACTCCAGAGAAGTACCCATATGCCGTGCCATCTGACGCACAGTCCAGCATTCTTCAGATAGAACATGTTTGCGCAGTCGAAGCTTCGCGATACGCCGCCAGTCATGTTAAAGACGGTTGACCAGTTTTGAAAACCGCAGCCATGGACTAGGTCCTTATTGAGGATATGTTACGACAAAGGTATTATTATTAGACATGGCAAAGTCGGCCAAAAGAGGAAGAGAATGCCATGAGCGTGAATCTGCAATGTCAAGTGACCGACGAAAAGCGGCGGTCGTGCGTTTCGGCTCAGGGCACGCAGAAAAAAAAATATAGCGCTATCTGGATACGGCAAGTGACTGGATTCTCTGCGAAAACATGCCCGTTGTTCAACATTATCCTGCGTCGTATATACGTTTATGGAAATGACAATGTTACTCTTTGTAACATGGAAAGATCGAGGTGATAAAGCTGTGCCCCGGAGATCGGTTAAAGGAATCCCGCATATCACTGACTTGTATCCTCAGTGAGAGCTATGGTAATACTACTCTACAACACCTGGGTATGCATAACTGGCAGGAATAGTGAAACGCAGATTTTTGCCACGCGGGCTTTATTGATAGGTTAGTGAATGCAAGAATCCAAATGGTACTTGCCTGTGGCTAAAACAGCGCGTCATTAGTGCATGGCATACCTTGATTTTTCTTCCACTGAACTCTTCTTTAGGCGGTCATCTCAAGCATGCTCCGTGGTGTATATCGAATGAAATGTTTTGTGTATTCTTTGTTCATGCAAGAAAGAAAATGTGGGAGGTAGAATATTTAAAAAAAAGGAAAAAGAAAAAGTCAAGTAGAAAAATGACAGACGGGGAAGAGATGTCAAAAAGAAAGATAGAGGGATGCTTATTCAGGAACATGCGAAAAGAGATAGGACACGGATTCACCATTGTGGGTTCTATAAAGAATTACACCATTAGATATCATGCTTTCTTTTTTTTTTTCTTTTTCCATTTCATCGAGAACTTACCTCCGGATGGCTTCTGCCAATGTGGGGGAAATGTCAATCACGTCAAGCTTGGGGCAGATTGCCTAAAAGGATATGTATGGGTTAAAATATGTAATATGCATAAGTATCAGTGACGTACCATTTTATCATCATGCGGGATAGTGTTGGTAACAACGAGCTTCTCAATGACAGAGTCGTTGATGACCTTGATGGCCTTGCCAGAGAGGATACCATGGGCGACAATGGCATAGACCTTTTCAGCGCCGTTCTCCACCAGGGTCTTGGCAGCCAGGCCAAGGGTGCCGCAGGTATCGGCCATGTCATCCACAAGAATGGCAATCTTGCCACGGACATCACCTACCAGAACCATGCGCGACACCTCATTCGCCCGCTTACGCTCCTTGTGGATCAAAGCAAAGTCGAGGTTCAAGCGGTCGGCGATAGAGGTCGCACTATTTAGACAGACAGAAAGAAAGAAAAGAAAAGAAAAAAACGTCAGAATGCCGTGGGAAAAGGAGTAATGCGCATGCATAAAAAAAGTGTTACTACTACTTACCGCTTAGCACCACCAGCATCGGGAGAGACGATCAAGGCGTTGGTCCAGTTGGGAATGCAGGTAGAGATATACTTGATCATCGACGGCTCACAGTACAGGTTATCGACGGGCACGTTGAAGAAGCCTTGGATCTGCGAAGCGTGCAAATCCATGGTAATGACGTGGTTGGCACCGGCGACAGTCAGCATGTTTGCTGTCAATTTGGCGGTAATGGGTGCACGGCTCTTGTCCTTCTTGTCCTGGCGAGCGTAGGGGAAGCAAGGAATGACAGCCGTGATACGACGAGCAGAGGCCGTCTTGCAAGCGTTAATCATGATGAGCAGTTCCATGAGGTTGTCGTTGATTTCACCGCAACCGGACTGAATAATAAAGACGTCCTCGTCACGGACAGACTCGCCAATGGTCACCGAGGTTTCCTGGTTCGAGTACTTCATAACTTGAGCCTTGGCGAGATCAATGCCAATGCGCTTGGCCACCAGCTTGGCCAGCTCCGGGTGCGAATTGCCGGTAAAGATCTTGATCGAGTTATCAGCCATAGTGAATGAGTTATTGCCGTGTTATGACAGGTCGGGGTGGTTGTTGTGTTGTGTTGTGTTGTGTTGTGTGTGTGTGTCTTTTTGCCGGGGCAGGGGGGTATGGAGAGGTTCAGATAGCCGTAAGAATAGGTTGGAAGAAAAGAAGAAGGATGGGGGTTCTTTTTCTTTCTCTTTTTGCCTCGGCAGCAGCGAGTGGGGGTTTAGTTTGCTGTGTCTTTGGTCCTCTGTGGGCAAAGAGCAGAATCAAAGACTGCCCATCTTCTCCACAATTTGTTGGAAAAAAAAAGAAAAACGAGTCACATATTGCTCATTCACACCCGACCACCCGGCCCTTATTTTTTTTTTTTTTTTTTTTTGCATGGGCTACTTCCCCACGTGAAGAGCAAGTATATACTCTATAATAAGTTGTTATCACGCCTACTTGTTCTAAAATACTCCATGTATTATGCAGCAATACCAATGATGAAATATGATTAAATGCTATCCTATCACCGGCTCTATTATTTGTTTTATCGCGATTATCTGTGGGAGTTGATCTGATCGCAATACACTATATATCCTCGTTATATTGTTGTCAGGCCTGTATGATGATTATGATGATGATGATATGCATCTCTAGCAATATATCGGCTCACCCATGCTATCGTCTCGATGATCAGAGGTCTCTCTGTTATATTTTACATATCATGGCGGAAGTCCCCGGACTTTGTGTGTACATAGTTGTACCTTGTCCGATTCGGGAATTGGCGCCCACCAAGCAAATGTGCCTTGTCTTGTGGAGCTCTGCATTATGACAAGAGTCAGTATGAGTCCATTTGTGCGACACTGGGAGATCATCGGATCATTTGTATTCTCTCTACCACCTGGGACAACGCCGCTATCAGGACGACGGTAACTGCTTTCCATTTGACCCGACATAACCCAGGCGGAGCTCAATGCAATATCAAACGCTTAGAAATGTAATTTATGCGATACCCACCCCCCACCAACATCGGCTCTCTTGACGGAGGCGCTGGGTTTGGCTGTCTACTTACCAGTGTTTCAATTGAAAGTGTTCCACGGCTTTTGTTTCCCTTGTAAACCTATTATGTTCATACTACATGGTATTATGATTATGTTAGCCTTTTGATCAACAGGCGGCGTAACCAGCGGAAGAGAGTTGAGTATTGATCTCTTCTTACCCGCATAGCATTATTAACGTTATCGAGAGGGGAAACCATCTCAGTCATTGCTCCTCACATTTATTTGTCAACCAACAATGTTCCGACGTCCAAAAGCGGCAGAGCTTTCCAGGGTCCGAATATGGGGACGAGTTAGACACACGATCTACCAATGCGCTTAAAAAGCTGCTTGGGGAAGCCGGGACGATCGCAGAGCGTGAAACCTGGACACAAGTAAGCTAACATCAACCACTGGCTGCAGCTTTTTGAAGTCGAAGAAAATACCGCTATTGCTGGAGCAAAAACTTGGAGAGATCATCGCAGAGTATATCGTCAAAGATAATACAACAGCATATTCCCTGTCCAGCTTATGAATCCCACAATAGAAAAAGAGCAAATGTATTATACCCCTACCTTGCAGAACATTCGTGCTGCGCAGTTGAAAGCGTCTCTAACGGTGATACGTCCAATGCATACAGGTCTATGCATGTATGACGAACAACACAAACATATACTTTCACTAATTCTTCATGTCCAACGCATTCAAGAAAGGAGCTTCAGTATGTTGGATGTTATCTTGCAGCTAAGCATTGGTACTTTTTTTTTTTTTTTTTTTTTTTGGCCTTGCGGGGAGGTTCCCGAAGTCAGGGAACAAGAGATAATGTTTTTTACCCCACAAATAATAAGAAAGGCACGGTTTAGGATTTTGAGTTCTCACGGACATGAAGAGGGCTTATTCATGCCAGAAATCGGGTAAACTTTGATACCTGATCGAAGCTTTTCTTTACGGTGGGATCAAAGGATCAGGACAACGATCTCTTTCTTTTGCAGTTACACATCTTCTTGTTTATATTTTTCATCCATGAGCATAGATGTCGATGCCAGCACAATTTCGTCGAACAAAACTATTAGCATCCATTCCCGTACTACTCATCATCCCACAGCACCAAATGAAGAGATACTAGACGCATCCGACATCAAGCGCGCCACATCTTCGCCTTTTCATGATACCCAGGAACATTACTGCACAATATCACCCACCGTAGAGGCCGAAGCAGAAGCCAAGGCGACTCTCGCCACGCGATTATCTCGTTTTATTCGGGTTCTAATTCGTGGACCGACATCCTCTGTCGATGATCCGCTTAATTTCTCCCCCCGCAAAAAGACAATGATTGTCTTGATTATCGCTGCCGCCAGTTTTATGTATGTCGATTTTGCCCCAGTTTGTATATTTTTCTCTTTTACCATCCGAACACACTTGGGAATGGCCGAGCACAATATCAATGGAAGAGACTACTGGGCTTACTTGAGCAAACTATTCACACCCTGCTCTATTATTATTAGGTCACCGATGGGTACGAATATTTACGTGCGTGAGATTCCTTCAATCCCGGGATTTCCCGTATTCTTCGTCGCTAACCGGTGAGACCCCTTATTTTCTTTGAACATGTACCAGTATCCCAGCATCACCAGTATGGAGCATGAACTGGATACGACCGACACGGCTATGAACGCGACCATCTCTGTCTTTGTATTCTGCTTGGCGTTCTTTCCGCTGATGTGGGCCAGTTTTAGCGACCTTATCGGACGACGACCTATTTATCTCATGTCCTACCTGATATTCATTGGAGGCAACATTTGCTGCGCAGTTTCCGTTAATATCGTCATGCTGATCGTGTTTCGCGCTGTTGCCGCCCTCGGCGCTGCCGCCGTAAGTTTGACAATGTTATTTACAAAAAAGTATCATGACGGCAGAACTCATATTTCTCAGGTAATGTCGCTAGGTTCAGGCACAATTGGCGATATTTATGAGCCTCATCAACGGGGAGCAGGCATGAGCTACCATACGCTGGGTGTCTTGTTAGGGACAGCACTTGGGTAAGGCATACAAAAAGATGTATGATATCCATAATGCTCAAGCTCTTCTTTCCACTGTCATTTAGACCTCTTTTTGGAGGCTTCTTGAATGAAGGCTTCGGATGGCGAGGCGCGTTCTGGTTCCTCGTAATTATGAGCTCCTGTGTATGGGTAATAATCCTTCTTTTCCTGCCCGAAACGCATCGGAAAGCCAGCTTGGCTATACCAAAAGATCCATCATTGCCAAGAACAACGACTTTGACCGAGTTGTCATCCGAAAAGAAAAAGAAACGAAAAATGATCAATCCTGTCGCTGCCTTGGGACTGATGCTTGATATCAGAGTCACTCTGGTAGTCATTTTTGGTGCTATCGTGTAAGTCCAAGCTATCATTGCGGCGTGTATTACTTGTTTACATATTATTTTGCTGCAGTTTCTTCATATTCTATCTCGTCAACACGAACTTCACGCGTATTTATACAGACCAGTATAGCCTGAATTCCGGGATGGTTGGCTTGGGCTATCTACCTATGGCGGCAGGCAATGCCGTTGGCAGCGTGATTGGCGGGCGAGCCTCAGATCGCGTGTACACGCGCCGCGTGGGGAAACGGGAGGCGGAAGGCCACAAGGCATACCCGGAGCTGCGTCTCCATCTCCCCATGTTTTATGCGGCGCATTTCTTGCAGTTATGTGCGCTAACCGCTTACGGATGGTGTATCCAAAAAGATGTTCATTTTGCGTATGGGCTTGTCTGTTTGTTCTTTGGTAAGGTTTTCCAGCACAAGGATTTGTATGTAATTTTGATTAATCACTTTTCCACAGCCGGAGTGGGACTCATGCTGCCCACTGTCCCTGTTTCGGCATATCTCATCGACTGCTTTCGCTCACGCGCTGCGTCCGTGATGGGTATGGATCAGTCACAGTGTCTGTTCGCCGAGCTCACAGTCGTTTCATTCTTTATATCTGCAGCATGCGTCAATATGGGTCGCTTTGCCATGTCAGGTATAGGCTCTCTGGTTTCATCCGATATCGAGCAAGCACTTGGCGCCGGCATCTTGTATACCTTCTGTGGTGCACTGATGGTTGTCTTTTCGGTTTTGAATGTTTATGTCGTATACCGAGGACGTAGACAAGCAAAGAAACAAGAACAATAATAACAGCAATAACAGCAATAATAACACTGTATCATAACGCATATTTCCATCCCTACTCTATAAAATCGTTTAACGTCACTTTTGCACGGAAACTTTATAGGACAGACAGTTATCTCAGCCTTCATATTATCTGCTTGATGCGATAGTTCACCCGTACGCGGCACTAAGAAACCCAAAGCGGGACACAATAGCAATAATGCCGCGTCGCGGCAATCGTTACTACCTATATGCGTCGAACGAATTAAAGAATTCGCGTGTTTTTGAAAACAAAGACCGAGCCGCTCAATCTGTGTGGACCGAACGACAGTAAATAATGGAGGAGAGAAACCCCTAGTACCACCATCTTATTGATGTGCTGCAGTTCGGTTATGATATGAGGGGCGGTATGAGGCGCTTCTTGCACCGACCAAAAAAATGCCTGAAGCAAATAGTGACTTGGACGGTAGAAAAGTAGCAAGTAACATATCAGAAGAGATTCCTCCACAGTAGTTAGTCCACCGCCAGGCCATGTGATACTTGCGCAATCCGGTCTGGGGAAGATTGGAAGGATGGGATATGCCAGAATGTTTGACGTTGTAATGCTGTGCTACGTATCGGTTACGATACGTTTCCTTAGTGGTTCTTCCCCTGTCGCAGTAAAAAAGCATGTATGACTACTAGATGATACTGAAACTTCTGTGAAATAGTAATACACATTCATATATATCTAACATAAATGGTAGGAGATATATAGCATTCAAAAAAGTAGCCATCATCATTTTTGCTGCCAGCGACGTCCATGTTTGTGACACATAATTCCAATACATAACGAATAAGGGCGCGGCTTAAAGGACGGATTCTATTTGCGCGATCGGCAGACCTTCCGTCAAAATTTTATATCAGACATTTATGTAAAGCACAACGGAACTGAGTTCTGTATGGGCCTTCAGCCGAGAGGCACTGAGCCATGGAAAGGCGGATCCAACAAAAAAAAGTGCGTGCAAGGATAACAAAAAAAAATTAAAGCAAATGGCCTGGATCAAAAGGCTGGCAGAGGTATGAGCAAACAGCGTAACACAAAAGGGCCCTCAGGGAAACAGTCTTATGGCAGTGAAATGGGGTGGGAAGCCCATCCGATCATTCTTCCTTTCTGCGTGCGAGTGGCAATATACCGGGAAAAACCTTTCTTCCCGCTAGACCTAAATGTAACAAATAAAGTAACCGCGCTCTCCAATTCCGCCACTCAGTACGGTTGCCAAGATTGGATACAACCCAGATCATAGAGGCGCGGCCTTACTACATAGTACGAGCCTATCCGTTCGTATATTTATGCTAAGCAACAGGCGAACATTTTTCCCTGACATGAAAGCCGGTTTATCCGATCGGAAAACTGGTGCCTTTCCTTCTGATGAATCAAGTCACCCGTACACACATAAGGTCTGGGATGATCCAACTTTTTTGGTGATTGGAAGTCCGCATGTAAGAAAAAAAGAAGGCGTGGATCTGCCCCAATGCAGAATTAATCACATGCCCTGACAAACGACGAATTGCCACTCATGCAAACGCAGGGGCAGTGTGAGTACTTTTTGTAGACGCCCACCTAGCGTTACGTCAATGCCCGTTTTCCCACTGTATATTCTAGATACGAATGTCCGTATGCGGGACGTCTATTATTCTATTATTTAGGTGTGGCGAAACATCGCCATGGAAATAAGAATTCCCATTCACTTGTCGGGAAAAGTTTTTCGCATTTGCCATAGTTGGGCGGAACTAAAGAGATACCTCAACAAGTATTTTTTGAACTCGATCCAGTTGATCTCTTGTCACTCTTTTCTCTTTACACCTTCTTCTTTTTTCTTTAACCCATTCCTCGTTTCTCTGAGCATCATAATGGAGCCAGCGACACGACAAGAGACGAGGCAGACGATGCAAAGCATGACGCGCCAGGTGACGAAGCAGTCGACACTTAGCATGGCACTTGCAGAGACATACGACGAAGACTTGCATAAGCAACAGCGACAGCATCAACATCCGGAAGAAGATGTCGAAAAACGGACTGTCTGCGAAGAAAAAGAAGCGGATATCAAAGAGAAAGAAGACATCAATGAAGCGTTTGAAGCACCCAAGCTCAAATGGTATCAGCGTACCGTCTTTGATCGCAATGGCAGAGCCAGTCAGGGCCCGGGTTCTTATACCACATTCCAGAAATCCATGATCCTGGCCATTGTCTCCGTTGCAGGTGCCATGTAAGTTGATATAGTGATTGAAATGCTGAATCCATAATGCTAATGCATATTTCATATGAAGATCGCCCTTGGCTTCGACACTTTATGTAAGTCAGACTCAGATTGATGAAAATGGAAAAAAAGGAAAAAGTGCTCATCATTCCATCATGTAGTATCCAGCCCTTCTCACAATGCAAGAAGATCTCCACACAACCGACACCAACATGAACGCCTCCTTATCCATCTTTACATTCTTTACCGCATTTTTCCCTCTTCTCTGGGCCAGCATTGGCGATAAGTTCGGTCGTCGTCCCGTTTATCTTATTTCCTTCATGATCTCCGTGGTTGGCAGTATCTGCTGTGCCGAGTCCGTCAATATTGGCATGTTTATCGCCTTTCGTGGTTTCAGTGCTATCGGTTCGTCGTCTGTCATGAGCATGGGTGCCGGTACCATTGCCGATATTTTTGAGCCCAGAGAGCGTGGCCGCGCCTTTTCCTATTATACCTGTGGTCCTCTCTTGGGACCCGCCCTGGGGTAATTATCAAAGGAAAACCGAAAAGCAAGACAATGGACTTATTCATATTTTGTTGTAGACCGATCATTGGTGGTTACATGACACAAGGCCTTGGCTGGAGAAGCAATTTCTGGTTCCTTACCATCTTTGCATTCTGCGTCTGGCTTGGAATCCTCTTCTTCCTTCCCGAGACCAATCTGAAGCCGAAGGTCCAGATAGTGCCTGTCGATCCGCAAGCTGCTGCCGAAGGCGGCGAGAAGCCTGTCACGCCCAAGAAGCCTCGGTTCAATCCTCTTTCGGCGCTGGAGCTACTTCAATACAAGAACATCATCTTTGTCGTCACATTCATTGGTGTCCTGTTCTTTGACTTTTATCTGGTCAGCACCACATTTTCGCGTATTTATGAGAACCAATATGGTTTAAGCACCGGTACCACCGGTCTGTGCTTCCTGCCCTTGGCTTTCGGCAGTATCGTTGGCGGTCTCGCCGGTGGACGTCTTTCAGACAGAATCTACAGCAAGAATGTCGCCAAGGCTGATGGGGAGATATACCCAGAGATGCGCATCAATCTTGTTGTTTTTTGGGTTTCGCTTGCGATACAGCTGTGCGCCTTTGTCGCATTTGGTTGGTGTCTCGAGGAAAATGTCCACTTCTCCGTCGGCCTCGTGTGTATCTTCTTTCGTAAGTGGTATTCAGTCTTTTTCTTTTTTTATTGTCAGTCATGCTCATTTTTCATCATCATCTAGTGGGTCTTTCTCTCATGGTGCCCAACGTCACCCTGTCGGCCTATCTTGTTGACTGCTTCCGCAAGCGTAGCGCATCTGTCACGGGTAAAATAGCGAATAACACTAGAGACTCTCGAGCAGATTGGCTGATCATTCTTTATAGCATGCAACAACTTTGTGCGTTATATCATGGCCGGTGTTGGCTCCCTCATTTCATCGGATATGCAGCGCGGCATGGGCAACGGTCCTCTGTTCACGTTTTGCGGTGCTGTCCTCATCCTCTTTGGCGTGAACATCATCATCGTCAAACGAAAGGGGCCCAAGTGGTCAATGGCCCGCCAGGAGAAAGGCATCTGCTAAATAGCACAACATCTACCTATCTGTTCTAGTAGCATCTTCGTTTCATTTCCTTTTTCCCTTTCCCGCCATTCTAGCCTTATCCCCTCTATTTCTTTCCTGCATTGTGTATACCAAGCATATTTCATCCTATATTTTTCTTTTTCTTTTTTACAGCTCTAGCATAATAGAATACACCTTAGTTTTATATGATTATGCTATATCATCTTTGTATCCACGGAATGTGCGGTATTGAGGAGGCAATTTCATGCCACGCGTCCGAAAAATTATCTTCTCTTTTCAAATTAAGTTCACATACAATATACACCACCGATGGCCACGTACGAATGTAGCTTACGAGGTCTCGTATTCGGACAAGCAGCCAAGGAAGCACTAGTCGAACGTCTTGTGGGCATTTGCGGCAATGACAGTCTGATCGACCTTTTCGAGCATGAGATCATTTTCACACCTTCAGGTGAGGGGCAGAAGTTGTCATGCCGTTGTCTTCTTTTTTTTTTTTTTTTATTATATTGACAACACTACTCTAATAAAGCACAGACACCCGTGGGTCCCGCACGCAATGACGACGTTGTCCTGAGATTACAATCACGGATACACTCTGAACAAGACAAAAGCTTGAAATTTCGGCAATGGTAACGACGATCTTCTCTCTTTTGACTTTAGTCTCAAGCTCTCCTTCTCACGCGCGTTATACACTCGTATAAAAGGTACATGTGCATGCAGGGCCCGCCTGAGCCTCAGCGTGGCCGAAATGTCACAGTTCGTCCGCACTGTCGTGTTCAGCTTGGCGGTGATGTCTTCCGGTATATGAAGTCATTGGGATACAGGTAACAAATAGTCAACTTCCACGAGCCTATTATGTTGACCCTGTCTATAGCTACTCCTTTGAAATTGTGCGCAAAGGCCACCTGATTGCTTATGACAAGCTGCTGCGTATCACAGTTTCACAACTTTACAAGGTAATGACGTGTCCTTTTAAGTATCAATGCGCGCTCACATGGATATCACAGCTCAAGACCAAGATCGACGTCAATAGCGCATATGCAGCGCACAAAGATGAATGGCTCGTCGAGGTCGCATCAGCCTCTGTACCACAAGAACTCGTCAATAATATGGCAGAACAGCTCAACAAGTTTAAAGGCCTTTTGAATGGGTAAGTACTGAAGAGAGAAAAGAGAGAGAAATGGTCGTAATCCAAACTAATACGAGGGCAAAACAAAGCATTATCGATTTGGAGTATGTAGATACCCGAGCATTACAAAATAGAGTGCATTACGCGTAAGCTTTTTCCTTTATGGACTTTTATGGTATCTTTTCGACCATGAATAGTGATGAATGGGGTTCAGCGGCGTATCATTGTCCGCCCTCTCCCAGATTTTTTAATTTGGGAGAGATATTCCACCATTCAAGCAAGATTCACCTTTCCTTTGTTTTGCTTTACTGAGCCATGGCGCCCTTGGACCTTTCACCCAAACAGCAAATGACAGCCATTATCTGGTACATGCAAGGCTGCATTGCTACTTTTTATGACAGCAAAAAGAAGCCCGTCGGCACGGAAAGTTTACTCCTCGCAGCTAATCTCGCTTACCGGAAAATCAATCTATTGGTAAGATGATCTCGGGAACTGCTGTCCAATTCTCTTCTTCTTGCTGACTCTACTCTCATGGAGATAGAAAATAGCCACTCCAGCGATTCCGTACTTATCACGCCTCACCAAACTCGAACTACAAAATAACTACTTGAGCGAACTGCCAGCCGAGCTGTGGCGGCTGGAATACTTGCGCGAACTGAACGTCGGCCGCAACCAATTGACGTCGATACCCCCTGCCATTGCTCGTCTTCAGCACCTGCGGGAACTCTACATTTACGATAATGCATTGACAGAGTTGCCCCCTGTCATTGGTCTGTTGCCGGCCCTCCAGGTCTTGGATATCACTCACAACCGCTTGACTTCTCTACCCTCTCAAATCCTTCATCAGCGTCGTTTGCATACCCACCTAGACCAGAACCCATTTGATGCACCCGAATCCACTTGCACCTGGCCCTGTCCGCTCCGTAGTCAATGTCTCCAGATCACCGGTATCGCCGTTGCTGATAGTGAAGACGATATCTCGGCTCTCGAACGTTCCTGTGTCTCGCCTTCTATTGTGGACAGTCTCAAACACGATCATGCACTGGCCGTTCCCTGCTCCCAATGCCAATCGACATTGTACCATAATGACTTGACCATGGTGCGTTGTCATGCTGCATATGGACGGAAAGCACTGCCAATCATGTATCGGGCATGCAGCCAGTCTTGTTGGAATTCTTTGATTAAAGACGAAGAAGCACTGGAAAGCCCGGCGTAGGCACCTGTTGGCTGGCACCGATCCAGCATGATGCAGCATACCCTGAACTCATAGGCGATCACCTCATCTCCTCCTAACAAGGATCCAATCTATTACCAGGATAAAGTACATGTAAATAGTCCTATCATCTAGACCCTTAACCGAATGGCGCAATTTACTTTGTTATTACTGCTCTTCCTATGTAAATATACCACGCTTACTCGACGTCAGCCATCACCTTACTTTATCTGCGAACTTTTCGCAGCGCCGTCCGTCTTCATATATCGACAGAGGATGAAACATAATGTATGCAAATCCCTGGCAATTTAATCTGAAATCAGCGCGGTTGGTCTTACACTGGTGGAGGCACGCCATGATAGGCGTTTTTTTAACTTTCGGCTATCATGATCTTTTACCTGTGCTCATGTTGATTAGCCGTGCACGTTTAATAAACTAGGGGGAAGAAAGTTTGACATAAGACCTACACAGACGTTGAATCTTCTGTTGATTTTGTCATGTTACACCGATGCGAGCATTGGTGTTCCAGTACAGTTGCAGCTTCGCCTAGACATCCCGTTTTCCATGGTAGCATCTAACAGCAGCTGTTTTCTTTTTCCTAACAAAATGGTTTTTAATGCTGTCATGGCTGTTTTAATAGCAGTATCCTTTTCTTTACCACCTGCATAATCCTCTATTGGCTCGAGAGAACTAGTTTTTGAATACAAGAATTTATATAGTAAATAGACGGGACCATCGACTAGGTTAAATTCGAGATAATAATATGATGCAAATTATAGGGGCAGTTTGTTTTTAATGATGTACATGATATATGAGAGAAAATTAGACGACATGAGCCTCAGGGAAGACACAATATATAGAGGAATAAACTAGGTGTTTGTCTCCATATTCAATGTCGGAAAAGAGATCCAGATACCGCAAGTTCTTTGCTATTCCAGATGTCCTTGCTGCGTCGATAAAGGCATGAAGGCAGATATCTTCATATCTTTCAACTTCTTCGATGGACATAACAAGTCGTGTCAGCGACGTGATTTGGGCGAGCGCAGCAAAAACCTCCTCGTTCAGCGCATCTACAATCATGAAATCCGTGATCTCAAGCATCGACAACGGAGAGCCGGAGGCAACGATGCCTTGAAACAGTTCCAACAGAGAATCTTGGCCACTCGCACATGCATCCAGGACGAGCGTATGCAGCTTGGGTAGGCGCGCGAGTTCACGCATGTCGCCTGGAATGAGGTCAAAGTTGCGTAGCCTGACCTCCTCCAACAGAGGCGATGACGATAGCAAGTGTCTGAATGACCCGAGTGCGGGAAGAAGGTCAATGTTGAGTGAGACCCAGCGTAGTTGTGAAAAGACCAAGGCCGGGGATAGGTGGCGTGGATTGTCACCGATTTGGCTTCCGCAGTAAAGCATTTCCAATGTATCTTGGCTCTGGCTCATGATACCATGCACAAAATCATCGGGGAGGTTGATGCGTCTATCGAGAACGAAATGGCGCAAGCCGGACCTCATGCTGGCGTTCGGCCGGGTATGGGAGCACCATTCCAGTGTGCCAAGGAAACTCGAAGCCTCCCGCATCCAGATCAACGTCTCAAGCTTGGGGCAGTGTTCCAGAAAGGCTTGGACGGCATCGCTTCCCCGCTGATGATCCCGCGTGGGTCGTTGCTCCACGATCAGTGAGACCAGCTCGGGTGTCATGCCTGGGAGATATTCGATCTCTTCCAATGGCCATGTCATGCCCAGAAGGCGGAGGTGTTTTAGCTTAAGCGGTCCCTGGGGCAGCGATTCATCCGTGTAAAGAGGAGGCTGTTCAATATCGTAGAAGGAATTATTACATGTGAAAGATTCCAACTGAGGCAGGCTGGCTATCAGGCGTCGTAATGCATTGCGTGGCTGGAAAGCGGTGCGCAGGGTCAGTTCTTTCAGGTGAGCACCCAGATGTATAATGGTTGTGCAAACAGACTCTTGTGATAAGTCTGAAATCCGTAGCGGTAATTCCGTGGTGAAGTCTACGAATATGTCGAGTCAGTCCGTGATATACGGCTCAGGATATGCGATGGTTCCTACGTACCCATTTTTCGTAAATTAGTGCAGCCAGCCTCAATGAGCGTGTAACAAACCGCATCCACGGAGTAGCATGTCTTCCAGGTCAAATCGCGCAATTGCGGTTTCAAGACGTGCTTGAGTCCACGTTCATACGCCCTGTACGGCGCGTCGTCAAAGGGAAGCAAGTCTTTGAGGATGACAACTTTGCTCCACACGGGGAGTTCTTGGATCGATTGACGCCAGACACGTGACACGGCGAGAGCCTGGATACGCTGCTCGGGGATATATTCAAATATACGCACAATAAGCTCGCCTGGTAAACGCAGAATAGGGTCTCGCTGCTTTCGTATGTATTCCTCCGTGCGCCGAATGCGCTCTTGGAAGACGTGTGCGTCAGGAAAGAGCGTGGTGCAAAAGCGATAATGCTCGAGAGCAAAAGCGTATGCGCCGAGTCGAAAGTAAGTATCGCCAAAATAGAGATAGCCAAGCCGACTGGACGGGGTCGTTTTTAATAGCCAAAGAGAGCACTCTATGGCTTCGTGGTATCGACATGTCCGGAGGTATTGCTCGACCTTGGATTCAAGCACTTGACCCAGCAGATCGCGTAGGGCTTTTGCAATGCCATGATACCCATCTGCAAGAGCTGTCTGCCAGGAATCATACAGCTTATGCTCGAGTGGATTCGGAACTTCTATGCTGCTGTCGTCGGAAGCTACTGTTGTCATACAATAAACAAGTACGATAGGAAGAGTCGTCCCCTTATTGATGCGCCGCAATACGCATTTTCTGCATCAACAAAAAAAAAAAAAAAAAAAAGCTAAGATAGCCAAATGCAATAATCAACATAGCATTTTATCAAAGGTAACGTGGTGGAAAAACAACATATAGACGCAATTGTTTTATCAGATATATCTTGTGGCTCTAGCGGATGGATCAACATGGCCGTTGCATAAAATAATAGAAGATCCTCAGTTCCAAATTTGTAACAAAGTACTATGATGCGTGAAGCAAAAGATTTATTTTGTGTCCTTGATATTTGTATTTTTAGCTGCTAATTAATCAAATAAAAAGGCTTGATATTCTATGTATGGTACAAGAGGCCCATGATGTGCCTAAATATATTTGACGGTTTCCTTGTTCGTTCGCGCTATTGTTGGCCGAAACGTGGCTTGAAGTTATGTTGATGTGTCATTTATGTATCAACCCATCTGTAGGTAGTAGTAGCTTGTGGCACGCCTTTGTCGCTCCTGAGTGCGTCACACCATCAAAGTATACCCGATACCCCGCGCACAAGATGAATATATATATATATATATATAGACCATAGCCGTATCCATGCTGCTCGCGCCATTTTCTTCGAATTCCCCGCGCCGTGAACGATATCACGACAAGACATGGTATACATACGTCAAGCAGCTTTGGACGATCTTCAGCATGTGAACATGATACGTGACATGGTGCTGCGAGCCTTTTGCCTTGTCGATGGTAATATATCATATTTTCAACGAGGCCAAAATATAGCTATGGATGCATACCCAATATGCTAATATGTATATCTTTACCGGACGGTTATTAAGGAAAAATTGTGGACGGAGATCGCGTAAGCATAGACGAGCTCGAACAGCACATCCGAGGATCCGACGAGAATATACTTTTGCTTGCCATGGATAGCACCACTTTGCCAGAAAAAGTAGTAGGCACGATCCTTATCTCACCCATGAAGGAAGAACTTGGTCATGTCAGAATAAGCATGCTTTGCGTGGACCCTCACTGCCAGTCGCAAGGCATAGGCCGTCGTCTCATGCAGGATGCCCTTCGCTTGACACGCGAGCTAGGCTACTCCACCTGCGTTATCCATGTCTTTGATATCCATCAAGATGTCATTACATATTTCTACAAACAAAAGCTTGGTTTTGTCGAGACGGGTCGTATGCCCTTCCCGCTTCCTGCTCTGCTCAAGGTCCCCGATGTAGAATTTGTTGTGCTTGAAAAGTCATTAGTGTCTCTTCTCTCCTAATACCCGTAAGATACTCCTCTGTACTGTATGAAATAATTTATATCTGCATGATCCGTCCTATCGGTATATCCACGTGCTTGAGCCGTATATTTTATGCATGAAAACCGTGTTAAGCAGTGTATACAAGTCGGGCCGGGTGGCTTCCACAACACGGGCAGATGGAAATGAGAGAATTGGCATTTCTGCTGAGCTGCAGTATTTCTTCGTTCTTTTCCCTTTCCGCATAGTTTATATACCAACCCAATTCATACACCCACCATGGTCGAATCAAGCATCGTTGTTCCTTCTCCAGAAGAGCAGGATTCTCGAAAACGTACTGCCGAGGACAATCAGGCAGACTCAAGCGAGAAAAGTACCGAGGTTAGATCACCTTTGGTAGTGATCGTGGGCAATGTACTCACGTATTTTACTTGCGTTTCATAGACACCCAAACGACCACGCACAGCTGCACCTGTTAATCGACAACGTGATCAGCGCCTCTTTGGTGTCCTGATGGGCACCCTCAACCGATTCAAAAATGAAAGTCAATCCACGAGTGCCATTGTAAGTCCATCCCCCGTTTCTCAATCTCTTTCTATTGAGATTCATGTTGCTGTCGTATAGGATAAGAAACGACAAGAGATCAACGCAAAGCTACACGAGAAACTCGAGGCGGAACGAAAGCAGATGGAAGAAAAGGCACAGGCAGACCGCGAACGGCGGCAGAACGAGAACGCGGCTTATACGCGACAGCAGAAACGTGATTATGAAGCGAGACAGGAGGCACATTGCATCGAACAAACCGAGCGTCTGGCGCGCTATCTCAAGACACGCACCGAGCCATCACTCTATTACATGCCTAGTCGGCTGACAGATGCCATGAAGGACCAGATTGATGCACAGGAAAAAGAAGCCAAGGATGCACGCCAGGCATATGAGGAACGACGTCAGCGACGTCAAGAGCAGCAGGCGCCGGAAGACGCTGAAGAGAGAAAACAAAAGGAGGGCGAGGATAAGGATAAAAGTGACAAGGAGGATGAAGGGAAGCCGGTTCAGTTGGAGTCTCCGCCGCCGGGACCTGTTGTGGCCGATTCATAATATAAAATGTCTCTATATCTGCATCGTGGGTGCAAGTTTATGTATTTGTATACACACCCAAAGAGCAAGGTTGTAGATCTTGCTTTCGTTAATGGTTACCGTAACCTGTTCGTGCTCATTGAAAGATGATCCTTACCCAGGCGAAGGAATTAGCCTTTATAGATCATACAGAGAATTGCTCGGTCCAACGCCCCAAAGTTGGACATATTTCTTTTGTGTCTGACCTATTTCATAGATATGGGAAAGTGCTTGTCTTTGAGAAGAACGCAGTATGAATGAGTTCACATCCGATAGAACTCATCAATATACTTCAGCGTGCTTCAGATGCTTCATACGAATATCCTGTCAGTTTCCAATATAATGGATACTTTGGCAAGGCCATGGTATTTTTCACGCGTTACATGCGCAGTTTCCATATACAGCTTGGGCAATCGCGGGTTTATCCCTCTTATACGAGGATAACAAAAGACGCGAGTCTATGATGAAGGTGGTACGGTGTTCTGCTGCATTTCAGTAGTTGTTCGCCAGAATTATTCTGAATCCTGATTTTGAGGTAAAGACTTCATTATCCCCTGATCTCCAGCATTGTAAGAGTGTTTGCTCTGATCTAGAAGTGAGTGCTGAAGCCGTGACTCCGAATCATGCTTCTTTGGCTGTTGTCTCGCCTTTTGTGTAACAAAAGCACATCAATTGATGGGCCATTCAAGCGTTCGATCCAAAAGGATGATAGATAGACAATGAGCAAATAAGACCAAAATGCGTTCTTCGTAACCAGTATAGAGAGCTTTCAGAATGTGTGAATATGTGAGTGTGCGAATGTGCAAGATCAGCTGTTTTTGTGTACTTCTACAGCAAAGGAATAAAAATAAGAGAGAAAAAGGAAGAAGGGAAAAAAAGTTGAGAAGGAAAGAGAAAAGAAACAAAGGAAAGAAATAGAGAAAAAGAAAGAAGCGATGTATATAAAAGAAAGAGAGAAAAGTGAGGTTATGGGTATCAATTGTCCAGCTCGTCCAAGAGTTTCTTGTGGCCTGCACCCTGGAGAGTAGTGAGAAGTGGGCGCAGAGCGGAGGTGAGGCGTTCTGTCTGGTCTGCCGAGAGGCAGTGACTGGCCAAGAGCTTCTGGACGAGGGACAGACCGCGGACCTGATCGTTCAGTACCGCCTGAAGACACGCTTCATCAAGGAGCGTGTCGAGAAGGAGAGCGCGCGCGTCCGAGTCTTGATTAAATAGCTTGAGCAGCATCTGTGAGCCGAGCTTGTGCGTTGCGACGGTGGCCAAGGTAGGCGCAAGATGACCTGCGAGCGTGCGATGTGCAGCAATACCGGATGAGTCGATCAGCCACGACAGCAGAAGCGTGCCATTGGCGTTGAGCGACAGTGAGGGCGCATGCAAGACGAGGCTGGCCGCGACAAAGAGCTGCTGTTCGGGCGTGACGTTTGGGTTCTCGAGGGTACCGCGCATCGCGCGCGCGCCAAAGCGGCCCTGGGCAATGCTCACGAGTTTCTCAACCATCGCATCAAAGATGAACTGGTTCTCACTCAGGCGGAGGCAGCATTGCACCGCATAGTTACCAAATTGGTCGAGCAGAAGTGGCGGCACGTACGGCTTCATGTGGGTGCATACCAAGCGGATCTGGGCGGGCGTCTTGATCGTGTCAATGATCTTTTGCGCGGCCCACGTGCCATTCTTGTGCACGCCGATCGAGGCCAGGTGCGGGGCGATCCGTTCCAGCATGGCCGTCTTGGTATCCTCCGTGCATTTTTCAAACAGGCGCTGCACGACCGTGTTGCCAATGTAATCGCTGCTCAGCTCTGCAATTTCATCGAGGCAGTCGTGCGCCACTTGCTCGACCTCCTTGCTGTGCTTGGTGGCATTGTCGAGCTTCTTGCGCAGATCGCGCAGTCGGCCCGCGTCAAATTTGCGGTTCGCGCCGAGCTCTGGCACGGGCGGGATCGAGTCAAAGTAGTTGGAGGTCTGCTCCAGCGGTTTCAGCAGCGCTTTGGCTTGTGCGTCCGCGCCCAGGTCTTGCATGATCGTCCACAGCTCGGCGAGCCAGGCCTCATTGTCTGCGATTTCTTGCGACGAGCGTGCCGGCGCTTGGTGCGGGCTGCTCGGGGAGTGGGCGGGCTCGGTCGTTTGGGACTTGGGAGGTGGCACCTTGGCAAAGCCGACCCGGACACCGGCGAAGCCTTGCGAACCAATTTCGTTCTGGAGCAGCGCGTCGCGCGCTTTGGCGGCGCTTTCAACCAACTCAAAGTTGACAAAACCGCAGTTCTTGTGCGAGAGCACGCGCACCGATTCAATAATGCCAAACGGTGAAAACATGTGCTGGAGCGCCGAGGGTGCCGTGCCCGGCGGAATGTTACCCAGCCCTGTATGAAAAAATTATAGGGCGTCAGACTTGTTCTTTTTCTCCTGGTTCTCTTTTTTTCCCCACTTACATAATGCGCGGGTGGGTTGCAAGGCCGACGTGTCAGGAACAGCCGCGTCGGCGCGTCCAAAGCCAATGCGGACAATGCAGTTTCCAACCCGTCCGCCGAGGCGACCGAGGACTTCTTCCTTGGCCCGGATCGCATCCTCGACGTGGAAAAAGTTGACAAAGGCGCATTCTTTCTCGAGGAGGAGTCGCACACTCTCAATGGGTCCAAATACCGAGAACATTTGTGTCAAATTGTCAACGCTCACGGTCGCATCGACGTTACCAATCCAGAGCGAACGTGTCGCGGCCTGCGTGGGTGAGCTCGTCGACGTCGTCATCTGCGGCTGGTTGCGGAAAGTCGGGGTTGACTGGCTAAAATGCAAGTAGGGCTTGCAAAATAACGAAGATAAGAAATATGACCATGACAACATACATTGATTTTTCCCCTGCGAGGGTGCATCGCTTACCTCTGCCATTGTACCATGGTTGGTTGCGGCGGCGGATGGCATGCCATTGGTGGTGGTTTCCTCATAAGAAGGCTGCTGATGCTGCTGATGCTGGTGCTGCTGATGCTGCTGCTTCTGTATCAGGTTGGCGAGCAACTCAGAATCGCCAAGCGACAGACCACCATGGCTCTTGTCGTCGTCATACTCGTCGTCGGTGAGCGTCTCTAGCGGGGCATGCATCTGCCAAAGCGAGGAAGGCACGGGCGGCGAGGGTCGGCCATAGTCCATGCGGCCCATGCTGGACGCACGCGGTCGGTTCTGGACAAAGGAGCGGGACATGGAAGTGGTGCGTGCGCGCGTCGTGGTTGTGGAAGGCGGCGCCGTCGTCATCGGGGCAGGGTCCTGGTACCGCGCTGCGGCATTGACAGAGTAAGAACGGCTACGGTTACTACTGGTATTGGAAAGCAAGGAGCGGCCGCTGGGAGCAGGCGGCGGCGAAGCATGTGGCTGGTGGTGATGATGATGCATCGGATGGAAGGGGGTGCTCGTCGAGGATTCGATGCGGTGGTCGTCCTCGAGACCAAGGGAGCGCAACGTACGGGCAATGCTAAAGTCGCTGTCGCCACGCAACAGTTGCTCGGTCGACGGGGACGGGAGCTGGGAACTGGATTTGCTCGGTGGTTCGTCTTGCCAGCCAAAGAGGCCCGAGTCAAAGGACAAGTGCATCGGGGGAGGAATGGGCAGATTGAGCGAGCCAGAGCGATGACGCGTGTCTATGGACGGATTGGCGAGGGCGGTGTGCTGTGGGTGCTGTTGTTGGTGGTGATGGTGTTGTGTGGTAGGCGGGGCTGCAGGACGCAAAAGCGGAGATCGGTGGGTCCGATCGTCGCCCGGCATAGAACCGTGGACGAGCGAAGGCATGGTGCCTGCCCGAGCACGTCGCATCGGTAAAGACGGCCGCTCCATTGTAGTGTCGTTGTGGAAAGCACTCACGGACCCTGTCGATGCTTTGGTGTGCATGGCTCTTAGGAAGCTGAGCGAGCTAGGCAAAGGGTCTAGAACCCCATCGAGGTAGCTCATACCCCCCCCTCCTCCTCCTCCAGCACTCGTTGTAACCGCCTCGTTCTCTTCCAATACAACGTCCAAATCCCTATTTAACAGAATATAAGAAAAAGGAAAGAGATGACCGTCAGTCGAGTTGCCATGTCTCCTGAATAAACAACGCGATTTCAAACAGAAAAAAGAAGAACGTGCCTTGACGTTCCGTATCCTTGCCGCATAGAATTAGATTCCTTCATCGTGATGAGTGAAGGGAAAGAGAGAATTAGTGTAGGTGGTGAGTGTGGTGAAAAAAATAAAATAAAATAGAAAGTATAGAAAATAAAAAGAAAGAGGACTTAATATAGGGGGGTTTTTCTGGTGTATGTGTGTGTGTATGTGTGTGTGTGTGTGGGGAGCGAAACAAAACGTCAAACGGGAGGAAGAAAAAAGGGGATCAAAGAACAAAAAAAGACAGTGTGTCCGTTTTGTATTGGCAAGAAAAAAGTGTGGGCGTGCGTGTGTGTGTATATGTGTGTTGTGTATACGGTGGTGTATATGTAAGATATATAAAAGCGAGACACATCCCACCCATCCACTCCCCCATCATCGGCACCTAGTATTTGATACACACCTTATAACATATAACATTTACAACATGGTAACTAGCCAATCTAATACGACGCGTCTAATGGAGCGGAGGAGTAATGAGAGCTCTTCATGTATTATAGGAAGGATGGTGTGTGTTTTTTCGGGGGATCAGGATGGGGGGAGTGTTATATAAAAATGGGTGGGTGGATGGACTGGGTCCAATGTGAGCGCGCGTTATTTCTCTTGAACTTGCACCCCTTATTTTTCTTTTTTTCCCGTTCGTCAGGTGACACAATTTGTTGCGCATCCGCCCATCGTGTGTCGCCCTGTTTTTGATAATTTCTTTCTAGGCCCCGGCCTGCATCTTTGCTAATTACCCACTCACATCCTAATTTTTTTATATCTCAAAGAAAAAAAAAAAGGGAGACCCCAAAAGTTTAATTGTGCTCAACATCGCACACAATAAAAGAAAAAGCAGAGTACCTCAAGAGAGCATGGCCTCTATCTCTCTCTCTCTCTTTTTTTTGGAATGTTACGACGGTCTCACTGGTAGAATGTGCGTTAAATGCTAATAATTTGTGAAGGGTATAGAAGGGGTCCATGCACACTAAACCTTTCGGAGCAAGACAAGAAACACAAAAGAATAAAGAGGCAAAGGCGGAAAAAAATTGTATACTGTATTCAAACGCAATCTATTTATACTCATACACGCCACGACCGCTCTTCTTGCCCATCCAGCCCGCATCCACGTAGCGCTGGAGGAGCGTGCACGGGCGGTACTTGCTGTCACCCGTGTTCTCGTACAGGACCTTCTGAATGGCGAGGCACGTATCGAGGCCGATGAAGTCAGCCAACGTCAGTGGACCCATTGGCATGTTGGTGCCTAGTTTCATGGTCGTGTCAATGTCTTCTGCACTCGAAAATCCCTACAAGACAAAAGCAGAAAACAAGGAAAAAGGAAAGAATGAATACGCTTTGCTGGATCCTTCATCAACCCACATAGCAGACAGAAAATGATGTTTCTCTGTTTGTCTGTATGCCAAGGGCCACGGGGGGTGGTTGTCTTTTTTTTCTTCTTTTGCCGGCTTATTTATGCCGATCCTTGTCCTTATTTTCATTATATAACTTACACTCTCGAGAAGCATCATGGCCTCGTTAATGTACGGCATCAGGAGTCGGTTTGCCACAAAACCAGGGATGTCTTGGGACACGGTCGTGGTCTTGCCCATGGCCTGCGCGAGTTGGAGCGTCGTGTCCAGGACGCGCTTGTCGGTCTGCAAACCCGGGATGATTTCGACGAGTTTCATCACCGGCACGGGGTTCATAAAGTGCATGCCGATAACCTAACATTCCCCCTTGTTAATTATGGCTTCCCCAAACAGGCAACCCCCCCACACGCACACGTATCATCATCAACGACGTCAACATCCCCAACCCCTGAATCTCTTTCCTTCTTTTTTTTTTCTTTGCTCCACTTTCTCCTGAACTTTACCTGGTCAGCCTTCTTTGTGGCGGCCGCAATCTTGGTGATGCTGATACTGCTCGTGTTGGTCGCCAACATCGTCGACGGCTTGCACTGCGCGTCCAGATCGCGGAAGATGGCACACTTAATATCCAAGTTTTCAGACGCGGCCTCAATCACGTAGTCCACGTCGGCCAGATCGGACAGCTTGTTGGTCGTCGACACCAACTCGCGCGTACCCTTGGCATGCTCCGCCGTAATCTTGGACTTGCTCACGTCCTTGTCCAGCAGCTTGTCTATCGTTGGAGTCAGTCAACGCAACTTTTTCTTCTGTTTTTTCCTTCTCCTGCTTTGATGAACATAACTTACTCATGAACTGAATGCCGCGCTCGGTCTGCTCGGGACTGACATCCATAAGGACAACAGGCAGACGCGAGACGTTGGCAGCCACGTAGGCAATGCCCAGGCCCATCTGTCCGGAACCGACGACACCGACGCGCTTGATCTGATCGAGCGCACCCTTTTCGGATTCATTCGTTATTAGATAACGGTAAATATACCCTTGCGACTCCTTGCATAATAAATAAAGAGAAAACATAAAGCACACATACTGTCGCTCCCGGAGTGGTGTACCAACGCGCTGGCTGGGCAATCTAACACTGGAATGAGCATGACCTGGCGATTCTGTTGAGCATAGGACTCTACCTGTGCAAGGGCAGGACGCACAAAGACACGGTGTTTGACAATGGCAGACAGCATGGTTGTGAAAAAGGACAAAGGCTACAAACTTATTCCCCCGGCTGGACCCACTCAAAAAATCTCCAGGGCAGGGCATGTAAATTCCACCTCGAGGTTTTTTTTCCCACGCTTGAATGACATCTTGGTTTCCTTCTTCCCGTCCCACAGCTGTTGCTCAGCCAGGCACAAGGGTAAATTTCAACCACGCAAACGAAACTAGAAAGTTGACATGATATGCAGATCTAAAGAAAAGACAAGAGAGATGTCTGCATATCATTAATAAGACGCAGCCTATATCTATGGAACTCCATACAGTCAACACGGTGTCTATTAAGGAAATAGCATGATACAAGACCTGCCATTCCATTAAAAAATAGACGTCCCTAATAAACCGACGATGGAAACCCGTCCTTTTGAAGACGGTGCAGGAACTTATAAGGGCTCCATAAATCAGCCGGTTGCGGTCCTGAAGTTTCCCCAAAATTTTGGACGCATTCCCTTTGAATTACTGGTCCACCAAGCTTCCTAGTTCCAGCCAATGGAAATCTATTATTTGCGAGAGTAATTATTGAATATCGCCAACAATTCGAGTCAAACAATACAAAACAGTACATTATTCTGGATCTACGGGCTGAATGACATGGTCATATACACGAAAGATATGAAGCATTGCGACATAGCTCACATGCGTTATATGTGCTTCTATAAGGATGGTCATCTGCACAATACGACGGTATGAAGGTGATCTGGACATTATTCAAGCTGTCACGTTACTCTATGTGAGACACAACAAGATATGCGACTGTTCCATAAGTGTTAGCTTTTAGCGATCATATACATTTGGAAGCAATATCGGTACAAAAGAAGTAAACATGCTTGGCACAACAAGCAGAATATACTTCTTCCGCTAAAATCAATGGTGAAAGGTTCTCATCCGGAACAAAGATAAATAAGAGCTCAGTAATGATGGTAAGAATGAGTGTATGCCAGTACAACTTCGTCTAGCACCATGTTGTAATTTATGCCAAGTAAGTGGATTAGCGTGACTTGAGTTTCCATTTTGAGCAGGATTCTAAGTGGCACCGACCGCGCCTTCGTATAGACTTCCTCTTTCTCTAAATCCGCGAGTCATCCGAAATGGTGAGTAGTAGCATCTCGACAACATCACAGAGTATACGGACCATCAGACAACATCTATACGACAGCAGTCCATCCATGACGGATGGATGGATCTATTCTTGAGTCGGATGGATAGCTGGATGGATTGGATTGGATTCGATACGGAACATGATGTTGCATGGGAATGGAAATGAATGCGCATCGATTCAGGTTCACTCATCCCTTACGTTTCTTTCTCGTCTTTGTAATGTAGCCCAAGGAGATTAAGGACATTAAGCAGTTCCTCGAAATTGCTCGCAGAAAGGACGCCAAGTGTACGTTATTCTCATGAACGGGAAAAGAAAAGGGAGAGACCATTATACTCATACGTATATATGTTATATAGCCGCTCGCATCAAGAAGAACGCCGAGTCTGTCAAGTTCAAGGTTCGTTGCTCGCGTTACCTCTACACTCTTGTCGTCAAGGACAAGCAGAAGGCCAGCAAGCTGAGACAGTCCCTTCCCCCTGGTATGTATACAATATGTACACTATGGTATTTCATGTGCCCTGGCTTACCCGTCGTGCTTTCCTTTTTTTGTCTTTTGTAGCTCTCTCCGTCAACGAGATCTAAACTCAATAAAACACACGGGCAGTTCACATCATCTCCAAATTATCGTCCTTTTATGACGTATCCTTCACACGCGCACAGACACGCACACACGCATATATGCACACAGACACAGAACATACACGCGCATTGTCCGGTCCGAGGCCGCTGATATTCCTTTATATTGTCAAGCTGTCTTTCTGTGCGTGTATGTGACATGTATATTCTGCAAGGCGAGCACGGAGATCTACAAGAATAATGGTGTGATGTGGTGTGGTGTGTGGCATTGTGGCGTGTCGTTGTCTGTGTATAGCGCCAGGAATGGGGGATGGGTGACTGGTGGTGGTAGTAGAGGATGACAAAGTTATATGGTGTGGGTGCTGGTTGTGCATTGCATTGATATGACAGTATGGCGTGAGCTCGAACGACAAAAGTATAGTTTGGCCGTGTTCACATGAGCATCTTATCACGATTGCTTTTGTCTAAAGTAGGTGCATCGTCCGTATCGACGCTCAACTCGCTCTCGACCAAAATCATCTGTTTTTGCAATCTTTCCAATGCTGATTCGCGCGGCAATCCACAGAAACCTTATATACGCACATCATGAGTAAATAAAAATACATGTGTATAAATACATTATCTCCGTTATCGCTTTTTCCCTTTCTCAGGTGCACTTACCCAGCACGACAGCGTTCACACTTTCGGCGAGCTGGTCCCGACGCTCCTGGGTCAGGAGATGGCTCGCATGCGAGTTGTGTGGGTCGGGATAGGCGATCAAAGAAGACACTTCGGCGGTCATGTCAGGGAACAGTTTCCGCAGCGGCTGGAGGTGCTGCTGGGCAAATGCAATGGCCTGTTCGGGTTCGCTCGCGCGCACAATCTCGACAAACTGCTGGCATCGTAGTTGACAAAATACGGTCTGCATCGGGGTCGGACCCGTCAAGGACGGGGCGTACGGATCTTCAGAAATGAATTGGGGGAAATGCTGTGATAATAGATCCAGAGCGGTAGGAATCTGGCCGTCTAGGACGGCATCGTAGATGGCTATATCAAAGAATCGATTAACAATGGGGTGAAGTGGTGCATAAAGTAGAGAATACCTTTCCGTGCGTCGAGCAGCTGCCATGTTTTGGGGTCTGTGTCTATTGTACTTTATGCAATAAATATCCCGAAAGGTCATCGTCTCATGGAGTGTTTAATATTACCGTCAGAAATGTCGTCGTCAATTTCCATATCGTCATCTATACAATTAAATAGATAACATCCGTTATTCCACAGGGAGGTTTCCAAAGCATGAAGGTAGTGGCGAAAGGGTTGAACTTACCGTTAAGTGACTTGCGGTGGAGTTTTCGTCTATCGACGCCATTGCCGTTGGTATGAATAGATTTGGTGGCAGTACTCAATTCATCGGGTTGCGTAAAGATCTTTGCATCTTTGATAAAAGCCTTTGCGGTGTTTTTGTAACAGTTGTGTATCAAGTACTCTGTGATGAGAGAACGGCATGTGGCGTCCATTCTGTAATAGAAAACGGGGGAATTTGGACGATGTAAAAGGTAGACACGGGTGGGAAAGAGACTGGAAGAAAAAGCGATGGACACACCGGAGTTGCTTCCCCTCTTTCCCCCCTCCCCCCAAAAAAGAGTGCTATGATTTATAGATGGAGAGAGAGAGAGTCTCAATAATAGGCTCACTTGCAACTATAGACGCTTCATGTCTCTACTATGTTCATCGTCCTTTTAATACTCTTCTTGCTTGTTTTATATTGATGTCTTGGGATCATAATACACGTTCCAGTAGTACTACTACTATGCTTTGCCAACATGTGAGTATGCACGCGCACAGTATACTCTTCGCGTGACACGCTATTTTCCCGAACACATATTGCAATCCATATTACTACGCTATGAATGGCAGAACGACGTTGACGAAAAGATAGGACATGTGATATTTCAGAATAAAGGCGGTACTTGAGCCATGCATTCCCAGAAAAAGGATGATTCTACACGCGAAAGGATGGTCAGTGCGCGCGCTTTAATTTTTCGCCTTCTTCCTTTTTCTTTTTTCTCGTTTCTCGTTCTTGCACATATACAATCTACCTTAATTCGGTGATGCGATTCCGTGCTACACTCAACAATGCCGTTGGCCTCTGCAGTAAGTTCATTGTCCCTAAACACGTGCGTGGTGGTAAACTCAGTGCGTAGAAATCGCACAGTATCTCGAAAAGTTGGGACCCGTCTGCATCATTTCATTCAGTACCGATGCCATACAGCTTATTCGCAAAGATCAGGAGGGCGGCATTCAAGCGTGGACGTAAGACTGCTGTATATCTTAAAAGTATAGCCATATTCATTCATTCTTTCCTCAGGAAGCTGCGACCGGTAGGGACCCAAATATCAAATTAGAGGGAAGAAGCCCCTCATGCTTAACTGACCAGTAACTAGGCGTCCTTATTCTCAAATTACCGCGTCGAGAGCTCACGAAGTAATAATGAAATCAACATGAAAGTGCGGCTCGACGATTTGATCCGCGCTTCCCGGACAGCTCAGAATGCGCGAGAAGTAACGATCCATCTGCGACGTAAATTGGGTCAACCTGTCCTGACCTGGACGATGGAAAGCACGGTAAGTTCAAAAAAAAAAAAAAAAAAAACCAGCTATGACAAGGCACTTTCGGGACCGTGGCCCGCTGATGTCTCATGTCTTTTCCCGATAGAACCGTGTTGGCACCCGAAATACCATCGCACAAGACCTGAACGTCAACATCATGAACGCCGACCAGATGAGTCTGTTGCGCGAGCCGACCGCGTTTGAATCACCCGATGTAAGCCGGGAGAAGCTTTAGGTTATATTGTATACTCATTTTTTTCTCAAGGCGTATGTGCTCATGCCTGGCCTGCATTCACTTGCATCCATCTCGGCCCGTTTTCGACCTCTCAGCAAGTTTATTACCGTCGCAGCCAATATGGATGGCAAGTTTAAGCTCATGGTCAATACAGACATGGCTGATTCTGAAGTCCTTTTTTCCGACCTTGAAAATCCACACTTGCGTATGTGATCAACGTAATTAATTCTTCTTTTTCATTTTTAATGACTGACGCATTATCTATTAGATGGCCATGAAATGCCGGAGAATAGAGAGGCGTTCGCGTTGGCCAAAGTAGGCACAGACGATTTTGTGAAATTTGCCAACTGTCATCAACTTGAACCTCAGAACGCCATCTGCGGTATGTTAGACATATCCCAACTGGGTACCACTATCGCTCATATTGACCGATCATCCTTTCTAGCCATTGTGAACGAGGCACAGATTGCCTTCTTTATTTACGTTAACCTCGAAAATTACAGAACGCAGCAGACAGCATCGGCTCATCCTGTCCGCGGTGACCAGTCGCTGATTACATGTTACCTGCCGGTTTATCTTGAATAGACCCGCCCTATTTCCATGTCTATAGATTCTCCATTCCCGCCTCTACATATCTGATACACTCTGCATACATACTGTATACTTCCATCAACGACGATTGCCATACAAAGCAAGTGCTGCACCCTTCTTTTCCCCATTTTTGATTTCAGACGGCGCCCATTCCCATTTACATATTGAGGTGTTCGTTCCTTTTTTCTTCTTCTTTACTGCTGTCACTCTTTCCACATATACCCCCGCGCACCACCACTATCACTTTTTGTCTTATAATATCCAATGTGCAAACACATTTTGAATGCTCAGGTCGGTTCAATTCTGTCAGGCCAGCCATGATGAGAAGCGATCCACTCATTTCTTAGAATTCAGGTTGCCATCCGTGCGCAATGCTGTCGACGATGGTTTGATTGCGCCGAGTGCCACGCCGCGGTGTCCGATCACCCTCTGCGCAAGACGGATGAGATGGTGTTTGCTTGTAAAAAATGCAAAAAGACATTTAGAAAGGACATGAGGTGAGACGATGGTCACTGTTTTGTGACGAATGGAGGGGGCTGACAGACACTCTCGCGGGGATGGGGAAATATAGGGACTATGAGGAGGAAGACGAATTCTGCCCGCACTGCGATAACCACTATGTCCTGGAAGCTATCACGCCCGAACCGTCCCTCGGTATTGAGACCGAAGATCTGCGTGTCGATAGCAGGTAAAAGAAAAAGAAATATTCTCAATTTGACAGAGCGCATCAAGTTTTTCTGATTTCTTCTATAACATAGGGTGGTGCGTGATCCTCGACAGAAGCTGGCCAACAGGGACCCAAAGAGTATCTACGATCTCGACGTGACCGATATGATGGGTTAAAGAAAGGAAGAAGGAAGAGAGAGAGAAAAGAAAAAAAGTAAAATATATAGAAAAGAGGAAGAAGCTCAACCAAGGAGTCAGACCGAAATATGTTGAAAATAAGGTTTTGGGAGAAGAAAGGGCAGATCGACGCATAGTGGCGCATTTGTTTTTTCCATGAGCATGCCGTTTAAAAGGAGTACATGAAGAAAAAAAGAAGAAGCAAGGAGAGAGGTCCTCTGGATGTGTTGCGCGAAACTCAATTATATATAAGACATGATGCTTTTTGTGCATGCTCGTCTTCTGGGGAATTGATATTTAATATAAAAAAGAGCGGGTGTGTACACAGTGAATTGTACTATGTGTGGAGGTTCCACGTGAAATGCCCAATCGTTCCATTCTTCTTTGTATTATTGTCTTACCACGCGCACATACGTCCTTGGAAATTCCCCCCAAATTACCTCTTAACTTTTTCCCTTTTCTATTTCGTCTTTTTTTTTTTTTTTTTTACCTTTGCCAGCACACAATGTCCAAGTCTGACTCGTCATTTGCGACGCAAATACGATTCTGCAGAGCTCTTCATGTCGTTCGTGGCTTACCGGACCACGGGGCTCTGCAGCCTACCACGACCGAGAAGCTGAATCTGTATGGTTTGTACAAGCAGGCCATTCAAGGCGACTGCAATACTCCGCGCCCATCCACCCGGCACATGGTCCAATACGCCAAATGGTACCGTCAAATTCAACTGCAATATGGAGGCGCGCGTTATCTCACCAGTATGATTAGGAAATCGTGGGATCGACGACGAGGAATCAGTCCTACAGAAGCCCAACAGCTGTACGTGAATACTCTGGTGGAGCTTTTGGTTGAGGTATGTATGACAAAGCATAATTATATCGATATTTCCACCCACGAAAAATATATATATATGCCGCTCCCTTATGCTTACACGCGCGCAGTTTATCAATCGTTATCCAGAGCATGAGGCCACGCCCGACCTGATTGCATCCCTTCAACTTCTCGAGAGCGACACCGAACTAAGCAACGAAGACCATGGTAAACCGTCGTTTTGTAGTATTAAGTTCTTTTTCTTGTTTTTTGTCGCATTTATTGAAGTTTAAATATTACCAGAATCCGTCATGGCCGATGCCACTTGGGATCCGAACCAAAGCGAAAAGGAAGAATATTACCTCGCCCACCTTGGCCCGCATCAACTCGACGATGACCACCACCTCATGCATGCTACCTCACCTGCCTCGCCCGAACTCATGTCTCCCTCGGCCTATCTTCGCCAGCAGCAACATCAGTTGAATGCACACCACCCGAACGACTACCCCGCCACACCTGACCTATCACCGAGCTATTCGCGTCATAAACTCACCGTGCGCCCGCTGAGCGATTACAACCCTACATCCATCGACAGTGTCCTCTCCGACACCGATACCGTCGATCGCGAAGTCGCACGCACCACCGCCGCCATGTCTATCGGCTCACCGAACCATTTCCCCTACGATAATGCGTCGGAAAAAACCATCGCTACCCATGATACCCATCACCACTCCAAATCCTATCACCCGCACCAACAGTCGCTATCCCATCGTAGTGAGTCGCCGCAACAGCGGCGGAGGAGATCGCGCCACAGTGCCATGGAAAACCTGCAAACTGAGGTGGTCGCGCTCGCGGAACAGCTTGATATGCTCCGGCAAAGTATGTCTCAAAAAGAGAAACACAAGCAGGACATGCGATGGTCGCTGCGACGGTTGCTCAAATCGGTGGCGAAACATGCGTTGATCAATTTCGTGATTCTGCTCCTCCTCTTTTTGGTCCTGTGGCGGCGCCAGTCTCCGATCGCGTACGCCATCATGGGATACGTCGGACCAAGGTTGCAGGAAGTCATGCGACTTCTGTTTCGACGAATGGTGTTTTGGAAGGTCACCGTGTGAGCCACACTAAGACCTTTTTTTGTTCACAGTTGTATGTTATATGTGCGTGTGTGTAAAAAAAAAAAAAGGAAAAGACATCGATGCGATACCCCATCACTACGCCATAGTGTAACACATATTCAAAACACTCACAGTATAGAGGAAAGGCCTATTATATACACGTATATATATACATATATATAAAACACCCATACCTACGTCCCTTTTCCCTTCTTCTTTTTCTATTCGCCATTTCGCCCCTATTTTCTCCCTTTTTCCTTTTTGCCCCCGCCGCCAACATCCGTCCCCCGCATTGCTGTGTTTTTTGTCACATTAAATAAGGAAAAGAACAAGAAGCACCGGAAAATCGTAAACATAACCAACGTTTATTTATTATTGGTAAGTACCTTGCAGTGCGGCGCGTGCGCGCGCGCGCGCGCGTTTTTCCTGTCTACTATATGAACAAAATGCTGCATATATATGTATGTGTGCGTGTGTGTGCGTGCGTATGTGCCTTTATGTCGGATGACTTGACTTGGCTGTTGCCCATCGTGATATATCTTTTTTAAATCGGGGAGATTAATTTCTTGTTTGAAAAGCACAGATCCATGCAGCCCGTAATAACTGCATCATCACCCAACGCCAACACCGCCGCGGCTGACGACTCACGCGGAGAGCGAGAGCCACTCATAGCTCGCCCAGAAAACGACAGTGAATACGTCAGGAGGAAACGTCTCCTTTATAAATTGGAGTATGCATTGTTCGGAGGTGCGATTGTCCTGCTCTTGTTCTTTTGTCTCTTTAGCTTCACTTGTGTGGGCGGCTATAACTTTTTCTCGAGTTGCCGTCGCTACCATCTCTCGCCACCACCTCCCTTACCTCCCAAGATGCCGACAGACAACTGCCCTGATTATACCGAGTAAGTCCAGGAACATGCAGACAGGCAGGATCCATCCTAGACTGTATCCTCCGGAGAATGCTGGACTGATCCTTTCTCTCTCTCTCTCTTTCAATTCACAATTTATGTTTTGTTCTGCCCGTCAAAAGATACTCACGCGTGTTCCATGAACCCGGAAGCGGCGGACCGCTCAATTTGCCCTTCCAACGACCGGTCGAAGCTTGCCGCCGTTTCACAAGCAAAGTTATTGAGACGGTCGTCGACACTGTGTCTGCCAAGGTAAGCTGAAAGAAGAAACAAAGACTTGGTGGAATCCCAATTGCACAGAGCACGGATGAAACCCAATTTATTCCCATTTTTGACACTTTATATAGATGGCCGACCTCGACTTGGCTCGCCTTTTTACGAACGCGTATCCCAACACACTCGACACTACAATTCAGCAGACGGCATGTCTGAATAGCACAGACTGTCAGCCGCTCAGTTACATCATCACAGGCGACATCGATGCCATGTGGCTCCGAGACTCGGCCAACCAGCTCTTGCCCTACCTCGAACACATCAAGACCGACGTCAGTCTGAAGCGCCTCTTTCTCGGAGCCATTTACATCCAATCCCAATTTATCAATGTGGACCCATTTGCCAACGCATTCCATAAGCCGCAGTCCATGCAAGGCCAGGACATATCCAAACGCGAGCTGAAACAAGGAGGTAATAGAAAAAAAAAAAAAGAACCGCGGTCGTCCAGTGGGGCCATTGTGGAAAGGGACTCATTGTACGTATCCTCTCGTGGGTAGTGTACGAGAACAAGTGGGAGGTCGACTCACTTGCCTCGTTTCTGAGTCTGTCAACGCAGTACTGGGAGACCACGGGTGACGACTCGTTCGCAGGCTCGCAAGACTGGATGACGGCAGTGGACAATGTGATTCAAACGTTGCAGCACATGCAGGAACCAACCTTTGACCCGGTCACGGGTCGGCCTCGTCCCGTCTACAACGCCTACACGCACTGGACCGACCGTCCCACCGAGACCCAGTTCCTCAATGGCCAAGGCAATCCAGTGAATGGTACGGGTATGATCAAGGTCTTGTTCCGTCCCTCGGACGATGCGACGATTTTTCCTTTCTTTATCCCCGGTAATGCCATGATTTCCGTCGAGCTCCAGCGCGCGTCCAAGCTCGTGGCCTTGCGTAACTCGACGCAGGCCAAGGTGATGGCCGACCTGTCCAAGCAAATCAGGGACGGTATCTATCAGCATGGTGTGCGCGATCATCCCAAATACGGCAAAGTCTTTGCATGTAAGCGCTCAAAATCAAAGCTTTGGCAAGAGAAAGAGCGAGAGAGAGTGAGAGAGAGCTCACAAAAGCATACGGCGCATTTTTCTATAGATGAGGTGGATGGCTATGGGTCGGCATTATTCATGGATGACGCCAACGTGCCGTCCCTCCTCTCACTGAGTCTGCTAGGCTTTGTGGACCAGGATGACCCCATCTACCAGAACACACGACGTCTCGTTCTCTCGCGTGACAATCCGTACTACTTTGACGGCCCCCGTCAGGGCGGCATGGCCGGTATCGGCGGCCCTCACGTGGCGATAAATTACCCATGGCCCATGTCCCAGATCGTCAGGGTATGTTTCTATTAAACAACACAAACATATAAACACGGACTAAACTCAAAATTTTCTGCAGATTTTGTCTTCTTCGGATGATAACGAAATCAAAGAAGCCCTGGAGATGCTGAAAAGGACGACTGATGGGACGGGTTTGATCCATGAGAGCGTCAACATTTATGATGATGGCAAGTGTATTTTTGCATGATGGCTTTTCCCCCGATTTCCTTGCTTTTCTTTTAGCTAACATGGCTACTGTTGTTAATGCTGTTATTACTACAGGTCATAGCAAATACACGCGTCCGTGGTTCGCATGGGCCAATGCCCTGTTTGGACAGGCCATCCTCAAGCTTAGCCGCGAGCGGCCCCATCTTATCTTTAAGAAAGAACATGCCTGATGATATCCCTTTATCCCATATCAATAAATTAATTTATCGGTCTTTCCAACCGAGTTTGCAAAGCAGCAGCAAGTGCAGCAGTGGCGGCGAAGAGGAGACGAAGATTATCTTTCATTGAGAAAATACTCAAATAGTTACCATCCATGATGGAGTGAATATGCTTGCACTACAACCTGGAGAGTTTGGGAAAGAGATGCATGACAGTAAAACCAAAAAAGAGAAAAAGAAAAAGCGAGCGGTATCCCATTTTTGTCTTGCTATACACGGGAAGCGGGAGCGGGCGACACGGCCTGCGTCTGAGCTGCGTACTCCTCACTTTTTCCTCAGCAATTTATTCTCTCCTGCACGCAACTTTAACATGGCAACCACAGCGTATGGTGTGCCCGAAAAAGATCCCAACCTTCAGTGGTCAAATCTGGACCAACTTGAGGGTGGCATGTTTATCAATTGCGAAGTCATTCTTCTCGAACGAGGTCTGTTTTCTATTTTTCTATTCTATCCTATTTGCAACATGAACCCAAAAGGCTCATCCAAGCCAGTTGGGTACTAGACATTGAACCTCCTCGGCCCATACGCTTTGGCTTTATTTATACCTGCCGTGTCGCCGATCGCACAGGCACATTTGACATGACCTACACTTCCACAGAAGATATCTTTTTCCCGGGTGATATCCTGCACGTCAAAAACGCGTAAGCCCTATTGAAAATAATAGATTCGGCGCTTGGTGTTCATCGCCTTTTCTGTTTCTTATACCAATATACAGTGCATGCGAGCTTAGGCGAGGGCGTAAACTACTCGTGACACGCCCCAAGAAATCAGACGTCAAGCGAGTGGGGTGCGAGACTCTCGTCTTTAAAGAAGAACCGGACCTCTCTGCACCGCGTGTCATCCCTCAGCACCATCAACAGCAACAACAACAGCAGCAGCAGCAGCAGCAGCAGCCGCATGGGAACGTGGCTTTTGACAATGCGAGATCAGGTCCTTCTACAAGAGGTTTTCCTTCGCCAAGAGGTGCCTTTCGGGGACGAGGATCGCCGCGGGGTGGCGGTGGCCCATCCCAACAACCATCACAACGCGGCCACCCGAATCATTTTCGGCCATATCACCGTGGTCGTGGCTCACCGGGCAACGACGGGGGAGGACGCGGACGTGGAAGGGGCCATCGTGGAGGCCGAGGTGGTAATGCTGGTGGTGCTGGTGGTGCTGGTGGTGGTGCCTTTCAGTCATGATAATGATGAGAGTGAGCGCGTTAAGGGGTCTTTCATATGTATATAGTATATCCAATCCGTCATTCAATAGCAATAATATCATCATAGCAGAGACAATGAAGATGTGTTCTTTGTTCTATTGCATAGCAATCGTTCTAGCTCCCATGATATTTTCCTTTCTTTTTACCGTTTCTTCTTTCTAAGCTTCATGTCGCAGCTCTATCGCCGGTTACTGCAAAGCGTACCTTCGTCACCCGAAAATGTGGAAGGCCATATACAGGAACTGAAGTGGTCTTTATTCTCCAATCCGTGTCCCAAAGAGGTATATCGGTACATACTTGGTTCATATATAATATATCTCACTGCGTGCGCTTCTAGTACCGTGGTTTGGTGTGGAAGGTCCTGTTGAACCTCCACCACGTTTCGGCATCGTGCTATATCAGTCTCGTCCACCGTGGCCCAAGCGCCTTGGACGACAAGATCCGTAGCGACACATTCCGTACCATGACCACCGACGCAAGCTTTCTCGAACATGTCTCAGAAGACATGCTCATTCGTGTGCTCAATGCTTTCGTGTGGATCAGCAAAGAGAGTAAGGGCCAGTGAAACGATAGCCCTACGCATGTATATATATATATATATATATATATTCATTTTTGGGTATGTGTGTGTAGGTACAAAGACAGGAGATACCTCAGAGGAATTGCAGTTGCGGGCTGCGCTCAAACACGACGCGTGTGTTTCCGAGTTGACGTATGTACAAGGCATGAATGTCCTTGCTGCTCCGTTTCTGATGGTGTTGCCCGAGATGGAAGCCTTTTTCGCCTTTTCTGACTTTGTCTGGCGCGTCTGCCCTTTGTATGTCCATCCGACCCTCAAAGGTGTTCACTGTGGTATCAAGGTACTAAAAGTTTTTAGTGTGATAAACATGCAGTTCTGTTTAACGCATTTTGCATTTTTCTCTTTTCTAGCTGGTCGACATGTCTCTCCGTGTTTTGGATCCAGAGCTCTACGGGTATATGATGGGCAAAGGTCTCTCTGCCAACATGTATGCCTTCCCCTGTACGTATCGCTTGTGCCTTCTCATGTAGGAGACGGACTCGAATGCTCATCTGAATAAATGTCTTCCTTTAGCCGTTTTGACATTTTCAGCGTGCACGCCGCCCTTGTCCGAACTGCTGAGGCTCTGGGACGTTATGTTTGCTTTCGGCTTCCATCTCAATATCCTCTTCATTGTTGCCCAGCTCGCACTGATTCGGGACAACATTATGGCCAGCTCAAGGTAAAGAAAAAGAGAGAGAATCAAGTGATGTCTCCACAAAACAGATCTCTCACTCAGGGCATTGTCTTCTGTATTTATATGTATATACAGCCCTGCGAAGCTGTTAAGGAAGCTACCCCCCTTGGAAGCAGACATGATCATCAAACTGGCCGGCGCCTCTTGTAAGAAACTGCCGCGTGATTTGTATACCCAGCTCGTCCGACACCTGCACGATGAAAATGTAGTAGACGCTTTGGTGCAGGTTGGCTCGACCGCATTTGACGGCGCCGGCAACAATCGGCCGTCCGAGACGCTGCCTGCCTTTATGCAAGAAGCACGCAACTTTTCCATGGATTCGATACGCAGGAAACGTCCAGCCCGCGGAGGTGGTTGCTGATCTTTGATAGCTATTATTGTTTATTGCCGCTGGGATGCTGCGATTGTGCAACCGAGGCAATTTTTTTTTTTTAAATAAATAACAGAAGAGAAAAAGGAAAAAAGAGCTCAAAAAGACGAAATGCAGATCAAAACATATGGTATCGCAATGTTTGATTGTTTATTATCGTTGTCTACACGCATCCCCAGTCCTCTCTCTTCTAAGTTGAAGTGATGGAATCATAGGCCGGCAGCAAGGACTGCCGAGAGAATCGGTGTGGGATATCGGTCTGGGTGGCTATACTCGAATAGGAGGGGACGCGATTCAGCGCGGTGAGGTATGTTGTGTCGAGGTTATTGGCTTCTTCATAGGTGGGCGGAACCGTTTGTGCTGTTTCTGGTTCGAAGAGATGTGTCACACTGATAGGTATGGTGGTTTTGACCTCTATCGGAACCAAAGCACGCTGTTGTTATTTACTCCATGATCTCTAATTCGATACATTTTCCCTCGACTTACGTGCGGGGGTACCGTCCTGCCTGATAAGCATGAAGCTGATCTTGAGCTTATGTTTGACACGGAGTAACTCGGTCTGCGTATCAGCCACGAGATGTTCTGGTATCTTCAGCTGCTCCGTCTTGAGGATAATATCGTGTTGCGAGGCATTATCGCCTTGCCTTGGCCCAAAATGGTCATCCCGCAGATAGGCCAAGGTATGGGAGAAGCGACAGGCGTGGCGGGCTGTCACGAGCGTGACGTAATTCTTGAGAACGCACACGAAGGACTGGACCTTGCAGACGGTATGGACCTGCACATCGAGGGGCACGATCGCGCCGGGCGAGTACACGTGCCGGTTGAGCTGGACGCGATAAGAAAAACTGGAAGCGGTTCGCGCGCTTGATACAGGTCGCATCAGCGTCGGCGTCAAGACTTCACGCTGGACGTTGATGGTGCGCTTATAGACAAAGTTGGTCGAAAAAGCGGGCCGCTCCGCCACAGCTTTGAGGTGATAGCTGATCGTCGCACGGTCCTCGCTGAGGGATGACGGCAAGTCGGCTGGGAGCGGCAGCGAGAAATGATAGCAATGCTTCCCGTTGAGGCGATGGGCTTTGTTGTATGGCAAAGAAGACAAGAAATGCCATTCATGGTGTATCACTTGGCGCTCGTCTCGGAAATACTGACCTACGACGCGTGCGTGTGTATAGGAAAGAGGGAGGGAAAGAAAGAGAAAGAGAAGGAAAAAGAGATATATACACGTGAGATAGCTTATTTACAGAGGTGCATACTTTATTATCGTTATCATTATGGTGGTGATAATTACCATCCTCGGACCACATCACTTTGGCCCTGCCTTCAAATTTCAGCGTCAGTGCCTTGATACGCAGTTCATTGGGGCAGTCGAGCACGACGGTGCCCCTCAACAGCCCTCCTGGCTCGTCATCGCTTTGCATGTTGTGCACCGTCACCGGACCGTTGTGCCCGAGCGATATCCGCAAAACATCCTGCTGCGTCGGCTTTTTGAACATGGGGGTATGCTGAGAAACAATATAAAAGAGAATCTTGGCAAAGTGAAGAGGGGGGGAAAGAATAAACGAAGTAAAAGAAAAGAAGAGACAATGGTACTTTGTGTCTCTTTCTCTTTCTCTGACTCTATCTTCACTGGTGTATCCGCCGCTCGTTGGTTTTCTTTTTTCCACTCACCAGCACACAGCCAATCCAAAATGGTAAATGGTAAAGGACGGGCCAAGAGTAAAGTGAGAGAAAGAGGCATTTTTCTCAAACTCCGTACACCAACGGCACATGATATAAGAGAAACCGCCTTCCATTTGCGTGGAGAAAAAAGAAATATTTGCCTATCTACTACCCCCACTTTGATGCATTGAGATTTCTTTGATTTATGATATAATAGATACTTTCGATAATAATTGGTTAATACTGCTATTAATCTATTGCGTTTGGAATATGGGGATATAGGATGAAAGAATAGCAGAAAAGGTTGATGTTTATCTTAATATGAGAGAGAGAGAAAAAAAAATATATCAGCCCACTATGCGTTTCTCTTTTCTCATGTTTCAGCCGCGGTAGCATCCATGAATTGGAACCTGTGCGTGTACTACGCGCATCCAGAAAAACGGATGATCGAAATAAATAAACACATATACTTTGATAGTTCGACATGGTGTGAATACGTGTCACTAGGGAAAATAATGAAATGCAGTGGGAAAAGAAAGCGGGGGACCCCCGATCAAGGAAAAGCACCGAATAGAAAAATGTCTCTCCTTTCCGACCAATATGAAGAGGCCAAGACGAGAAATGAGCAGACCCTCCAGGCCATAAGGAAATTAGGTGAGTACCATTCCCGTCCAACCTTTGAGTATCTCCCATTGAAACCTCTTTCTTAGAATATGAAGTACGAGATGCAGAAAATGCTATTGCGATTCGACGACGTCGACTGGCGTGCGTGCGCGCCTACCGACAACACTTGATACATGAGCGACAACGCCACGAAAGCTACATTGCCTTGTTGAGCGACATTCAGCAGGCCACGGCATCGTCCCATCGTCGTCGTCGTCGGGTCAGCAGCATATTTCACGATCAAGTGGATCAGGTGTGCCTGCAGCTCGAGCATCGGCTTATGGCGCGCGTCAGTCGCGACACGCAGACACTGGAGCAGGATATCCGGGATCTCTTGCATTCTCCTGTCGCTCTAATCAACACGCTCACCCATTTGCTCAGCGTCCAGGCCGACAGAGGCAGTCAGCTCAAAACAACCCCCAAACACTTGCATTTTAAGCAACAGCTCAAAGACTTGGACCAGAAACTCGACAAACCCCAACCACCCTCGGCCGATCCCACCCGCCACGCGCGTGATCAGCTGCGCAAACGCGTCCAGCAGCTCTATCCAGACACCACCATCCGAAATGCTCTCTTGTAAGTCATCATTGAGTTCGTAGAGAGTCCCTTGGCATGGTGTGATATGGCATCATACTCACATATACACATGGATCGCTGTTTTCTTGCAGACAATCTTACCTTGCCAAGGCAGACCGACACGCTGCCGAAGCACGCCGCCAAGCCATGCGGGACGCCATTCCCCGTCTGGAGCGGCGGGCGGCTCATCAGAACCAGGATGAAACCGAATTAAAAGCGTTGCGCGCCGAGGCCGATCGCATCGCGCGCGGCTTGGCCGACAAGCACCACCGCGTCCAAAAAATGCTTGCCGTCAATCAGACCATGCATCGCACGCTAATCAGTACGGCTCTCGGCGACGAGATTCACGCAGATAGACACGCCTTGCTGCGGCAGCTCGAACATGCATGCGCCGACCTGCGCGGGTGCGTTCGCAAGGAGCTCGATACGTTTTACCAGGTCTCGCTGCGCCCGAACGGCATGGAGCCCAGCACGAGCACCCGCATTGAGCAAATCAAGGATAATCTAAACCCAAGTTATCGTCTGGTAAGTCACGAGCTTTGGTGGAAGGAAAAAAAAGAAAAAAGAGCAAGAGTACATATTCATAAAATGATAGTCTACACAAGGCGTGGTCGACTGCCTAGCCGCGCTTCTCATCCGCGCCAATGTCCTCGCTGCCGTATCGCATGACTCGCCTGAGACTCGGGCTGAACTCGAAGGAGCAGGTAAAGACACCCATCAAGAAGCCACGGTCAAATTCCACGGTCAAATTCTTCTTTTCTCTTTTATTTACTCACACTCCAACGTAGCCGCCCGTTGGAAAGAAATTCTGGACATGCATCATATCAAGATACCCGAGCGTGTCTCTGATGAGAAATCTGACGCGATCGATGCCATTGTCCAATTTGCCGACGCATTTATTGGTAAGAGACAAAGAAAACAGGTAATGGCGATAAACACAGCGTCTTTCTAATGCCTTCTTTGTCTTGGTTGGTATAGCACACTTTGTGGACAAGAAGGACGATTTCATTTCGAAACACGAGGAGCAACTGGCGAAGGAGCTCAATCGGTTGCAGCACCTCAATACAGACGTCCTGGCTGTGTTGGGCGCCATTGAAGAACGCCAGCTGATCGAAAACGGCGAGCTTGGCATGGATTATACCTTTCACGATAGGCCACTCCAGGACTGGATGGCCGCATTAGAACAACAACATAATGAAGAATCATAAAGGAGACGAACGGGAATTTTGGTCTTCCTAAGTTTTATTTTGCATGATCAAACAAAAAGAGAAGAAGTGTGTAGATGTATGCGTGCGCATGTGTGGGAATAAACGAAAAAAAAAAAAAGAAGATATCAAAAAAGACGAGAGCATCGCGGAGAAACCCCAGCACTGCCCAGGACGGGTCTTCTTCTAAAGATGAACAGGATCAAAACTCCAGATACGCGCACGACAATCGCCTGAGCCGGTAGCAAACAGCGGTCTTCCCTGCGGGCTGACCGCAACCGAAATGACGGAGTTCTTGTGACCTTGGAGCATGAATTGCGTCTGGCCCGTCCGCGTATCCCAAAACTGGACGCCGCGATCCTTGGAGCCCGAGATGACCCAGCGCCCATCAAGGGTGCAGCCCACCGAGAGCACAAAGTCCTTGTGGCCGGTGAGGGTTGCCAGACAAGGGTTTTTCGACCGGTCATAGCTGCGCGTGCCGAGCTGCCACATCTTGACCGTCTTATCGAGACTGCCACTGACCAAGGTGCGCCCACCCGCCATGAAGGCGACCGAGTACACGCTGTCCTTATGGCCCTCAAGTCGTTCCAAGAGCTCGCCCGTGTGAGTGTCCCAAATTCTGAGGTGCTTGTCGAGCGAGCCGGCCGCGACGAGGCGTCCGTCGGGCGACACCGCGACAGATGTCACACCCGGGTCCTTTTGATCCTGGTCGGTGATCGTCAGCGTTTGCGTACACGTTCCGTCGAGAACGCTCCAGATCCGCACCGAGCGGTCGCCCGAGCCGCTCGCCAGGATGCGGCCGTCCCGACTAAAGTCGAGGGAATAAATGTCTTGCTCGTGGCCAGTGAGCCGGCTCTGGATGCGCTTCTTCGCAATGTCCCAGATCTATAGATAGAGGAGGAGGGGAATATGAGCCTGTTTTTGTTCATCTCAAGCTGCAAAACAGTTCGATACTGTCTGGAATGAATTGTACTTGCCCTGATTTGTCTGTCCTCGGCACCGGTGGCGAGGAACGCGCCGTCTGGGCTGAAGCACACGGATCGAATGTACAGGTCGCCTTCCTTGGCAACGGTTTCATCTTGGAGTACACACACGGTTTGGCTGGTGAGCACGTCGTATATGTACGCCAAACGATTGCAGCCCACTGCGAGATACCGGCCGTCCGCGCTAAAGTTAACACAGCATACGACGCTGTCGTGTGTCAACGTATGAACTAGGTTGACGTCCAGCTGCCGTGACACCTTGGGATTGTATCTGTATCACATAAGGCGATTCAGCAAATCTCTCAAAGAAAACAGAAAGGAAACATGAGGTATTATATCATTACTTACAGCGCGAACCAGTCTTGACCCTCGACTTTCATGTTGGGCGGCACATTCTCAGGATCCACGTCCGCCAACGTCCCGCCTCCTGTTCCGCTGCTGCCTGCTCCTCCCGCTCCTCCTCCTGCTCCTCCTCCAGCAGCGGCAGAAACAGTAGCAGTAGTGGTAGTCGGAGTCGATGGCGGACGATGGGCCGGTGGGGTGGTCGTGGTTGGCTTGCTAAAACTATTCGCGCGTTTGATCGGGCTGTCTGCGGCATCGGAACGCGAGTAATATCCACCTGGAAGATGAAGAAAAATGGGCAGAAAATAAAAAGAAATGAAATGAAACAAGAAAAAGGAAAAGGAAGGTTTAAATAGGTGTTATATAATATATATTTCACCATTTTCCCCCCGGGTCCTCTTCTGGTGATCTCTATTGCACGCAGACACGCACACACACGCGCACTTTTTCACCCCTCTCCCATTTGTCTACAGTCGGAAAGTGTCTAATACTGACCATGGCTGGGATCGGCACCTTGGCGAGGCTGTGATTGCGGGGGCGGATAAGGGCCCGGGGCGGGCGAAGCAGGCACGCGACCGCCGTACAAACCTGGAAAAGTAGAATAGAATCGCAAACGTTAAGAATCGAAGAAATAACATTAAGCATTGTAGATGAATATAATATGTATATATATACCTTGTTGAGAAGGTGGAGGAGGAGGAACCGGCGCATTGCCAGAGGGAGGTGGAGGCATGCGAGGTGAGCCATAAGTTACGCTTGATGGATGTGGCGGTGGGGGTGGATTGTTGGCAGTCGCGTGAGCATGGTGAGCAGCAGCAGCGGCAGCATTGGCCGAGATCGGAGGCATCGAGGCAGCAGGCGAGTGAGGCGGTGGAGGCGGGTGATGGTGATGATGATGCGATGGCGAAGCGTGAGGAGGATAACCGATGGGTGGATACGGTGGTTCTCCACGCTGCGAGGATGCAGAAAGCGGTGGTGGTGGAACGAGCGCAGGGGCCGAAGACGGAGGAGGAGGCGCCGCACTGCCGTTGAAGTAAGAAGATGGGCCGTTGGCAGAGGTGGGCGGGGCAGTCAACGAAGGAGGCGCGGGCAGGTGGTTATTATTGATGCTGTTGCTGTTGCTGTTATTGTGGCCGGGTATAGCCGGCAGAGGCGTGTTGGATGAAGCATGACCGTTGGTATTACCATTTGATGTGGTAGGATTGGTATGGATCGATGGAGGACGATACGACGAGGGAGGTGCAGATGGCATCGAGCCACCGCTCGCAGGTCGACCCGGTCCATGATGATGCGCGGTTGGCACTCGGCCTTGCGCTTGTTCCAGCTGTTGTCGGAGACTCACTATTTCCTCTTCGTACCTAGGCACGCGTTCAATGTCAGAACCGTAAATATCACTTTTTCTTGATTTCTGCTCTTTCTAGTCCACGTACTTGTTTTTTATATTCTGCTGGACTCTCTCCAAGTCTAGTAGGCTTTGCTGAAAGTTGTTCATTTCCTGTACCTGAGCGTTGACTTTTTGCGCCTAGTGTCAACACTCTTTTTGCTCTTCTTTTTCTTTTTTGTCCATCCGCGATGAGCTTTTTCTTTTTTTTTGGTTTCTAACCTTTATGCTCAAAATCGTCACGCTGGGTCCGGCAGACGTACGCCTCTTGCGCAAGCTGATCAAACTCGACGCGGATGGCTTCGAGCATCTCAATAATGCGGGATGTGGGCATAGGTGGGGGTGCAGGCGGTGGTGGTGCCATGGGCCTGTTGTAAACCGACATGATCTCGGAGCCGATGACGCGTTGCAAAACTAAACTGGGATTGACAGGTGTGTCGCGTCACAAGAGAGGCAACTTTTTATAAGAGAGAGAAATAAATAGTATATGGAAGAGAAGAGAAGAGGAGAGGTGGAGAAGGGGCGGGGGTGGAGGAAACGAGAAGATGCAAGAAAATAAGCAAGTGGAAAAAAATAGAAAGAGAGAAGCGTTTTTTTTTTCTTCTCTTTGTCAGGAGAAGGATAAGAGGACAAATAGGCAAAAGGTAAGGTTGGGATGATGTGCATGTGTCTTTGGAGCCCCGAACGACGACACAAGTGAGGTTACATACAGAGATGCATGCATCCATACATATGGATAGGTCACGTGGTACTTCCACCGGCCCGGATCCGAGCCGGGAGTTCCGGTCGATCAGCTGTGCTTTTTGCCCTTACGCTTGTTTTGGTTCTGACCTTGTGGTGAAGGTTTTTGTTGCTGTTCCTTTTGCTTTTGCTTTTGCTTTTGCTGTTTTGGTTGTTGCTGCTCCTGCTGGGATTGAGAATGGTTCGAATGATGGTTATTACTCATGTCAATGCCTCGTTTGCTCCAGAACGATTTGCCGTATGTCACCAGCTAAAAAAAAAGGTAAGTTATCATATACAAGAGCTTTATCTTTTCTTATCTAATCTTTTCTTTTACCAATTCTTCGCCCTTCTTGATTTTGACGTTATTCTGGACGAAAATGCCGATACGAATGCGACGCGTCGACTCATCCAGGTAGTTGAGAAAACACACGTTCGGGCCAGGGCCAATACCGCGGAAATCGTTGCAGAAGCGGGCCTCGTTTCCGGCCTTGTTGGCATCGATGGAGAGGTCATTGTCGCCGAAACTTAGGACGTAATCGGATTCTGGGTCATAGCCTTTGTATTCGACGAAGCCGAGGTAGTCCAGCACGAGTTGCTTTGGTTGGAGGGTTTGAGCCGCATACAAACCATAGGCACCGCAGCACGGGTGACTGGGATCGACAATGCGCTTGATTTTGATGTTGCGCCTCTGCTCTTTGACTGAAGGAAATGCATTGCCAAACACGTTGACATTGTCACTCAAGAAACGTTCGGTCTGCAAGGCGAGTGTGGCTGCCGCCGCAGGACTGCCCTTCTTGGCCGCAGGTGGATCAAAACACAGACGAATGGTCTCGGGTACATTGGGTGACCACACAAGCTTGTCAATGTACTGAACTTTGGGATCCCAGCCAGAAGGTGGCTGCAGCACCTTGGCTTCTTTGTACATTCAAAATGAACCCCACCTGGGAAGAAGGCCGAAGAAAAATGCTTGCGGGGCTTTTGTGGGTTGTCAGTTGCCTAATAAGGTAATCGCCCAGAATTGGAAAATGAAGAAAGGAGCGCCTATGTTCACAGAAATTCTTCATCAAAAAAGAATTCTATATGGTAGATACAGAAATACAAGGAAAGGGGGTAGGGGTAGGAGTAGATGTACGTATCCTTGAAAGAACGTCGCCGTAGCTTAGGGGCAAAAAGTAATAGTATACCTTTTTGAAGAGCAGCCGAAAGTGCTCAGGGCATCATCATAGGCGTAGCTGTACGCATCCGGGCAAGCCGACTTAAAATGATCCGCATACCAACTCGGCTTGCACTTACCCTCCGTAAAGCTACCTGTGCAGCAGTATGCATCCGACTTGAAAGCATTGCATGCGCTGTTGCAAGCACCCGAACGCGTCTTGAGGTCTTTCGGGCATGAGGGCAGCGACGCGCAGGCAGGCGCGCCGCAATCGTAGCCTGACCCGTTTTTAGCGACCGGCTCTATTCGTATTGGGTGATTGAAGCCATCGACAAAGGAGATATCATAGTAGTCAATGCCATACGCGCCGTTGAAGCGAAACTCGGCGAGCGAGGCTGGCCCGCCATACTGGTCACAGCCCGTCTCATCCTCTTCGCAGCCCCAGAACCGACCAGCCCAACCGGGCGGAACGTGGTACTTTCTCGATTCGCCTGCTGATAAAGCTTGAGACTCGATGGCGGAACCAGCATTATTCTCGAGTTTGAGAATCTTGAACTTCTTGCTGCAGCTATTCTTGACCGTGATGGATACGCCTGATGAAGAAGCGGGTGCAGCTCGGATGACGCTGATAATTGCGAGGATGAGAGCGGCCGTGACGCTCTTGAGAAAGAAGTACATATTGCGAGGAAAACAGGAATGAAGATAAAGAAAAGTAGTATGTAGATACGTAGCAGAAAAGAACGGAATGAGTAGATTTGGAAGTAATATGAAAGAACGATGATGGATACTTGAGATCTATCCAAAGAAACGGCACATATTTATATCCGAGCTTCTTGTACGCGATCACTTAAATTCAGGTACGGTCGCGCGCGATGACGCCAATCAAATACAGGTTTTTAAAAAGTCAGATGTGCACAGGGCAAGTAATTTCGGATGGCATTCCGATCAACCCGGAAATTCGACTCTTTGAAATAAAATATCTTTTATCTGACAGTGTTATTCGAAAAGAAGCATTTAGTGGGGCATAATGGACAGCATAGATATGATAGACAGCCAGCAAAAATCAAAAGAAAAAATGAAAGCAACAAAAGTAAACGAATGAGCGGAAGATGAAGAGCACGTATACATGGAACGAGAGTGCTGGGTTAATGTGCTCGAAGAATTAGGAATGACTGTAAGGGTGGAAAGAAAAGAGAGAATAAAAAAGAGGAACGGACAAAACGTAGGTATGACCTCAGCAGCAGCAACAATGAAGGGTCTTCTCAAGCACCACTGCAATAAAGAGTAATAGCGAGAACGCAAACGGTCAAGGAACGTCCTGTCGGACACAGAAGGATATGTATCATCATGATGGTGGCTCTTGTATGGTCCAATCAGCATGATACCAGATACAATCACAGCTGCTGATGTGGAATGTCAGCACTTGTCGTTCCATATGTTCCTGAGCGGCGGGGCGGGGCGGGGCAGGCAGGCGCGGGGCGCAGGGCAGGGGAAATGTGTGAAAATAGATTGGCTGGCAACATAAAGAGAGCTTAATCGGTTTCGAGAAAAAACGCTAAAAACTAATAACATCAATAACTTCGTATGCGTGACTCGAAAGAATGGAATCTTTCGGATTCTGCAAGAAGCGTACCTTTTTTTTTTAGCGCAGACCTAATGGGCGCCGTGGTCATCATGGGCTCTGCCCGTCCTGCACTTCTTGCTGGACAGGTGCCTGTTGAGTGAATCTAAACGAGTAAATGTGCGCTTGCACGGCGTGCATCGGTATGCAGGCGTCGACTTTCGATGGTTCTTGGTCGTTTCCAGGTGGCGTCGGAGATCGGCGTGTCGGCCAAATGGTAGGTTGCAGGAGGTACAGTACGGACCAGGAGGGTATGCCTCTGGTGGCGAGGGTAGATCCTGTGGGTAGGATTGTTTTTGTTGCTGCGGACGCGGTAGCTGAGCATCGGGAAGGGTCACACAAAATTTACTGCGTGATCCATCCAGGCCTGGATGTGGAGGATCCTCTTCACTCACTTCTGTTGCAGGTGTCAATGGTTGCGCGGAGAATGCCTCAAGCCAATCCTTAAAGGGCGAGTTATTAGATTAGTGTGTCTCAAGTTGAAGTAGTTTACAAGGACCACGCATACCTGGCGTGGATCGTTGCTGTGTACCAATGGCCCAAAAAGCCAGCCGCCGTCCGCGGAAAATTCGGGGAGAGCGTACTCTGAAATGTTTGGGTCAGCTTGCGTCAGTGGGATGGATCCTGGTGTTGGCATAAAGGGCAAAAGGTCGCCGTCAATATTGCGCGGAAAAACACCATGATTGGGTTTGGCATTGGGGTCATAGGAAAGAAGATCGTCTTCCTCCATCGGAAGCACCGCCGCGGAGCCGGAAGGAAATATAGGGCAATCAACCGGCAGTCCGGACAGCGGAAGTGAGCCCCATTCAGAGTAGTAATCAGGGTTAAAGTCCGAGTACTCCGCGAACATATTGATCTGCTCTAACCACTGCTCAAACGACATGTCAGCAGCGAGAGGATCATGGTCCCCGTTGTTCAGTTGCATCGAAAAAACGTTTGTCGGCTGGAGACTAGCCGCGTTGCGTTGGAGACCGGCAGCGTTGAGATGCTCATCCGTGTAAAGCGAGCCGTACAGGAACAGCGTATTGGCGTTCGGTTTGTAAGAGTAGTAATAGTGCATAATAATTGCTTACAATAGAATATAATGAGTATCAACAATGAGAGTGATCTGTTTGCTTCTCCTCGCCGCTACACTACCTTTTCAAAACAGTATGTGTAAGATAACGAAAATCAATGTAGTAAAGCAAGAGAAGGCAAGAAGAGGTACAGATGGTGTCTGACGTTCGGTTGAGAGGGGTATTGCGTGAACAGATGGAAAGAGAAAAGCAAAAGTAATCCCACAGTTTTATCTTATAGACGGGTCAAATGTCCTACGAGGTGCGCTACGACCACCCGTTTGCACTGTTTGTACGCGGTCGCCGTTTGTAAAGGACGTGTCCTGTAAAAAATAGAATTGTGGCAAGCCGCCAAGTACGCGCAAATTTTAGGTTTCAGGGTTTGGTCACAGTTCTCTTTTAAAATGGGGGGAGAGCGCAATCCATTCTTTGGTACAAAAAGTGGGTTTGCGCCCTTCCCATTCTCGTCCTCGACAACTCCCACCCCCAAAACTAATGATGCAAAGCATTACCTTTGCAAAATATCCCCTTTGCAAAATATCCTCGTGAGCAGAAGCCGGTGCTACGCCAACGAAAGTGTCGAGTCGATATCCAGACATGCTCTCTTCCATGTTTTTTGTGCAATGTGGACAAGGTGTCACGAACTGTAAAATGATCACTTATCATCCATCATGGGTCAGAGGCGGCCACGTTCATACAAGGAAAACGTCCCCGGCACCGGAGCGACCAGGATGAGAAAGGCCGTCCATCGGATTCATGATGTTCAGACAATAGATGCCGAACAAAAAAGTAAAAAAAAAAAAAGTCAGGCTACTTGAACATTTGACGATTTGGCATTTGCTTCGTATGTACATCTGCGTTCAGATTTCGTTAAATGCAATATGTCTGAGTGGAGGTAGAAAAGGACCATACGACCGGGCAGCAAGGAAGGATCGCCTGGGACGTCTGCCAATTATGGGAAATCCGCAAAGCTTGAAAAGGCTAGAGCATCTAGTTACTGGTGCACCGGTCGAGTCCAACCTGCGATCGTTTCAGCTATGGCCACAACAGCAGGTTACTTGGTCGTACGACGTCAACATTTCTCTTTCTCCACGAGCATGAAGATGCATTGATTGCGCAGCATGGATGATGACCCCTCCTTTTCTGGACCTCATATATTATGAGAAGCTCGAAGATCGTCATATTTTGTTTCATCGCACAAGCTTCTCTTTTTCCTTTAAAATTTACTCCATTACATACTATACGTCAATTGGGAAGATAATGATCTCTCATCAGACAAATTGTCCGCGCAGAGAGACCACTTTACTTGGCTTATGCACATCTGCGCACAGCTATGTTAAAGTTGTGTCGATGTGCGTCGCTGCGTTTTATGATTGGCAATGCAGCAAATACATTCTACGTATGTATATGAGTGCAAGTTAGCATATCTTTGAGACTGCCACATGAATGTGTGTCGTATGCATTCTTTGAATGAGTCAGAACCGAGAACAAGGAGAGCAATCAAAACAAAGCAATCCGTGGGGGTCAAGGGCCTGTGCTACCCGCATAAACTACCGGGCATGACCATGGAATAAAAACAGATTTTAATAGGGCGAATGAGGAAACGGGAGAATGGCCTAATATAGGCATACGCCGCAATACGCGCACTTCGGTGCGGGATCATATTCAATGATTGTTTACGCGCCCTGTCCATGCCCATACTACACATTTAGACACACAAGAAAGAATCACTTGAAATGGAAAAAGCTGTCTCACGCGATCCGGTGGCGCGGTATGACAAGTTCTATTTCTTTTTTCCTCGGCATCCGGATATGCAAACTAATTACGGCGATGGACAAAAGGTGACCATGTACTGCTTCGATTTGCAACCAAAGGTGCTCGTTGCGTCGTCATAGGCGTAGCTGTACGCGTCGGGGCAGCCCTCTTTGAAGATTTTTGCGTACGAGCTTGGGTGGCATTTGCCATCGCCATTGTGCGCACCCGTGCAGCAGAATTCATCGGTCTTGAAAGCTTCGCAGGCGCTCATGCACGCGCCGGAGGAGGTCTGGAGTTCCTTGGGGCACGAAGGCAGACGGGCGCATGTGGGAGACTTGCAAGAGGCACCGCTGCCCTTGACAGGATCGATCTTCATGGGCAGGTTGAAGCCATCGACGAAGCTAATATCATAGTAGTCGACGCCGGCAAAGCCCTTGAACAGGAACTCGGCGAGGGAGACGGCCGAGCCGTAGTGATCACAGCTGCTTGTATTGCCCTTTTCGCAGCCCCAGAAGCGACCAGCCCAGTTGCTACCGAGCTTGAAATCGTGCGACGCACCGCTGTCAAGGGTGTGGGATTCTTGGGGCGAGCCGTTGCCATTGGTCAATTGGTAGACTTGCAGCGCCTGCGAGCAGTCGTTCTTGATGGTGACGGTAACATCGCCGCCTTTTGCGGGTGCAGCCATGATGGCGCCAGCGCCAAAAGCAAGCACAGATGTAAGGAGAGAAAGAAGCTGCATGGTGTAAAGTATGATATGGGGTATTAGATGAAGAAAAGAAGGATGGACACAAATGCTACAACAGATCAACTGCTAGCAAGGATGAATGAATGATGTGAGAGGTCGAACAAGCTTTGTTTTCGCGTGCGCATTTTATAGCGATTGCCAGGTACACGGTCCCTGACCAGTTTGAAACCGAAAATTTCAAGAGGTACTCAGCGAACGGTCGCGGCTCTGGGTCCAAGAAGTGAAACCAAGGGGAGTTTTCGTATGCGGATTTTTTCATCAGTTTCACCGCCAAAAAAAAACTTTTTCTATTTGGTTTCAGTGGTTTTAAGATTGAACGCGTAGACGCGAAACTGAAAAATCAGTGGCTAGTGGTGACTACAATTGACATGGTTAATGATCTACATAGTCTATATAAATACATATATCTATTATGCCGGCCTATGACCGTTGCACCAAGGTAGCGTTCCTGCCGCTCCAAGCGGTTGCAAGTCCGATCGCACTTTCTTCGTCCGCGCCACCACCCGCCATGCCTTCGTCAAGACGAACGGCCGACAGCACCTGACCGAATCGGAGACTATTGCAGTAGTCGGTGGGAAAATGGTCATTCAGGAAAAAGGGGAAAACAAGGCGGAAGATGATGCGGAGCCAGGACTCGTTGGGCAGCCGCCGAATGACATGGCGGTTCAAGAGACCGGAGAGATGGAGGTACGAAATGGTGCGCACAGGCACTGGCTCGTGCGTCTTTGGATGTGGGGGATACAAGGTGATACCATGCGAGGCATTGATGTAGACTAACGTGCCTGGAGGAGTCCTACGTAACAGATTATAAGGCCATATGTCAACAATCAGCTAAAAAGAATACTGCAAAACCTAAGTTCGGAAGTCGGCAGACTTACTCGTATTGATGGAACCAAGACGGTGGTACACGTGCGACAATGTCTAATTCATAGAAAAATGATGTCAATGCTCGTTTGTTTTTTCAGGTCGTTTCCATGCCCTTACCATTATTATATACATGGTGATACATCTGATGAGAAATTTCAGTAGGGAAACATCGCGTGAACTCGCCATCACCAATCTTGGGTTGGCCATAGGTATAGAGGCCACCGAAGTACTGCAGGAGCGGGCTATCGGTCTGGAGCATCTTGGCGACGAAAACTTTTTTTCATTGTTAGTGTACGCTTCGTATTGTAGATATTGACATACTTGTGCCAAGAGCGCCGCCCAAAGAATGGCCGGCCACGTACAATCGCTTTTTCCGACGAGATATGCCATCGGCGGTCTTTTGTGTTTGTTGTTGATGATGATGATGATCCGCGAGAGACAAGATCCAATTCTCAGCTTGACTAAACAGACTATGCGACCGGACATCGGTGTCATAGCCAGCCCAGCTTTGGTCAATTGGATCCGCCACGTGGCTCAGGAGCTGTGCTACAGCGAATTGGCCAATCTTCATCGCCGCTTCGACCGTGGATGAAACAGTGCGATATAACGATGCGGCGTTGAGCTCAATGTGCAAGGTGGAATGCGAACGTTGATGGTCTAACGGCTGGTGCGCGTCATGGTGGCCCATCGCGTCCCAAAAACCCTGATGGACCTGACCCATGGGCTTGCCTGTGTTTGATTGGATGTTTTTCATATCAATGCTGAAGTCAGTGACGAAATTCTGAATGTTGAGCGGATTGGTTCTACAAGTACATATTAGATAAACTCATCCTTTTGGAAAATTTCTATCCCACATACCCGCGAAAAATGAGAAAGATCTCGTCTTGTCTCTCAATAATATAAGCACACACGTTCTATACATAGAAGCATTCAATTAGTCCAGCGTCGATTGTTCCAGACAATTGATTACCTTGTAGGCGATGGGCAAAAACGAGTGGTCAACGTCAAATCCATCTTTTCTCAATTCATGCTGGACGATATCGACGTCTTCATAAGCGAGTTTGCTTGCGACAGCGAGGGTATAAGCAATGCGACTCGAGTAATTGAACGGCACCTTTTTATGCTGATCTTCTTGATCTGGGGCAGGGATCAAGCTAAACGTCGGGTCGACGGTGTTGACGATCGCTAATAATCATGATTCATGGAAAAAAGGAACAAAAAGAAAACTTGAGCCCGACATCTGACACTCACTTTGTTTCTCTTTCTCTCTCCTTTTTTTTTCGCTCTTTCACTTGTCTTACAGTAATTGGCCTGGCTCGTATGACGTCCGATCAACCGGCTTAACAAGGCGCGCATCAGTTGATCACTTACAAGAAGCACCATGAACCAAACAAAGAAGTTCGCTCGTACCACCGCCGCAATGCAAGGTCCGACCACTTTTGTTTGAGAGATACGAGAGACAACAGGTGAAAGCACCCGATTGAGTCTTCCGAGAATACGTAAAAGGAACGGTGTGCTGTGTTGGACAATTTTGAATGTCACGAAGAGGAGGATCGCCAGGAACCAAACAGAGGCCGAGATCGCATAAAGGAACGCGCCCAGTTTAAGGTACAGTTTCCAACGAGCAAACAACCCTGCTAAGGCCGGAATACTGGCCAGTACAAAAGAAACCGCAATGTAGAGGAGCATCAGACCTTGACTCATTCTGGCATGACAATGTAAGGAAATAGGGAGAGGAATGGGGAATAGAGATGTCGTCGAGCGGAGAACATGCTCTTGCTGCACCTTATATGTTTCTTTCACTTTCACATGGTCGTGTTACACACTGACCCCAAATCCAAAAAGAAATGCATTCGGATTGATAGCAGCATGAACACTGAATCAATCGCTGGTCTCGACGGGATGATATTTCCTTTCAGATATACCATTCGGTCGTACACCAGGGCGACTAGTTACCCTGGCTAACCGGAGCCAGGCAACCAAGAAGACCGTCGTGATGGTAAACAGCCCGCTGTCAATAAAGGTTCTGTTGGAATAATCGGTCATTTCATTCCGTGATGTTCTCGTGCGCCGGTAGCCGTCATCGAGGTCCTATTAGCATATTTTCTATACTTGCATATATATACAAAGCCAAGTATGATAGTAAATAAATGTAACTTTTTTACGCATGATGAGAAATTATAAATAAAAAAGCTGTACAAGAGAGAGAAAAGAAGAGGAAGCGAGGGAGGGGGTATAACAAATTTTAGAGATATAAGGTATTATGTGCGTGGTGTATGTAATTCACAGCATGCCAGAGTCTCGCAAGGCATTCTGGAGCAGCGTTTCTTTGACAGCGGCGAAGACGAATCGAATCTATACATTTGCATGAGTTTTCCCAATTTCAGCGTCCTAGAGCTCCCTCACTTACATTAGAAGTGTTCGTTGCCTGCGTTAAACTAGTCAACACAAAGGGTGAGCCCCAAGAAGAAATCAAGACAAAGGAAATACGACTTACTGGGGATATATGTTCAGTTTGGCTCTGTTTGTTTGTAAAAACCTCCACAAAATGTATTTGGCTGCTTTGTTTGCATCTTTTCCTCCTTTTTCTTCAGGTCAATTCACGTCTGCCACACTCTAAAATTCCCCCACCCCTGGGGCTTTTGTTCTTTACCTCCATAATCGGGAAAGTACTTTTCCAGTGGCACACGCCCCACCTTCGCCTTGAACAAATCCACTTTGTTCAAGAAAAGCATGATGGAAGTGTGGAGGAACCACCGGCTGTTGACAATAGATTCGAATAATGATAAGCTTTCCAGCATACGATTCTGATATAGGTTGCATGTCAGTCATCGCACAAATTCAGACCTGAAATAGACATGTAGCTATACCTGTCGTGATTCTTCAAGGAGTACTTGGTCATATTCGCTCAAGGCTACACAAAAAATAATCGATGCTACCGAGTCGAAACAATGGATCCATTTGCGACGTTCCGAACGCTGACCACCCACATCAAACATGCTACGAACGCACAGTGAGAATGCAATGTGAGAATGAAATGATGCTGAACTTACTGAATAAAAAGACCACCCAGCTGAAAGTGTATCTCGGTGATACCTGTAGATTTAAGTCTTGCCCGCAAGACATCTTGTTCGGTGGGTATATAGTTTGGATCGCCTATGCGGCGTATCTCCGTAAAGAAGCTAAACCCCATCAAATAAGTATGGGCAAGAAAAGACTTCCAATTATACATACTAGGGCGCTGAATCCATCAGGTAAAACTCGTGACGCCTTTCCTCAACACATTCGGACGCGGTCCTGTCTGTCCATAGCGTTGCAATGGCTTCGACGAGATCGGGACCCAACTCGAATTTAGGGTCACCGGGAATTTGGTAGTTGAGGATCCGCTTGGCGTTTTCCTGCGAACCGCATGGGCACGGCGTAAATATCTTCCCATTTTCCTTCCTCTTTTTTTTTTCCTTTTTTTTTCTGTTTTACGTACAACGTTCTCCGGAAACTCAAACTGAAGTGAGAGATCCAAAATAGCCTGAGACAACGCCTGAGCCGATTCAACAATGTTGCGGTAGACAATGATTCTCCAGGAGAAGAGCTCTTGCTTGGTGTAACCGTTTTGGTTGATGATCTTCATTTGCTTGAGGATGGTCGATTTGCCTGATTCACCACTGCCTATATTGGTAATACATGTCAGTTATGCCAGTAAGACTCCAACTACAGGGGCTGTTTAAGAAGGGCATTACCCAGCAAAAGAATTTTGTATTCTTTTTCTCGACGACCTCGGTCGCGTTCAAGCTGCTTGTCAATTTCCGAGTTTTTCTGCACCTGGTTCGTTTGCTCCTCAGTATGGCACAGGCCCATGCTGCGAAAAAAGGGTTGCATAAAGTTTAAAAAAGAAAGTTACAATAAAGTTACTGTGGGTGTATTATTACACTACTGATCGATAGATGTACCTTTGAAAGCGGAATGCTTGAGGGAGGTACAGTTGCAGTAGTTTGGTACGGACGATATTCATGATCAAATTGATCGCCAGCAGCAAGTTGAATTGAAGTAATAATAATCGAAAGTGACACGTCAATAACACTGATGCTGCATGCAAATTGGCCGTTGAACTTTCTGGCGTCTTTTGTGAAAACGTTGGCAAAGGGCAATAGAAAAACAAAAAGAAAAATCAAGAAAAGAGAGAAAAGGGAAGCAAAGAAAAGAGAGAAAAACAAAAACGGGAGTGTGATGGAAGGAGATGGATGACGAAAGGGTCCCCTCCCACAGATGATATACAAAAGCAGTGAGGAAAATAATAATAATAATATTGAGCTTCGGGTTATTAATGAACAAAAAGAAAGCTAACAGCGATCATACAAAGGCTCCTAGAATCAACCGAATCTCGCGCAACGGTCAGAACGGTCTCGGTGTGACACGCATGGATGAAATAAGATAGAGGAACAACATCCTATCACACTCACACCGCACAGAGAGAGAAACGGTTAGTTTGGATGGTTGGGAGTCTCCCTTCTTGGCTGCGCCCTTGCCAATTAGGGCAGTAACAAGCATTTTTCCACGCACGGAGTCAAAAATGGGGCCCATCCTAGCAATAACCCCTTCTAATCGCGCGCTTCCCCCCTTTCTACCTTTTGTGTGTCCCTTTGACAAAAAGAGAGGATACGTTGGCATAAATCAATAGTAAGAACGGTCGTAATATGACAGTTTGCATTATTGTTCACATTAAAGTGTGGGGTTCCGAGTGATCAGCAATGTTAATACTTTACAGTTCCTCCCAAAAAAACACAGCACCTACTTACATACATGGGTTCCCCGTTATACACATCATGTGAACCTGCACCTTTAGCCATCATTTTTATTTTTATGTTATCATTTTTTAGCCGTACATATGGAGCATGTCCGTGCCTTTTGCGGAATACGGCCCAGGCCTATGGAAATATAACCGGCACCGGATCTGCATTGAAGAAGGCATGAATATGCTAACTTATTTTTGCTTGGTGCGGGGTATCACATCTTTGGCACCGCCATGTCATTTTGGATCCATGTCGTTAAGCTATCTCTCTCCGCTTTTCTTTCCGTTCGAAACTCTGTGCCGCTATCCCATTTTTGCCGTCCTCTTTCGACATCTTCTTTTGCCTCCTCGTCCGTCCTCCTTCCCTTACTCTAGTCACCCCTAGCTTCATCCATTATATGAAGTGCGTGAAAGCCATGCCATATGTATTGCAACAGAAGGGGGATAACAGTGCGAGCGATTTAGTGAATGCTAGTGTCAGTACCTATTGCTCTGATGAGCAGGCATGCATGCTTCTCATAAGGGTCCCCTGAAGAGCAACTCATATTCCACTGTGTCACTTTGAGGTCTTCCCCTTCATCTCCTCTTCCTCCTTCTTTGCAAAGAAGTAATCATATGCAGTGTTTACTGCAGCTGATGCCATTGTTATTGGATGTGGCTTTCGGTCTCCCATGTAAGTCCAGAACATGCTTGGTATCCAGGGCTAACCAAAATGACAGTATTTTTTAAAGGAACATGGGAAAACAAGGGATCAGCAAGGACAAAAGAAGGGCGATACATATATGAAGCGAGCTTTAGACAATTCATAGAAAGAAAAAGCCAACGTTTTCATGCGCTATAGACTACGGGGCAAAGTAATGCACTGCGTGTCTGGATTACTCCATCCTTCTTTAAGTTCTCATATGCGGCTTTTCTGGTATGGTATCCCTCCTGTGTTTCTTACATGTATAAGGAATGATCGTCCCATATCATATGCAGCTCATCAGTCAACGAGGACACTTAATGTTATGTAAGACGGTGACTCCGACATATAGCTTAAAAGTACATGACTAGTCATTGATATACTGTGTATTTTATCTGTAACAGCCAGACAGCTTGTGAGACGGGCCACATTCTGCGCATGATACTCTTATTATTGATATAGTGCATGAAATCCATGTGGCAAACGGACTATGTAAGTCATGCACCTCAACCATTCATATCGCAATCTGTGGATTCAAAAATGTTTATCCTCGAAGCCCAAATCTCTCGTAGTGGGTCGCAACGATCACCTCAAACCAAGATAAATTTCATTACCCAAAGGTGAATAGAACATGGCCCAAGAGGATGTGTCGATTTCATAAAAAGCAGCTTGTTTTGGCGCGACGGAGCTGAGCTTGACCAGACTAAGTCGATCTATATATCATATTTATATAGATTTTTCCTACTCGTCGACATTCGTTAGGGAGGACATCGAAAACCGTCAAATTCTTTTTATCTCTGCAAGATTGTATAGCGTGCCATTTTATTAGCAGTGCTATTACGCTCTAAAATATACAGCTCGATCGTCAAAGTGAAAGCTCCCAAAGCAGGGTATGTGCGAGTGGTCCCCGCGCCCTAAAACGCCTATTAGACATCATAATATATGCGGACGTACCACAGCAGCGAAACAAACACGTCCGATATTATGATACATATGGAGTAACGAAGTCCCGGTGGTCTATATACTATTATGGTCGCACACAGTTCTAAACTGGACCCTTTTCTTTGGATGATGCATGCAGCTCTGAATACGTGTTCAATGCACTATGTTTACGTACGTCCATTATCCATATAAAGAGCAAATGGAAATTTTTACGCATCCATATACACTTATATGGAGCAGGCAATCTCTATCATCACGAAAATAAAAGGGTCTCCTTGCATGACAAAAGTAGCAGGTGGCAGAGCATCCCGAATCCCTGGAATGATTGAAGAGACCTCCGGAACGACAACATCAAGGATGTATAAAGCTTAAATTCTATCTATATGGGACTGTCTATCTTTTTCCTGCATAATGAAGACTTGTTAGAGGAGATAGTCAATGGTACAGATAATGTGTGAGTGAGTCTATCGGTACAACGCTTTTATAAATAAAAGGCGACCGATATCCTATCCTGCGATTTTGAGCCTGCCGAAAGAAAACCTGAGCGACATCCGCAATCAGTCACCGAAGCGCAGGGCGCCAGATGCGAAGGATACATATAAAAACGTGCATATGAATGTGCCTCTTCCAACCTAACAATGAACAGCGAGTACCACTTTATGCAGTGCCTGTGTCGTGAGTTAAACGGTCGCTGATTTTCCAAAGAGGACTTAATCTCCGGCAAGGAGAGCATTTCGTTTTTGGTATTAGTGGATCGAAAGAAAGTCTGAAATTTAGCTCAGGACACATTCCCACTGTGTGGGCTCTACTGTAAAGCTATATCGATGGTAGATACATTTATGATCATAGGATGGATAAGAACATCATGGTAGTAGAGGCCTTTACAAGATGTCCAGCACATAGTATGTATGTGGCTTGTCGGTGTTCGAATGATTGGAGGGTGCCGGGGGGTGGGCCGGTTTGGGCTGTGCTTTGTTTTTTCCCTTCCAGCCACCCCCACTCTCTTTCTCTCTCTCTCTCTCTTAATCCAGCCCAAGAGTATATTCGCCATGCCTGTCGCGCGCACCGTCTACAACACCATCTTCAAGAAGAACTCGGTCTTCATTACCTCCATCTTTGCCGGTGCTATCGGTTTCGAAATGGCCTTCGACACTGCCAGCAACAAGATCTGGGATGACCTCAACAAGGGCGTAAGTGGACTTCATTTACCAATTCAACCCGTGCTGAATGGTTCTTTTTTTCGTATCTCCTTTATCCTATTTTTTGTGACGCGTAGAAACAATGGAAGGATATCAAGGACAAGTACGAGAACTAGGTCCTATCGCTCGCTAGAAAACCAACCACCTACACACCTAAAATTATGGAGAAATAACAAGCGACGTATTTACCTGTCCGTGGTAAAATTGGAGCATCATCAGCATCATCCAGACTTCTCCACGGTTTTCAGGAGGTGTGTATGTGGATATGTATGTGGATATATGTGCGTGTGTATGGAAGTGTGTGCGTATGTGTGTTTGCTACATGTCAAAAGTTAAGGGCGATCATGCACGACAGTATGAACGGCGTTCGTGGTTACTTTTGGTTGTATGCATCTGTATATTTATGGAGCGGGAAGGAAGCCCAAAGAGAATCCGATTCGCTGGATTATATGCATATACATGCTCACACGCTCTCCTGTGTCGCCAATTCGATGCTTTGCATTTCTATATAGGCTCTGTCTGTTATTTATATGTTTAGTTACATGTGTATCTCTCTCTCTCTCTCTTTCTCTTAACTCCCGCTCTCGCTTACGATCTCTCTATCTCCATCCTGGTTGTGTATGTGTCACAGGGGACCCCCGCCAGACCCCCTATTTTGGGCGAATGGGACGATTCCATAGCGCTGGTTTCGGCCTACTTGCCTTTCTCATCAACGTTGAAAAGTTCTCGATCAGAGATAAATCTAGTAAAAACCAGATTGAAAGGAGCGACAGGCCGGACTGCCCCGGGTCAAGTGAATGCGACTAATCGGGAGCGAGAGAAAGAGAGGGGGGGAAAACTCAAAATGTTCGCTGGGAGTCCCACATATGGAAATTTAGAAAATCCTCGAACGATCCGCTCGTTTCTCTTCTTTTTTTTCACCTTTTTTTTTGTTTTTTTGCCTTGCGCTTTGCCTTCCGCCTCTTTCATATATACTCCACTCTGCCGAACAAAAATTGTAAACGAAGAATACGCGCAGAGCCTCGTTCCGTTGAAACGATGATGCATAAAGTACCAGACGATGCGATACCGAAAGCAGACCCTTCTGTGGCCACCTTCGTCAAGAAATTGTGGATGTGAGTATTTTTTCGCCTCCTCCTTCCCAAAGCGCTCTTCTATTTTGGGCCCCAGTTTCTGGAACGTATGACCCTTTTACATAACACCTTCTCCTTCTGTTTATCTTTTCTCCTCTCTCTCTCTCTACTCTTATGGTCTGCACGATACAGTATCATCAATGATCCATCCAATCGTGAGCTCGCGCATTGGTCAGACGACGGCACCATGATACGTATACCAGAATCGGCCACTTTTGCCAAGAATGTTTTGCCGCGTTACTTTAAACACAACAACTGGCAAAGTTTCGTGCGCCAGCTCAATCGTATGTCCTCATATCTCTTCTTTTTTCTCGTTATGTTTCGCTATGCGCCTCGCTCCCATGCATTCCCTTGTCTTGTTTCGATCCGTTTATTATGCTTAACAAGGGCGTCGCCGTGGAAGTTGTTGCGTATGCTCAGAAGGATGGGTAGGCCATCGCGCGTAGTGGAATTGTGTAGATTTTTCTTTGCATGTGCGACACACACACACAGCACAGCACGATGCGCCTTCCTTCCGCGGCTACGCCTTTTCCTTACTTGTCCCACGTCTATTTGCCCCGCGCGCGCCACATTGTGTATCTTTTCCCGCATGTTTACTCACTTTAATTTGTTTTCTTTATAGTTTACGGTTTCCGCAAAATATGTCGTACGGAAGGATACACATTCGATATTGACGAAAGAAACCCCAATGCCGCTTGGCAGTTCCGGCACGACTATTTTCAGCGGGATCAGCCAGGACTCTTACAAAATATCCAGCGTCGTACAGGGACGCCCATTACCCAGCAGCAGCAGCGTGCGCTCTCACCTGCGCGGTCCGTTAGCCCGTCTGACCAAGAATCGAACTTCACCCATAGCTCTCTTCTTTTGAGGTTGCGTGCCATCGATGAGTTGGTCAGCAGCATGGAAAAACAGCGATCGCAGGTGCAGGACCACATAGAACAGATGCGGATAACACAAGCAAGCCAGAATGAGGCAAGTCACCCCATGAACCACCGCTCACGGCCGGAAGCGGAACTCGTTTAATAATACATGGCAGTTTTTACAGAAATTGTACAAGTTGTTTGAATTGGCCAAGTCAACGCTGACGAACGCATCAAGTATGTATTCATCATTACGATGGAAAATTTAACCCCGTTTTTCATTTTCTTATGTTTTTGTAGACGGCAATGTCCCTCATTGTAAGTCACTGCAGCGGTTTTGCAAATGGTTATTCCGTATTTATATGTTATCTTGTCTAGCTGATGCAATAGGTAGCACTGCCGAAGGGAGCGCTCCTTTTGTCAGTGCCTCTCTTACAGCGGCAGCAAGGGACGTGAAACGGGACATTTCTGCATTTGCAATGACTGCCACTGCGGCGACCGCCGCCCCTGCCACCAGCAGCAGTAAGGATATCAATAATGGCAATGGCAACATTAGTAGCAGTGGCAGCAGCAGTAACAGTAATAGTACCCGCGTCCATGACACGGCCGACCTCCACGGGTTGCGGAAAAGACCCGAGCCATTTACCCTCCAAGACGATCCAAAGAAGCGCCGGATCTGTTTACCGTCCATATCCGAGGTCATGGCAGCACACGCAGCACCTGGCCCCCCGGCCGACAGCCACCGCCCCACGACGGCACATTTCGACTCGCGGCGCTGATAAAATTCCGCGTCTTCTTAGCATTTTCAAAACGCAACTGCGATATAACCATTGAAAAAAAGCACATATCCATCCACTTCACCTATTCTCACACATTCACGCATACTCTCCCTCTGTCTTCCCCAAATCGCACTCGCACCTAACATACGTACAGTTTTTGGCTTTTGCAAAAAAAGGAAAAATTATCCATCTAATGTAAAATCGGTCGATTACAATTAAAATAACAGATCAAAATGTATCTTAGCAGGATAAGGGCGATATATGTACATAGCGTTTATGGTTTCAGGCTTTAGGAGGACTTAACCCGTCAATCAGGGGTGCCAGCATCTTATTAAATTTTGCAAATAATGGACCAAACTTTATGATAAAATACCGACATTTGGGAAACATATATGATAGAGCTTCTTCTTGCCTCTTTTCTTTGTTTACTACTTTGTTATATCTCCTCGATTCAAATCCAACGGCACTTCCGGAAAGCTCACCCAAATCGAGCCCATGCTGGGAGACTTGAACCACCAACCAAGTCAATCGGTAACTGTGATATCTCTTCTCCAATGTGTTGCTCAGGCTAAGATATAAGACCACTACTCCTACAATACATTTCTCATTTTTACCCGAATGTTCTCGCTGGCCACAGCAACTGCGCATTTGGTGACAACTCGAGTGCTAGCAGTGACGTTCGACACAATGTCCAACCTCGCTGCCCTTGAGCGCCTCCTACTAGAAGTCACATGACAGCGATCAAAGAATTCGAGTAACTTGTCGATAGGTTTCTGCTTATTAAGACTCTCTGCGCCATCTGATAATAGATCCTCAGATGTCTATTATTTACCTTAAACGATATTATACCCCTTACTTATTAACAGGCCTGACGCGATTCACGGATACCGTATACTAATACGGAGAATAATCATTCGTTTAAAGGCCTGTGGAGGAATCGACAGCGCGGCAGAATTGGGAAGCCGGATGAGTACTAGATAGCAGTTTCGCAATTGTCGCTGAATGCGAGCCTGTGATGATATATAGTAATTTCGAAGTCGCACAAGATTAACTAACTTACTGGTCGGTCATACTGATCGGAAACTTGACAATATTAGCTCGTATGTAATATGCCGTATAGTCTCCATCAGCAGAGAGCCAGCAGGGTTGTACCACTCGAATATAACCTATTATTTACTCCGGTATACTTATGTCAGCCGGAGTGTCGATCACTTCTCTTTTTTTTCTCTTTCTAATATACATTGCATGTCTCTATGCGAACCTCATAGCACCTGTCATGCAAGGATTTGCACTACGCTGCTTCTTCTGGACAGGCCAATGACCATCTTTTTATCTTTGGGGTGGACTCCTTGCACGGGATAACAGCTATTTTTGCTGCACAAGTAGGAAGATCGACACACAATGAATCAATATGACAACAGGCAAGTCAGGATGTTTTTAGGGCTCATCCTGCTGCAAGATAAACAGACACAAAGCGAATGTTTACGGCAAACATAGCGCCCGTCCTTTTGATCGACTCAGATTGGTACTTCTTATTAAAAAAATGCTTTTTAGAAGAAGGACTCTATAGAATGCTCCACTTCAAATTTAGCGTCCTTCATTTCCTTTCGTACACCCCTCCTTCCTTCTCTCATATTCTCTCTCTTTTTCTTTCCCTCTCCCCCTTGTCCATTTCGCGTTCAGCGTCCTGTTTCTTACCTTTGCCCCTCCGGAATGGAGAACGCCGGTCATGATGCGTCTGCAGGTGTGTGGCAGACTCTGCTGCCTGCGACCTACCGCCCGATCGTCATCTTTTGCATCGGGCTCTGGGGCTGGGGCCTGAATTTGCACATCCTGAATCGACATCATATTGACACCTCTGCCTTGCTTCAGACCCATGCTTCTGACAAGCACGCACCTCTCTCTAAAGCCGTCTTTGCCCTGGCTGCAGTACTGACGACCCTGATCCTGGCCAATGTCGCATGGTATACCATCACTGTCAATCCGCAGACACCTTCACCTGTGCTTCCGATTCTATGCTACGTCTCCGCATTGGCTTTGTTGTTATGGCCAGGAAAAGCGGTGCACCGCAAAGAGCGCGAGCGGTTTATCCGGTATGTCGTTGTTATGGAAACTAGAACCAGTGCACGGATGTATCATTCTGACTCGAATATATTATGTCGTCGATCAGCGTTTTACGACGGATCTTATCACCCAGTCTCTTCTCGCCTGTTTTCTTTTGCGACGTCATTCTCGCAGATATACTGACCAGCTTCTCCAATGTCTTTGGCGACCTTTTTACTACGGTTTGTAATGCTCTGGCAGGTGCGAGCGATAATATCGACGATAATGCCTGCCACCGCGATGTTCTTGTTCCCCTCTTAATCAGGTACGTATTAACGCACAGATCAGTTGTCTTTTAAGCTCATACAAACACGAAAAAAGCCTCCCTTATTTTATACGCCTGCGACAATGTCTCTCTGAATACCTCGAATCCCGTGGTCAAACCAAGCGCCATCTCTTCAACGCTATAAAATACGCTTCGGCTTTCCCTGTCATCATTATCTCTGCCACCCAAAAGAAAGCGGATCGATACATTGCAGCAACCGGTGCTGTGCCGAGCACATGGTGGATCGATGACACGAATCTCTTTCGCCTCTGGATGGCATTCGTCGTCATCAATTCGATGTATTCTTTCTGGTGGGACGTCTCTGTCGACTGGAATCTTGTCAACATCATGAATGCGCCGACCTCCCATAGCGCTGCTTCTACCATGGTGGTCCGTTTCCGCAAACACCACCATTTCTCGGATACATCTATTTATTACGTTGCTATGGCGATCGATTTTCTTCTGCGAACGACCTGGAGTCTCAAGCTAAGTTCCCATCTTTACATCCAAAGGCTCCAAGGCTCCATATTTATGATGGAGCTTTTGGAGGTCATTCGGCGCTGGGTCTGGGTTATTTTTCGCATGGAGAATGAATGGATGAAGCGGACCCACGGTACGCTGCCGACGCAGTCAACCGAGACCTACAGTCTGGAACAACTTCAAAATCCGGGGACATCCAAACTGCTGCCCATCCGCGAAGAAAGTGAAGATGGTGGATCCTCTTGAGCATCTGTAGCGCATTAGACACTTAGTACATTTAACGCATCCACACATCCACACATTCTCATACGCACAACTTCCTTTGCTATTATATCCCCTGTTTTATTTTTTTGAATTATGATACACGCACCCACTTTTTTGCTATTTCATTTTTTAGGATGCAGGGGTTATACAAAAGGATGCCTCTTTGAACAAAGAAAAGTGGGGTGCCAGAATATGCGGAGCAATGGTTAAGATGTGTGTAAGAAGGTGATTTAGAACTGGAGACCAAGCTCAGGGACGTAGCCGGTCTTCTCGTAGTAGGCAGCGACCTTCTTAGCCTTCTCGGCGGCAGCGTCGGCGGTGATGCCGAACTTCTTGTACAGAGCAGGGGCGGGGCCAGAGGCACCGAAGGTGGTCATGCCGACGTGAGCGTGGGCATACTTCTCCCAGCCATAGGTACCCAGGGCCTCGACGGAGACGACGGGCAGACCAGCGGGGAAGACGGACTTGCGGTACTCGAGGGGCTGTTCGTCAAACAGCTCGGAGCAGGGCATGGACACAACACGAGCGGGGACGCCCTCGTCGGCGAGCTTCTTGGCAGCCTCGACAGCGAGGGAGACCTCGGAGCCAGTGGCGACAAAGGCAACCTTGGCGTTGGGGGCGTCCTGGAGGATGTAGGCACCCTTGGTGACGGCCTCGATGGAGGAGCCCTCGAGCTGGGGCAGGTTTTGACGCGACAGGGCAATAACGGAGGGGCGGTGGGCGTTCTCGATGGCGACGAGGTAGGTGCCCGAGACCTCGTTACCGTCAGCAGGACGGAAGGTCAGCATATTGGGAGTGGCGCGCGAGATGGTCAAAGTCTCAATAGGCTGATGGGTGGGACCATCCTCACCGAGACCAATGGAGTCGTGGGTCATGACGTAGATGACGCGGAGGTGCGACAGGGCAGAGAGACGGGCAGCACCCCAACCGTAGGTCAAGAAGTTGAGGAAGGTACCACCGAAAGGAATGATACCGCCGTAGGCGGCAAGACCGTTCATGATAGCAAACATGGCATGCTCACGGACACCATAGCGGACATAGCGGCCAGAGTAGTCGCCAAGGCCGGTGGAGGGCTAAACAGAATAAAACGATAAGCAATCCCGTTTCGCCTCGGGGGTAAATATTCTACTTACGTGTTGGAAGTCAACAGCCTTCTTCCAGCGGGTCAGGTTAGAGCCAGTCAAGTCAGCAGAGCCACCGACGAGGTCGGGGATGATCTCGGACAAGGCGGTCAGAACACCCTCGGACAGCTTACGAGTAGCGACAGCAGCGTCGGCGGGGGTGAAGCGAGGCAGGGCCTGCTGCCAGTTCTCGGGAAGCTTGCCAGCAAGACGGCGGGACAGCTCAGCGGCCTCCTGGGGGAACTGCTCGGTGTACTTTTGGTAGAGCGCGTTCCAGGCAGCCTCGGCCTGGGCACCGTGAGCAGCACGGGCACCGTAGTACTCGTAGACCTAATCAGCGAGGATTATTGAGTTAGAGTTTCTGCTTTTCTGTATGCCTTCCTTGTTGGACACGAGAGAAGGGCGAAAATTGATTTGGACGCGATTGGACTAACCTCATTGGGAACAACGTACTTCTCGTCGGGGTTGAAGCCAAGCTTCTGCTTGACCTGCTTGATATCATCGTCTGCGATAGAAAAAATAGAACAAATTCAAAGTTAGTTAAAGTTCACACAGAGATATACACACGCTCTCTGCGGTTGCCCTGAGAGCAGCGCGCATGATTCTTTTCTATAGCTTACCGGCAAGCGGGGAACCGTGGACCTTCTCCTTGCCCTGGTTCAAAGAACCGTAGCCTATGGATAAATATACAAGTCAGTCAAAAATCTCCGCGGCTGCTGTATGACGCCATCCTTCTAAACACGCACACAGACCGAGAATGATAGACACATGCACATAAATATGCTTCTTCCCACACCGTCCCCCTCTCCGCCCATTCTGCTGTGTGTAGCTGTTGCACAGCATACACAAAATTTTGACAGCTAATAAACTTACCGATCGTGGTCTTGATCTTGATCAACGAGGGCTTGTCGGTGACAGCCTTGGCCTGCTCGACGGCCTGCTGGATGGCAGCAATGTCGTTATCGCCATCGGCGACGGACGACACGTGCCAGCCGTAGGACTCGAAACGCTTGACAGTGTCCTCAGTGAAGGAGACAGCGGTGTCACCATCGATGGTGATGGAGTTGTCATCGTACAGAGCAATGAGCTTGCCGAGCTTCAAGTGACTAATGATTACAGAATGATTATAAAGCAAAAGGTAGGCGTTAGAATTATACGCGACACGGCAAAATGCGGGTAAATTTTTTTGTAATACTTTACCCAGCAAGCGAGATGGCCTCAGCGGCAACACCCTCCTGGAGACAGCCATCACCGAGGATGACATAGGTGTGGTTGTTGAAAAGCTCGAAACCGGGCTTGTTGAAAGTAGCAGCAAGGTGTTCCTGAGCAATGGCGAGACCGACAGCGTTCGAGATACCCTGGCCCAGAGGACCGGTGGTCACCTCAATGCCGGGAGTATCAGCAGACTCAGGATGACCGGGGGTCCTATTATTTTTGCACGTACACCGTAAATAATGCGTTGATTGGAGCAGTTCGAGACTTACTTGGAGCCGATCTGACGGAACTGCTTCAGGTCATCCATCGAGACGTCGTAGCCGAGCAAATGCAGGTAGATATACTGCAGAGCACAGCCGTGACCGTTGGAGAGGACGAAGCGGTCACGGTTGATGAACTTGGGGTTTTTCTAAACATCGTATGTTAGTAAATTCTGCAGATATTGTTCTTGAATGATAAGGTACATACGGGGTTGAAGGTCATCTGGTTGAAGAGAACGTGGGCCATAGGAGCGCAACCCATGGGAGCACCTGTCATAAGGAACAGAGAATAGAGTGTGTTGGCACAGATTGAACGCGTCACAAGAGCAAAACAAAAAGGTGCTTACCAGGGTGACCCGAGTTGGCACCCTTGACGACGTCGGCGGCGAGAACACGGACGGTGTTGATGGCTTGCTGTTCAATAGACTGGACCATGCTGAAGGCGAAAAGGAAAAGGAAAAGAGGTGCAGAAGACGCGTCCGCCTCTCGGGATCTATCTTTTATAGCTGTGTTGTTGTCGGGCGCAGCGGGGCACCCAAAAAAGATTGCGTCCCCATAAAAGTCCCCCCAATCGCATCAGTAAAAAAAAAAAAAATCCCGCCCTCCGTCCCTTTTTGGAACTCATGGCGTAATTGTCCGAGCCATAGAGATTTCAGGTACACGCTTTTTTTTCGGCGCTTATGCTATCAGCATATTATAGGTAGATTGATATCGGGTTTATTTTATATGAGTATATATGTATCTGATCTACTATGGATGCAAGTATTCCGGATTGGCCACATAACTAAAGTTCTCAAAGTAACCGCGCAGATCGCCGTCAAGTGCCGTGTCCACCGGTGTCTCCTTGAGCAGCTCGCTTGTGAATTTCTCGTCAAAGTTCTCTGCTAGTTCTGGCCTTGTCTAACAATGGCAAGCATAGAGTTAGGTTTCACAAAGAGCGACACGCACGCGCACACACGCGCAGAGAGAGAAAGGAAGGGAATAGAACAGAACAGGAAAAGAAAGAAAACTGGGTTTGTCAACTTACGATCACCGGAACGATAGGCGGCTCCACTTCTCGATTTTTAACTGCCTCAAAATCGACCTTGCGGAACCATGGATGTGATTTCACGCGCTGCGCGCCGTCTTCACCGCTACCCAAGCGCACATTAGGATTCTTTCGTAGAAGCTGCATATATACAAAGCAAAAAGAAAAAAGAAAGCAGGTTGCATTAGTTTTCACGCGCGCATTGCATGATATCGATAAAAATTTACTCGAATCAGTAAATCTCGCGCATCAGCAGATACGTAGTAGGGAACCTCGAGCTTCTTCTTTTGGATGTTATCCATCATTTTCTTGCGATTCTTGTTCCTGAAAGGTGTCTAAGAACATGGACATGGGATAAGTATCGAACGCTTCATGCTTGAATGAGTCGTCATATAAACTTACGCGACCAGTCAGCATCTCGTAAAGCAGAATGCCGAGAGTCCACCAGTCGACACTCTTATCATAATGCATCTCCATCAGAATCTCTATAAAGGCAAAGTCAGTTGGTGTGTGTTACGTTCATGACGTTATTGTCAGGAAGAGAGTGTAAAAACAAAAGGTGTATGCGTACCTGGGGCCATATACTCAGCTGTGCCGCATATCGTGTTTGCTTTTTCGTTCAAAGCTACTTTGGACAGGCCAAAATCAGTCAAGAGGATATGCCCGTTTCCATCAAGCATGCAGTTCTCGGGCTTCAGATCACGGTAAACAATGCCGAGTGAATGCAAATGCTCCAACGCGACTACTAGTTCGGCAATGTAAAAGCGCGCGACGTTCTCCGAAAACATGTGTTCTATCGAAATGTTCAGAACAAAGCGCATATATATTTCATTACCAAATGGATGATAGAAAGAGAGACACAGGGAGCCAGTGACAAAGAGATATACATGGACAAGTATATGCCTCTTTTTTCCTGGGACCTGCTCCCCCCCCAAAACCTTCCTGGCCCTCTCCGCAATCGCGCTCTCTTCCTCTTTGTCTTTTCTCTTACGTCCCCACATCCCCGCAGTGCACACCCCCACACGCGGAGCACATTGGTCACCAAACTCTTCGACACTTCCGCTAGACCATTTACGTACCTGAAGCCATCTGGCTAAACAGTTCACCGCCCATGGCATACTGCAGAATCAGATACAGTCGCTCTTCTGTCTGAAAGGCATAAAGAAGTTGCACGATGAACGGATGGTTGACTTCCTCCAGGATTTGTCGCTCGGCTTTGGTCTGGCTTGCATCATTGCCATGGACAAAGAGAGATGCCTTTTTGAGTACTTTCATGGCATATAATTTTTGGGATTTGATATGACGACACAGAGTCACTTTGCCATATCTACAATGATAAAATAGCAGCCATGGTTAGACCCGTCCCCCGTGATCCGTGCACTATGCGCATGATTGAATGACTTACGCTCCGCGACCCAGCAACATGAGGACTTCAAAGTCATCCTTGCCAACCCGCTCACGACGAGACTCTGAGACGGACGAGGCAACAAAGTTCTTGCTAAGCTCGACCTCGTACAACTTTTCGTCGGCAGGAATCGGTGTAGGTTCAGCAGCATCGTTCTCCGACGCATAGCCGCTTTCCTCACCACTTCTCTTGGCAGGCGACGGTCCACTAGTAGCTTGGGTATCGTATTGTGTAACTCCGTCGTACGAAACGTCGTGGTTGTCCTCATTCTGTACGGAAAGATCAGCTTCGTCAAAGTCGAAAACAGCGCTCATGGTTGTATGTTTGGGCGTATATGTGAAGTATACAAAGTAGTAGAAGGTAAGTGGGGTAAGGAGATCTAAACCAAGGCTTATAGAAAGTAAGAGTCGGAAAAAGACAAAGAAAAAAAGAGAGGGGAAAGGTTTAGATCAGTCAATAATGAGAATGAACCAACTGAATTCAACACGACGAAACAGATATCCGATTTGCGATTGTTTGATCTGTGTAAGAACTACATTCAACGGCAAAAGAAAAAGGGAGGCTTTGCGGGGTAGCTCCATGCCTACACAAAAAGACCAGAAGACGGGCGGACTTGTAATCCGTTTGTTTTTCGTTGACGAATGGTAGGCCACCGCTCTGCCGCCTGCCCATATTTCCCGCCTAACCCCGGGCCTTCGTGTCTATTGGGGTCGCGTCTAAACGGGGTAGATGACATCGACGGACAGTCGAAAAGTACATATTACATGCAAGACTCGTATCTGCTCTATCTCACTTACTCTCGCTGTCTAACTAACTTTATCCATTAACATGTAACGCAGGCAAACCCCGGTGATTGCCACAAACATTTGTTCTGCATCTTTCGGATCCAAACTAAATAAATTTCGCTGGTTCTGGTTGCGTGACTATTATGGTCGGTCTGCTTGTTACACATACGCTTTTACTATTTGGGAACCCGATCCAGGGTTCTCCAGACCGTGTTGCCCACGCCACCCGTGTGCCTGGGCCTGGGGGTGAGAGAAAGGAAAGTCGACGTGCAACGTCCAATTGAATTTGGAGTTGGTTCATCCAATATCATTGATTTTGAATGATAAACAACCTTATTAAAATGGACGGCTAATACAGTACAGTACCTTGTTTCCCACAGTTCCTGGTTCCTCAAGTTCTAACCATGTCATATACTTAAACTTTATTATCGCATGTGTTTTTCTTCTCTATTATCGACACGCGTGAGTGAATCATGTTGATCACGAAAAGAAAGTTGACTCATTTTATTGTCCTGAGCAGGTTAAAACGTCTCGATTCAGTAAATTGAACAAACCCAATGCCCGTCCCGTATACGATACGCACAAATGTTGCAGAAAATACAGTATTCATCGACAGATACGGTAACATACGATGTCGCTGCTTTATGACATTATTATAATGGAGAATAGCAATGGCACTATTATGATATAACCTTTGTATAGCATTACATGTTTTATGGCAACAAGATCTGGATCGGTTTCATGAAATAGAAATATACCTACTACAATTGAGTAGTCACCCGTAGAGGTATTTTATTATGGACAACAGCCATAAATTATTCACTGCGCTTGATTTCTGCTTTATTTTGAGGACACATCAAAACGATCAAACGCTACTGGATACACCACCTTTGTTTTCCCATTGCATCGAGTTCAGTTGAAAATTTGCATTTATGGGCCTCATGTCAGGCGACACGAACCCTGCACATCATACTATAACCTCCGTTCCATCTATCCATAGAGAAAGCACCCTATTTGCTTAAAGGAGGCATATGATTTTTTAGCGTGGGCTCTCTCAAGCTAAATGATATGAAGAAAAAACTATAATGTATAAGGAGGCAAGGAAGAGAAGGAAGGAAAAGATAGTACATCCGAACATGACTTTTTCTCCATCTAAATGTATATTTATTAGTAGCAATGCCTGCTAGAATTACATATGAAACATGGGCCCCAAAGTAGTTATGCAATATCAATGCTATATACGATCCACGACCCACGCGGATGAGCTTCTCTCCTGTGTGAACAGATCACTATCTGCGTTTTAGTCGATTAGTGGCCTGTATATCCCATTTAATAGTCTTTCATCGTCATCTACATACGGTCACTGAAGATGCCGACCATTGGACAGTAACCACATGTATAGCGGCGCATGTCGAACCTTGTTACTTTAGTCATTGGCTCTCACATCAAAGGAGATATGATGACAATAAGCTTATAAACCTCAGAAAATCCGCTATAAAGATAATATATTTTAGACCCATGGACAACGGGGTATCAGTCATTCGGCGATATAGCCCCAGGCGGTTTCTTGTATACCGTCGAGTCGGGTCCGGGTCAGACGACGCAGAAATGATGCTGTCTCCGGGGCCAGTGCCATATCAACAATGCTCACCTTAAACGTCCACAGCATAAGCGCTAAGAGCCGGCATTCTATTCTTCAGCTACAGAGAATCAATAGCGCAGCGTGTAGTGAAACGCCGGAGTGAAAGTTCAAGGTAAGTCATCTGTACCCTTTACTTTGATAATGGATCGGCAGCTCTGCTATATAATACATATGAGGACGAAGCGTGATAGACGCGTGTACTTCCTGGATTCTATATCAAGCAAAGCAGAGTAGTTAAATAATGCGGCATTTCAGCAGCTGTCGACCTATAGAATGGAAGCAGAATATGTGTCTTTGGACAGAAATTATTTTCTAACCGTTGCCCTGGCATCGTCGACTTGGAAAATCCACGACATACATAAAGTCAGTAGGTCACATACTGGGGTGTAGAATATGGGCGCAATTTAGGGATATTGACTTCAATACAAACCCGACGTAATATTATTCGATTCGGAGCAAATTTGGCCCTGCATCACCGTACTTCCTGTATCTTTCCGTAAAAGATCCTGATGCATATACACCTTATATCGCAAGTTGATATCAAGGCACGCGAACGCAATACTGTACAGAGTCTCGTTAGAAGAGCCTCCTTCGAGCTCAGTTTGATGTCCTTCCATGACCAGAACGCTACAAAAGCGTACCTGATGACAGTTAAGTTTGTCAGCCACTTCGGATCCCATGATGAGCGATTTTAAATTCCAGAAAGTCGTACAAACCATCTTCTGAAACCGTTACGCTTGCCAGTTGTCTTTTTTTTTTCTATTCCTTCCCGCTTTCCGACTTGTACTCATCTCAGTGTTCATTGACATTCCCCATCTGTTGGTGCACTTGAGCATACCCGACTGAGCAGAATATATATTTTTTTCATACGCGTAGGACGAAGCCGACAGATACCTGAAAGGAAACAAGGAAACGGACCCTCAACACGCGTCCCCGCCCAAGTCGAGGAAGAAAAAGAACACAGAAAAAGGAACACCATGTCAAGCGTGGCACCAAGTACTCAGCAAAGTGTGGAGGTGTATACAAAAGGCATCAAGGCCTGGTTCACCGACAAAGTCGAAGCTTGGATATCTGCCACATGCGTGTCGAACACTGTCGACGGCAACAAAGTCCGGATCGTTTTTCAGGGCGACAACGATGGCAAGGTGAGATACTCGCCAACGGAAAAAGGGCAACGGACAAAAATTACTTACGCGCTCTGGTCTTCTTATTTCGCATGGATTACAAAATAAAGGAATACGTCTTTGAAGCGAGCACGGCCGAAATCGAAAAGTCGGCGGGTGCCATCCTGCCTCCGTTGCGTAATCCGCCAAAAATGGAGTACACAGACGATTTGACAAACCTCAGCCATCTCAACGAACCTGCCGGTAAAACACTAAAATATATGCAGCAGTTGTTTATTATTATTTTATTAAACACATGATGGATGCGCATACAGTCCTCAACACAATCCGCACCCGTTACATGCAGCATCTTATATACACCTATTCCGGCATTGTCCTTATCGCTGTCAACCCCTTCGACCGCGTCGCGCTTTATGACCCCGATATCGTGCAACAGTACAGCGGCAAACGGCGAGGCGAGCTCGAGCCACATTTATTTGCTATTGCCGAGGATGCGTACAGATGCATGATCCGCGAACAAATGAACCAGACGATCGTCGTTTCAGGAGAAAGGTACGTCCTAAAAAAAAAAAAACAAGAGCCTTATATCATTGTACCGTATTAAGCTCCGCTTTAGTGGTGCAGGCAAGACAGTGAGCGCAAAGTATATCATGCGGTACTTTGCAACCGCGGATGATCAAGAGTCCGTGGGCAAAAAGAAAAAGCAGAGCGGCGGTATGACTGAGGTTGAGGAGCAGATTTTAGGTAAGTAAATGGGATCCATAACCGGATGAGGGCGATGCTTACCTCCGTCTTATTTTAAGCGACCAACCCCATCATGGAAGCGTTCGGTAACGCTAAAACAACACGGAACGACAACAGTTCTCGGTTCGGTAAATACATTGAGATTCAGTTTGACGACGGCGCCAACATCATTGGCGCCAAGATTCGTACCTACCTGCTCGAACGTTCGCGCCTTATTTTCCAGCCCCAGACCGAGCGAAACTATCACATCTTTTACCAGGTACACGTGCACCGAAACGGCAATCAGCAATTATCTCACGCAGTTCACTTTTTCTGCTTTTTTTTTTCTTCTTGCCCCTAGCTCTGTGCCGGCGCTCCCTTGTCAGAAAAGAAAGAGTATGAACTCGGCGATTATACCAGTTTCCATTACCTCAACCAAAGTGGCACCGGAACCGTACCGGGCGTGGACGACGCTGCTGAATTCGAAGTGACGCAGCGTGCGCTCTCCACCGTTGGTCTTTCCGTCGGTCTTCAATGGAAGATCTTCCAGTTGCTTTCCGCGTTGTTGCATATCGGTAATATCCAGATTGGCGGCCGAGGTGATGCCACACTCTCGGACAAGGATCCTTCCTTGTTGACCGCGACTCGTCTTATGGGCATCAATCCGACGGAATTCAGAAAGTGGATCGTGCGCAAGCAGATCGTGACCCGGTCCGAAAAGATCGTGACTAATCTCAACCCTACACAAGCTCAAGTCGTCAAAGATTCCGTCGCTAAATACGTCTATGCCAACCTATTCGAGTGGTTAGTCAGCGTCATCAACGAGAGTCTTTCTTGCCCCGACGCTAGCAAGGTCGCCACGTTCATTGGTGTGCTGGATATTTACGGCTTCGAGCATTTCAAGAAGAACTCGTTTGAGCAATTCTGTATTAACTATGCAAACGAGAAGCTGCAACAACAGGTAGACCAGGACTTGTCAAGGTAGAAGGCGCACAAAAAGCTTATCATCTACATAGTTCAACCAACACGTCTTTAAACTGGAGCAAGAGGAGTACGTTCGAGAAAAGATCAACTGGAGCTTCATTGAGTTCAGCGACAACCAAAAGTGTATCGAGCTCATAGAAGCCCGCCTTGGTATCTTGTCATTGCTGGATGAGGTAGGATATGAACGAAGGTTTGCGGCGATGGCCTAATATATGCTTAGGAATCACGTCTTCCTGCCGGCACGGACCAAGGCTTCGTGCAAAAGCTGTACAGCAACTTTGACACGCCCGGTTACAAAAACTACTTCAAGAAGCCGCGCTTCTCCAACAATGCATTCACGATTGCTCATTATGCCTTGGACGTGCAATACGAGGCTGAGAACTTCTTGGACAAGAACAAGGATACGGTTCCGGACGAGCACATGTCACTTCTTCAGGGTTCCGAATTCGACTTTTTGAAAGAGGTCCTGGAAAAGGCAGCGGCCAATAATCCGCCCCCCGCCGTAAGGAAGAATCGCGTTGGGAACAAGATCAGTTTTTGCTGATCTCACTTCTTATTTTGCACAGACTGAGAACAAGCGCATGAGCATGATGCTCCGAAAACCAACGCTGGGCTCCATCTTTAAGCAATCGCTTATAAACCTGATGGATACGATCGGAGGCACCAATGTGCATTATATCCGCTGTATAAAACCCAATGAGGCCAAGGTCGCTTGGGAATTTGAGCCTAACATGGTACTTTCCCAGCTTCGTGCTTGCGGTGTGCTCGAAACCATCCGTATCAGTTGCGCAGGTTACCCATCTCGCTGGACCTTTGATGAATTCGCCGACCGGTACTGTGCTCTCGTACCATCCAAGCATTGGCATGGCAAGCCCGATCTAGAGATTTCCGAGTTGTGCTCCAAGATTTTGGAGGTCTCTATCCAAGACAAGGACAAATACCAAATTGGCACGACCAAGATCTTCTTCCGTGCGGGCCAGGTAAAAGCTAACCAATGAGGTGACATCGCACTTGCTTAAGCTCACCGTACATTGCAATGTTTTCCAGTTGGCCTACCTCGAAAAGCTGCGCGCCGATCGATTCAACGAATGCGCCACTTTAGTCCAAAAAAACATGCGCAGATTCCTCCACCGTACACGCTACCTTCGCATGCGCGAGTTGACCCTGCGGCTTCAGAGTATCGCGCGCAAAAAGATGGCTCAGGCTCAGCTCAAGTCCCTGCGCGAGGAGAAGGCAGCGACATCGATCCAGACGTGCTGGCGTCGCTACACAGCACGCAAGGCTTATCTGTTCAAGCAACAATTCGTTCTTCGTCTGCAGACAGCCATTCGTGGTATGCAAGCCCGCAGCAAATTAGGCAACGCGCGAGAGCACAATGCGGCGATCCAGATACAGTCTCTCGTGCGGGGATGGTAAGCATTTATAAAAACATACGATTTTCATATTGTTTTCTCTAACTTTTGAAAAGGTTTGCACGGAAACATTACAATGCACAGCGTGAATTCATTATTCACCTGCAGTCATGCGCGCGTCGTCGGACGGCTCGCAAGCAGCTCATTTTGCTTCGCAGTGAAGCTCGCTCCGCTCATCACCTGAAGGAAGTCTCCTACAAGCTCGAGAACAAGATCGTTGAGCTGACACAGACTCTGACGGGCCTGAAGGACGAAAAGAAGGCAGCCATGGACCGCAGCACCCAGCTCGAGGCGCAGATCCGGACATGGATGGAGAAATACGAGAAATTGGAACGGCGTTCCAAGGGTTACGAAGCCAAACTGCAAGAACCCACTGTGCCCCAGGAGGAGTACGATGCACTCAAAACAGAAAAGCAAGGCGTTCAGGCTGAACTGAAAGCCTCACAAGACAAAGTTAAGGCCCAGGAACGCGAGCTGAGCCAGATGGCAGAACAGCTCAAGTCACAAAAAGAGGAAAATGAAAAGATGCGCGCCGAACTGGAAGAAGCGAATGAGAAGGTCAAGAATGCGACTGACGAAGGCGAAGTAGCCGAACTTAAGAGCCAGGTCGCGGCCATGAAAGCGCAGCTCTCCCAAGTCCTGCATCAGCCCAGACGACAGCAGTCATCGACCAATGCGACAAGCGGCACACGCGGTCTATCCCCCAATCCACCTTCTTTCCTCGACGAGCGCAGCCTGTCCCCGGGTCCCATCACAAGCAAACCTGCATCAGCTGCCGCCACTGGAGCCGCGGCAGCATCCTCCGGCCCTACGACGCCTTCAGGAGCACCCGCACCATCTTCAGCCGCGGCTGCGCTGGCCGAGAGCAACCAGGCCCGCGAAAATGCTGCGACGCGCAAGAGCAAGATCCCCACCGGCTTGCCCAAGAAATCCCGCCGCAACAGCACAGCCGATATGCCTGCCAATCGCGTCAAGACATCGATCGATGTCATGCGTCAGGCCGAGCGACTCACCAGGAGTCCGCGTCCGACTTCAATGCATCAGTTCGGGTCGATGAAGGCCATGACGGAACCGATCGGCGATAACCCTGGCGAGGAGGTAAGTTTCTGAGTTCGAAGCGGGAATCCGATGGACTCATACGGCTCTCTAGGTGGCTTCTATCTTGCGCGAGGAAGAAGGTCTGCAAGAGGAGATCGTGGAGGGTCTGATCAAGGCTCTGAAGATGCCCTTGCCCAGCCTTCAGAACCCGCCTTCGCAAAAGGAGATCTTCTTCCCGTCGCATTTGATCGGCATGTGTGTCACCGAGCTCTGGCGATTGGGCAGCATTCAAGAGTCAGAGCGTCTCCTGTTTACAGTGATGGCTACTATCCAAAAACAATGTCTTGTAAGTCGACAGTAATCCACGGCACCCACTTATTTACTGAGCGTATATAGAGCTTCACAGGCGATGAGGCAGTGGTACCCTGCGCGTTCTGGCTGTCGAACGTGCATGAGCTGCTGTCCTTGGTCTGCTCGGCCGAAGGCGTCTTTGGTCCCGAGATCAGCCGTAACAAGGCGGTGGGATACCACGACTTTGAGAAACTTGTGTCGACCGTGAAATTTGAGCTTCAGTGTCTCGAGGACAATATATTCCATGCCTGGATGAAGGAGCTAAAGAAGCGTCTGGGCAAGATGGTCATCCCGGCCGTCATTGAGGGCCAGTCCTTGCCGGGCTTTGTGACTAACGACTCGAACCGCTTCTTCAACAAGCTCCTCACGGGCTCGAATCACCCGCAATACAGTATGGATGACTTGCTCAACTTTTTGAACAAGGTCTGGCGTACGATGCGCTGCTATTACATTGAGCACTCGGTGTCAACCCAGGTCTTGACGGAATTGCTCAAGCTCATTGGCGTATCTTCCTTTAATGATTTGTTGATGCGTAAGAACTTTTCGTCTTGGAAGCGAGGTAAGAGAGATTTGATGGCCTTTAGAGACACTTGGATATCACTAACATGATTATAGCTATGCAAATTCAGTACAATATCACGCGCATCGAGGAATGGTGCAAGAGTCACGATATCCCAGAGGGTACTCTTCAGCTTGAACATCTGATGCAGGCCACCAAGCTCTTGCAGTTTAAGAAATCGTCCCTGGAAGACATTGACAATATCTACGATGTCTGTTGGATTTTGTCACCCACACAGATCCAAAAATTGATATCGCAATATCAAACTGCAGACTACGAGGTAAGCCGAAGGGTATCATCAAGCTGCGGGGAATCTTGAAATTCATTTCCTTTTGCAGAATCCAATCAAGTCCGAAATTCTAAAGGCGGTGGCAGAACATGTCGTGAGCGGCGACAAGAGCGACGTGCTGCTCCTTGATTCTGTCTCGCTCGACGATACCACCAATCCATTCGAGATACCTGTCCCACGTGAAGCGAACCTTCAGCGATATCTGCCTGCCTGGCTGACCCTCAAGCGACTGCGCCGCCTTGCAATTCTGGTCCAGCACCAGCACGATAACCAGGACCATCAGACTACAGCAGTCGAGTCCACGGCGATCGCATCTCCTTGAGAGAATTATACATATATACATATGAATATATATATAAAAAGTGTGTTTACATTTGTCTGTAGCCGAGGCTCAACATGTGCTTATTAAGAAAGGTGTGAAATAATGCACTTATCATCTGTCTATCTTTTGGTGGTATGCAGTCGAATGTATCTATTGCAAGAAAATGGCGCTTTCTATATACATCTAATGATGCCCGTATATAGATAGCTATGCTAATTTAGAGTCTTATCGTTAGTGACAAAACAGGCAATAGTACTGTCCATAGCACATCGCTTCACGATAAAGTCGCACTTGGTTTCTTGAAGGCCGCCAACAAAATGGTCAACGAAGCACAAACATCGGGGGCTCGCTGACTGTATCATATAACGGTTACTCCGACCGTAGCTACGGGTATGCATGTGCCAGAGACTGATCACAAACCCTTGTGATGAATGGCCGAGAGAAGATATTTCGTGGCAAAATCGGATTTGTGAAGAGGCGAAAGCGAATCTGAGTCACCGTGAGGGCCTGCGTGTCAGGTCGACCCAGGTTATGTTGAAGAAGGAAGCACACGATCGATTACCATAGGCAGAGATAGGTGAATATCAAACTTGAATCAGTTTCCGATCCAGTAGCAAGCATACTGTCTCCTGAGTAGCTCGAAATAGACATGATGAATAATTTGCTATAGGAGGAAGAAGTAGTCTTTGCGGACTTTATGCAGAGGAACACAACACTATCAGATCTTTTTCATTTTCAAGTTCCTGGGCAAATTCAAGTCTTTGTACGTGTTTGGAGATCACAGATGCGATATGTGTTTATCGAAGTTAGGAGGGATGGGACAAACACAATATTTGAGGAGGAGATGGGGTTTCAATAAGTGGATAACGAAGATTGGGACAGAGATCCCCAACAATGGGCGTGGGTTAAAGGTTTATGCGATGGACCGATGCATGTTTCAAAGGATGCGTCCCGACCAAGGAAAAAAAGGTGACTCAGGCACTTTAACAAAATATTTGACACTTCTTTTCTTTCTCTTCGCACACCACCAAACAAAAAACAGACCCGTATCTGCGCTCCCCCTTTTCATAACTCCATGACACAACTCGACGATCAGCTTGCAGCCGTACTGAACAAACGCGAACAGATCGCCAAACTTCGGCGACTTGTTGTCAACCCAAATAATGCGATCGATTTCTCGTCCAACGACTTTCTGGGGTTAGCCAAGAGTCCCGTGTTGCGTGCACGGTTACTCCAAGAGTTGGCGACACTCCCGAATATGCTGGGCTCGGGTGGGTCGCGATTACTTGATGGTAATTCACAGTACGCTTTGGATCTGGAAGACCGGATCGCCCGATTCCACGGAGCCGAGTCGGCTCTTTTGTTCAACTCGGGGTTTGACGCGAATTCGGGATTATTTGGAAGCCTGCCGCAAAAGGGAGACATCGTTGTCTATGACGAACTCGTCCACGCGAGTGTGCATGAAGGAATGCGTGTATCACGTGCAGGCCGCTTAATTCCCTTCAAGCACTCGGACGTGGCGGACCTCGATCGTATCTTGGCCGGACTCGTTCCCACACGCGTCAATGTGTTTGTTGCCGTAGAGACTGTTTATTCCATGGACGGTGACGTCGCGCCCTTGCAGGATATCATCCAAGTTCTCAAGAAATACTGGCCCGAGCGTGAAAATGGCTACATTGTGGTGGATGAGGTAACGACGAAACGGATGAAAAAAAAAGGGAAGATAAAGCTCACACGAATCGTACTCGCTTCCTGGTTCTCTAGGCACATGCTACGGGCGTTTACGGAGAACGCGGTCGTGGAGTTGTTTCACAGCTTGGCCTTGAGAAAGAAATCTTTGCACGTTTACATACCTTTGGCAAGGCCATGGCAAGCAATGGTGGTAAGTTTATAATTAGAGTATGCTCAGAATGAAATTCATATACGTATACCGCATATCAAGCTGCCCTGCTCGGATCCAAGACGCTGCGAAGCTATCTTATTAACTATGCACGACCTCTGATCTATTCCACATTCATGTCAAACACGAGCCTTGCGTGCATCAAATGCGCGTATGATTTATTAGAGAGCGGTGAAACCCAACTGGTAATGAAGGAATGCACATGGCTTTATATCGCGTCATTTTTAATTGAGGTGTGAAGCTACAGGACCATCTGCATAAAATCACACACCGATTCCGTAACACGATCCAGCTGCCCACCGGGACTCTCCTTCCTTCGGATAGCCCCATTCAGGGCATTGTTCTCAATGGTATACTCCCGATATTGTCTATCATGGTTTCATCCACTGACGAATCCCCATTAGGCAACGCACCTGTGCGCGCTCTCGCCAACTACTTGAACAAGCGCGGCTTCATTGTTAAGCCGATCTGTTCTCCTACCGTTCCAAAGGGCAAGGAGCGCGTGCGCATCTGCTTCCATGGAAACAACACGATTGAGCAAATCGATGCGCTGGTCGCTACTGTACATGAATTCTTCAAAGTACCGCCTACTACCACAGATACCCTTTCCCCTGCAACTACTACGACTACTACTACTACTTCCACCTCTAGAGACATTTCTTCTTCTGTTGATTCGCCCCAAGCATCATCTTCGTTTGCATCTGCCAAACTGTAGAAAAAAAAAGCACTTTATCACAGTATCATTCATAAGCATGCCCATCACTCTCTAAATTTTCCCTATTTGACAGCGCGCGCATGAACGGTCTTGAGCCTCTTTCTCTTTTCATGGCAGTGAGTACAGGCCTGGGTGTGGGCAGTACCGCCATTGCTACTCCTGCTGACGAGAATGGAGACGATCTGTCCGCCATTCTCGCTCCCATCTTTTCCTGCTTTTCATTCCCACAACTCGAATCTGTCCTTTATGCGTACTTGCCTTCACGACTAGAGCAGCATATTCACAAGACCGGCATTTATGCTGTCGACACGTTTGTTGTCACTGCCACGGTAACGCTCTTGCTGGTGGCCGCCAAGCTCCTGCTTCGATTTGGCACCATTTTCTTGAATCAGTGGGTGCGCAAGAGCGCAGCAGAACACTGGAGCGAGATTGCGGTCATGATTGAGCCTACGCTAGGGCGGGAGGAATTCAGCACTAGTAAGGACAACAACAGCAGTAATGCGTTGACGCATCACGGACCACTGAATGCATACACGCTGGGTATGGTGCGTGCTCACCGGCTTGCACTGGCTCCTTTAGCTCCCAATGTCTTTCACCAGGCCCTGCTGTATCTCGTCTCGCAAAGGGTCCAGAACCAGTCGCAGGGAAGTTATATGCTCAAGCCAAATTACGAGGCTGATCGAGAGGCGCTTGAGCCTCCGGACTTTCACATGGTCCCTCAACCAAATGAAGGTAACATACAGTAGACTCGATTAGGGGGGTGGACACCTGACATAAAGTTCTGCCGCATCATTTATTTGTTATGTATTAGTCCACACTGTCGATCAGGACGGGCATGAATTTCACATTCAACTTGTTCGACCCAATGTCCCACTCGCAGCAGGCGAAAGGTCCCAATCAAACGAACCGCTTATCCGTGTCGCTGTCAAGCGAACTGAAGCCACCGTTGCTACCCTTGTCGACTTTTTGAACCAGACCGCAAGGAATTATCTCAAACATGCTGAATCGTTGCGAAAACAAACGCGTTCGCGCTACGACTATGCCGCTTCCGGGAAATGGGTGCGCATCTGTTCCTTATATGAAGTCCAGGGCCTTCAAACCGTCGCACTCTGCCCAGAGAATGAGCAGCTGATTGAAAACGACCTAGAAGCCTTTATTCATAACAAAGGTTTCTATAAGCGGATCGGTGCACCCTACGTCCGCGGCTATCTCCTCCATGGCAGTCCCGGCACGGGCAAAACAAGCCTCGTGTTCGCCATTGCGTAAGTGTGTGTCGCTAGAGTGGTTGCCTCCATCCTAACCACGTCTCGAAAGATCTGTCCTGAAACGACATCTTTATTTCATCAATCTGAGCTACATTGACTCGGACTCTGAGCTATTCCAAGCATTCGCAAGTGTGCCTGCCAACTCGATTGTGGTTTTTGAAGATGTGGATACCATGACTCCGGTAAGTTCTTTCAATCTGAGGAAATCAGTACTCACACGCTTTCTATTAGATACTCCATGCGCGACGGGCCATGTCTCTCGACGCGTCTCCACGGCGAACACGCGATGATGACTCCGCCGGTCCACGCTTCAATTTGAGCACCTTCCTGTCTATCCTGGACGGGCACACGCTCGAAGAAGGTATCATCTTCATTATGACAACTAATCACCCTGAGGTCCTCGATCCCGCTATCAAACGTCCAGGTACTGCCCTTTCTTCCTAATGACAAGGGTAGCGTCCAGGTTACAAATACTAACAAAAAAGAATGCATATAGGCCGCATGGATATTGACCTCGAACTGACATACGCGACCCACTACCAAATGAGGCGCATGTACCGGATGGTCCTCGATGACGACGATACGAGCACGCTCGATGCCATTTATCCTGACTTAGAACAAGAGATTCCCGAGTTTGTCGTCCCGCCCTCTGAGATCATGCAGATCATGGTCCTCTATCGTCGGCGCGTGGAAGAGATACCGGATAAACTGCGACGCCTTGTACATAAATACACTCAGCAACAAGGTAATGCTACACATCGCTTACGTGATGAAATGCTTATAACTTGGTTGTAGAAGGCGCTGGGCTTCTTGTTGAGACCGACTCTCCACCTTTATAGAATTAACCTTTTACGTCCTGACATTTCTCTCTTCTTCTGTTTGTTTGATATACTCGAAAAGTTTTAATTGTTTTTGTTCAATTTTTTCCATCTGCTTTAACCCAATTCGTGTTCGTCGCTGTTCAATTTCCTGTACTCAAGTTTCAGACGGTTTGTCAGGCTGCGCTTCTTTTTTATCTCTTGCTCAATACACTGCTGCATCTCATATAAGTTTTGGGGCGCATCAAACAGTGGCCTGAATTCTAAAGTTAGCTCAAAAGGCCATCTGCGATGAAGTACGTCTCTACACATACTCTGTATCGGTGTCTGATGTTGTGAACTCGAAGCTCGTGTCGAAAGATTTCTGGTATGGCACTTCTGTTTTCTCTTCATGCTGATCCGAGGTCGTGCTACAAAGAGTCGACAGCATAAGTAAAGCACAGTACCTGCTCTTATACCAGAATGACTATACAAACCCATACAGTGCAGGAGCATTCTCGATAAATGAGCGGATCAATTGGTTAAAATCTTCTAGGTTTTCTTCTGTCTCTAGAAGAAAGTATATCAGAGAAAACGAAGTTACTAAGCTATCCAGGTAGTAAACGATCTGTACCACTTAGAGCCGACAAGGTAGATGGATCCAGATGCTTGGAAAGTTTGCGAACCGAATGCGACCATTGTTGACAATAGTCGTCGACACGGGTGAGAATAGCGCGTCTGTGTGTGTAGGACAACAATGAATTAAAAAAATTATACATATACAATGAAACACGTGAGCAGACATACCTGTGCGAGGCCACACGGTCTTCCAGGGTCTTTCTGCCGTGGCCGGCTACACCGGCTTCTTTCTGGACAAAGTAAAGGAGGGAGGCCAGTTCGTTGACATTCATGTGAAGCGGGAAAAGAGGTAGAGACAATAATATCTTATTTTTGGGGGCAGCGCACGGGCCGAATTTGAAAAAGCCCGTAAAAAATGGAGTCGTCCACCCCCCACAAAAGAATTGCCGCATTCGGGGAAGGGATTCCGTACTACCGAACACGGCCCTTTTGCCTCTTGCGCAAGAAATAATCCCCTTATTTTTGCCTACTTATTCAAGTAAATTCTTTTCTTCCTCCCATTCCCATATTCTCAGAATGTCGGCTCAACTCCAATCGCCCAAGGAATGGCAAGACCATGAAACGCCGCCTGAATCGGCATCCGTCACCGATCGCGTGCATCACCATGCGTTGACGGCGTGGTCCATAACGCGTGCTTATCTCACTATGTTTCAAGGTATCGCTCTCCACCTATGGCAGTAGTAAGTACACATGCTTCATTTATTTTTAATATATGAATGGGATGCACCATCATCCTACGAGATGAAATATGAATACACTCCCAACTCTCCTTCCCCAACCCCCCACCCCTAAAAACTTGCTCTTTTTCTTCTTTCATACAATATGCGGCTTATTGACATAATAATAATACTTTTAGTTCCGATGTCCGGCTTGGCGTGTACGTTTTTGGGGCACTGTCAGCGATCCCGGTTGCCTTTTTTCTGCTTTATGCGTTGGCGATGCTGTTTATCTCGACGTGTGTTGCTGGCTTCATTTGGCTGTGTATCATGGGCATCGCACTGACCATCGGCATCATTGTCCTCACTCCTTTCCTCGTCGGCGGTGCATTAGGATCCGTGGCACTCGTGGCCGCCTACCGCGTTTGGACAAGGTTCGATGCCGCGTGGCAGCCCCAAATCAAAAAAGATCAGAAGCATCAAGAAGAGCTAGTCCATATGCAGGACAAGAACGAGCAGAAACAGAAGCAGAAGCAGCAACAGCAGCAGCCGCAGAAAGATATCCATCATGCCTGATCAACCATGCATTGCATGCCAAAAACGTGCGACCCTGTGTTACTTTTATATGAGGCGAAATGTAAATAAAGCAAAATAATACATCTGCAAGTGGCAAATTTATTATTATTTTATACGCTTCTACGTAGAAGGAAACCGGATTGTGCCCCTCCCTTGGGATATCAACAGAAAAACTCAGGATAGGATGAAGCAAGAAAGAAGCACAAGAAAGAAAAGAAGGTAAGAGCCAGACCAGAATATTACGCGCCATTGTTTGTTTAAGTGTGGAAACTTCTGTCGTCGCCTTTTGGCACTCACGCTTCATTTTGGCTTTAAACTTTTTTTTTCACCATCTCCACTTTTTCTTTTTCGTTATTGCTTGGAGCTTTCGGATGAAACGGAAATGAGACAGGACATATCGGAAGCGTGCCAGCCGAGAATAGATCAAATGCTGCTAGTTATTTTCTCTCTTTTGCCACGTGCGCGATTTGCAACCGATGCAGCTCATATCGGAGGGAAGGCAGTGCGCACACATACACTAGAAAGGAGCAACGCGGGGAAAAGCCAGGGGGTTATCCTTCTGTTTGACGATGTACATCATTTGTGTTCCCTTGCAAAAATCCCCATTCTCTCCACTTGAACTCCTCAATCAGTACTCGAGCACATAACGCTCACGCGGGCACACGCACACACACATATTGCACATTACATGTTATGGACAGAGACGCACCAATCCAAATCAGTGCATTCCCATACCGACCATCGATTTTTATTTTTGCGCGCCAAAAAGTAACGACGGGTAGGGGTAGGTACTTGTACGGTTATGGAAATCGTTCTCGGATCATTATTGTTGTTATTTGCCACCCGTCCCTTTGTCTTGTTCGCCTCTCAATAGCTTGCATCTTCTTGGCAATTCGAGTATAAAAACCCAGTCGGCTTGTTTCCGTATCCTTTCTTTCTCTACTTCAACTGAGTATCTATACAACGCAAATATATATATACATATATATATTCCACTTATCGAAAGCTCTATATATATTTATACATATAACATCGACATACAATAACCACTTTACTCTACGCAACTGACTATGGTACCTTTCCCTGACGCTTCGCCAACGCTATACAGCAGCAATACCGCCTCTTCTTCTCCCTCCTCCATCCACGACTACCCGTGCCTGTATCGCACCGCCTTTTGCTCCGGGCAGCCACAGTGCGTCCATTGCCATGGCGGGGTCAACAAGCCCTGGCGTCTCGCCTTTTTCGACGAGCGGGATCAGTTTCAGCATCAGCTTCATAGAAACCCACCCATCCACCAGGACTTCTTCCGGTCCAAGACAACCATGGCGGTCACCCACACGACGTCGTCTTCTTCTTCGTCGTCTTCATCTTCTTCGAGCAATGTGCCTCGCCGGTTGAGTTCCGGCTCGGCTTGTGAAACCTGCCGCCGCCGGAAAACAAAGTGCGATGGTGGTCAGCCATGTGCGTATTGTGCAACCAACCGAATCGAGTGCATCCACCGCGCTAGCAAGAAACGAGCCTCGGCGCAAAGCCTCCATCACCCGCTCAAAAAGCCTTGGACCGCGGAGGATGGTTCAAAGAAATATCACCACCTTCAACCGCTGCAGTGGATCGACATGGTGCATCACCATCAACAGAACCAACAGCAGCAGCCGTACCCCGTCACTCTGAAGCCCCCAGGAGATCTTTCCCCTACTCTTGACAAGTCACCTGGTAACTATCCAAAAAGAAATTTGGTAACAAAGATGGAGAGAAAGATCGCTTATATTTCGTGTTTTTAGAACCCAAATCCATCATGAAACAAGCCAGTTGCCCTTCCTTGATGGTCTCGCAGTGGTCGCCACCTCAGCGTCGGGGTAGTACCAGCAGCAGCTGCCAAAGTATCGCCAGCAGCAGTCATGGTAGCCCTTCGCCTCCCCTGATGATCGACCCTAAACCACCTGCTTCGCCTGCTGCAGTCGATCTTTCCATAGAGAAGATGCCCAGCATGATGGACCAGCTTTCGTGCCGGACCTTCACCGCTGCCTCTCTCACTTCGCCCAATACCACGTATCCAATCTACCCGCTCGATGGCTTCCGTCACCATGGATATGCGTCCAACTGTTAATAACACCACCCCTCCATCGTCTTCTTTCCTATTGCATTGCTATGGCTCCCGGCTTTTACTATTATGATCATTATATATGCCCAACCCCGTCCCCTACTCTCTTCATCATCGTTCATACGCAAGCACGAATTCCCCCTTTCCTTCACTTACTCTCTCCCCGCCCTCTGTTTTTGTCTCTCTCTCTCTCTTTTTCCCTTATATTAGTCTATACTTCCTCTTAAATTCCCCCACCCCCTCATCCCTTGTATGCAACTCTCTCTATGCTTTCAGCTTTGTAAATTATTCACGGTCTCATTTTCTTTTATTTTCCCTTTCGGCTTTTCCATTCTTGACTTCTTGGATTGATTTCTACTCTTTCCATTCTTTTTACTCTGTTTTTGGCGAGCCAAAAATCTTCTACCATTAAACGACCCTATACATTCTCTTTCTCTATACTTTACCGTATAGTCTTTACATATATACATATAACTAAATTTCACCATTAGTATCAGCATATACATAACCCTCACTCGAAGATATTCAGTTCAATTCAAAACATAAAAAAATCTATCTCTCCCGGAGATGCGTCATGTTGATACTAATTCTCTAGCATACATTATCCGGAGTTCAGAGGCGAGAATCGCGTCAAAGACGCACGTGCCGTGGAAAGGACGTTAACGCGTTATGCAATATGAAAAAGTGGAAAAGTTTTACCTGACATGACCTACTAAGAATGGTTCAAATAAACAAAAATATCATGGGGTAAGACTTCTTGTGGTTACTTGTTGCAACGGCAGGTGGCGGCGTCTGTTAACGAACTCGTCAATTATTTTTAATTAAACGACTTGCTGACAGACAAGCGTTGATTTTACTTGGGGCCGTGTGGATCTCTCGTATCACAATGGCCCCTGGGCGCGCCTCCTTGTATCACACACACACGCTCTCTCTCTCTCAAACATACGCCCACACGCGCACAATGATGAATCCTTATTATATGAAAGATTAATCATGTACAGGTAGTACAGGGACGGCTGAACCCAACGAGCAATCATGCGATATCAACGAAAAAGAAAAGAGAAGAATGGGTGAGCGGCCAACTAGACAGGGAAGCCGGGAGGCAACGCTGAAGAGATACATAAAGTGTAACTGGCAATAAGACATGAAAGCGAGATCAGCCTATTTGTGTGACGATGCCATGTCAAAAGATGAGTGGGGTCTCTTAATCTGCGACAGCACAGTGCTCGCAGATTATACATTCGACCGAGGCGCAGTAAAAGGAAAAATAGGATAAGACTGCTTCGCTAGTGGAAATGATTCACAGTTAGCTTATGCGGCGCAGATGCCAGTTGAATGAACGAGAAGGAGAGAAAAACCAGTGTTTAAGCAGTCTGCTGAATAATAAAAGAGAATAGAAAGTGAATTTGGATATGCCTGGTGCTCTATGATGCTGTTGTGTAGAACCGGTGCTGACCTGGGCCGTTCAACGCGTGCAAAAATAAAATGCTAGTCAATAGCACTTTATAGTGGAGAGTTTCCATGTCGGAGTATGGGCGAGTGCGAATCAGCAATTTCTCGCTTCCACACATTTTAAATTAAAGAGACCAAAGAGTAGTCCATGGAGTAACGGGAAACCGCCCAGCTTGATCTTGATGTATTCCTGCGGGATGCGCCTAAACAGGAAATGCTTCAGAAATTTCCACTGGTATAAAAAAAAAGGAAGATGCGCATACAGTAATTTATTAGAACGGATGCCGCCCCTCAACAAGGGCCGGTCGAGGTCCTTTGCGTTAATTAGACAATGGGTCGGAAGCATGGGCCGCGTCCCTCTTGTACGCACCATTTTAGGCAAGCGGTAACCCCTCCTCGAGAAAAGCGAATAAAAAAAAAAGTGGCTGGGCCCTCTTTTATTTCTCTTTTGTGTCGATGAGGCGGAGTCGCCTTATCAAAGCCTTAATTTGCGATCCCCATGGACAACGGTATTATATTGTCTCTCTCGAATGTATCCTTGTCTGAAACTTTTAGTCGCATACGTATCCGACCTAGGCAATTAGCGAAGACCACTGGAAGTTCGATGCCGGAACAGAATAGGTCGGCAGAGAAAATCAAAAGAAAGGAAAAAGGAGGGCGTACAATCTTCTTTAAATTAAGTACTCGTGTGTGTAACCGATTGTCTCGGGTGACACAGGGTCGGCTGCAAGGAACCACCGTAAAATTTGGCTTTTTACGTTGTCTGATAATAAGTAACTTGTATCAGTGTGTGCTTTCACAAGGTGAATATATGTGTTTCTATATGTATAAGAGAGAATGCACGCAATGCCTTGAATATGAGGGGGTGCAATCCGAGGCAATCATCCAAAATAGGAGGGAAAGTCATGTCCTGGGGCTCTTTTGTCCTTCGTGGTGTGATGACCCAAGTCGAGACACCCTTATTCAGCGCCCGCGCGTGAGCATACCTCATTACACGACCATTGCCATATGTAAAAAGGTGGACGCGGAGGTAGAACCTATCCCTTTTCTTCCTCTGTTCTTTTCCTTTTTTTTTTTTTTTTTGTCTACTCCCTTATTTTATATTTCTTTTTTTTTTCACTCTCCCTTTCTCTTTCCTCCCTTTCCCATACCCACGTACATACTCGTACATATACTCTAAAGAGAGAGAGAAACAATGGTTTCCATTGAAAAAATCGTAAGTACTCCATGTCCTTCACTTGCCCTGTGCATACTTAAACACCCGCCATGAAACAAAAGGGACGGAGGATAAGTCAATCCAAGTGGACCAAAGTCTACATTGCCCTCGCCTTGTTACAGGGCATCATGATCATCGCCTTGCAAGCTGGTATTGCAAGCCAAAACACAACCCAGGCCGGTGTCCTGCCTCAATCGATACCCAGTCAGTTCAACTCGACCCAGACCACTCTGGCCTCGGACGTCCAGGATGCCATTCACCAGGCGACAAACCGACTCGACCGGATAAAATGGGAGAACGTTGCTTTTATTGGCTTTCAGATCTGGTTCGTCGGCATGGCCTTTGACGCGGTACGTTTTCTTTTTCTTTTTTTCTGCTGCGCGCTCGCGTGTGCAACCAAACAGAAAAAGTGTCAGCCAGCTCACCTGTTCTGTACCTTTTTTTTTTTTTCTTTTTTTTTTACTTCTTCTATATGTATATATATAGACAGTGTATCAGAATGCAGCCGAAGTCATTGCCCTTGCCATGCTTAACGTCATTTGCGCTGTCCTCGGTGGTCTCGAAGTCATGGACGGTCGCCGCTGGCTAAAGTACCTGCGGCAAGTCAACGCCGACTACGACCTCAGCCTCACGACGACCCCGCTGCAGATCGCCTACTATCTCGAAATCGCCCTCACCACCCTGCTCGCCGTGTTCGCCGTCGTTTTCGCCTATGTATCCTATATGGTTGTGCGCGAGTTTGGTTGGGTCATCTACAAAAAAATCGGCCCGGATGTCAGCATACAGAGTAAGTAAAAAAAATCAAAAAAAGGCTTAACAAGAGCATGATAAAAATATCTTTGCGAGTTTTTGTTTGCGGAAAAGGCTCATCCGACCGTTTCACTTTACAGAGATGTACCGGATCTTTCAATTCTTTGTCCTGGCCCTCAAGATTGACATTTTTATCGAATTCTTGGTCTCTATCTTTTACTTTATCCAATTCGCCATCGATTCCGGTTTTCAGTGGGACACGTGGGTCATGCTTGTCGTCACGATCCTGATGCTGCCGATGCTTTACTTTGCACGCGCCACGGTCGCGGCCGAAGCTCACGGACGCATGCTCGTCTTCATCATCTTCCAGTTCGTTGTCGTATTTGAATTCATCCTTGTCCTCCGCCAGACCTTGACACCCAACAACTATTGGTATACATGGATCTGCTTTGGTAAGTATAAAAAGGCAAGAAAAGAAAAAGTGGAGAGCATTTGATTGATGAACGTGTGTCCTTGTCTTTTTAGTGGTCCTTGGTATGATCTTTGCTTTGGGCACGTCGGTGCTGGGCGCCTGGTGCATGAGCAATTTCGGCAAGGGCCTGGCGCCCTACGTTCAGCGCGGTGCCAACAAAGAGCAGGCCGGCCGACATGAACTGAAGGGACAAGCATCTGTTTCTTCCTGGCGCATTGACGACGATTAGACTGTCCCCAAAACACAAACTCTTCTTTTTCCTAGCATTTACCCCTCCCATTCGCCCCCTCCCCTTTTCTCTCTTTGCAGTGTACTATAGGCATCATCTCCTTTTCTTTTTTCTTTCTTCTGTCTCTCTCTTTCTCTCTTTTTCATTGTTTGTATGTATTTTGAAAGATATATATCCGTTCCTAATTCTGGTCGCGTTCGCGCCGCTTTTTCATGGACGCCAAAGCTCTTTCGCGCATTGCTCTCGTTTCCTAGATGTGGATGGCACAGGCCAGTTAGCAAACAAATGTAAATAAGAGGCCCTATCTGTATTTTACCTCGTCCATGTCGTCTCCCCCGGGCGGCGGACGCGCTTCCTCGCGTGCAGGCGAAGGCGTGCGTCGTGCTGAACTATCCGGGGCACGACGCGGTGTGCTCGGAGAACGGTCGTCGCGTCGACGCTCAACAGGGCTTATGCTGCGTTGGCGATGGCGGCGGGGTGTACTCGGGCTGCGATTCCGACCACGGTACCTGCGGGGTGTGCTCGGGCTACGCTCCCGACGGCGCGGTGTGGATGGACTGCGATGGTGGTGACGACGGCGCCGTCTCGGACTCGGGCTTCGGCGACGGTGATGCCCTCTGCTGTCACGACGAGACGGTGAAAACGACGGACTGCGCGCGCGTCGTTTATCCTCCGATCGTCGAGGGCTTCGGTCGCGCCGCGGGCTCGGGCTACGCGATCGACTGCTTCCTGGCGGACTACGGAACCGTCGTCGCTCTCGCGAACGCGGCCGTCTTCTCGGTGGGCTACGGTTGTCAAACCGCGACCGACGAGGTGGGGGCGAGCGTGATCGGGAGCGGCCTCGGTCACCCTAGAAAGACATAATCTTAGCATGAGTTGATCTTGTTCTTTCTAACTTTTAAATAAGTTTGCATACAAATCGTGATCGTTTGACGCTTTCTTCTTTTGCCTCAGCCAGTTCTGCCTCCTTGCGACGACGAATGGCATCCATCACAGTTTGTTGGCGCAGTGAGCGTTCCGCTTCGTCGCGCTTGGATTGTTGCAATTCGCGCTTCTTTGCTTCCAAAAACTCTTGTGGCACACCACCGATCGATCCCTGGGCACTTAGCAATAGCTTCCACAAGTCGAGGATGAAGGTCTGTGTGTTTTTCTCCAAGAATCCTGTCAAGTTGATTTGCATCCGGCGTGGATCGGGTTTCTGTTATTTGAGGGGGAAATCGGGGTGAGTCCCAAGAAGCAAAGGATGATCGCGTTTTGAGCTTTAATTTTTTGCTTACCTCTTCTTCGAGCAGCCCAATGGTGAAATCAATGACAACTTCATCTTCAAAGCCAAGTAATTCAGTAATTCGTGTACTGATCCAGGGCCGCATGACATCCAAGTTGACTTTCTTCATATCCACCTTTTGATCAAACTCGGGAGGAAACGTCATTGACTTGAGAAGTTTCTTTTCCTTGTTACTGAACCGACTATCCTGATCGGCACTCGTTCCCTATACAAAGCACGTGTTCATGGCCACATATCATTATACAAATGCTTTATACAAAAGTACCTTGAAGAAACCAGCGTCACCCATGATCTGTTATATGTATATATGTATAAGAAGAAGGGAAGTGAAGAAGAGTAAAAGGATTCTCTAAATAATTGGCAACCCGCCTACAACGCTTGCTTCGTTTCTGCTCGACCTGTTAAAACGGGATACGCTTTCCATTTTGAGCCTTATTTTTCATTGGGCGCACTGTGGACCCAGGACGACATATCTCCACGACTTGACGCGTCACTTTATACATTACATTATTCTTTGTATATACAATTTCTTTTTTTACTTTCCCTCATGGCCGTATTCGGAAAGAGAAAGGAGAATCAGCATCTTGAAGAGCATTTACAGAGAGTATTTGAAGCAGCGAGGAATGAAGGACAGGACGATATAGCAAACCAAGTACATGGTCTTCTATGCCAACTTTTACAGACCAAGGTTGACCAGTGCCTCCGTTCACTCCAACCGCAAGAGGCACTCGCGTACGCTAAACAACATGTTGAGATCGCACCACCTCATAACGGATTCTCCCTTCTCTCCAAAACGTATTGCATCCTGGCCTATTACCGAGAGGCAGAGGCACTGGCTCGGTGCGGCCTGCTCAAAGTTACATTAGATCACCGTGAAGCTATGCAGCATTTCATCCATACAGCCCGAGTTCATTATGCAAAGCGACGTGATCCTGTTCACCACTTGCCAGCTGAGATTATGGCCGGTATTATGCAATACATACTGCAGGAGCGTATCACTTGCCTGGGTGTCTCACGTAATTGGCGTCATCGCTTGCAACTGCTGCCGATTTGGCAGACGCTCGAGGTGGTGAAGTGGCTGCCCAGACAAGAACGCAACGCGCACTGCATGAGGACTGTATTACGCCCAGAACTGCGCAATATCGTATGGGCAAGCAATGTGTCGCTATGCTGGTTCCTGTCCAAACTCACCCAACACCAGTGTAACAGGATCCAAAAATTAGGTACATGTAGCATCGCATTCTGAAGATCGATGGCGGCTGTCTGATACGGTTATCCCCTTTATTTATGTAGACCTCACCACCGATTATTGCGAGACATTAGAACTGAATATGCGGGAGCCTATCCATATGGCATCTGAAAGTCACCCGTCCTATAGCAGCATGGAATTTTTTGAATCAATTGTCCATCTCGGCGAACACCTGACCGAGCTGACTTTGCGTATGATGTGGCGTCCCCACCAACTTATTCGAACTATCCTCGCTGCTCTGCCTCAACTTGTCTTTTTGACATGCGAGGATACCCATGGGCGCGTAATCAATGACGAGCGCTGCCCGCATATACCGCTGCCTGCATCCGTCCAACTGCAGCATCTGGCATGCGACGGGGCATACTGGGCGCTGGAAGAGCTTGATTTTATACCCAGCATTGCTCCTCGACTGCGCTCTTTCCAAATTGCGATGGACCTGCAAAATTTGTTTGCGTACAATCCATTATTTGAAAATTTCCAGCAAATGTGCCCTAACCTGCAAGCGTTTGATTGCAGCGGACGCTGTGCTTATCCGATAACAAAGAAATGGTTTGGGCGTTTCTACAGCCAGGAACATCACGATCACAGTCCGAGCGGTCTCCGCTTCTTTGCTGTATACCCACAGGCTTTCAATCGAGGCAGCAGCGGCATACCTGACTGGATCTTTCAAAACCAAGGTTCTTTGGAGGTGCTTTCCTGTGGAGCTCGGTCTCAACCACTTGTCGGGGTCGCTGATGTGCAAAGCGAGAGGTTTATTTGCTGTAAACGACTTACGGCGCTCGATATACGGGTGGGGTTTCCTGCTCAATTAGGGCAGTTGCATCGATTCCTCCTGTCCCACCCCAGTTAAAGATATTAGCTCTGCACGGCATGCAACCCACAGAGGAATCTATGGCCACTATTGCTCGGCTACCATGCCTAGAACTGCTGCACTTCGTTGGGTGCAGTTTTCTGAATCCTGCTCCTCTTTTAGCATTTCTCCAGAACTACACGAGCAAGATCAAAGTATTGGAGATCACGGAGATTACTAGTCATGAAAGTGCATTTAATGAACAAGTGTTCGCTGCACTGGGAAGGATGAACAGTCTCAAAGCCTTGAGTTTTTGCTTCTTTAAAACTCTCTTCTCGAATGACTGCATTTTAATCCAAGACACGTACTTGCATGCCTTTATACAAAACGCAGTTGAATCCGGCATGGATCAAGGTCTTGAATACCTAAACTACACAGACGACAAAGTGACATTTGAAAGCAGCTACATGAAGACCCTTGTACGAGCGACCTTTGCGAATGCTATCCATGGCGCCTTAACATCCGTTGAGAAAGATATCGCTGAAATAGTATCGTGCATGGCTCATATGTAGTATCCTTTGTATGATTAGAGATAATCAGGAGCGCAGTGTCTGGGTTTGCGCGGTATATGACGCGTAACATGAATAAGAAGGAAGCATGGCCGCTACTTTACTTATCTCAGCAGACATGAAGTAATATATGCAGGAGATCGAAGCGCGGTATCAAATTTGCATGAATCATTTATCCGTTTTTTCTTTCCTTCGAAAGCAATGACGACAAAAGACGAAACCGAATCATGGTCTCTTGAAGACGGTTTGGGTCTTTCTCTCAAGAAAGCTATTGAAGAGAATAACACTGACGTGGCAGAAAGCTTATGCGTTTTACTGAGCCATGTGCTGGAATCCAAGATTAGGCAATCGCTCAACGCATGCGACTATAGCACGGCATTACAGCGCACAGAATGGTTATTACAAGTGAGGCCATCCAGCCCATCCCCGATCCTCCTCTTCTGCGAGATCTATGTACGCCTTGGCTGGCTCGATTATGCACTTGAAATGTGTTACGAAGGCGCATCCTTTTTTTCGGAGAAAAGCGTATTCCGGGACCGTATCGACTGGATCATGCAGTACAAGAGCGAACGACGCGATCCCATGCAGTGCTTCCCTCCTGAGCTGGTTACACGCATTTTTGAGTTTGCTCCAGAGAAAAGGATCACGAGCCGATGTGTCTCGCGTCTATGGCGGGACACCCTCGATCAACTTCCGATCTGGCGTCGACTCACCATCAATCGCGACAATTCCAATCTGTTCTTGGAGTTTGGCAGTGCTGCCGACATCGATATACCTCCTCCTGCATCTATCATGACTCCTGCACTGCAGCACTTGACCTGGTCCACATTCTATCCACCGAGCTATGTCATTCAGTCACTCGATGCACGCGGCTGCACTCAGCTTCAGAGTTTGAACTTTACCATGAAGACAAACTCGCCTTTTTCTGCCGTACCCGACCCTGACTTTTGCTACAACATCAGACACTTGGGGGACCATTTGACGGACCTCACTGTGGATGTGCCCTACCATCAACGCTACGTAATACGCCGGTTGCTCGCCTCGCTGCCCCAACTCGTGTCCTTAAAGTATTATCATCGCTTCCCTGAAAGAAGGGCCGAGGAAGCAGACTTACACGTGGATGACGCGCTCCCGCAAGGTCCACTCAAACTAAAGTATCTTCAATGTCTGGGTGAAAAATGGCCTCCTGAAGACTTTACTGGTCTTGCTCCTCTCGTCCCTGAACTGGTATCTTTTATTGTGAGGCCTGATCCTGATCCGGATCATACATCCGCGTCGTGGGCTATCACAGGAGAATTTATGGAACACTGCCCACAGCTCGAGACCTTGATATGGAAGTACAGCATCCAGCCTTATTTGGATATCCTATCCAGGCCTGGGGGCCCAACGATTGCTACAGATACGTTTCCGGAGGCAGACCTATCCCCCGGGGTCCGTCATCTTATCCTTGACTCTGGACTTCAAGTGAATGACATGACACTGTACGACTTCATGAGGGAACATCAAGCAACGCTGGAGGCTCTCTACTGTGCAATTGAAATACACGTCCCTTTTGGTCAAGACCGCGTGCTGCCTCAACTGGAATTTCCTCGGCTTCGATGGCTCTCGATCGGTTTTTGTCTTCCTCGAGGCTGCGATACACTATCAAGTTTGCCATCCATATGTCCTCGCCTGGAAGCGCTGAGACTCAAGTTCCTTGATTTTGCTCTGACTACGGACGACGTGCGCCCCTTATCTCAGTTCAGTCGACTGCATTCGCTCAGGATCAACTCGTGTTCATTCGAGAGCGCAGATACGCTGTTGACCCTTTTTGAAGGCATTATCGCATCGCATTGCCCTTTATTATCCCTCGAACTCAGTCCTTTGTATGGCGACGAACTGGTGACAAACTCTGTCCTGGATGCTCTAGGTCGGATAACCAGCCTTAAAAGGCTAGTTATATCCACCGAGGAAAGGGCGCTTTCAAAAGATAATCTCGATGCGTTTCTGAATAGCGCAAGCGAGTCGGGCTTGGCTAAAAGTCTTGAATACCTGGACTTTTTCAAATTTGATATGATGCCAAGAGCTCTTTGGTGCACCCTTTTGTACAGTACCTTCACTAAAGCGCACATTGCTCTAAATATGAGACAGCTCAGGAACCCTCGCTAAACATGATTGTACCTACCATTATAAAATTATGTACACATACCACCCAAAAGTAATAAATAATGCGTATCGCAACGCTTATTATGTAGACAGTGCTGCTAAGTGTTTTTTCTTTCTAAGTGCTACCTTGTGACCTTTCAATAAGTACTCGCATGTAGCGTAACTGCAGCAGAAGGGAGGGCATATAGAAAGTATCCATAGTGAAGCCATGCTGTTGCTGTGCCGCACGCGATCCAATTCGCTCATTTTATCCCAGCCACTTATCTTCTTCCCAAACACATGCCTCTTCTGCATAGAGTTGCCAATACACATAACACTAGTATACAGCCACGATCTCGAATTATATATGCAGACAAGATAAGAGAGTGAGAAAGAAAGATCTTACATAGGCACTCATACAAACATGTTGGGTAACGGTCCTTATATATTGTTATCTTCACTGCTGTAGCCATTTTCGGTGAGCGGGCGACCATCTTCAAAATCTTCCCTATCTTTGCAGAATATGGCTGCCTGATCGTGATCCTCAGTCTTGCTCAATACGGCCAAGTGCTCTCAGAAGACCATGTGGGTAGCAACGTAAGGAATTGGCGCTGAAACAGCAGGTTTTTACAACGCCCCTGGTCAATTTCTGTAACGCTTGTAGTGGTTCTCGTTAGGCAGCCTGCTATTCGAAGTGGCGCATCCTAGAACTTGATTCGACCTTTGCTTTATAAGTATTATTGCATAATATTATATATAATCCACTTGCATTACGGTTCTATAAGCCCTATGGCTGTAGGATATCAGTATTACAGGCTAAGAGAGCAGTGGTAATGACTGTATATAGTATGGAAAGTTATGGTATATGTACGACTATTGAGTCCACTGAATTTTCGCTCCTCGAGTGCACCGTTTTTTATATCAACCCAAATATTTATACCATCTGCTAGAAAATGTCGTTAGCATATTGGTGTATCGGACACCAGTTCATGAGAGGGCCTGGACCGGGTAGCAGAGCCCTTCTGATTTATTATGACAGATATGATTTTGCCCCATAGGGACATGTTTACAAGTATTGAGATATCTGAACTAGGCTTCATCGTCGTCGCCTTGAGGCGCTCCACCGCCTCCAATGAGACCACCCACGACAGGGAGAGTACTAAGATCGACTTGAGCATAGACGGAACGTGAAAGGCAGAGTATGGCCATAGCAGCTGTCAATATGATGGTGGAGCGCATGACTATTTTACTGGTTTGAGGCGATACGTATCTCATTTCAAAAAGGCGATGACCGATCGTTTTTATAGCCTTTTTCTTTCTACCACATCGGTAACAAGTATGCGACATTTTTCCGGCTCTCCTAAGAAAAAGTTAAATTTTTGAAATGGGAACATTAATATATATAAGGCATGAGAAAAAGGAGAGTTCCCCTTCAGTAACGAAGAAGTATGTATATCTCTTTATTGATGACCACGATTTCGCACCCGGAACGCTAATATACGAGAATCTTCAACCCAGTATTCCTTTGCAGGAGCCAAGAGATAAGATAACAGCCACTTGGTAGGACAGGCGAAAGGTACACGGAAAAAAAGGCGCCAGATACCGGCTAGAAGAGATTTTTGGAACTGAGACCTCAAGAATAAAGAGAGGCCCACAACGAAACGCAAATGGCGCAGGTAGGAGAAGGTGCACATGCATTTGACAGCGACCCAAAAGCAACGCGTAGCATACCCATTTTGGGGCAGGCACAGGAGACATTTCTTCCATCGAGGCAGTCAAGACAAGTGCAGATGCGTCGGCTTCGCCTCATGCGACACCACGGGAAGGAAAGAAAAAAGAATATATGATTGAGGGAGTCGGCAACAGGCACCGTGCGAACAATATGTGAGGATATTCAAGCTTAACGCGAGTCCGGTTTAAGATGGAACAAATTGACGGCCCCCTTAATACCCCTGGGCGTGGCACAGGCGCCGGACGCAAGTCCTAGCCAACGACAGTTTCGATAGGCAGGGCGATCGAGTAGGGGTATAGAGGAAGGGATAGCGCAGATACAGACAATCATAAGCTGATGCGGAGAAAGACCTCATCGTCAGCAGCTATGTATACATTGCTGTTAAATTTTCGTCATAGATGCTACTTTCTGACCTTCCAACGACATATCTCTTCACGAATAACTACGATTTCGCACCCGGAACGCTAATATACAAGAACCTCCAGCCCAGCATTCCTTTGCAGGAACCAAGTGGTAAAATACACCCTGAGAAGAACTCGGCAGGACAGGAGAAAGGTAAATACACGAAAAAAAAAAAGGTGGCAGATATCGGCTAGAATAGATTTTTGGAACTGAGACCTCAAGAAAGAGGGAACCACAAGGAAACGGCGCAGATAGAAGAAGCTGCATGTGCATTTGACAGCCGGCCAATCCAAAGGCGACGCGTAGCATTCCCATGTTGGGCAGGCATAGGCCACATTTCTTCGATAGAGCCAGTAAAGGCACACGTAGATGTGTCGGCTTCGCCTCATGCGACATCATGGGAAGGGGCAAAAAACGAATATATGATCGAGAGGGTTGGCGAAAGACACCGTACGAACAATATGTGAGGTTCGCCGGTCTTGACGGGAGTCCGGTTTAGGACGGAATTAATTGACGGACCAGTTGGTACCCCTGTGCACGACATTGTTGCCGGACGCGAGTTTTATGAACCCTAGGCGGACGACAGTTTCGATAGGCAGGGCGATCGGGTAGGCGTATATAGGAAGGGATACGGCAGATCATAAGCTGATGCCAGTAAGACCCAGTAGTCGATAGCTACATACTTGCGTGGTCAAACACTTTGGCACCTGCTGGTCGCATATTCCATAAATTCTTCCTATGTTTATGCTGCTTGCAAAGTGACATTCTCACATCAAATAGCATATCACGGCAGTATCTGCTTTGTCCGAAAGAAAATTACGATCACCCCCCTACAGTGTCTCTGATCTTCTCACAAAACCGTCTCACCCGTGGTTTTCTCTCGTGGGACATGCAGGCGTTCCTTTATATTTGACCGTCATTCTGTATCCTCCATGATGCTTTTGATCACCTCCAGTCTGGCGGGTAGTATTTGTGCAAAGGCAGTAATTAATCCCAATAAGGCGGTACCTTGAATGAACTTGCATGGAATCTTCTGCTGCGCACTGCTTTGAGATACAAAATTCGAGCGTCTCCGGAAACCTCTCTGGGGCCATTGCTCAAGATAGGTCGACCTCGCGTCGTTGTCGACATCAGTCTACCATTATGACTGCGATGCTCATACGCGCATAATAAAAGACGGTGTATCACTCACGGACATGACCTCATTTCGGTCATCTCCTGTCATGCCCTTCACTCAATGCAATGTTCCTCACATTTTGCAAGCGATTCAGCCTATTGCATTTTAATATGAAAGAGGGAAGAAAACGGAAGTGGAATAAAAGAACAGAGTTCTTCATCCCCTCCTTTGTTTTATCATTACTTTTACTTATTAGAGGGGGGTCAGGGAGCCTAACGCTGAAACAAAGGTAGCCCGAAGACCGCAATCATCCCAGCGAGACCAATAATCCGGTGTCGGTGGATAGATAAGCTCTAGTTGGCCAGAAAAGAACTGTCCTCTAGACTAATGGAGCTCTTGTCTGTCCAAATGTCGCGCAGAAGGCGCTATATAAAAGTTATACCAGTGGTCTATGACAAGCACGCGGTCTACTTTTTTGTAAATTTTTAAGCTGCTTTGGCTTGGAAAGATGATGCAGAGATCCGGGGCGGGCAAAAGCAACAAGCATCTTGCAAAGGGCAGGTCAATTGAGAGCAACCAAATGTAGGCCCTGAATATCTGTCGCAATGTTCGGTGGACTTTGACTCCTGGGGTCAAGAAGCTCTACTATTTCTTTATGGATATGTCATTTCCGATCATTCATGCGGAGGAGGTGCCTGTCGGATTGCTTTTTTGTTCGCGTTACTCCACTGTCCAATGAAAGCACTTTTGCATCTTTTTATGCATATATTTTATTTCAAATCCATGCCGACATTAGGGTTCTTGTTTCTTTCTCTTTTGGAGCAACCTGTCGGTGTGTCCTGAATCTTCGAGCACATGTAATATATTACAGGAGCGAACTTCTATTTCAGTTTCTATTTCTCTGACTATTGATGCATTGGTGTTTACCATGTGTCGGTCGATTATTTTATTTTCGATGCTTTGTTCTTTTCAGATCCTATTACCCGCTACCAATGCTGAACGTGGCAAATTGCCTCCACCACTCAAAGTAATTCTGTTAAGCGCCTCTCTTACATTCCAATATTGAAACTGGCTGAGCAGCATACAGAGAAAAGGGATATTACACATTAAGGGTATCACTACAGTAGGTGTTCATATATGTCTAGGATGCCTCTTCCGATTGGCTTTCAAGCTGCGTCATGAGTTCACTGACGCGTTCCATGATCTTATCGACAGCCAATTGTTTGAGTGCAGCTTGCTTTTTGGCAGCTTCGCAGTTCTTGGCCAAGGACTCAGTGAGCTAAGATCCAGAATGCAAATTAGTTTCTCCGCTGTGTTTCTTCAAAATATTCATTCACTTGCCTCTTTCTCCTCACGCCAGTCGCGTTCCATCTCTTCCCGTTTCCTGTTGACAGTCTCCAGCCTGCGCTTGACACGGCCATGGTCCCGTCTGGCTTGCCCAAGCTGCTTTTCCACGTCCTGCTTTTCTTCATCCAGGCCCTTTTGGGTTACTCTGAGCGAGTCGACATCGCCCGAGAGTTCGTTGACTTGGGCTGTCAGGGTCGAGAGCTGAATCTGAGCTGCTTCTACTTGATCTTCATAGAATGTCCGCTGCGTATCTAGCTGAGAAGTCAGCAGATACGTGTATTCGTTTGCCATGGCCTCCATTTTTTGCTAGCCGAGACTGTTAGTCTCATAAAGCATTTTGTGCTACTAGGACACGCCTACCTTTGAGACCGTCCGGTTGTCCACTGTGGAAGTGCTGCTCGGAAATTCAACCACCCGCCCGTCGACTTGGTTTTGGATCAGGCGATGTACGTACCTTGAAGATAGCTGTGAGAGATGCGTTACCAGCAAAGAAGAAAAGGCCTACTTACCCATCTCCACCATAGTCCCATACGTTTTGAGACTCAATCTCAAGTGCATACATGTGTCCCGTCTCCATGTAGTGATCGTATGCGTGTGCGTCCTGGTATCTGCCGCAACCGATATGACCGCAAATCATGCAGATCCACAAGCTTTCCTTGGAACCGCATGCAAAGCACGCCTGATCCGCCTTGGGCACGGAACGGCTGGTACCGCTCGTACTCGGGCCCTCATGGACAGGTTTCTGGGAGTACAGACATGTCGGGCAGCTTTTGGCAATTGAACAGAAAAAAAAACAAGAAAAATAGAACGTAAAGCCGATGAGTTTGAGGAGATCTACGTAAGAACTTGACTTACTTTGTATCACCCCATTTGCTCAAGCAGTAGCATTGCGAGGTATGCTCGCACAGCATCGTTCGCAGCCCCGTGTTACCTTCATCCATGCGCTCGAGACAGACCGGGCAGGTCGGCATTTCGTGTGTACCAGGAGGTCTCATGATGGACATCGTTTCATCTAAGCTTGGTTGGCTTGTGGTTGTGACGAGGGCATCCAGCATGCCTGAAGGCTGCAGATAAACCACGTGGCAGATCTCGGGCTTACATAATGGCATGAGATGTGAGTAAACCAGTGATATTAAAAAAATGGTCGTTCTTTCTTTAATCTTTTTACCTCCAGGGCATTGAACTGTCGACCATTGTAGTGCTGGTAAAAGTCATGGGCGTCCTTTCTGTGCCTGAATTTCAGAACGACGGTGTACTTGTTGAGCGCATTGTCCCTGGAAAGGGCCCAAAAATATATTAGTTGTATTGGAAGACAGGCGAAGAAGCAGATGCATGAAGAGTATGTACCGTAGGATGCGGGCTTGGGCTTTGGCGGGGTCGAATCGGATGAACGAGACCAAGTCTTTTGTAGACAAGTACGAAGGAACAGCGAGGATGCAGAGGAGCTTGCCCAGATCCTTCTTGGACTGACTGTCTTGAAGGAGGCTGAGGCTATCTGGTGTCCATTCGTCTCCGTCTGTATCTCTGAAGAAATGGAGGATACCTTGACCACACTGGGTTACTTTCTCGTCGTGAGGATCCTCAATCGTGACAGGGCCGAAGCGGGCATCGGGTTGGCTGGTTTGGGACTTGCGCTCGCTGTGCTTGGGCGAACGGAGTGGCGTTGGAGGTACATTGTTATGCTTTGCTGTTATGGCTGTGGCGGAATGGGAATGGGACACGGTGCGGGACGATCGTCGGCGCGGCGGTTGCGGTGGCTGCGGCACAGGCGATTTGGCATCGCGATCGGCACAGGAAAGGATACTCGGTAGGGTATCGAATAGATCAGACGGAACATTGTCTCGATGCTGGGCGAGCAGCGTCAGCGTGAGGTGATAAAAGTGCATCCTGTAATAGGAAAAAGAAGACGACCACCCGCCTTTTTCCCCCGTCTCTTTTCCCCTTCTCCAATTTTCATGCACTTTCGGGCCTTTTTGCTTGTTTATCCACTTTACACAACATAAAATAATATTTAATGTTGCCACGACCTACCGCCCTCACACCGCAACAGGCCTCATTTGCTAATCGTCTGTTTGCCAAACAAACCCAATTCCTCAGAAGCGTCTCCGATCCGCAACAGTTGCCCAACTTGATCCATCCCGAGGTACACTTTTTTGCGATCTCCCGTCTTGATCGTCCTTCAAAACTAAACTCATATGCACTAGATAGCTTTTGTGGGTCGAAGCAATGTTGGTGTACGTATTATTTAGGATGAAGTAGAGAAAGTAGAGACAAGTTGGGTTTTGTTTGACGCATTGGATATATGCATAGAAATCCAGCTTGATCAATCGATTATGTAACAACAATAAGCTTGTCAAAACCTCAAGCAAACCGGTACAGTAGATGGCTCCGTTTTCTTATCCCTATTCCTTGCTCGAGAAAATGGAGTATGCTCATCTTCTTTTTTTTAGGGCCATACACGCGCACTCAACTTCTTCAACCTTGCGAATAAGATCACCCTTGTGGACATGCCCGGATACGGCTTTAATTCAAGGGTCGAGTGGGGTGATCTTATTCTTGACTATCTCGAGCAACGCGAGCAGTAAGCCCTTATTACTGTTATTACTGTCATTATCCTGAAACTGATTGACTGTGTCTATCCATTTCACGTGAGTTAGATTAAAACGACTCTTTGTACTGTTGGATCCCGTCGCAGGCTGCAAACGGTGGGACGAACAGTTGATCGATATTCTCGAAGACAAATCGGTACCTTACCAGATCATCTTCACCAAGCGAGACCGTCTGTCCGATGCCAACTACGCCACGGCCGAAGCCGACCTTCGACAGTATCTCAGTACCCGCGCCAAACCATACCCATTTGATATCTTGGCCGCTGGCAAACGACGCAAAGCGAAAAGTAAAGGCAAATCCGATGAAGACACAGAACACGACATCACACGCGTACGGTGGACTGTACTAGAGGCAGCAGGTATCACACCTTCCCAATAAAAATTCTTATACACTTCTTTTCTTTTTCTTCATTTTTATGATCCATTAGCAGCAGCAGCAACCACACGTGGCTTACAATCATTCTCTCCCATGGGGCGGATGAAAATCGAGTCCGGCGGATGATCGCGTTCGCCCTCGTCAAAGGTGTAGCTACTCGCGACCGCCAGTTTCGTGCCCTCCTTATTGAAGGACAGACTCGCAATTTCGTCTGGAAAGCGTTGGAACTGCCGGATGCGCTTCCTATGGACGCCATCCCAAATGCTTACCACACAATCCGACCCACCTGACGCGAACGTGCCATGACTGCGGGAAAAAAAAAGAAAAGAAAAACGAAAAGTAATTCGTATAGATGTCAGCCGCTTGGGATCAGATCGCTGCGCCAAATGACTTCTCTTACATGGGATGGAACGCCAATGCGTTGACAGGATAGACGACTTCTTGGTTATTGACGACCTGTCTGTGAGACTTGAAAGCGTATTTGCGAGCTTGGCTCTCGGGTGACATGTCAAAGAACTCGAGCGCGACGCGTCCTTCGATGGAGGAACAAGCGTAACCTGATATTAAGCAACCGTTGAGATATATATACATATATATAAGAATAATAATTATATGCAATGGTACACATATATAGATTACCACGACTTACCTTCGCCATTGGGCATACATCGGATGGACTTGAGCATATATTTCAAGGTGGTTTCTCTCACCTGCCATGGTTCCTCCATATTTCGGATATCATAGACGTGCACATGTCGCTGCGCCATTGCTATCACCAGTCGGTTGTTGCTCAGGTCCATACTAAACACTTTTTGCGGTAACTGAGACACCTTAACCGCGTCCGCACTGCGCTCGTCCCACACCCGCAGCGTCTTGTCCCATGAACCCGAATAGATTGTGTCTATTAAAGACGTGAGTATGCAATACTGGATTGACCGTTCTGTCTGTTTTACATACTGTTTTCAGGAGAGGCACACAGTGCCTTGACTGCATCGTCATGCTGTCCAAGCGCTTTGGTCTCGCCTGTCTCGAAATCAAGTCTGCCCCAGAAATGGTCAGCCATGCCATGCTCGGTAAATTGGTAAAGGCGTCTTACCGATTGACCTGTCTGTCAATGCCACCACTGTAAGCATGATCGGCGCCACCAAAGCATACATCCAGTACGGCTGCTTTGTGATCAAACTTCTTTTTCAACGCGTTTTCCTCGACATCGTATAACCGGACTGTCTGAACAGATTGTTAACAACAGGCAGAGAAATATTATTGATTGAGGAACACATTACCGAATCCCAAGAAGAGGCAAGAAGGTGGTTCTCTGTGAAAGGGCTGAACTTGACTGAGCTGATGCCGTCACTTGGCGCATCGTTCAACTCGTAATGTGTAATGTCCGTCATGGTTGGTCGGGGAAAAGAAGGGGACGAGAGGCTGAACAGAAGAAAATTATATGCGGCAAAAAAATAGACAATGGAAAGACTCGAAAAAAAAAAAAAAATTAGCACGCACCATACATACGCACCATTTTAGATTTATTGATGATGGGCTAGGAATAAAGGATGTTCTTCACCCAGAACAAAAGGAAGTGTCACACGCTGGTAATAGTCTGGGAAAAGCTCAAGGTTATTGATGACGGTTTCTAGCAAGTGGGCCTGGCCAGCGACGACGCCCGGCGCATCCGCAAAGGCAATGGCTGTGATATGCACATGGAGGTGATAGTAACTCGGCTGGTAGTGCAAAAACAAGCGCAGCTCATCTGGCTTGATCCCAAATTTCTCTTTAGCCAGCGAGTGGGCGGTGGATTGGATCCTGCGCAGAAGGGGCAGATGGTCCGGCGTAAGGTCGCGCAAGGACCCGAGGTCGTTCCGCATAGCAATGGCCACCCAATACAGACACTCGCGCGAACCATCCCACTTCATGTCGGGCAACACGACAAACCCGTCGGGACTCTTGTCATGGTACAAGACCCGATCCGCCTCAGAAGTGCCCTGCAGAATGTTGTCGACCCATTGGGTTCGTTCCGCAGGCAAGCTTCTGATATACGGCAGAGTGATGCGCTGATAGGCTTCGGGGGTCTCCAAAATCATGCGGCGGGTCTGTGCCTCGTATTTGCGGATATGGAGCTCGGTGGCAGGATAGATTGCCTTGACCCGTGTATCGGGCTTACCTAGGTCGACCACACCCGAGCCCCAGCTGTAAATGTTGTTCTCTGTGACATCTTGCAAATCGCGTGTCTTGCCTGCCAATGCTGCAAAGTCAGGATCGTCGTACTGTGCCTTTTCAAAAGTCAGGATCGCCGGTTGACCCTGCACCTGGCCGAGGATGTGTGTTATCTTGGTGCGTGCGTCGTGTGAGAGCACGCGCTCAAACTGGAACTGAGACACGATCGTTTCCAAGCCCATATGTGTCAGAAGAAGAAAAAAAAAAAGGTAGAGAAAAACGAGAGTGCAAATCCGCGTACCTTCCCGGCAAATCCGGTATAAGCTCAGACAAACAATCGACACTGCACTGAAAAAAGCTTAACTGCGCGAGAAATGAGCTACTGAGTGAATTATACTGTTTAGTTATCTAATGTCCACACACGCATGATGGCGATAAAACATATGTACGTTGATCACTCTATAGATGCCAACGCGAGTGCCTCCCCCCCCCCTGAAATTGATTAAATGACATTAGGATGAACCCTTGATTTCCCGGCGATATGGGTAATTAGCACATGTATGTTAAGGTTAAGGCCTGTTTAATACTACACCACCAGTAGCTTTTTTTTGCCGTTGAGCACGCACACAGACCGGTACACTCACACACACACATCACACATCACACGACGCACAACAGACAACAGGGACAGATAATAACATTATATTATTAGAAAGAGTAAGCTAGGAAGGGAATGCGGGATTGTATATTTTTGGTATAAATGACGATTGATCCTGTACTATTTTCAAAAAATACTCCTCTCAGTTACGACAACATATGGCGGACAAGGATGTAGCATGGACTGGAAATGGCAATCCAGAGTGTTCTGAGTACTCGGCACACGCTCATTAGGGAGCCATCCCCTCGTCGCACAAAATACACCCAAAAAAAAAAAAGAGAAAGAGAAATACAAAAGAGTTCCTAGTAACTATAGACGAGTCCTCCTTTTCTTTTCCCACTCGGTGCGTCCCCCTCTCCCCACACCCATTTCATACCATGTCACCTATGGCGCAGAAAAGTGCATTTGAGCCCAAGGACCCGAGAATTATTAACCTTTACGAGGACGACGATGGCGATGAGGACGACTTGGATGACTGGAGCTTAACGACGTCTTCAGACGTGACGCAAAGACCACGTCGCAAAAAGACAACCACCCAAGCCTTGGTTGAGTTCCTCAACACGACCAGCCCAGAAGAGTTCCAAAAGAACACACCCAAACGCACCTCAAACCTCTTTTTTCGACGCCGTAAAAACAAGACGTCCTCATCTCGTCCGGTTCCTTCTTCGAGCACACCACCGAGTCCAATGCCTACCACTGCCTCCGTTGTCTCCAATGCGTCCTCCATGTTGAGCAATTACACTCGACGAGCCGAAACGGCCAACAGGAAAAATTATATTGAGATTCTGACGCATCAACAGCAAGTGCCCCTGCCGCGCGAATCGGGTTCGCTCGGCCGTGTCTCGTCGAGTCGCACCAATACCCTGACCAGCCGCCAATCCATGGCCCAGAGCCCTGTCCTGCCCGCCAATTGGAGCATCAACAAACGCGAATCCAGCCTCTACAGCGACTCTATCCGCCAGTCCATCTCCACGCGCGGGTCGCTCGCTGGCGCTCGACCTCTCATGCGCCAGGACACAGACGCCACGCTTGCATCGCGCGCAAGCCATAACAATAACAGTAACAATGGTAACGGCACTAACGGTAACGGCAACACAGCAACGCATGGTTTCCCGCATCGACGCACGAGTGAGCATACGTTTGGCAACGAGGACGACGACTTGCGCGAACGCAAAGCGACCGAGCTCTTGATTGCACGGATGGCAGGCAGCGAGATGGACGCGATCGAGGCAGGGCTTGCCCAGCGGCTCGAGCGCTTCCGGCTCGCTAAGGCGGAACGGCCCGGAAATGTCGTGGCGGCTGGTCTGGCGACAGAACACGTCCGTGCCTTACAAGCTTCGAGCCAGGAACAGCAACAGATGCAGGAACCATGGCAGATGGCAGAACAGGAACAGGAACAGGGACAGGAGCAGGAGCAAGGTCACGAAGCTAAACAAGAAACATCTCATTCGAGAAACAAGCGCAAGGTGGTCCGACATATGCAGGTCCAAACCATGCCGATTGAAGAACAAGACAAGGTCAAAGCCGAGACAGAAAAGCAAACATCCGCCAGTGCAACCACGACATCACCCACATCAACAGACACCACCACAACTCCTCTTCCTCCTTCTTCTCAATCGCATCCTCCTAAATCACCTACCTCTCCTACTGACGATCATCAAACCATTGAGCAGCTCGAGCGCAAACTTGCCGAGGAACAGCGCGAACGGAGGCGGCTCGAGCTCACCCTGGACGAAACTGTCGATCATTTTGAGACCCTGAGCGGGTTGGCGTACAAAAAGCTCCGCGAGCTCTGGGAGGAAAAAATGCATTGGGAGAACGCATGCATCGAACTGCGCGATCGGCTCCTCGAGGCCAGCCAGCGCTCGAGTGATCAGCACTCCACCACGAGCGAGCTCCCGCAAGATCCAAGTTTGGTTGGCTATCCCGACAGCGACTATGTCGTCCAGGACAAGCTCGGCTCTGACATTATTCGAGAAGAGTAATTGAATGAATGAACGAAACAACTCATTGTCTTCGAAAGTAATTATTCTTGTCACTACTACTTTATTTTGCAAATGCCTGCAGCGATCCCATTCCAAATTCATTACATAGTATACCTCACCTTTTTTCCCTCCTCAAATATGTCGACGATTCCTTCTTCAATTAAAAGAAAGAGCAGAGAAGCATACACTCAGTTATCGACACTTGGGCGATGGTTCTCTCTATAACAGCGTTACGTCCAGTCGTATAAAATATAAATGGACACATGTGGAAGCGATCGAAAACTCCTTATGCGTGTAAGCAAGATCCCGTCTTATTCATCCATGCAGTACGATGTCGGCCATGACTTCTAACATGGTAAGTACTATCTAGACAGCGATTTTAATAATCATCATAAACGGACATATTGTGAGTACAGGAACAAAAAGCAAATTGGAAAAAGAGAAATATACCGGCATATATATGCTACTATCGAAGGAATTTGTTTCAGGGTGAGTATGGAGGGACGGAGGGCTTCTCTAAGCGTAATATATCTATGCAACTGTATCTATAATGTGTAGAGGGAGTAATATAATAATGCGCCTGCGTCTTGGTGTGGTGTGTAACATGTGGAGTAGATGTCTGTGCATGCTTGCATGCAGGTTTTCCGAGCGCACGGTTGTACTGGAAAGATAACGTATATGTACATATTGGTATAATGTGTAGAGAGTAAGGAAGCCCCGGTACATGCGTGCGTGCATGCTTGCGTGTGTAAGAGAGAGTGAACGCGTGTGTGTCGCGTATGTGCGGCTATGTGTGTTGTAATTGTGCTGTAGTTGTATCTAAGTAGAATCGCCATGATTGCTAGCGGAGGATGAATGATCGGTGTGCTCATCGTCGGCACGCAGGGCCGCACTACTGAGGCCACCCCCTTGCTGCTGCTGTTGTTGTTGTTCTTGTAACTGTTGTTGTTGCTGCTGCTGCTGCTGATGGAGTTGTGCTTGTGGTTGCGGTTGCCCGGAAAAAGCAGGCGGTGAGACACGACGATGCTTGCTACTGGCGCTGCTCGTACTTCCGGAGCTCACGTTTCGGCGCATGCCGCGGTTCTTGTGGCCAGACGTAGGTTCAAAATTCTGCCAGATATAATTCTCGCAGCGGTTGGCGTTGGGCAGGTCCTGGATCATTTTGGCAATCGTATTTTTGCGAAGACCGAAAAAGTCGGGCCCGACGGGGTTGTGGCCATAATCCATTTGGCGGATAGCAAAGGCCCGCCGCACCGCGATCGTCCACACCGTGGTGGGCGTCGGACCTCGCCAAACCTCACCGGGATTATCCTCCGCCTCCAATGAAAACTGTTGGAAAAAGGAAAAGATAAAGGTCAGCCATGATCCGCGATAAAGCCAAGGAAATAAAAGAAATAAAAGAAATTGGCGCTAAAAGAAAAAAAAAAAAAGTAAAAAAAGAATAGCAAACAACTTACAATGGGTTCATTGCCACCGTCCAAAATTTGGCAGGTGTATTGAGTATCGCTATGAGGGTCCACCATACTGCGATACCATTTCTTGACGCAGTAGCCTACAGGGTAAATATAGCGCTGGTTGTGGAAGGCAGGCCGGTCCCATACCACGTGGCCGAGGTCGAGCACCGTCCAGGAGTCGATCTCCACCGGCAAAATGTACCGTCCAAAGTTATCTTTCTCGATTTCGAAAAAGGGACGCACATCGTTGGCGTTTGGGGGCTTGGTATCCCTCTTCTTCTTGCGCGACCGATGATAAAACATGTCCTTGTTGCTCAGGCCGCTCTGAGAAGCGCCTGGAGGAGAACTCGGCCGAGGGTGCGGAGAATGTTGCTGCTGCATCCAATAACCCAGGGGCATTTCGGCCACCATCGAGTGGGGCCGTCGACGGCTCGATGTGATGACACCGCCACCGCCACTGCTACTGCCGCTGCCACGCCCCGTGACGCTCTCGTCCGACAAATGGGTCGATCTCCGTCTGCGTTCCATGCTGCTACTGCTGCTGGAATAGGGATAGTAGGGCGATGAGGACGACGACTGCGGCGGCGGCGTTCGGCGCTGCGAAGACTCAAAATGCTGCGAGACAAGCGAGCCCAACGGCGGCATATGTGGCGGCGAGGGCGTCTGTCGTGCAGGGTAAGGCCGCTGCGACGGCGGCGACGATGTCAGTGACAATTGCTGAAGCTCGCTGCTGGGCGAGCGCGGATGTGAGAACAGCGACCGCATGGGCGGCAAAGAAGTCTGCTGTGGCTGTTGCTGTTGTTGTTGCATGTGTGGGTACGGTGGAGGTTGAGATGTGGATTCGGGGCGGACCGTAGACGAAAGAGGATGGCTTGCGGGTGGCGATGAGACACGGACGGGTTCAAGCTGCACGGCAACCTCAGTTTCGCGATGTAGGAGCTTGGCGTAGATCACACGCTCTTCGTTGGCATTGTCCAGTGCGGCCGAAAGAAGGCCCTGGTAATCCCAGCCATCAGAAAATTCCGCGTGCTTAGCCGTGTAGACCGCAATATTCTGGTGGAGATACCGCATCAGCTGATCCGGGCTAGTAAACAGACAGAGAGAGAGAGAGAAAGAGAAGGCATCAATTCAAGAACGATAGAGTCGTCTGTGAAAGGTTACACTACCATGATGAGCAGATGCATGAAAGGCATTCCTTTAACGATATCTTGATCCATGCACCATCCGAGAGATCAACGCCGGCGCCATCCATCATGAACGTGCAGAGACTGTCGGTGACACTGGTATCTTTAAAAGTACAGAAGATCTTGACTGTGATATACAAAAAATAAATATAAAAAAAAAAGGTTGATAAGAGGATCGGTGCCTGGTACCACGCCATGCTTTCACACGAACCTTTCACAAGAGATGGCTGTGGCTCGGGGTCCTGAAGGATAGTATGAATGGACATATGATGTCGAGACATGGTAATTGAATGATGAGACGTGATAATGATGACGATGATGATAGTATTCTATAAATAAATGGTATACAAATGCGACGGATGAGATGAAACAAAGCCGAAGAAATGACAAGTAAATTAGAAAATGGACAGTACGCGGCATTCATACCAAGCTTACGGGTTAAATAAAAAGAAAGATCACAACAGCATTCTTTTTCTCAAACACGAAAATACTTCTTGGAGAAATCCAAACAAGAAGAAGCGGGAAAAAAAGGAAGAAAGAGGAGAAAGAAAATAGACTTGATACGTAAATTAATCTACGTTACCTGTCGCGGGGGCGGGATTTACGTTGGAATAAATGGGCAGCATAACTATCTCCATTTGGGGTACAAACATGTACAAAAAGTCGAACCTGTCAGCTAGCCCAGAAAAAAAAATCGCGCAATCAAAAATACAGAGGGCAAGTAGTGCAAGATGCGAAAGAATGTGTGCGTCTGAAATCAAAGATGAGAAAGATCAAATGCTATAAGCCCGAGTTCTATCTATCATCCTCTTCGTTTCTGTATTATCATTCATCTCCTTGGCGCGCACCCGCGCGCCACTTCTCTTCTGACGATGGGCCTTCTAAATACTTTTTACCATGTGGTTTCTTCGTCTAGGAGCTGATTGCTGGGCATGCTACTCTTCTCGCTCTCGACGCCAGGAGAGTCGCGTCCTTTCTCTCGCCTGTCTCTAGATCATCATCGTCATTCATCGTCATCGCCATGGCAACAGACCTGTAAGTCCGCGAGGTCCGTGTACTATACTACTGTACACGACATGCCCCTTTTGCTGGGTCTTTATGAAACCTTTTTCCTGGTTTTGTTCCAAGTATCTCCATAGGCAATATATGGTTTGACACGTGCTTCATATAAATGTAGTCGCTTTAGGATGCACAAAATAAGTGCTCGTTCTGACTATTATGCGATCATGCCCTATCCAGGTCAGCGCGCACACTCGTCATGATAACACAAACGGACAAAAATAAATAATGAAAAAGATCTCGATATCTCACTTCGTCGATCCATTCCCCGGACAACGGTAATGGTCAATGGATACCCATCATCCATAACAACAGCAGTGGGGAGAAGAGACATTTATTCCCATGTGGCACCGTACCATTCTCGCCCGCTTTTCCCGAACCTACGGACATTAGGTGTGGCTTGCTGGATGTTTTTGGGATTCGCACTGTCTATTGCTCGGGGTGCCTACTCAAGCACCCCAACATACACAATTCATTTTACCTTTTTTTCACTCTGTCATTAAACATTGTGTGACATCCTTACGTGTGCAATTCAACCTCATCAATGATATAACCCAGCATAATCAGACTAAGTCGTCCCCCGCGCATACCTCTACCGCCACCGCCAATGCGTCTGAAACAATCCCGACGCTAGTGAAAAAGAAATGCTTTTTCCACCCTTTTGGATGGCTCGCCCCCGTTATACCCACCGCGGTAAACCCGTCATCTACTAGCCATCAATCAATCGAAAATACAATCGCCTATTTGCGCCGGTAGTCCAATCATATCAAGATCACGCTCACGCCACTCCTCTCTCCCGAATACATCTGCAGTTGCAGTCCTACGGGCCACACACAGGCACATGCATACACACATATATGCGCATGGACACCAGCCCATTAGGTCGTACGCATATTATTTTATTTCAGCATGTCTACACGCGCGCATCTAAGGTTGCCGTTACCGGGCCATATTATTGCCTTGTTGCATTTCTTAAATTAGCTCATGCGGGTTTTGAAAGAAATGTGTTAACTCGCATTTCTTTTTCTTTGGGTATTCGTTTGCCAAGGTGAATGGTGTCGGCCCATGATATTCTTTTTCTCGTATTTGTTAAGCCATTCCCGCGCTATGTACACAATTACATTCTGTTTATTACACAATAAAAAGTAACGCAAATTTGTGCAAAGGAAGAGTAGGTAGGTATGGCCAGACCATATTACCAGACCTGATGGAAGCAAAAGTTGGGGCGATTGCTGCATAGAAGATCACCCATACGTCCATCATTAACAACAATCATTGGCATGAAATTTATTTTTATCATCTGTCTCGGAAAAATTAGGTACAAAAAAAGAGGTGATCGGCAAAGCATGAAGCGCCGCAATTTATTTATTTTCTTCCGCATCCTTGGTTTTGCGGATGTAGCAGTTGCTCTTTTATGCGCGGGTGCGTGAGACGACACCAAAAGCGGGGAAGTCGCCACCTTTTACGTGTGGATTTAATATGTTGCATGCCCCGGCAACTGGGCTCAAAGATATGTGTGGCGCTCTAGCACCCACTGCAGATCCTGAACTAAAAAGCTGCTGACTAACGTTTCCGGGGATGTGGATCAGAGACAAATGTGGAAGCGTTACACAGAAGTTATATTAAATTCACGTCTGGACCCTTTTTCAATTCGTCAAAAACCTCCATGAAAACTTCCGGGCGAGGCTAACAAAAAACCAGACATGCACAAGGTTTTCCGGCACCATCATTGATTTATTTAATGTCCATGGCGCGCCAAGCCCCCAACAGACACATTTTTACATCGGACATAAAAGAAGGACCGCATTTTGAGAGGACGAGGTAGGAGTGTGATATTCATGTGGGAATTCAAATGCCGTGAGCACCTTGTGTTGCGCAACATGCTAAACATTATTATTACATTATCATCATGGGAATGCGTGTGGGTGAAGGCCAAAACCGGGAATATGGGCAATCGGTTACCAAAGACCGCGGGCCATTGACAGATCGGTGTCATTGCAATAGACCGTTAGCATTTACCATTTATCCGCTGGCTGCATCCTTTTTGTTCTGTCTTTTCTTTTTATCCTATATCTCTCGCTTTCTTTCTTTGGTCGAGTTACTTTCCGCTGATTGCGAAGATACGCACAAGAAAGCTGTCAAGTTATTTTTTTTATTTCTTTGTGGCACCTTCCTTCATCGTAATTGCTGACGACACCTTCCCATTTTTGTGTACCGCACCAATTGGATCAGCTATCCATGACGAGACGACCCACATTTTGCGGGACACGCTAATGATTCGTCACATTAACCCGCGGCAGCGGACTCAATTCAGTCAGGTAATCTTCACTGGATCGAATCCACATTGGCGCATTGCCTATTATGTCTTAGACCCTTTTTGGCTAACATGGATATGCGATGGAAACCGGCTCACAGAGATGGAAAACCAAAACGCCCTTTTTAACATGTGACCTTTGCTTATACCCTTCTTTCATTGGATAGATAGCCATCCTACTATCTTCCTACAGAATATATTTTTTCGTTGGTTTTATAAGATCACGGAGCTCGCAGATAAAGGAAGAAAACGGTTACTGTACTTGTACTGACAGTAGCGCGTTGTCTTATCCGGCGTCTCGGATTATACTTGTAAATTTTTTTCGTGGGTGGTTCGCCATGTGCGACGCCAAGTTGGTCAGAGTATTCCACTGGACAGTCGGGGGCACAGCCAGTCAAAGGAAGTCTAGCTTATTACATGACATACCCAATTAATAGACGGATAGGTTTCGCTTGACTGATATAAGCTTGTGTCCATCGCACTCGTTTGTATCCGGACGAGAAAGCGCACAAATGACGCGCCCTGTTCTTTCACTGGGAGAATGCGAAATTGCAATATATCTTGTGTGCTAGTATAGTCATACATATCTGACGGGAGATAACGATATCCCATGGATTTGGTTGTCTTCTTTGTTGGAGTCGTGGAAGGGCCTCACATGTACTCGACCAAAAAGTGGTGTACCTGGGATGTATAAGGTAGTATCACTAAACATATCCTACACTTAGGGTTGCCGAGCCTGTATACATCGTCTTCCTGAGTGTGCTGGTTCATTTTCCCACGAAAAGCAAAACCGTCGGACCACGAGCGGTTATTTTTATACGGGACTGGCACGCTAGGTTATCGTGCAAAAAATACCTATCGTTTCAACCGACTCTGCTTATTATCCAAGCTTTGTTCCTGCAAGATCTACTGTGCAGCATGGACTGCTGATTTGCTCTGTTGAAAATGCGAGCGCTCTGATTCATATATGCAAAAAGTGGGCCGTGGGTCAATCAAAGCGTTGGATTGAACTCATGAAACCGCCTGAGCTGCCATGATGATGTGAGTTATACATGTGGCCATCCTGGACGACCGCTCCTCGTCGGATTGCACGCCTATAAATCCTTCGTGCTTAAAGAATTTAACTTCATTCATTATAAATTTTAGATCCTACATGCGCGAGATATTGCTTGGAGTAAGTATTCTTCCTTTTCCATTACCGGCGCTTGTTTTGCTCGTATGGTAACCTATAGAAGAAAGTTTTGCCGTTGAATCGCTTACATAATATAGCCCGCGAACCATAACCTGCTGAACTTAGATCGGCGAACAGCGGAAACAAAGTTAGTGTAACTCCATTCCTTCGGGCTCTGCGTGGATAGCCGAATAAGTCTTTTGAGCACATACAGCTGATATACCCGTTCAGACACATCGAAGTGTTTAAGTCGGGTATATAGGAACCCAACTTCCGCAGAGGATAATGATGGAAAACGGAACATAGAAAAGTTGAAATATTTGTGTACATGTACAACGGAAGCACCAAGTATCATATCCATTGACGGATTAAAATGTATAATATAAAGGGTATAAACAAGAGAGACGAACATCTCTTTTTGTGTATTTCAAGAAAGGGAGGTTCACACGTACAAAACAAGAGAGGGAGAGAACGGATATAAAAGAAAGGAGAAGATAAAATAAAAGGAGAAGAAGGGAAAACAAGCTTATTATAGGAACGAATGGAAGGAGAGCCTTTTTTTCTTTCATAGGTACTCTCTCGTCTTTTTTTCTCTCCTTTTCGTCATTGGTTATAAGGAAGGAGACCGTCGGATAAAATAGAAAAAGAAAAAAATAGAGAGAGAAAATGGCGAAGGCTGCTTGCAGGGCCATGTGCTGCAAGACACAAGAAGAATAGAAAACTGTGAAGGAAGCTTGTATGCATCCGTGAATGCGTGCCTGTCTGTAACTGACTGTGGTTCTGTGTGTTTTTTCTTAGATGTGTACGCATGAAATGCTTTTTGTTCTTAGACATCGGACTCCAACAGCAGCTCTTGCTGGACATTTTGAGCGACTGCGGCGAGGAAAAGAGCGTCGCCTACAATGTACAAGAATGAATACGAAGGGTTCGAGTATCAACTATCGAGTCGTATTTACCTTGCTGCTGTGTGAACTGAATACGCATTTCTTCGTCCTCGGGGGAACGAATGAATTCCATGCGGCACTTGACTTGCCGCATTTTGTCGGCCTTGTTAGCCTTTATCTCTAACTTGTATCGTGTGCCATGCTTGTCGGATTTCTCGTAGAACCGGGCCTCAACAGTCTAGTGCGTAGAATTGATTAAGTAAGAATCAAAGGGCAAATCATCCACATTTTTCCATACCTTGTTCATCACACGGTGCAAGTTACGCAACGCATCTGCAATGTCCGTATGGGGTACCGAGATGGAGCAGATCTTGGGCTGCTTGAAAAAGAAAAGGTTGGATAGCCACGAGGCCTTGGGCGTCGCGGGCGTGATGGGCGGATTCTCGCTGATGGTGGAGGAGGGCGTGGGCGGTCGGCTGAGGAAGCTTTGGTCGCTACCGCGTCGGCCGAGGGTGGCCTGGCTGCCGCGTCGCTGAGTGTCCAGTGACGACACAAGCGCGGTCTTGAAGGTAGGCGGTGGTGGCATGCTCTTGGGGTCGATCGCACTGACGGGGGTAGGTGGCAGCATGTGGGCGTGCTGACTGCTGCCGTGGCTGCTCGATGAGGATGAGCTTGAGGAGCTCAGCGTGCTGCCGTCGGACAAGCCAGGAGGCGGCGGCAAGTGAGTCTGCTGATGACTTTGGTTGGGTCGTGTGGGAGAACTCTGGGGAGAGTCAAACACGGACATGACTTGCTTGCGCTGGCGGCGGCCCGCGCCTCCGTTGAATGTAAAGAACGCGCGTGAGTCGTCTTCCTCTTTGCTGTCGTGGTTGATTATCAGGTTCGGTACGCGGATTGAGAGACGCTTGGGGTTGAGGGACTTGCGCTTTTGCTGCTTTTCCTCTTCCTGTACTTGTGTTTTTTCCTGAGACTTTTCTGGCTGTTCGGGCTCTACCTTGTTGGTGCCACGCAGCGTAGATTTGGGTGGTACCATAGGCACCTTGGATTGACGGCGTGCCGTGAGCTTGCGGCGGAGCGTGCCTGTTAAGGATGCGGGCGAGAGTGTGATGTCAGACTCGTTGATAATTGTCTCATCTTCGGATTGCTTCTTGGGTACAGGTGGTGCGGCTGCTGACGCACCGGTATCCTTGCTCTGGCGGCGCGACGGCAGCACGTTACGCACAAAACGTTCGTAGAACGTCTGGCTCTTTTTGAGCTTTTCACTCTTGGTCACCTCGGACTGGCTTGAGCTCGGCACGGCGGGCACGTCCGGCACAGGCGGCACATACCCGTGCTGGGTTCGTGGGAGTGCCGATGCATCCATTGAGCCCTTGCGCTCGCCCCGCATGGTTGCGGCCGAGTAGCGGCGTCCGACCGACTTGTCATCGACCCAGGGCACGGGGGCGCGCTGCGGCGTCGAGCCGCGACGCGCAGTGTGATTCGGGTCGACGGCCATGGATAGACAGCGGCGGTCGCGCTCTGGGCGATAGGTGATGGTGCGGTAGCGGCGACGCGCCGTGACTGCCTGTTGAGGTTGATCGTCCGGGCTGTCGTCCTCGTCCTCATCATCGTGCTCAGTCTGCCAATATTTCTCGGCGTGACGCTGGAGGAGCACGTAGACGACCTTTTGCATGTTATGTTCCTTGCTCACCAAGGCTTGAACCATTGCGGCTTGGTCGTTCTCACCCCACAAGAACTTGATAGTCTCCAAAAGACGGTCGTCGATTTCGTCCGCGCTTGAGACAGGATGGCCGATCTCTTGCGGTGTGGGCGGGACAGGTAGCGAAGCGAGATTCGCAGGTTCTACCTCACTGAACCACGGGTGCGCAATGATCTGTCGCATGGTCAGACGCTTGGCAGGATCAACGACAAGGATACGACGGATGAGATCTTGGGCGTTGCGCGAGATACCTGACGGCATCGTGTAGCGACCGGCTTTCACCTATGTGCATAAAAGAAAATTAGGCCCAGTTACTCACTCTAAGGCAGTCTATAATGCCAAAGACTGTCATTCCCACCTTTTTGAGAAGCTGACGGATGTTATCGTCATCAAAGGGGAGATGGCCGGTCAGCAATGCATACAGGATCACACCGCACGACCAGATATCGGATGCGTCACCATTGTAAGGCATACCCTAATATATACATATATATAAAGTAAGTTTAGCACACGGACTGTAACGCGCTCGAAATGCAGATTACGCACAGCTACAATCTCGGGGCTTGCATAATGAGGAGATCTAGGGTTCTTTGTATGAGTACACTGTTTACTGTCTCTTTTTCCCTCGCTATGCCTGTATGTGCGTTCCTTTGCTGCCTTTTTCTCGTCTGTTTCCCCTCTATATGCGCATTCACTTTTTTTTTTCCCTTTTTCCCTTTTCTACTAACGTACCCGCAACTGGTTTCTAACATGGATCCTGCAGGTTGCAAGGAGGCCATACCAAAATCGGCGATTTTGATGTGGTTCTTGCTGTCGAGCAAAAGGTTCTCAGGTTTCAGGTCGCGATGGCTGTGAGAAAAAGTGCATAATTAGGGACTTCCGCTGCTGGTATGGTTTTCTATTTTCTAGTGACGTTACCAAATAAGGTGGTGATGGCAATAATCCAAGCCGAGGATGATCTGCTGGAAATGATGGCGTGCCTCCTTTTCGGAAAGCCGGCCTTTGCTGACCAGATATTCAAAGAGCTCGCCACCTTCCACATATTCCAAGATGAGGTGTCTATTTTTTTTTGTGAGAATAGTGAAATTTCTTTGTATGCCTCTCCTTACAGATCGGGTGAGCTGTCGTCATCAATCACATCGATAAGGCCCATAACGTTGGGATGGTTGATGAGCTTCATGATGGCAACCTCGCGGCGCACGGCCTTTTCGATGGTCGGATTGGCCATCAGATGGCTTTTGCTAATAATTTTGATGGCGACCTGCTCGCCAGTGACGCGGTGCACACCGAGCTTTACGCGTCCTGAAAGTAAGGAAGCAAAGCGTATGTATGTAAGTTATAAAGAGTAGGTGACACAGTGATCATGCATTTCTTTCTACATACCTGATGCACCCTTGCCTAGCGTCTTGCCGACATAATAGTCACCAATGCAGCGGCGGGGCTTATGCATCGATCCCGTGGTCGAGAGCGCGCCTGAGCTGCGGCGTCGGTCTCTCAGGGATTTGACGGACCGGTTGCGCGAGAGGATATTGGAGGGCAGCGCCATCGAGGCGCGTCGTGATGGCGGCGGAGATTGCTGCTGTTGTTGTTGTTGCGGATGGTGATGGTGATGGTGAGAAGGCGTGCTTGCGGTTGCGTTGATGCGATGCGGTTGATAATGGCTGGGGTGGGAGTGCTGCTGCTGTGAATGGTAATGGTGTTGTTGTGGCTGCTGCTGATACCCGGCCGGCGAGTGTGCAGCGTACGTACGAGGATAAGGGTGAGGTTGAGCGTGGTGAGGTGTATTAGCCGGGACATTGTTCAGCGGGTGTACTGCGGCATGCATTATGATGGTATATGTGTGTATTAAAAGTGTAGTAGTATTAGTAGTATCGTATTAAAGCGCGTACGTAGTAAAGATTAATAAAGAAGAGGATGAAAGAAAAAAAGAGAAAGAGAGACAGGAAAAGAGAGACGAAAGGAACAAGGAACAGAAATAGGTGCAGGATAATAAAATAAGAAGAGAGAGTAGGATCAAGAAATAAAAAGCGATAGGACTCATTACCCACAGAAAAAAAAGGGGCATCCAGGGATTAAACAGCTTTTCTTTTTCCTTTGCCTCAACCATACTGCAGTATACGGTGCGTGAGTGTATAAAGAGTGTACGATATTGGGGCGGGGCTCAAGGACAAACCTCTTTTTTGGAGCCAAGTGTCATGACAAGGGGGAGGGCCTGTTCAAAAGGCGGGAGTATATTTTATTTCCTGACGCCCAATAGTAGCCAAAGGTACAGGGAAACAGGGAAGGGGCCCCCATCCTCATGGCTACATGCCTTTCTTCCTTCTCACTTCCAATTTCGATCGCCGTTCGCTCCATACAATAAAGAATGGAACAGGTTTTTGATTTTGAAAGTAATACGTCAAGGAAAACAGAAGCGAGACCATTATATTACTGGTTTTTCTTTTAACAGTGCGCCTGACTGGAATAATTTATTACCCGTTTTTTGAATTTCTTCAATGCATAAGCGCTCTTTCGAAAAAAAAACGTGTTTCCACTTTTAAGCGGAATAATAATGTAATAAAAAAGAAGGAGCTGTAGATAGTGATGGCAAAAAAAAAAGGTAGGAAAAAGAGAGACAGACACGCACACACAGAGCGAGAACATGTGTGCGTGTATGTGTGGTGCCTATCGCCCGTGTTGCTCATCATCATTTAGTTTGCACTCCCTGTTTTCTAATTTTCATCTCCTGCTGTCCACTACCAAAAAGGTGGATCGGAATCATGTCTGTTCTTCGTCTATGAACCTTCTTTGATTGACCCCGTTTCTTAAAACAGACTCATCAGCCTGTGCGCAGCTTAGCCACTATGACAGGGTGACATTCTTTTGATTCTCTGCAGATACAATGGAAGTGGGTATGGTAGTTATGGACAAAAATGCCCTTCCCTGGTTTATCGGTAACAGTAGTAAAATGTAAAAAAGCGAGCAGGGTATTCCTATACGGAACGTTAGCCCTGAAGACGGATGCATAAACAGGGATCAAGGTGGTATCAGGTTTGATGATTTCCTTTCCATTGCGTCAATTCCAGCAGGCGAGAGTAGGCAAAAAGGAACCATGTTTTTCTGTTCACTTAGCCCCGGCCTTCCGTGTTTGTGCCTGCGCTTCTAATGAACGGAGGTACTGCACCCGGTAGCTAAGCTGCGTGACAAGATGGGCCATACTGCTGAAATGCCCTGCTGTTACTGATGTTGCTGCTTTTTCCGTTGCTGTCGTCGTCGACTCCTCCGCTATCCCTTTCTTCTCCTTGCCTTGGCCATTATGCGCTCCGCACATGACCAACTCAGTCGTCTCCAGCCAGCGACGCAACTGATCCATGTCTTCCACGCCTTGGACGGACCACCAGCGATGGTTTGTATCACCTTCAAAGCCAGGTCCGATCACAATGACGCCGTATGCCCAGAAAGGCTCATTATTGCGTGCCTCGTTGTGGGTCGTTTGGTGACAGAGATCGTTTAGCAGCCAATAAGTGTTGCCTCGTGCATCGCATCCGGCCGCGCCATACCGCTTTTCAGACTTGAAAATATCGACAAGCAGGGCCAGCTGATCCGTTTCGAGGGCGTATCGGTCCGCAGCCATCTTCTCATCAAGACTGCGGAGCTCAGCTTTCGCAACAGCTGAGTCCGCCTGGAGACGATTCGCCAAATGAGCCCGTCTCCTTCTACTCCGCGTTTCTTCCAAGTCGAGCAGCCGGCGCTCCTTTTTCAATGCAGTTTCCCTGGCCTTGATATTTTTGCTTTCTTCTGTACTCGCTTGGCGGATTTTTGGGTCCATCAGCAGCAAGTCGCAAAGCGCGGCAATGACCGTAAGTTCATCGTGAGTGGATAATGGCGCTTTAGGTCTGGATCGAAATCGCTCGACTTGATCTGCTGGACTGTCGTCGTCGTCTTCATCATCATCGTTCTCGCTCGGGTTATCTTGGTCTTCAGTTTGAGCAATTTTGATAGAGTGGTCCTGGATGGGATGGCGATGTAAGGTGGGTATGGGCAGATCGTCTCCACAGCCTGCAAGAACGAGCACCTCGGCCATATCTTGCCAATGGCTGGCCGTCAGACGCGCGCCTCCTCCTAGTTGATCGACCAGGGCTCGCGCATTGACGTCCGCGTCTAACCCAAGATCGAGGAGTCCGCATTCTTGAAGCCATCGTCGCTCGATGCGCCGGACCACGTCAGCCGCGCTGCAGGGTTGTCCTGAACTATTGCGATGGACTTGGCTCTTGCGCCAGGACGCTTGTAGGCCTGTCCCGTGTGCGACTTTGTACAGGATTTGCACGGATAAAGCCGCAAACAGTCGCTTGTTTCGCCAGTTGCCTTGAACGTTCTGGAGATGAGCTGCGTCGCGCGGGCTGATATCGCAATAGTTGCCAAAGCGATAGATGAACTCACGAATGTAGATGCGTTTCCACAGTTCTTCTTCCGCATGCAGCAAAGTGATCTTTTGCAGTTCTGGAGGATCTACTTTGACAGGTTCCACAGATGGCTTGGAAAAGGGAAGTGTGCTTTTTGGGGGACAGTGAGATATAAAGCACCCAACGTCGACATAGACAGAATAAGGCATACCCGTTCTTCTTTTTTGACGCGTCCTTCTTGTCTCTTGACGTAGCTTTCAGCTTATCTTCTGGTTTATCTTTGACGCAGAAAGAGCATTGGCAAATACTCCTACGAAAGGGTTAAGTAGGTGTTGTAGAAAAGTGATTTAGACAGCAGTTACCGGCATACAGGGCATGCCCAGGTGTAGGACTCCCCCAAACGATGTGTAAAAGGGTCATTCGTATCGAGCGGGCTGGAGAGAATCTCCTCCAGAGTTTCTCCATACTGCTTTTTAAGACATCTTTTGCAAAAGGAGTGTTGACATGGTGTCTCTGTCTCTGGGTCAATTACAGTGCATGCCACACGGGATGAAGACGACTATCCAAAAAAGAAAAACAAAAAGGAAAAAAACGGCGGTTCAGGAACCACATCAAAAGATTAATTGATGCTTGAACGTACGCTGCATTTTGTGGTGCGGCATGTGGGGGGATGCACCTATTCGATACGTGTTAGGCCATATCCTTTAAAGCCGAACACATTGTTCTTACTTTGGCAGACTTTGGCTTAGAGTCGGTGATCTTTTCAAGATTCTTCTGGCGCTTGTTACTGGAATCTTGAAATGCTTCGGCCTTGCGTTTGAGTGGATCGTCCACTTTACCAAAGCAAAGTCTAAGCGTAATGCCATTAGCGATGGATGCTTGGGTAAGCGTAGAATGTTGCATACTTGGTTTGAACGTAAGTCCTTGGTTTGCTTGACATGGTCGCTATGTACAGAAGGGAAAAAAACACGTTCAAAAAAAAAGAAAAAGATACGCACGCGCGCTGTGTCATTTTGCAGCGCGCTGCAACCCAGCCAATCACAGTTCAAAACTGTTGGACGAATTTGACGCGTCTTATGCGTCGTTTTTTGCCATCGGTGGGTCGTCTTTACCGTCACGAACCGGTCAAATCGACAAGTCGGTCTGCCCTATTTATACGCTTTGCTTCATGAAAGCTGTCGCACTTAATTTGATTATTTCTATGGGTACACTCGCTAAATGAGCCTTTGCAAAACGTCGGTGCTTCCGTATACCAGAGCGGTGAGGCGTCCAAAAATTTCTCGAAAATGAATGGTTTTTAACGAAGGCTTCATGCCTGTGCAAATTGTTCTAAAGTAGTATGCGTCCTTTCACGCTTACACTTGCCAGCTAATATAAGAATTCACGATATTAAGGATGCATTTTACAATGATACGGGCCGTCAAGAGAACTCGGCTCAGGCATGAATGATAATGTGACCATGGGCCTGCACAAAGCCATGCTTTGCCAAGACGGAATTTACTTGTCGAGAATATTAAAACACTCCTCATAAAAGGCTCGTTTGAAGTTTAGGTCCCTACTATACTTTCTTAGTGCGGACAGATAGTTATAGCATCCTTAATATTACGCATAATATACTGGCATATCAGCTCTGCAATAGTATGGGTGCGTTTAAATAGGTTCAAAAGCTATCATGGAACACACATGACATACAAGTATCAACGAGAGCGATTCCATTTGCTATCTCCTTTAACGCTTGGATACATCAAATCTGCGCATTCTGAATTACCACATATGAATATCTCTCAATTGTTCATATCATCATTAAGCCTGCTAGTAAAATAGCAAGCAGCAGATTGTCTGCTATTTAATGTGCTATACTTTAATACACTGCGACCAACCAGATAGATAAATAGCTACGAAATAAAGCATACTGCTTCTTCAACGCAAACGGCCATAACGGTTTGCCTCGAAAAGGGGTCTTTTACATATTTGGGGCGGTTAGACTTGATCCTTAACAGACAGCATGCATATATGCATTCTTCGGTGCTCATCCAGTATATAGATGATGAGCAACGAAAGCGTGCGGTTTACGAAGAAGAAGAATTAATAAAAAAGGGGGAGAGTTGCGGGCTCATGCCGAGAACGAGAGGGTTCGTCGATACACAGACGCTCTTGATAAACGCTGGGTGAATTATAGGTACGATATATGTATCTTGTTTATCACCATGCGAATTTTATTTTAAGCAACCCACACTTCACCTCCTAGACGAAGATAATGATTTTTTATGCATGCATGTGGGCTATCACTTCCAAAGAACGCAAGAACAATTACCTTTCTGGAATAAACACATTCATAGCAGGTAATTTCTTTGACGGATTTTGAGCTGTGCGAGTATGTGGGTAGGAGTCAAACGCATCACAAGGTTTGGCAATTGATAATATGTATGCACATATCTATGCACCCTGTCTATCTGATAGTGTTCATAACAAGTATGATAGCAGCAAAGCAATGCATGGCAGTAGTGTTTATCACTCAAAACCGTATTCCATGGGTACAAGCGGTAGGGTAGCCTTACTGCATACACACAAACCTTTTATCATTCCGGACGGGGTATTAAGAGGCGCTGGACGGCAAAGCATATGCGAGAGAGGATGAGCCTGCGCGGAGCTAATGTGTCCGTGCTGGAATGATGGGTGCAGGTGCAGCTGATGCAGAATGATGAAGGAGACTCGATCCGGTATTGTATGCTGGTGAAAAAAAAAGAAGGACGTACAAAAACGTGAACGACAAAATCAGCCTGAGCCAAGTTGGGTTGGATTATCGAGCTGCTCATGCAATGAAGCTGGCGGTTATGCATGAAAAGCATAGAGCAGGGATGCCCTTTTAAGGCAAATTCCCTTGTGTGATGTATGTGCGCGGCCAGTCCTTTCATGTTTCCGCTTTGTCGTCTTCTTCTTCTCATCGCTAGAGCACAGTATGCTTTCTATCAACGAATTTACTCACGGGGTTTCAACCGTGGGTGTATGAAGGGAAAGCAGAGAGCATCTAGAAAAAAGCGAGGGATTGTCAGGCGTCAGGAGCATGAGAAGTAATCATGCGCTGAATAAATGAACGAATGGATGACCGCGAATCTGGATTTGAAGGTCGGACACGTATCCCATCCAAAGGAACAACTTTTTCTTTTCTACCCCTTTCCTCCTTTTAAGAAAAAGGTTCCGACACATATACATACGCATATACATACACATATACTTTCGTTCTCATCTTGGTGATTTCCCTCCATTGGTTTCCTGCGCCTGTGTAATTCGAGAAGTGTAGCAAACTGCAAAGTGCGTGGGTGAACGGAGCTCCTCATGCCAACCATGACGATGCCACTGCCGATCGTAGCACCATGTCCTCAAAAGCCAAGGTGTGATATGCTGCAACTGCGGTATTTCAATACATCACAAGGAGAAGAACAGGACTCATACGACCCTGCTGCTGTTGTGTGCCTCCACGACGAATACGTGCAGGATGCTTGTCAGGAACTCAGACAGATCCTTGCCCAGTCGACGCTCCTTCAAGAGAATCAACTTATCACACGAACCCACAACCCGCTTCCTCAAGATTCCTCTTTCATGAAGTCATCCAGCACCACCATCATCAAACATCAAGCTAGTATTCGCCGTCCACGTTCTCTCACTTTTCTTGACCGTACCACTATCTCGACGACAACAATCGCTCATACTACTACTACTACCATTACTACTAATACTACTACAGATCCTGTTAACTGAAATGGATCATCCCATCTTGCTCCTCTTCTTTTGTACATACACAGAGGAAAAGAAAAAACAATCCTACATTTTGCACAAACAAGACTTTGTTACTATAACAAACCCTCACACAGTCAATTTCTTTTCTACCTTCCCCCCCCCCTCCCTTTATCCCGCCTTTCTGTCCTTTTGCAATACTTCTTTTGTCTATATCTTCTTTTTTCTACCTTTTGCACAAACCATTTCTTCCTATGGGAAACTCTTCTTCCGATTCCTTTTACTATAGTCTTATAACCCTTTACATTTCCCCGATCACACCCCCTTCCTTTTCCATTTCTATCACTGGATAATACAGTCCGATTTTTCGTGTATATACAAACATTGAGGCAATGAGCACGTTTCTATATCCGTCTTTGCTGATCGGCTTGCATACACCGTATGTACATTCTTCGTGCGTTCATGCTCGCATATTCACTACCCTGCACTCTTACGTACATTTTATCGAGATCCTACTGCTTTCTTTCCTTTTACTAATGAGCCTACGTAGTGAAACGATACTACTATCCGTCTAGCTAAGGAGGTCTCTCTCTTTTCTGCATTAAGAATAATATCGACAACAGCTGCATTACTTTTAATGGCCTGTTTACCCACCTATGCAGCTTACATGAACCCCTGAAATCTGTGATGCCCGCTACGAGCCTTCTTATTTCGGAATTCCCGTTTTATCGCTTTTGGCGCATGAAGTCAAAATATAGATCGTTTATATGAAAGAAGAAGGGGTTGAACTATAAAAAGAGTAAACGCGGATAATTTTGCGTCGATGTGCTCACGAAGGCGAGGGGCTCGCTGCTCAGCTCAAGGAAGCGATATAAGAACATAAATAATAAATAAAATAAAGCCTGATGACAACATATACGGAGAACTGCTGGAAAACAATAAAGAATGGAAAAGCGCCTAGAATGAGCACAAGGATGGGAGGACGGAAACGACGCGCGCATGCTGTTTGAGGTAGGACGACATGCCGATCCACGTGCGTCGGCCTAGGGGCTATCACATACACAAAATAACAATACTAAGAATAATAATAATAATAATTATCAACAAGCAGAGAGATGAATCGTGAAAGAGAAGAGCTAAAGTAGCGAAGATTCACAAGGAACCGGATTTAGGAGAGAAAGAGAGAGAGAAATAGAGGGGAATATGCACAGTAAGATGTGAAATAAAGAGCGCAAATATGTTGGATAACTATATAACGTACTTTCATCAAACAAACACAGGCTCAGATGTTAGAAACGCATGAGTGCATACTATGTATGTATAGTATGTGCTTTCTGTTTTTATGGTTGATTGACGTTGCTAAATTTATTTTGGGTTCTTTTTCATGCAGTTTCGTTCATTGTGAGGGATAAAATATTTGGATATCATTATATCTTTCGTCTACGTGAAGATAAAAGATGGAGTAAAGAAGAAAGAAAGGAAAGGCTTTAAAAAAGGGCAGACGTGAATCAAACAAATCCAAGAGATAACAGAGAAAACGCGCTCATACCACGTATAGAAAGGAACAACAAGGTAGCAAAAGAAAAGAAGAAGTAAAAAGAGGGGTAGCAGCGGAAGATGATGCAACTAATGTGAGTTGAGTTGTATTTCCCTGTGTGTCGCGGCTGAGATGAGATGTACATGAGCAGGATATGTAAGCGGGTCAACCAAAAAAAAAAAAAAAAAAGAAGTGGGGCTGTACAAGCGGGCCGTTCACGCATATGTATGTATGTAATATATCCTTTGAGATTGCCTGCCCGAGAGAGAGAGAGAGCGAGAAAGAGGGGAGGGGTTTTTTCTTATTAAGGTTCGGTTTCCAACTTGACAAATTTGACGCTGGAGAAAGGGGTGAGCTTTTGTGCCTCTATGTAATGTAGGTGAACCCAAGACCTTGTCTGGCCTGCCTTTTTTTTTTCTCGCTCTCGCTCTCGCTGTCATTCACTTTTTCTCTGTATATAAAAGCGTCTGAACCGCGCCTCTGCCCTTTTTTTTTTCTCGTTTTCCAACCGAATCGAGATCTGTTTTTTATAAACACACATCCACACGCTCACTTTCTTTCCATTCATTCCCAATTTATCTTCCCGCTCGTTAATATGGACTACTTTCCTTCGCCTCCATCTTCACCCATCCTCGGCGCCGACAAGGTCGTTTGCGGCTCATGCGACAAGGCACTCAACAATGACTGGTTCTGCGTCGACTGCCATGAAAAGTGCGATAGCTGTAATCGATTCCTCAGCCATGGCGAGCATTGTTCCCGGTGCTGGTCCTTTGATGCGCTCCAGAACCTCTATGTGCGCAAACCGATACCCACCGGCGGATACCACCCATACCGATATCAGCAGCGCATGCCCTCCGCATCGTCCTCCACGTCCACCACCTCTTCTGCGTGCTCTTCGAGCTCTATCTATTAATCCGCCTATTCTCTTCCTTTACGTATGATCCACCGTATTCTCTCTCTCTTCCTTGTTTCTACACCCTCTTGACCGCTTTCTCTTTTGCCAGCTTCGACGTCGCTCTCTCATCCATCCTGTTCTTGACATATCCCAAAAATCACATACACAAACACACAACATAGTTAACTCATGAAGAGCGTCGGTGCATATATCAAGCATTATTATTCATTTTTCTTTCTCTATCTTCTTTTTCTTTCACTTCCTTATCTTTACACTCGTATCTCTGGCGAGTCTGTCGAGTGCACACTCCATCTAATTTCCCTTCTTCTGTTCCATAATTGAACCTTCTTTTTCCTCTGTTTTCTTTTGTGACGCGTGCATGATGCTGTTTTTCGTCTCTTTTAGTCTCCCTCCGCTATCAACACCAATAAACACGAGCACGATAATATAAACACAACTGGAAGATCATCTCCAAGATACACGAGGAGTTCCGCTGTATCAGGGCTGGGTTACTTTGCATTGGACGGGGGGCCCCATAAGTACATAGACAGGTTGCTAAAAGTATTGCGCAATATGCATGACGAGAGGAGACAGATATGTGTGTATGGAATCCACAGTACATTATGATAGGGACTCGAAGAAGGGGGCCTGCATAGACATGCTAATACCTTTTTCCCTCTCTCTCTCTCTCTTCATACCTATTTTGCCTCAATTGGGTCCATCATGGTATATCAATGGTAATAGCATGGACGCAAAGATCTGGCTGAATATATCGTTATAAAGCCATACTAAGTATGTATGTTCAATGGTAAAGCAATAGATCATGATCCAGTAAAAACAATAAGAAAAAAAAAAACTATATCTACAGAAATAAGGGATGATCGAGTGTGACCTATGTGCGCGCGCGAAATATATGAAGAAGAAAACACTGCATCTCAACAAGTGTCGTTTGCGCTTAAATGCATTCGTTGCTAACGACAGAATATATGAGTAACCCGTTGTGATTAAAAGATGTAAATTCGATTCTCAAAAGACCAGGTGATGATGTATGTATATGTTCGATCAGTCATGTGCATCTATATAGAAGAACGACGAAAAGTATATTTATGTATATGTATGCATTTATATATAATGTGGAAAGGGAGATAAAAAACATAAAAGAACAAAAACCAGCTACCTATGCACGCGCCCGTAATGTTCCTTCCGCATTGTCTGCACATGTCGGTCTTCAGTGATTTTTGTATGTATATGATTCAATTGTTTTTTTAATTTTTCTGACGGAATACATATAGCTGCAAATGCCACATGCGCATGCCAATGCTATTAGACCGCCGAAAAAAGGCGGTCTTACAGATACGTTCGGTTCGCTCTCTGCGGCATGATTGTGCGTACAATGGCTCGCGTTCTTGACGCATGCTGAGCAGTACGGCATGCATATGTGGATAATTTTTCTACAAATTCAATTTTCTCAAAAAGAACACAGATATACACACGCATGCGTACACATACACATACACATATACAGGCATTGAAAGGAAAAGAAAAAGGAAGAAGGTGCATATCATGTTAAGGGTCCAGTGAAATGTATGAATAATCATTGATTTGGGAGTTCGTATTTTTTTATTTATTTTCTGAGGTGACACGCGGCTGCGCATGGTAACGGGGGAGGTTGTTGTCGCTTCGGAGTGCTTTTCGTTAAACTTTGTAATGTCACTCGACATTGAGTGGTCCAAACTCGACCAAAGTCTGACCGTCCATGTCAAGAACTTTCTGAATCGTCACTTTAAAAGCATCGGCAAACCGGCGTTCATAGGCGATATTGAAGTCACTGCTTTTGACTGGGGCAATGTCACGCCCAGTATTGAGATCACCGATATTACTGACCCGTTCCCCGAGTTTTATGAACCCGATCCAGTTGAAGAAGAAGAAGAAGACGAAGACGAACAAGTTGTCCGAGCGCAGGATGAAACGGGACAGACCGTAAGGCGAGATAAAAAGGCAGCGAGCGAACTCAACAGTCGAAATTCGGTTGCAACAAGCACACCCTCCATAGCGAGATCGACAGCGACTGCGAGTATTCACGGAGGACACGGACGCATTGGACCGGGAGCAGGTGCTTCAGTAACATCGGCATCCACATCCGCATCCGCATCCGTATCAGGAGGAGCATCAGCAACAGCAGCAGTAGCAGGAACAGGAGCAGCAGGAACAGGAGCAGCAGGAGCTGGACGAGGAGGAGGAGCATCGGGAGAAGGAGTGATGCGGAGGGGCAGACCCTCCTCGACGCCTCCGTCCATGATGGATTTCCGCATGCCCTTTTCATCCGGCGAGAGCGAGCCAGCCTACCCATACCCTACCAGGATGTACACTAATCCACTCTCGCAGCAGCAACAACAGCAACATCGCTTCAACCTGATGCACCCCTTTCATCGCTCGCCCTTTGTCGCGCCCCAACACCCATCCTTTCACCAGGACTATTACTTTGCACCGTTTTCGCCACCCTCGGTCAACACGGCTCCTGTCGTCGTGCAGGACTGGATTGACGAGGAGGAAGTCGAACCCAAGATGGAGCCCAGACCATCATCGGTTGCGGAAGAGGAGAAGAGCCCGCCCTCTCCTAATGCACGCGAGCTCGATTTCCAGGCTTCGCTCCTGATATCCTACAAGGGCGATATGAGCATGACCCTTCTCACAGAGCTGCGCATGAACTACCCGTCCATGATGTTCATGAGTCTGCCCATCCAGCTCTGCGTGCGCAGTGTCGAGTTTGAAGCCACGGCCGTCGTTGCCTACATCAAGAGCATGGACCGCGTCTGTGTCTCGATGCTTGAGCCCGAGGACATGACGCATGCCAACCATGGCCTCGAGAGTTTGTTAAGGGACGTCCATATCGAGTCGATTGTGGGCGACAAGCAGAAGCAAGTGCTCAAGAACGTGGGCAAGATTGAAAAGTTCATTGTCGACCAGCTCCGCAAGATGCTTGATGACGAGCTCGTGTTTCCCAGTTATCAGTGCATCCAACTCGACTAGGAGCGAGAAAACACAGACAACTATATCCATATTCAACCCCAATGTCCGTCTCCCTTTCACTTCACGTCCCTTACCTCGACACCCAATGCCTTCCTCCTCTCATACTGTCTTTTTTTCTTTCTTTTCTTTATTTATAGCGTAGCAGACGACGGCAATGACGCATCTGTAATCTTCTTGAGGAGTGCGCGTTTCATGAATTGTTCCCTTGCCAGGGTGCGTGTACACTAGATACATTAAAATATACATATATACCATGTTAGCTCTTTCATGCCGGACTGTTCTCTATTCTCTTCTCTCTTCTTCTTGTCACTTGCCTTCATGAATGTCACCAGATCAATACGTTCTGAATTGAGCGCCTTACCCAGGAAATAGATGGTATCGACAATCGCATTGTCATCCGCGACAAGATCAAACATTCTATCGTAGTACGGTTGAGTATCCCTTGTTCTCTCTCTCTCTTTCTGTCACACACACACACGCACGCACACACATACGAAAAGTGTTGCCTCCTGTCCCCCACTCAGTCCCCTATTTTCACATTAACTTACTGGTTATGCACAACCGTGGTCCCGCACAGTTCCTCGTCGACTCGGATATCCGGCATGGCATTGACAGTCTGCGTGACTTCCTCAATGGCGCGGGTGCGCTCCTTGAGAAGATCAATATTTTTGCGTAAATGATGGATGTATGCGTTCAGGGTCTGACATTCCTGGTCGATGCGGGCTTCACCGTCGTTGAGACTGCGGTTGACCATAAGGAGACGGTCCATTTCGTTGGAGAGGTTCATGTTGAAAACCTGCATACGCTCGGCCACCTTTCTGTAGAGTTGCTCATGGGGTGAGTTCATAGCAAGCTGGCCGGCTGAGGCTGGTGAGCCAGGACCGTTGACAGGACGCGGGGGTTGAGTGGGCGACGACGTGGTGATGGGCAGTGAGGAGGATTTGCTCGCGGAAGTGGTGGGCAGGGGCGGCGGCGGTGGTGGTGGCGGGGGTGTTGTGGTGGACGCAGGCGAATACGACACGGGGCTCAATGACATGGCCTAGCAACAAAAGCATTAGAAAATAACAAGAAGTTGATATGGGGAAGCGAGAGCCAAGAAAATTCAAAACTTACTGCCAAGCCCTGGTGTATGTTATAGTAGGCCGTGCCATCGCCAGTCCATCTTGGCGAGCTATTATCCGGAGTAGTGGAGGGCGAGTAGCGTTTGGAGGGCGTCGAGGTGGAAGAGAGGGGCGGCGGTGGCGGTGGCGGAGGGGTCCCCATTGGGTGGTGGTGATGGTGATGAAGATCCATCTTGGGCTGTTGTGATAAGATGGTTGTGGAGGAGGGTTTAGTGTACACCGGTGGTTCTTGTCCAAAGACTTGTTGCAAGATGGCCACAAGCTCGAGTAAGTTATGTTTCTATTGAATGAATATATATGAGTAAGCAAATAGGTTGATCTATTCTAGATACCAAATTCTATTTTCTTCTTTCTCTTTACATTGACATTTTCGACCCAGGAGGAGCGGTAAGGATGGTAACAAAGACCACTTTTATCGACATGTTTGCCCTCCCTGACAAGCATGTTGGCAGTGGGTTTGACATAAGGGATCGGCGGGTGCTGTGGATATTCGCTGGGGATCCAAAAGGCAACGGGGATATTGTATGGTATAGAGCGGTACGTGATGGGCACCGTGCCGTGCAAACAGAGCAACAATTGTGTATGACCGTCATTGTAGGCTATATTCCCTAATGAGACACTATTGGTAAAGTTTGTCCATTCACTTACTGTAAGTATCCATCTTGGGCTTGAGCGAAATGTACATTTGCAGCACGGCGTCTACATCTCGAAACGTGCGGTCCGGCTCAGAGTACTGTCATGTTGAGAAAAAAAAAAAGATATTAGAGAACATTATTGTAAAAAGGGGTGATACTTGCGTGCTGTAAGACGGTACGCAGCCAGCTCTTGATGTCCATCCAGAATGACAGAAATAAACGCAAAAAGTAGTAAAAGAAGAATAATACTTGGACAACTTTACAAAGCAGAGAAGACCTACCACGCAGACCTGCAGAATTGCCCACTTTCGCTATTGTTGAAGTGCCGCACGCGCCTTGACAAAAAATTATGTATATGCCCTGCCTATCAATCTTCATCCTCTTTCTCTCTTCGTCTTTCCCTTCCCTCGCATAATGTCAAATATCTATGCCCTTGAGCCTCATACAAAGTAAGCATAAAGGCACGCCCTATCCGTATAGCATGATTTAACCTTATCTTATATGATATAACTTCTCCAGTGCCAAGGTGATTTTGCACACGACGGCAGGTGACATTGAGATTGAGCTATGGGGCAAAGAGACGCCCAAGGCAGCGCGCAATTTTATCCAGCTTTGCATGGAGGGCTATTACGACAACACCATCTTTCATCGCATCGTCCCGGGCTTCATTATCCAGGGCGGCGATCCCACCGGTACAGGTTTCGGTAAGTCTAATAAAGTAGACAGGCGAGGAATTGTCATTGTGTTCTGATCGGATCGTGTTTTTGTCTGGATTAGGCGGTGAATCGATTTATGAACAAGAAGGCGAGTTTCCAAACGAGTATCACTCCCGGTTACGGTTCAACCGCCGTGGTTTGGTCGGTATGGCAAACACCGGGGAGGACAATGGCAGTCAGTTCTTCATCACCCTCGACCGTGCAGACGAATTGGACAAGACCCATACCCTTTTTGGACGCGTAAGTCTGCAATTCAGATATGTAATTGTATGTTTTATTCATCTATCCATCAGGTCGCAGGTGATACGGTGTTCAATGTCATCAAAATGGCCGAAATGGAGATCGACGATAACGAACGACCGTTGTACCCTCCCAAGATCAAGACGACCGAGATTGCCTTGAATCCCTTTGACGATATCGTACCTCGCATCTCGCGTCGTGAAAAAGAGTATGCCCGCAAACTCGAGATGCAGAAGGCCAAGCAGCAGGAAGAGGAGGCACAAAAAAAGAAGAAGGGTCGCAAGCAACTGAATTTGCTGTCATTTGGTGAAGAAGCTGCCGAAGAAGAAGGGCCCGAAACCAAGAAGCGGAAAAAGACAAAGTCAACTGAGACACCAACACCGCCACCACCACCACCTGGTGTCGCACCACCTCCGTCTGTCAAAAACGCAAACGAGGAAAGTATGCAATCTCAAGAACAGCCAGATGCGGCAGAGGAGAAGAAGAAAAAGGAAACGAGAGAAAAGAATAAGGAGCCACCCGTCATACCCGCCCAGCCACCTGTACCTGAGCAGCCCAAGTAAGTCAATTTGGAAAGCAAGATGAAGAGAGAAAGACAGAGGAAGAAGAGAAGGAAAGAGCTGACGTATTCGTCCTTCAGATCCAATAAGAGCGAGATTGAACGCCTAAAGGCCGAGATCAAGAACATTGGCCAAGAAGAACCAGAACAACCACAGCCCCCAAAAAAGAAGGTCTCGGTCGTGCGTGAGGAACGCGAGAAATACATGAAGCGAGGCAAGGCCATAGTCGGCGGCGTCAAGGCACGCAAGCGTCAGGGCAAAAAAATAGACGATGAGGTAGAACACATGCAAATCTAGCTGAGCATTCTTATATTGATACATGCGCTCACCTTTGGTTTTTTTTTTTCCTTCGTCATAGACCATGTCCCGATTCTTCGCTTTTCAACAAAAACTCTCCTCCACACAAGCAGTCGAACCAGCTCCGAAAAAAGAACAAGCGCCATGCAAGCTCCATCATGTGCCCGGCTGCGAGTCCTGCCACGCCGCTCAAGAAAACCAAGAGGAAGACGAGGACATTCTGGATAATGCATGGATGGGCCACAGCTTCGTGGCCGAGAAGGACCACAAGGGCAAGGATCTCATGCAGCGTAACGAGTCGGTCGATGATTATCTCGTTATTGATCCAAGACAAGCAGCTCAAGAGAAGAAAAGGAGCGAGCGATCAACCAGTGAGGGTGCTGGTCGGCCGCGAGACGACGATGATCGTGGACGGCGGGACGACCGACGTCGCCGTGAAGACAGACATCGAAGTGATCGAAGTGACCGAGGCGACCGGTACTCCTCGTCGTCTTCTCGAAGACACCGTGACGACGATGATTATGAACGTCGTCATCGACGTAGAGATTCACGTGAACGACGTCGATAGAGTACATTCTAAGCATAAAATAAATAAAATAATAATAAAAAAAAAACCACATCCGACATTATTTGAGAGGTTGGAGGATCCATTTGTACAAGTTTTCCATTTTGTATGACTGAGAATGTGAGAGTGGGTGTGCGATATTGTGTGGAGGTTGTGTGTGTGTGTGTGTGTGTGTGTGTGTGTAGGTTGGGGTGGGGGTGCGTGCCGCGAATGGAGAAAGAAGAAAAAAGAAAAGAAGTGTGCCTGTAATGTACGGATGGTCGTAGCGTGCTAGTGCTGCTATGTCTGACAGAGAGACAGATAAAGACAGAGAGATTATATTTTTCCGGGCGTGTCCGGGGGAGGGGAGGAGGGGGAGGCTGTTTTCGCTTGGTATACACGGCGCAACAATAACGTTCTGCTTGTTCTACTTTTCCCGGCCTTTGCCCTTGTCATTTGTTCGCGGCGCTTTGCTAGGACTAGAAGAAGATCCTGCGTCGGATTCCGTCGCAGACCGTTTCCGTCCCTGGTCTTGCTGAGTCTGCGCCGCCTTCACCTCTGCTTCTTCCTTTTCTTCCTTCTTGGTCTGTCGTTCTGCTTCTTGTTCCTGTGCTGTTTCGTCCTGGCTGGGCGTGTTCGTCGACGGCGAACGGGGCTCTTGTGCCTGTGCCTGCTGCTGTGCCTGTGCCTGCTGCTGCTGTTCTTGTGCGGTTGTGTTTGTACGCGCAGACGCTCTTGTTTGCTGATTGGCGCTCGTGTTGGCATTGTTTCTATTGCGAGGGCTGACGTCGGCTGCGGCCAAGACGGATCCCAGGAAATGGTTGACGAGGCTCATGCCTTGCACAACACGGGCCGACCGAAGCACGCGCCGGTAAAGCTGTACATTATCATCGCCGTTCGGCGCGCGCTCGCCGCTCTGGAGATCGCGCGCAACTTCGCGCAGCCGCGGGCCAACGTCGTCCATCAGATCGGCTAATTCATCCAAAACCATGCCCACCGCCGCAGGCTGATCGTTGCTCGCGCTTCGCAGGCGCTGTCGGATTTCTTGCGTTTGTTCAGCCGAGGTAGACGTCGCCGTCGCAATGCCGCCTACTATGGAGTGACGTGCGGGTTTAATATCGAGGCACGCTTGCTTCTGCTAGTGTATACTTACGTTGATCTGGAGAGGCATCAAGCAGGGCACGTATGTTGCGGATGCAGCTCATGGTTCGGATCAACCGGACTTCAACGGACGGCTACGTCATTGAGATGGATTAGGAACATTTATCTTCTGCATATGCCCAATGTCACATACCGGGAAGGGAAGGCTGGTGGTGGAGCTGCCACGATCGGATGCGGTAGGCGGGAAGCCCAGATCAGAAAGGATGCGATCGGACGTCGGTGGACTAAGTGAGTTCTCGGACAGAGACGACCGTTGGTTCGATTCGTTAGAAGACGTCCGCGAACCCAGAGGCGATTGCGTGTTCTGTAACAATATAGATGATAATGATAGTAAAGAACGGCTCAGTCAGTCTCTCTCAAACATACACCATTTTGTTTTCTTGGATGAGAACTTACGGTAGTCGCCCGAGATTCGGTCGAACGTGGGTGAGTGGTGCCGCCGAAACTACTAAAAATGGGATCCAACGACGACGATAGACTGTTCATCATGGATGACATGTTCTAATAGATAGATAGAAAATGGAGTGAGTATATATATATGCATTGTCTATGCGATGCTGAATTGCATTCAAGAACGTACTGCGCCAGGTTCGCCCACATCGAGCGTGATGAGTGTATAACCTTCGACAAGTGGATAGCGGCCATTGCCACCACCCGTTGTTGCACCCGCGTTGCCACTGCCAAAGCCAGGAAACCATCGGGGCAGACCACGCATGGTCGAGCGCCGGTTGTAAGAACGCTGCTGCGACCGTGGTTCATCTATATAGTGGATAATGAATATTGATTATTATTGTAATCGGATATTCATGGTATGTGATGAGTATTGTATCGCTCTATGGATGATTGTATTCGTTTTCCCAGTTACCGTTCTGTGGGTTGCGCGGTGCATCGTCAGGACGCACTACCAAATGGATCACCTTGCCATTGTCGAGATTATCTGCATTGAACATATAAATACCTTCTTATCTGTCCAATCCTTGGTTACTTACCGTAATCTGCAAGTTGTTTCTCGTCTTTCAGCACCTTGCCTTGGAAAATCAGGCGCTGACGTTCACTGTCGACTTCAAAAACGCTCTGGACTGCCAACTTGAGGTCGAGCACAGATGCATCTCGGGCGACATGAACTGCTTTTGTTTGTTGTTCAAGCGATTTCACATTAAGAGCCATCACAAGGTCATTGTTGCTTTGCTGCTGCTCTGATGGCGGGTCCATTCTTTGTTCTTATACGTGAGATGATAAAAGTGAAATAAAAAAGGTAAAAGAGAAGAGTGGAGAAATAAAAAATAAAAATAAAAAGAGGTGAGACGCACGAAGAGAGTAAAAGAGAGAAAGACGGGTCAGTTAAAAAGTGTCAGAGAGTATATGGAATATAATATCGTATATGAACGGAAGTATCCAGTCTCAGTAAGCCTTTCTTTCCCTCTTTCTTTCTTCCTTCCTTCCGTTGTGACGACTTCCCAGCAATTTACCCCCAAAATAAGTCAGTCAGTTCAAGTCAGTTCAAATCAGTTCAAGTCAGTCAACTCTTTCACCTGAATACGTTTAGTAAGGGGGGGGGTGTTTTCTTCTTGTTTCTTATTCCATCTGGATAGCCACCTTCCTCTTTATTTATTTCCTCTATTTTCTTCCTTGGTATATAATACTGGTTTTACCTTATATGCATAGCTCCTAAGGTTCTGGTTTCTATGCGACCCATTTCGTCTACGCTAGCCACGTGGAATATTTACCTTAGTAAAAGTGCAAGCTTTTTGCTGCGGCGCTGACAACACAATGTCAGACGAATGGGAGAGATTGATGAGTAATCGTGAGCGAGGCTGAGACACAGACACAAAGACGTAGGGAAAAATCTCCATGGATTTTAAAAGGAAATGTACTCTTCTAGAAGCATCTCCTTTGCCTCTTCGAGGAAAGAAAGGAGAAACAGATGCTGTACCGTAAAAACATAGACGGTATAATTATACAGCTTGCTCTATAATAACAATGCAAGATCAATGCCACATACTGTATTTGGTACCCTTCACAGGTGGCGGGACGGACGGTCATCTAGACAACTCCCTCATTGAATTTTGTATATAGCGGATCGTATATGTCATCGAAAAGAAAAAATAATGTGCTGCAAAAAGAAAAGGAAAAAGGCGATAAAAAAGGACATAAATGCATGACCCTATCCAAATAAACAAAGGTGATAAGCAGGTAAAGTGGTACGTAGACTCAAAAAACGGGTGTGGCGTATATGCTGTATCCATTTGGTGAAACACAAGGAACAAGGTTCAGCGGTTATACGCTATTCACAAATCTAGCGTATAAACAGACGGGAGCTGCCATGCCTTTTCTTTTTCGGTGAGTTACACGTGCCCGCGCGCGTTAGCGGACGCTACTCTCTCTCCATAGGCTCGGAGATCATCTCAAGATGATATATCAAAAAATGTTTTTTGCTTTCTTTGTTCTAAGTGAATTTCTTAACCATCGAGGAGGAGGGTCATTCATCTTTTTATTACATAGTATTTTACTACAGCGTTTGCCGCACAGTAAATAAAATCACGGGGGGATCAAACATACTAATCAACATCTCTTCTTTTTCTGCATTTACTGTAATCTTTTTATTTTTATCCTTTTCAGCTCTTTGGCTTGCTACATCAGATAAAGCCCCTTCCTCTCTTGCTGCAGTACTTCTTGCAACGAGACCCCATCCTTTCACGACGTGAGAAATCAAACCGCTAGTTTAATCAGATATCTGAACACATACACAGCCATACATACAACACACCCTAGAGACACACTCTAAGCGAAAACAGAAGATGATGCGATAGTGATACTTGCTGACGGCATATCGCATAAAAAGGATGACTGCGGAGAACAATTTTTTTTCCAGCGTATTTTTCTCTCTTTTTTTAAGCTTTAGCGCACCCCCTCTTCTCCTCTTCTTTCCATTCCGATATAGCTTATTTTTCCACGCCACACAAGATGGTCAAACTTCGCAAGAGCGCGTTATCGGCCGAATTACAGTCGATTGCCGAGGAAGACTACCTGTTCCGCAACTGGGCCAAGACCTTTCAGTGCCGGTGTGAATTGCTCTTCAGGCCCAAGACCGAAGCACAGATATCCGAGGTAATGAAATACAACAATGAAATTAAAAAAAAGAAAAAGATATGAAAATATGCATATACTATATAAATGCAAGCACCCGATTACATATCACTCACAGGCATTGGGACTATCTGGCTATAGGTTGTTAAACTTGCGACGAAACATGGCAAGACAGTGCGTGTGTTTGGCAGTGGGCACTCGCCATCGGACCTGGCCATGACCCCGGATGTGATGGTCAACATTGACGATCTAAACCAATTGCTCAGCGTAGACAAGGCCAACCACCGAGTCACGGTTCAGGCTGGTATGTCGCTGCATAAACTACACGAGGTGTTGGCAGAAAACGGGTTGGCGATGCGCAATCTCGGTTCCATTTCAGATCAGTCGGTGGCAGGTATCATGTCAACCGCCACCCATGGCACTGGCGCCAATTTCGGTTGCCTGTCAACCATGGTACATATAACTTTAAATTCTGCCTTATCGTATTCATTTGACTTATGTCTTCTTGTTTTCTTTCTCTTTCCTTCTTTTCCTTTAGGTTCTAGACTGTACACTGATAACCGCTGATGGGAGTACACTATATGTGTCTGCCAAAGAAAACACCGATGTTTTCCATGCCGTGCGCTGCGGTTTAGGCGCGCTCGGCGTCATTGTCCGTGCAACACTCGACGTCGAACCAGCATATCGCCTCGAGGCAATTCAAAAACCCTATCGGTTCTCAGACGTGCTTGCGGACTGGCACAATGTCATCTATTCGTCTGAGCATTCACGCATTTGGTGGATGCCGCACACGAACGACTGCGTCGTCTGGCGCGCCAATCGCACCGAGAAGCCGGCCCAGCCTCCCAAAGAACGCTGGTGGCTCGATCGCGGTATCGGCGTCCATCTCTATCAGTTCTTACTCAACGTCGGCCGCTATCGGCCCGCAATTATACCCTCCGTCACCAATTTTATGTTTGACACGTTTTTCCGCAAGCCGGTCCACGTCATCGACGACTCGTACAAGGTCTTTATGTTTGACGTCTTGTTCCCACAGTACGTCAACGAGTGGGCCGTCGACTGGGACGAGGCGCCCAAGGTCTTGCGAGAACTCGAGCAGTTTATCAACTCCTCCGACCTCAAGGTGCATTATCCGGTCGAGATTCGCTTCGTGGAGGAGGACGATATTTGGCTTAGTCCGTCCTATGGCCGAAAGACGTGCTACATTGGCGTGATCATGTATCGGTAAGTTCATCGTGAGAAAAATGCAATAGGAAAATCTTTTTTCGGCCGACATGGTCGCCCTGGAATATATGCTAATACGAGCTCGTTGTCTCTCTTCAGGCCCTACGGTCTCCCCGTATCGTACAAGAAATATTGGCAGGCATATGAAAACATCATGCGCGCCCACGGCGGCCGGCCGCATTGGGCCAAGGTAAATACCTCACAGCTGTCATTGTACCTTTTTGTTTATGTTGCTCTTTTTAGGCGCACGGACAAACGCCCAAACAATTAGAGGCGTCATACCCCCGGTTCCGGGACTTTTTGCGTGTCCGCGAAATGTTGGATCCCACGGGCACATTCCTCAACGAATACATGAAGCGTCATGTGACTGGCAAGAACCCTAAAGGTTCCATCCAGCATTACGCTTCTCTTTAGACACATCCTAGACCTACTCTTCTTTACCACTTTCTTTTCCCCCTTCTCTCTCTCTCTCTCTCTGCATCATCTTCTTTCCATCGCTATTTACCCTCTTTGTTGTATTACAGTTGTGCGAACTCCCCCATTATTATCATTCGTCATTGTGCCATGGCCCAAGTCACGCGCCTAGATGCACCTGTGGGCCTTGATTGGCATAAATATATTCATATCAATTATTATACTACGATTAGAAGATGCTTTCTTATTTGTGTATGTTATGCGTGCGCATGTACGTGTGCGAAGTGGGTATGCAGAATAAAGAAATAATACAAAGTGTAGAAGGAGACGTGCTATATACAGATGCAAGTAGAAGAAGGAGGATAAAAGAAAAAAACAAAGAAAAAGCGGATATTCGGCTGATGTATAGGCAGGTTAAGGTTGGTAGGGCGGTGGCGGTGGGTTGACCTTGACGGATTGCATGAGACGCGACTGCAGCTCGGCCTGCTGCATGACGGGGCTGACGCCTGCATGCGATTGCGGTTGCGGTTGCGGTCGAGACGAACAGCCAGAAGCGTTGCGTTCGTCGTACGTAAAATCGCTCGCAAATTGGTCAAAACGGCTGGTCTTGTGATGCACTGCGCTGGAAGGTGACGGTGGCTCATGTGCTGTGGCCGGAGGGGTGGACTCGTGAGGAAGCGGCACTTTTTCGCTCAGGCGCCGTCGTCGGTTCCGTCGACGGCACACGACAAACGCAGTTATGCCAATAGCGGCGGCGGCGAGAACACCAATGATAGCGGCAATGACATGAACCACGTTGAACGCCGGACTGTGTTCGTGGACAAAGCTGCCGGCTGCGCGTTTGACGTGAAGAGGTCCGGCGTGGACGGAAGCGACCGAGCTATTTCAAGGTGTGAGTGAGTTTGAAAAATCGCAAAAGAGAATAATACGTGATAGATTATGCAAAGGAAAGAAAATAAAATAGGATAGGGACGACTTACGGTTCATGTCGCTGCAGTAAAGAAGAAGTATCTTGCTGTGTTTGGTGTGATGTGTCAAAGACGCGAGATGGTGTGTTTGTTGTCGTGGTGGATAGTGAAGACGACTGAAGCGGCAGGGCAAAGTTGGGCGATGCAAATAGGACCGAAGAGGCAACGATCAAAAACAGCGATATGGATTTCATGATAATAGCATAGGTGGAAAATCAAAAAGACAGAAAAATTAAAGAGGTTCGAGGAGAAGGAGGAGGAGGAAGAAGAAGAAGACAAAAGAAAGAAAGAAAGGAAGAAATACAAAGGGAAGAAGGGACAGGAGTCCAGGTTTAATTGGGTGAGAGGGAGGTGGACCTTGCACACGAGAAAACCAGGAAAAGACTTCATCGGATCTTAAAAAAAGAAAAAGAAGCAAGAGAACGACTGGAAGGTGCCCTCCATCCAAAGAGCCCATTCCCATCTTGCCGTCTCTTTTTTTATATATATGTACACGCGCATTATAGAACGGTGCAGGGCGGATATCATTTCCAAAAATATAACGTTTTCGAATGATGTACCATGTTGATGGCCACTCTGTGTACCCTTGGACCGGCGTTTTGCAATTTTTTTTTTCTGCTCAACTGAGCTTTCTCTTCGTCTCCCCCCCCCCGGCCCTGTAGCACCCCGCACCGCCCATCATCGACAGTCAAACAGAGAGGCACACTCGCAATTTTTAGGCGTGTATGGATGGGAATCGGACCTTGTTTCTCTCCCTCACTCTCCGTTATATATAATAATGAAAGAGAAGGGTTTTGTTTTCCACGTTGCTCTGCGCCCTGACCAATCATGACAGAAATTCATTACGGAAAAGCGCCTCTAAAATTTACATTGGCCCGAAATCCCACCTCGGCCTTTATTTTCCCAATCATCTCTCTTTTGGGGGCCTTTTTTTTTTTTTTTTCTTTTGGCTTTTGTTTGGGAGGGGGCAGGTGCTCGTGACACAAATGGTACCCGTCATGCTTATAAGCTTAGCAATGAACCAAACTATTTTTATACGTTGGGTAAATTCATATTCATACATAGCCATTCAAGCGCCTTTCTTCATTTTCTTTATTATTTTTCTTTTTGTCTTTAATGATAAAGGGTATCCCAAAACTGAGATGCAACCGCCTTGTCCTGATGCCGCCGGCTTCGATGGAACTGCAACTTTTTGACGTTCCAATTGGCAGCTGGGCCAGAGATGGTTTCGCCCTGCCAGATTGGCAAAAAACCTTTGTCTGCTTTGCGTTCAGTCCCAAGTGTCTATCATTTTCGGCCACTCCATTGTCTTATCACTTACAATGAGAAAAGAGTTCCACCGGTTTCTCGTACTTCCACCCCTTGAATTGCCAAAGCTGACCAGAAGCAAACACGCATGCCACACGATCCCTAACGAAACAATCGTACTCGAGTGTCAGCCTAAACGCACATACGCATACCCTTTTTTTTCAAGTTTACCAATCTGCTTGTTTAAAGTTGGACACATTGTCGACAACATGATAAACGACCATGTCGCCGTTTGGTTTACGATGCTCGACCGTGACGCGCTCGGGCTTCTTGATACCCTGTCGCCGCAGATCAGATCCATCGACGTATTGGGACTGCTCAAGGAATTGTTTAACGTTGAACAAGGTGATCTTGGCGGTCGGTGCTGCAGGCACAATGATGATCGGGATACGGTCTAGATACACGCATTTCATTGTTTGAATAATCATTACTCTCTCTCTCTCTTCCTCTTTTACACGATTTACCTTTGCCCGCTTGGCCTTTGGATGGTTTGGCTAACAAATAGGATAGTCAACACACAAAGCGCACGCGTCCTAACTCGACTAATCCCTTTTACCTGATGCAGACTTTTGCTGCGGTCGATGGCCTTTGTCTTTCCGTGCAACAGCTTCATGGGTCATGGCGATCAAATGGTCGAGTTTCTGCGCACAAAAACGCACATGAACACACCAAAGCAGTTTAGACGTGGCCTGTCCTTTTCTTTCGGTTTACAACTTTTACCTTTGTTCCCTGCATGATCGACTCGGGCGTGACTAGCGGATAATAGTTGGCTTCCAGGTGGGCCACAAAATCCTTGGCTCGCTTGGCTTGATGGTCATACGCATCATCGCCTGTCGTCGTCTTGGGCTCGTCTTCGCCTTCCCGTTTTCGCTTGCCTGCATCGCTGTTAGTTAGATCCGACGCGAGACTTACACGCCATGTATGACATACTACTGGAAGGCAAATCGACCTTGCCGGAGAGGTAGTCGAGAATCTTTTTCTTGTCGACAATGGAGACGTGTTCAATGTTGCGATGGCGACATGCTTTGAGATAAGCACTGTTGTCGAGTTGTGCATTTTCGGTCAAAAAGACAATTGAGTCGAGGGTATACGTGTCTTGGTCGCTCGTGGCTGCGCTCTTTTTGAATTGGGTGGGCACATTGCAGGCAAACGTGGTGTCATCAAACCGGATCGTTTTCGCATCTGCCACACTCTCGACTGAGTCGCCCGCTTCATTGAAAAGCTGGAAGGGTTTATGGCTGCGCTTATAGTCCCGCAAAAGGATCAGGGCTTGGTCGTCTGTCGCCATTTTCTTTGTTGTGTGTGTAATAAATGTAAAAGCGTGTGAGGAAGAGGATGTCCTCCAAGATTTCGAAAGCCCGAGCAGAGAGCGCGCGCGCGTGTGTCTCTCAATCCCATTTCCGCTCACTACGTATAAATGATACCCTATTTCTTATGGACGACGGATCAACCTCGGATATTAACTTCCTTGCAGAGCACAACATGCTTTCTCTGGCAAGAGATGCATTTTTCACTCGAGATGCTTGAATGAGGAAAAAGCTCACTATAGGCATCTATGGCAATAAATATCTCTGCTGTATGTGGTTTCGATGCACCTTGTCTTTTTATCCCCTCATATGAGGATGGATGAAACACACGCTGTTTTTATAATAACGGTTATTCCTAATCATATTTGAATGTACAGGAAACATATACAAGCAGAAAATAGCAAAATACAGTTTGGGTAGAAAAGATAGCGTGTATCAGCCTATTACTGGTGCGTGCGTGCGTGCACTTCTTCAATGCTGATGATATCGGGATGGCCACTGTAAACAAAGGGGAGAGCCACTTTATCGTGGATTTCAACATCATATCCCTTGGTAGGCATATCAAAGTGCCATACACAGCTGCCACCCGCTTCCCTGATTCTTTCGGTATGTTCCGCGATCACTTTATCCGGCGTGAGGAGTTTAAAGAGAACAATGTATTTAGAGGACATGGTGGTATCAGGCAGTGAAGAATAAAAGGAGGAAAAGAGAGAAATAGACAGAGATGGAGGAGCAATTCACGCCCTATTTTAATCCAAATACGTTACTATGACCTGTTTGTTTCCCGCTTTTCAATTATTATGCGATCACTTGTTTATATTGCTCTATGCCTAATGGGTTAATTCCCGTGATCTCTGTCCATTCACATCATAGCATAGCGCCAGCATCGATATAAGTGTTTCTCTGTTCCCTCCACTCAAATGCAAGCTACGACCGATGTGGAAAAAGATACACACTTGTGGAGCGAACAGGTATCTTCAAGCCGTATCTCATATCTCATTTACGATGACCCATTTTCATTGGCCCTGAATTGGATGCATATGATACATATGTTATCCGTCCACCACAGTATGGTTCTGCGCTAGTGATATTGACCACGCTCCAGTTACATAATCCTGGCGCTATGTATTATCATCAAAATTATTCTAGGAATTCGCATTCTTGCCATTCTCCTATAATTGAACACAGATCCTTTTGCTCGCACATGAGGATGCTTTTCACGAAAAATTATAAGTTCGTCGGGGGGGGGGGAGAGTTGGCGTTCGATCATGGTAATTAAAAGAGTGAATCATGGACATTCAACGTTGGCAGATGTATATTTCTGATGGAAATGTGGAACTGATTGATACTATCGCTGATAGGTATGACTAAGCCCACAGTACCATATTTTCCTATATGCATAGCCTTGTTTCAAGCTACTCAGACCTTTTTGCTCCACCGTATCATGGCCGCGCTGCTCGTTATCGGAAGTGACGATATATTCAGAAAATGTGTCCCGGAAGGAGTTTTGCTGATGCATACATACATCGAATATGGTAGGCGCGAAATGAAAGAATGCAAATTGCAATTTAGTGTCAGAGAAGTACTTGCTCCTCACGGAGAATGTAGATGTAGAGCCTAGGGTCTGGTTTCACGAAACAGGGATCCTAGTCCACCAGCGTGTGTGCATAATCATTGAAAATTAGTACTTGTGTGTAGGACTATGGTTACGTAAATAATGTAGTACTGTATTGATCGCAGATGGATGAGTTGTCCTGGAGACCAGCCTAGCCCCATGTACAGGTATAAAGTATCTATTCCAGGAAGGAATGCTTTGAGCGACAAGCGGGGCAGCGGATGAAAAAATGAAGATACGGAGGATGATAGAACAAAGTTGCATATCCAGAAAGAATTAAACATGAATTTTATTGTACAAATAACCCTTTGGCTTTACTTGAAGAGATTCTACCGGGCGACGAGTTCCTCGTCGGGTTCGATGGAGCTGATGTTCGGGTCATTGACGCACTCTTCGAGGAAGGGATCGTCATCATGGGTCTCGAAGCTGTAGCCAAACATGACCGAATCCGTATCGTAGCGGCCTTTGATAGTAGCTCCCGAAGATTTGGCTTGCTTGAAGTGTTCTTCAGCGACATCACCGGGAGTGTCGTTCTTGAAAAGGATTCTGTATCTGGAAGGCATGGTCCTTGGAGTAAAATGATGGAAGAAAGATATCGAAAGGATCACGCTGGATTAAGGAAACATGTATTTACCCCCATCCCCTTGCAACCGCGGAATCAAGCAGACGTGGCGCTACGTCTTCAACTTGTGTCACTGTATGTGTCAGGACAATTTCCCTTTTCTTGAAACATTGTACATGCCACATAGGATACGTACGCCTTGCAAAAAGCCCTCCCTTTCTTTGTTGCGCGTCCGAGGCTCAATGACCGCGAATTCCCTAGCAGAAATCTTAGAAAAGGAAGAAAGGGCGTGTAGGACTGTGGAGGACTGTGGAGGAGAAAAGAGCTCAATATGGTGGCCATATGTCCGCCCACATGGGCCGGAATTCAGTCACTTGCATGACGGTCCCATATGCATGGATACCCTCTGGCCATTGCACCGAGGACAGCACCCCTGTATGTGGCCATTTTGGGGCGATTTCCGAAAATGGAGTTCACGTCTTTTGCCAGTCGAACAACCGTGGCTCTGCACACATGCGCACGTAACCTCGGGATATGTTATTTCCACCTAGCTGTGATTCTCCCACGGAAGCCATGGCTAAATCCAAAGGGTATGCAGACTGTGGCAGGATTACGTAGGTGCTATCTCATCTCCAACAACCCCAGATCGCCAACGCAGTGAAAAATTACATTACTTGGATACCTTCAGGTGGGTAGTTGACTTCTTCACCCTGCACAGTAGCCATTCTGGATGGACCAAAGCCATCAGATGGGCGCCGGCATGACAAATAATAGCGATAACCAAAGAAACTACGCCACTCTCTCCACATTTGCATGAGATGTAGACATAGCAGGGGTCTATTAGGTAGTTCGTATACAGAAGGCGCGAAACAAATGATGCGGCTTCCATTAAGTAACATATTAGTATGTTCGCGTCGCAGTCCCTTTATTGTTCGAAGAGGCTTTATAAAAGCCTATTGTCTGATCATTAGGACTTCAGAAGGTGTCATATATGCTCGGTCGGGTTTAAATCGCGCTATGATCTGGCCAGCATCGCAGTACCGTTCAAGTTTTTGAAGAAAGTCCGCTATGCTTGGGTTCTCCATCATACTGGAAATAATGCATACGCCATTATTCATACTGCTACTCGCTTTGCTTTGCTTTATTCTGCTTACTGATATATTTGCTGATCACATGTGCAGGAGAAAGGTCCGTAAGGGGCTGGTGGACTTCACTCGTTTTCGGACACTTATTTGCCATTTGCATGTGATTCGCTATATATTACTGCACAAGACTCATACTATCGATATAATATGTGCTTACAATTTATATGCTAAGTACCCATTAAGCACCCATGTTACAGCATACAAGTCATTAAAAATTGTAGCAACGATAAAAGAAAGGTGGTGTTGAAAGCGGCTTGAATTTTTATGCAGCCGCCACCACTTCATAACAGCTCTTGCGCCATAATTTAATTTATTTAGTATTGGTCAGTCAACATCTCGAAACTGGCGCTAGATAGTCAGTCTAGTTTTCTGGCTGGGGAAAAACATGATAAAAGCTTCAGCTGCTGAATCCATATGATGCGATATGAGTGAATTCATGGACGTAGTTGATTCGGATTCACTGGGACAAAATCTGTGTGTCCGGATGCCGGAGCGTTCGATGCAGAGGAGCATGCCCAGGTTGAGCGATCACCAATCTGGGTCCGCTCTGCTGCAGTCGGCGCATTCAAAGATTCTCGACGTCGGCGGGTCTCCCTCATAATCAGTAGTAATACATACTTGCCCGCTGTCGCAGTGTCAAACTCGGTTGCCCTAATGCTGCAGTATCCGCGCATAGGATAGCTGCGACATGGAGAATGTAATATAAAACCAGGCGGACGAGTTTTCATGGAGGTATGCTTAGCTCTATAGTACGGAGGATATAAAGTACTGTATGATTATTCAGAGCATCATTAGTCTTCTGACGAACGGAGCTTCAGATGTTCACGTCAAAAGGATGCCTTCCCATGACTGAAATGATCTGGAGGCCGTAGCTCCGAAAAAAGAAAGGAGGAAGCCTATGTACGCACACAAAATTGTAGGGAGAAGCATCATATATGTAATATATTATACGAATAAACCATGGGCTTTACTTGAAAGAGTTTACTGAGTGTCTACATCGGCATCGGTGTTGCTTTCCAACTCAGGTTGGACGGCACTGACATTCGGATCACTTGTACACATAAAGATGAAGGGATTCTCGTCAGAGACCTCGATACTATAGCGGCGCCTAGCGGAATCGTAGGTGTCTTTGATCTTGGCTCCCGAAGCTTCGGCCTGCTTGATGCTGTCGTCTACTGCGTTGGCGGGTGTACCGTTTTTAAACGTGATGAAATATTTGGAAGGCATGATTTTGGATTGAGGGTAATTGGTGGTGAAAGAAAATGACACACGAAGCAGCGTTCGCCCAGAGAAATATATACCCCTGTGATGGTCGGAATAGATGCTCCGCTTCAAGGACGCATGATGAGACTTACCATTGCCCTGCCAATTTGCGTCATTATCGCATCAAAATTATTCCCTTCAAAATTGTATTTCTTGGATATGTCGCAAGAAGTTACGCGAATACTTCTGCAGCTTGACAATATGTGCAACATGATCCGGGACTGATACCGTTCTCGATAAAAAGAAATGTGTCTGGTAGTGTAGAAAGAGGACGGGGCCAAGTAGACTTTTACATTGCGGCCACACGTCTCCCGCGACTAACCATACGTCAATGATTTGCATATGCACACACCCACGTCTATATACAAAAGCTGCATGCATTCTATGGCCTCTTTGCGATGGGAGTTCCTTACTTTTTAACGAATTGAACCGTCGATTCTTCCGGACACACATAGGCATTATACACACAAACCTTTGGATGTCTCCATACGGAAGTCATGAGTAAGTTTGAATATACGACCTCATGCAAAACAACCCAAAGTTACGTGAGACATATCTCATGTATGACAAAGCCAGAGCATTGCAAGCGCAAACGCCATTGCTGTCAGTATCCCTAAGTGAATATTGCTTTCCTACTATAACGGAAGACCTTTAAGAACGAGAGCCATTGGTGCATTAGAGAATACATAGAACTAATATAGCAATTGGCGGAGTGAATTATCGTCTCATTGTGGCACGAGACGTAGGTGAGTATATCTTGCATTTCTAATGAACATCAAACGGTACTGGTACCGTAAGCCGTGAATAAACTCGATAACCAGATAGAGATTGAGAAACGCTTATGCCGTCAGAAGAGGGAGCAGATAAATATTATATATTAACATGGGAGTCTAGTTAGGTTATACCCATAAGTAATCCGTTGTTATAATGATATATACATTCATATCCGTATTTTTCGAGCTAAGCAAATCACTGTGCCACTATGAAATGAGCCCATTGCTTCTTGGATGCAATACTATAGTAATTAGCAAGAACATAATAAAAGGTATTTGAATGAAAGCAACAAGGAAAAATATGCGCCGTCCATTGTACTTCCATGGTGCAAACAGTTTGATTAAACGCTAGAAAAATGCGTAGGAAAAATGCATACCGCTAGAGGTTTACATTAGGTGTGAAATGGGAAGAATTCTGATTTTTAGAAACAGGGGTTTTAATCTGGCCGTCTCTCGGGCGCAGAGTGAATGAGTTCGCAGTTATGTCAGCATCTAGGATACTCGATGGCCATTGGCTTTCGAATCTCCTAACGGCTACATTACTTCTGCACATGTTAAGACCATACTGTAATTGATATAACATGTAGCATAAAGGTCTCACCGAAGCGGTTATAACAGGATTTGCAATGCCACATGCCCCAAGGCGTTAGGTACTCTGATTTTGGCTTTTCTCTGGCCAAGAGGAAGGGCGACTTATTAATTTTCTAGAACGTAAGGTAAAAGCGGGTCAAAAAATGATGACGCGTTATATCCGGCATTATCGATGTTTCCTGGAGTGATAGACAGACCCATAAACAGACCCACGCATGAGAACACAAAAAGATTAGCGAGTCCTTGTATTAAAGCGCATGGAGGGGGGGAACATCATACGTTAAATGTATTATACAGGTAAGCCAGAGAACGCATTCGAAGAGAATCTATTGGAGGGTCCCCTCGCTATCGGGCTCGATGGAATCGATGTGCTCATCTTTGACACACATTGAGATGAATTGGTCATTAGGCACTTCCAAGCTGTAGCCAAACGTAGCCAGTTCGTAACGGTCCTTTATTTTACCTCCGGGGTCTTCAGCCAGCTTAGTATGACTATCGATCACATTGGCGGGCGTACCCGCGTTCTATACGAGGATATACTTTAAAGGCATGTTTCTGGAATTGAATTTGGTAAGAGTAGTGTACTGAAGGAAAGAAGCGAAAATAAGGCCGCGTCCGGCCGGCGAATCAACTAGGCATGAATTAGTTATGACGGCTCAGGCATCATTCTCGCGTCAAGAAAGCTATTTTCTTCCTCTCCATATTTGTATTGTGCATAGGATATGCACGTCGCAAGAGATCTGCTCATTTACTTCTTACTCCTCATTTTATTTGTACTAAAGGACTCCGATGTACTACGATAAGACACGTTATAAATAATGGATGTTGAATGAAAAGGGAAGGCGCGCGACAGTGCAAGATATCAATGTGGCCATACAGAGGTCCCCCGCGAATCGGAAGTCAAATATTTGCATGATTTTATCTCCCCCACCCTTAACGCGCGAGTGCATGTGGTCGTCTCACGCGATTCAAGGCTCACATAGAAGTCCGTCATTTCGACAGGTGCACAGCCCCGTTTCTGTTCTTGTTCTTCCCTTTCCATTAACGCGAATGCCTTGAAACGTTCACAGTCATGCAATTCAATCGAGATCACGCAGCTATACCGCGTCTGTCGACGGTGTAGATAGTCACTAGGTATGATGATTCCTAGAGCCATTTAAAATATGCAGATCCACACAAACAAAAAAAAAGAAGAGATAAACCAATCTCATATTCAGACACATAAACGAAGGCTCATATGTATTATGCTAATAGCCAGTCGAGTATACTTGATGAACTTGTCTTACAAGTTGTCTGCGCCCTCCGGTTCGACGTAAGCGACGTGCGGATCGTTAGCACACATTGGGATAAAATCGTTTTCGGCAGGGACCTCGACGCTGTAAGTATGCATCTCTGGATTATAGCGTTCCTTGAGTGTAGCACCCAGGTCCTCGGCTTGCTTGATGTGATCTTCAGCTACCTGAGGGGCACTGTCTTTCTTGAGAACGACTTTATAAGTGATGGGCATTTGTTAGAATAGATGGGTGGGAAGACTCTGATGAAAAAAGTCGAGATGGCCGTGCTCATTAGACATATATATATATATATATATATATATATACCTACTGCTGTCGGAGGACTTGCGCAGAATCAAGACAAGGGTTTTCACTTGAACTCTCCAGCTCTTGTGCCACACCCCCTGCTGAAAAGCAGCTCCCTTTTCCAAGACTTTACAGGCGGAATATCATATATGTCCAGCGAAGAAACCGCATAGAACATCTCTCCCTTTTCATTTTATGCCAAGGAGTTTTGATGGGCGCGGACGATACACCCGGCTACAGACCACATTGGCGGAAAAGTGTTCCTAACTGCGTACGAAAAACAGGAGATAATGAAAACGTAAGTCTTACCGTAATATTACCTTATGCATTTGTCATAAATAGAAGATCAGACGCTCATATGACTGACCCGTGCATATGCTACGCGCTCGATGGTAGCATAGATGAGGGCGTACCTGCGCGTCACACACTAATTCCAGAAGGACAATAAAACTTCTAATTTTTGTGCTTGAGCTCTGTACACAAGTATATATAAAAGATTACTTGGAAATGTCTTCTCTTATTACGTCACGTGAACGATAGTCAACTACCATAGGCACATATACACTCCCGCAGTGCAGAGAACAAATGCACTACCCAAGTTTCGTCCATGACACCACAGTTTCGCGTTCCAATTAATTGGGAGAAACAGATGTAGTACTCTCCCGAATTGCCACTGTACTTATGCAATAATGATTACTACGCATGTGGATTCTACGCAAGAAGTCATCGGGATACTTCAATTCTCTATGTTTCAGCCGCTGTCTTTCTGCCTAAAATTGCATCTAAATTCTGCGCTTATAGAAAGAGCATATCTGGATCAATTGGCGAGTAAACGGTCGTCACCAATGTCATTCAAAACTATTGTGGGTCATATCATTAAAGCAACGCATACGCAGGCTTTGATCTAAGTCTCGTCGACTATATTTCCTGGACTCTAGTACAAATATCGCTTTTTTATTTTCTCGGACTATATCTCATATTATCATAAGCATTGATACGACAAATTTTAGGCGCTAGTGGCACTGAGAGCGAACCGAGCTTTGATAGCGGACAGTGGTACAGTTTGCGCATGGCGCAACAAAGTTTTTCGGGCAGTCCTTGTCGTTTTCCTCTTGTTCGGGCCTCACGCAGTCCATCTTCATATATGGAAGAAGGAGCGCCAGAAAAGAACTTCTGCAATGTGTTGAATACGTTCCCGCGGAAGTGGTATCAGATATCAAGAATCTTATATGCTTTTCTAATCTCGTTAAACACTCGTGAAATCAAGAAAAAAGATTAGGCAATCCCGCTCATGACATGCAAAAAGAGGCCGCTATCAAGCAAGAAGTTAGATGCGTATTCATTCCAGAAAAAAGGAACAGACGTTGTGAACTATTGTGGTCTGATCTTGTTGAATGATAAGAGGACGACGAAAACTGTATCCTGGAAGGATTCGAACTTGAAATGTCGCGCACAGGATTTAAAATTACTTACGAGACAGTATTGTTTTGTATTATAAAAAATAAAATGATGCCCAGAATGATATACAGACCCGCACACTGGTAAAGAGGAAGAGATACGGAAAATTCTATATACAAACACATAGGAGAAGCATCATAGGTTAGATGTGTTGTATAGATAACCCAGTGGACTTGTACCTGAAGAAAGTCTATCACATATTGACTAAGCTATCGGGCTTGATGCAATCGATGTATTCATTATCAGAAAACTCTGGCTTGAATTCCTTGAGGCCAACGTCGACGGTGTAGCCAGAGATGAGTGAATAGCGGTGTGTAATCATGTACCCCATGCTCTCGAGGTGTGCGATGTGCTCGTCAATCAAACCGCGCGGGCGTTCCTTGCTTGTAGATGACGGTATAACTGGTAAACATGTGCCTGAACTGGAAGGTAGAAAGAGCGGTGAAAAGAAGGAAACGGAATGTTGCTCTCAGTCAGTGAAATATATACAGTAATACACGCCCCTGAATCGTCGGAGGGACGAGCGCGGAATCACAGCAAGATACACGAGCTCGCTATAATACTTGGGCGTTGCTTCTTGCTTCTTCTAACAATGACGAGTGAAGAGATATAGGTGTCTTACAGGAAACTGCACACTATATTCTCTTTTTTTCTTTTGTTTGTACTAAAGAATACAATGGTACAAACGAAGTAGGAATTGAGACGCGGAACAGCATGAAAATGGAAATACTGTATTGCTGGTTCGCGCCACCGGTCGGAAGTCAAGTACTTGCATAACATAGGCCAATCAAGTGCGGATTTATCTGCGATTGTATAAGAGCACTGTATGCGTGCATCTGAGTGATCCCACATGAGGATGGAGTTTGTATGTCGTGGTATACGCTCACACAGGGCTCTGGTAGGTTTGTTCCCGTTTCCCTCTTTTGGCGCGGGAGCCATGGCCGAGGAGTTTAGAAGGATATACTCATGCCAAATATACTCAAATGCATATCTGGGAAAACGCGAAACATATACAGGCTTCAGAATAATTAGATAATAATTAAGATGAACGATCTGCTGCATTCTCTAGTTTCCTGAATGCCGAGCTTGTTTTCGCACGTATACTATTGGAGTGGTGGATTTCGTAGCGGACATCTACATCAAAAAGTGCTAGCGCGTGCATTTTTCATTGGTCGCTCATTGTTTCTCTTTGTCATACGCTTTTCACCATCTCGTTGTCTTCTCCTATAACTCACATACGTAAAACTTAGTATAAGGGAAAAGCGAATATGAGCTGTCCACGAAACGACGCGCGGGACTACAGAAAGAAAGACTCAGTATCACATTCTCCTCAATCTGTTTTGTCAAAAGCTCTTATATCCCGCTCTGCGTCATATTCAAGTTGATGTGCTGCGCGTTCCAGACTGTGCTCGTAAAACGTATATGCTGGCATGGATAACTGTTCCTTATTTATGGCAAGGAACTCGCATGGATTAAAGCTCTATAGGCTGCGCGCATGACGTCGTGCGAGAAGAAGGGCGTCAACAGCGCACGAAGGAAAATACGACTAAACATTAACAGTATCATACTGTAAGCCGTCTGTCATCAAAAACGATGCACTTGCATATTTACACCATATACACTGTCAATGCTTTGTAAGTACACTAATGCATCCTTGCGTTTGATGGGACCTCCTTCTGATGAGACAATGAACTCAGTCGTTTTGCTTGGGTTCTGCATATCTTTACACAGAGTACTCATCCTTAGTACCTGCTTCTTTTGCACACAACCGCCGCACATTTATTTCCAAAGACGCAACTCTCGCGTACAGATATACAATGCTTACATACACTCCTTCTCATCTTATACATTTATATTCCTTTTTCGCCTAATTTATTCTCCTTATACAACTTAAAAACGTAAACTTTAGTCTGACGAGTGGGGCACTCCATCTTCTTTTCTAAGCCGACATTTGGTGCTACTACAATTCCCGCACTTGGCAAAGGAGACGTCAAAATGCACTGCACGCAGTGCCAATAAGTCAGTCAACAACTATGGTCAACTGTAATCATGTATATATTTTCACGTAGAAGATGAGCCTCCCTCATCCGGAGCAGTTCAGTTACGTCCGTCCACGAGGTGAGTAGTAAGCACAGGTGCTAATTACTTCATTTATACTGACCGTGCCTGCATTTATACTAGCAAAGTAGCAGCTATTTCCACTCGTCGATTCAGTGATGCTACAAAACATTCTTAGCATTAGCATCTCTCAATAGGACGAGAATCGTTTTACTTGTACGTGGAAACAACGTCTCCTGCCGCCGCAGATGGTACAGATCTTTGTACGTAAACGCCAGAAGTCTACTTTAAGCTGCTATCTCCCTGATGAGGTAAAGAATAAATGCTCTATATTAATTCTTAGGGGGGGTACCCCATATCTTCGATTTATTTTCCGTATCCCTTTACCTCATCATGGGCGCTTTATTCCCGGATAGTGGTAGTTCAGCTAAAGAGAAGCAGGATAAAAAATGTCCAAACGGAAAAGAGTGGGAGGAAGAAATATGCATGCGCTATTGCCTTTCTATGACGCACACGCCGGTCAATGAATGCCGCGATTTCAGAAGCTCAAATGTGCAACAGAAGAGCTCCGTTGATGCGTTATTGAATACAGCATACATGACACAGGAAGATGCGGTGGCGCTGGCCGTCATTCTCATGTATAGATGCAGGTCCAAAAATATGCTGTGAGATTATAATAAGTAGGAACATGACCTGGCTCGCTGTGACTTATGGCTGCTTGGCCCAGATCCGGGCTCGTTGCAACAACCTGACGGGGAGGGGGTGTATATAGATTTATAGCTGCAGATGAAGTGTAGTGATATACAGAGTGCATGACTCGCTAATGGGGACATGGGTGGTGCTAACAAACCTATGATATAGGATCGTAAATTCGGTCCTTCCCTTTGCCAAGCGAGCTTGCGATCTGCCAAGCGGAAACGGTAGTTTGCCAAGTTCCGTGGGACCGAGCGCAGCCTAAAATTTGGGGCCGCGCGCTCTAACCTAGGGTTTCGCATAAATTCTAGAATGATATGTAGATGAACAAGCAGGAGAACACAAAAGAAGAGATAGACAAAGCATGTTTATCTTATTTGCAAGGTATAGTGAAGTTGCCCATATATAGATACACGGTGAAAAGGATCATGCATAGAATACATTATTTAGGTACACCGGCGGGTTCTACTTCTTTAGGAGAGACGCCCCCTGGGTGGTGACCTCGCCATCGGCCTCGATGTCTTGAATGTCGGGATGGTCAAAGGACAATGTAGAGACAGTGTTGTCAGGAACCTCGACGCTGTAACCCTTGATAGCCGAGTTGTAGCGGTGCTTGACCTTAGCACCGGAGGCTTCGGCCTGCTGGACGTGGTTCTCAATCACGTTGTCGGGAGTACCGTTCTTGAAAGTGACGATGAAGGTGGAAGACATTTTTTTGGATTGAAACGTGGGAAGAGTGGTGAAAGAAGTAACGAAAAGAGGCGGCGCTCGGCCAGAACAAATACTCGCCCGTTTTCGTCGGAGGACACGTGCCGAACCAGGCAAGGAAGATGATGCTATAACGCCTCCAACCTGCGTCACTCCCCGCATCGATAGTCTCGAGACCATTCCCTTCCTATCAGGTTGTATGTATTGAATAAGATACGCATATCGCGACCAGCTTGCATACATCATCCTTTCGGTTATATTCCTCTCTTTTTTTCTCCCGTTGTGCTCTGTTGTGCGATAAGGATTTCGATGGGGCCGGAGAATACGCAGCAGATGACGCGTCGACGAAAATGCGGCAAAGTGCGGAAGGAAAAAAAAAAGAAGACACACCAAATAAGGTTTACAATGTTACCATACATCACTACTCCATCGATCGAAACTCAGACGCTTGCATGACTGACCCTCATTCGAATAACACGCATGCTCAAATGATGACAAAATAGCAGCTCCTTATTGTCTTTCTCATGAGATTGAAGCCTATACTACGGCATTCGCATATAGTATGCTTGCAGCGAGAGTTTTCTGGAGAGAAATGAAGAGAACCCTATTTTGTCAGCAAACGTGGGTGTGTGGCTAACTTTTTACTTGGGTGAAGAGCCATCTAAAATAATCACTGCATGGTTGTTTGTCGTGCAATATATCGACTGTTCGGGCACCTGGTACGATAAAAGTAATATTCCACAAGCTACCTGTCTTACTACCGGCGACCGGAAATTGTATCAACGGGGTGTCATCAAGAGGCGCCCGGATACATGCGCAATAACGCCTATTCCCTTCTGATACTTGTTATCCTTTGCATATGCAAAACATATGTATAAAACGAAAGCAAGTAGATATACTTTGTACGCCTTCCATCCGGATCCAAAGTAGGAGACATACAGCATGAACTACGTCATTTGAGGCCGAGTTGTCTGTGATAAAAAGAACGTTTGTGGGTGTACCTTCATTTGTATCAGGATCATGCATGTGTATTTTGATGAAACACTACGAACATACTCACTCATGTTCATGCCCCTTGGCAGTTGATATCCTTTGTCGCTAGAACGCTATATCTTCCAGCGTCCCTCGTCGGCAGCATTTATAAAATTTGCCAATCTACAGAAGATAATAGCCTGTATGTACACGACTGGTAAAATTCTGCAGTTCGTCGGCGGTCTGATGCGTTCGTTATCTATCGTGAGGGTCGAGATCGTTGGGGATAATAGGGATAATGGGAATAAATGTTGCGACGAGGATATTGCGTTGTTATGCTCTTCGCTATGTATGCGGACGATGGTGAAAGTGGATACGCAAACCTCTTGAGGGAAGGAGAGAGACATGGCATCGGGAACACATTGAATGCATCGCGGCAGTAGCACACGTTTTTCACGTCCCATGGCATGGAACATGGTATTTAAGAGGAAAATTGTCCTATGAGCTTCGTGTCACCTTCTCGTATGTGCTCACTCGCATGTGCTACGGATCCGCGACTCGCTTTGTGCATACTTTCAGCAACAAAAAATAACATCATTTAATTAGAACAAACGCGCCGTCCAATCGCAAGGCGTCCCAGAATCCCGTCTTTATACAGATATGATTAAATAATACAATCCAATGTGACAAGTGAATAAACGCATACCTAACCAACGCGATGTCGGATAATGATAGTATTGTAATCGCGACACATGGATGCATCTACGAACCTTTTAACGTTTCTCGTATGACAAAAAAGAAAGTTCAACTCGCAAAAATCGCTTTCCCAGTGCAATGGGAAAACGCAGATCATGTAGAGTAAGTCATTGCGGTGAGTTCCGGGGAAGTTCGCCTGTCAATGAGCCTCACGTAACAGCAGGACAGTTTTATTTTTGTCAACATGGTTGATCCATGCAAAAAAAGGTTTTTTTTTTCGCGTCGTTACCGAATTTAGAAACTACAAATTTAGGATGCTTTGCGTGAAATTGGTGCTACACACACAGATCTTCCCTACACTTTGTCTCCGCTGATGGATCCGAATGGAGGAGAAAAAACCAGAAGAAAATAGAGTGTCACCGCATCATTGGCAGAATCGTCTTGTAACATCCCAAGAGGGCTTGTGCATTCCCGCCAAGAAAACACTATGGATCGGCAAAAAAGAAACGGGAATGGTATGTCATCTGATAGGATGCGTCTAACGGATGACAATGATTTGTTGCGTGAGCTCAGCAAATCAAAAAAGAAATAGGGGTATTGTTAACATGAACTATTATGATACAGCACTTTTCTATTTTCTTCGTTACAGCAGACTGAGCAGAAAGAAATGGAATTCAGAAAGAAGGTCAATTCAGTGCGTGTGTATTGGTTGCACACAATTTGTGTTGCATCCCGTGCCTACCAGGTAAGTCTGTGAGCAAGCAAAAGAAAAAAAAAAAGACAAAATGACGAAAAAAGATATACATACCCAATATACTATCGAAAGATGTCCGTATTAGACGCTAGCAACTTGCGGGGCGCCACCCGACAGTATACCATACCACATTCAGAACATTTTCTATTCTCTTTCCGGTTGCCAAGGCAATCAGCTGAACGAGAGCATGCGAGAGCCTTGTCTGTCATTGCTTGCGTACCAGAACTAGAGATAGAAAGGAAGAAAGAAATAGTATGTGTGATACAATACGTAGAATGAGATGAGTGGGAGGGAGGCGGGGCTTGTTCCCTTTCGTCCTGTTTGTCAAAGCTTTTGGCTGCTGCCTGCCTTTTTTTTTTTTAGCATTTTCTCCCTATCATTCTTTTTCTCTCTTTTGTTCCCTTTTTCTTTTTTCTTTACCTGCTCTGGTGAAGCCTCTTGTGCTTGTCCTGGACGATCGAAAGAAGACCTTCTTTCTAGTAGAGTCAGCACAAGACGCCGAGATTCCTTCGCGATCGGGGTGCATAAACTACTAGTACCAGAAGGAGAAAAGGAGTGATGCCTGAGCGGTGCTCATCAACGACGACAGAACAGAACGACTCCAGTTTGGCATTGCCGATGGCAACCACACTTCCACAATACAATCATCTTTATGAGGAAGAGGAGGCCGTGCCACGAACGCTGACACCCTCCGCAGCTATTCGTAACCAGTACTACGAAACACACGAAAAGGAGCAGGAGAACAAATCCGAACAGGCTGCGGATAATAATAGCACGCCCATACCCAGCCATAATAAAAAGAATGATCAACGTCCTCAGGAGTCCAGGGACCACTACAATCACCGTAATTATCAGAACGACCGCCCACATCAAGACAATGAGAAAGACGAGGACGCATCCACGCCCTTGAAACCAAGGAAGCTCTCGAGACTGTCACGCGCAAGCACGCTTTTCAGACCCAAAATCACGGTGGATCAGCCCACATCGTATCGCAGTCGACAGAACTCCATTAGCAGCGTCAGCAGCACGCAAACATATATCTCTGGTCAGAGTCTGTTATCGCGCCTCTCCAAATCAACCGCGCCCATGCGCGCCAAACTCTCTGCCATGTCAAGTAATATTAGATCCATTTTAATGTGATGTCATGGTAACGTGTTTGGCCTTTGCAGATAACCTGGGTTCCCTGCGCCCAGAAACATCCATCTCGCTGTCAATGCCGCTACGGCGTTCGGCCGAGAGCGTCTATAACATGCCTGTCGTCCGACGTTACAACGCTCCGCGGCCACGTTCCCAAGGCGGCGAGCGCTCGCTGTCATTCTCCTTTGGCGGCAGCAATGAAAAAGCTATCCTGTCGGCATCATCGCTGGATCATGCGGCCATCCTTCAGCGCGAACGGACCCCGCTTGCATACCCTGCCCTCCTTTCTAAAGTCGCTGAGGTTTTTCGGGAGCGCGTCACGCTAGGCAACCGCATGAAAGACAGTATCGAGTATCCCAACGTGTTTGATGGTCGAGAAGCAGTGGTACGGATTTTTACTATTTTGCGTTGGCACTTTATATCTGACGTTTTGATCATCTGGTATGCAGGACAAATTGTGCTACATTATCAAAACGACCGACCGTAACCTGGCCCTCCTGCTCGGACGAGCACTCGACGCTCAGAAATTCTTCCACGACGTCAACTACGAACACAGGCTGCGTGATTCGGTCCATGAGTTATACCAGTTTCGAGAACGGGTCAATATGCAGATACCGGGTAGCCCTTATGGGGAGGACGAGATGAGTCCAGGCGGCGGCCTGCCGGACGATCTCGAGGTCCAATCCGAAGTGTCCACCACCACTCTTATGCATTTCCCGATCGGACCTGATGAAACATTACCCAACGGCGTCTTTACCATTCTCACCGAATGCTATTCGCCCACCTGCTCGCGCGACACGCTCTGTTACAGCGCGCTCTGTCCTCGCCGTCTTGAACAGGTAGCCTATTTTTCGCTCATTTAATTTTGATCTGACACGAGCTGTTCTGTCCAAGGCACGTACGGCACACCGCAGAAACTTGCATATGCGGTCAAGCAGCCGATCTTCACTTCTAAATGAACAGCAAGAAGACCGACTCTGGATCAAGAAAGCACCTGCCAAGATCGTCGAATCCCTATCCAAAGAGGAGATCAAGAGACAAGAGAACATTTTTGAGCTTATTTATACCGAGAGGGACTTTGTCAATGACCTGAACTACGTCCAGGATGTGAGTACACATCAGTATGCCACTAAACAAATATTAACCTACTGCTCAGTTTTGGATGAAACCTTTACTTGAGGAGGACATGATTCCCGAAGAACGCCGCGATGATTTTGTGCAGCAAGTGTTTTGGAATATCGAAGACGTCCTCAAGGTCAACGAGGAGCTGGCCAATGCCCTGCAGAAGCGACAAGCCCAGAAGCATGTGGTGGATCAAATTGGCGATATCATGCTGGAGTATGTCACCCAGTTTGAACCGTTTGTCCAGTATGGCGCACACCAGATCATTGGCAAGTACGTTTTCGAGACGGAAAAGAAGACCAACCCGAGCTTTGCTAGCTTTGTTGAGGTAAATCGTCACTGGCGAACAAAAATTCAAATGTCCGTATATACTGATTCGGGTCTATAGGCTACCGAACGGCGCAAAGAATCGCGCAAGCTTGAGTTAAACGGATATCTGACGAAACCGACTACCCGTCTGGGACGGTACAACCTGTTACTCCGAGAGATCAAGCGCCACACGCCAAAGGACCACCAGGACCAGGCCAACCTAGACAAGGCGATGGCCATCATCAGCGACCATCTGAACCGCGTCAACGGCGAGACGGGCAAAACCGAGAACCGCCATAGTTTGTTCCTATTGGAGCAGAAGCTGACTAACAAAGGTGCCACGGATCTGATGGTATGCTCTACAAAGAAAGAAAAAGGTTATTATGTCAATATGTGAAGTACTGATGTTATACTAGGACCTTGATCTTCAAGCCGAGCATCGTCAGCTTGTCCATAAAGGCACCCTCAAGAAAAAAGGCACTGGCCCCGAGTCGTCTGATATGCATGTCTTTCTGCTCGACCATTATCTGATCATTACCAAGCAAAAATTCTCACATAATACCGAGCGCTTCAAGCTCTATCGCAAGGTAAAAGCGAAAACCAAGCTCATAAGACTCATGACTCATAAAAATGGTATTAGCCCATTCCCCTCGCCCTCCTTTCCGTCTCCTCCCCCGAGCCCGGCAAACGATCTAGCTCGCTCATACCCTACAACCGATCCAGCAAGGATTCCTTTACTTCCGTCAATAGCATGGAAGTCAGCATCGCATCCCCCACAACCAACAGCAAAGCTACCTATCCACTGTGCTTCTCGCATCTTGGTAAACACGGTGCAACACCTGTCACACTTTTCGCCACAACGCTCGCCATTCGCCGGCAGTGGCTCACCAAAATTCAGGCACAGCAGGAGGCGCTCACGCTCCGCAGCAAAGTTTACGATACCCACATGGTCTCGCACACCTTTTTCAGCACTTTCAATCGCGTACGATGTCTCGCCACGTTCGGTAAGTCTCGGAATTGCTATAGTGGGCGGAAGCTAATTGATAAAAAAAAAGATGGTGGTAGCTCGCTTGTTTTCGGTAGCGATCAAGGGCTCTACGTGAAGCGCAAGCTCGGTTTTGTCCGAATTTTAGCGCTCGAGAAAGTGTCGCAAATCGATATACTGGAAGGCACTACTCGCCTGATTCTCGTACTCGCCGATAGAACGCTTTATGTTTACCCACTCGACACTCTTCTCAATCAGCCGGATCCCACCAAGCGCGTGGGCCGCAAGTTGAGCACCCACGTCTCCTTTTTCAAGATTGGCAAAGTCCAGGACAACAAAGTCGAAAAGACGCTTGTGTGTTTTGTTCGACAGAATGCAATGACCTCGACGATCCGTGCCATGGAACCACACGAAACGGTAGATCCCAAGAAGAAAGGAAGCAAACATCACCTCGGACGCTTGATTCGCGGCCCCGGGGAAACGCTCCGCGTGTACAAAGATTTGTATGTACAAAAGCACGCTATACCTGGACGGATGCTTATTTTCTTTTTTCAGATATATTCCAGGCGTTGCTTCCTCCATTGAATTCTTTCGTAACATTATTTGCGTCGGCTGTCCAAAAGGCTTCCAAATGGTGGATCTTTCATCCACAGAAGTACAGAGTAGGTCCTCAGAAAAGTCAGCAATTGTATTTATCAACTCAAGCTTTTTCTACCAAAGGTGTGTTGGACCCAAGCGATGGCAGTCATCATGCAATTTTGCAACGCGAGAGTCTCCGACCCATCTCCATGTTCCGACATGCGAATGGCAATATCCTTCTCTGTTATAACGGTAAGCGATAAAAAGATATCACGACGATGTATCAACCTTCTGACTTTCGGTTTATAGAAATCGCATTCTATATCGACAAGAAGGGAAGGCGTGTACGACACGAGTGGATGATCCATTGGGAAGGCTGTCCAACCTCGTTTGCATTCCAGTACCCGTATGTGGTCGCGTTCGACTCGACTTTTATCGAAGTACGCGATATGGATTCGGGCGCGCTCGTTCAGATCATACCAGGCAACAGCATCCGATGCTTAAGGCCCGATGCCCATGGACAGATTTACTGCGTGATGGATGACAGGTCCACAGGCAACGAGTGTATATTTGAGCTCAAGCAACAACAACAACAACAGAGATTGAGCCGAGAGCCCTCTCAACGTGATAGTGCTATAGTAGCACAAGATACAAACACAACATCATCCACCACCGCCACCGCTACCACCGCTACCACCATGGCTACCTCTAGCATCACGATGAACCACACTCCCTCCACTACGACTATGTAAACTTGTAAAAAGCCAACACATCACTACAACTAGCCCTCACTTTTTTTCCACCTACTTATTTTCTCCCTCTCTCTTTTTCGCATATTCACTCACTTTCAACCCCTTTTTTCCCTCGCCATTTCCCATTTCTTCTCATGTCTGTAAAGTTAATACTGCACGTCTATCTTTTAGGCGTCCTATACTGAGTTTTGAATGGATTCAATCGTGAGCTGAATGAGGAAGCATATAATTCAGACAAAGATCGGCCTGTTACAGATCTCTAAACTTTGGTGATGTATTAAAAAGGAAATGAACTAAAATACAAATGTATAATCCGTGCCATGTACACCTAAACGCGTTAACCTTATATTAGTTGCTATGGTGCTGGCGTAAAGGCAATATTACTGAGTCATTGTGTTATTTTTATGCAGATCTGTTTTTATGCAGATCGGAGAGAGAGAAGGATAAATAAGCTTGAAGGTATCTTACATCAGTCCGTATACTTGTCGGTTGCTGCCTTGTGCGGTGTGCCTTCGGTCAACTTTGGGAGAAAGTAATGAGATGGTGAAAAGCGTAAGACAAAGAGCAACGATGAGGGACCAATTAAAATGCACACGCTAGCACTTTTTTGTGCAGATGTCCGCTGTAATTAAATCTACTACTCAAGTAGTATACGTACAAAATCACGGTCGGCATTCAGGGAACTAGAGAATGCAGCAGACTGTTCAGCTTGATTATTGTATGACTATTCTGGGGCCTGCATATGTTTTGTGTTTTACCAGAAATGCATTTTTATATATCGCTTTGGCATGAGTATATCCTTCTGAACTACTCGGCGATGGCCCCGGTGCGAAAAGAGGGAAACGGGAACAAACGTACCAGAGCCTTATGCGGGCGTGTACCACGACATACAAACTTCATCCTCGTTTGAGATCACTCAGATGCACGCATACACTGCTTTTATACAGTGCAGGTAAACGCGTACTTGATTGGTCTCTGTTATGCAAGTACTTGACTTCCGACCGCCGGCGCGCACCAGTCTACAGTATTTGCTTTTCCTGCTGTTCCGCGTCTCACTTCCTATTTTTCTTGTGCCTTATGTATTCTTTGGTACAAAACAAAGAAAGAAAAAGAGAATATTGTATGCAGTTCTTTAAGGCGTCCATAATCCCTTCACTTGTCAGTGTTAGAAGAAGCAAGCAATCTGGACGAGCGGGCAGCAATACCAAAGTGTTATAGCGAGGTCTTGTGTATCATGCTTTGATTCCGCGCTCGTCCTCCGACGATTTAGGGGCGTGTATTACTGTATATATTTCACTGACTGAGAGCGTCCGTTCTGTTTCCTTCTTTTCATCACCCTTCCTACTTTCCAGTCCAGGAACATGCCTCGCAGATATATCGTCGTTTACAAGGAAGGGACGCCCGCCAGTGTCATTGAGAAGCACGTCGACGATCTCAAGAACACGGGATGCAGCATTGGGCACCGCTACGATTCAGTCCTCCTTGGCTTCAGCGTCACCGTCGAGGATGAAGATCACTTTACCTCAACATTTGCTGAAAATGAGCACATCGATTACATCGAGCCCGATGCCGAAGTCACCATCCAATAGACTTCCTTCAGGTACATGTCCTGTGGGTTATCTATGCAGCACGTCTGACATTGATTGTTCTCCTATGTACTTGTATATAGAATTCTCCCTATGTCTTCCTCTTCTCCCGTGTGCGGGTCTGTATATCATTCTGGGCATAATTACAGTGCCATAAAAACGTGCTCCGATTTAAGCTCCATATAACCTGTGGCAAATCACCACTTTCCTCTCGCAAAATAGAAGAGCTATGAATAGAGCGCACTTGCTAATATGTCCCTGTGAACTCTGCAGGTTTTCGTAATAACGTCGAAATAAGCGTTTGTATGTGCACCGCGACCATTGCTCGACCAATGGCCTGACAGCACATCAATACAAGCCAAAGGAGCTCGTAAGCCTCTGTGGCCTCGGCAGCCCGTTTTGAATGACGGAGGCCCGAATAAGCGAATAAAGACGAGACCTACCCGAAAGACGTCGTCGGGCTCATGCCCGATTTTTGCAAATTACGCCACTATCTGCTATCAAAGCCCGTTCCTTTTTGCTCATCAGCGCCACTGGGCATTTAAATTTTATCTTATCAGTGCTTACGATAGCATGACATATGGTCCGAGAAGATAACAAAAAAGGGAAAAAATGATGACGACATTGTATCAGAGTCCAGGACATGCAATCGACGAGATTTAAGAGACCTAGTACGCGCGTGCGCGTTCCTTTAATGATCTGGCTCAGAATAATTTTGAAATGACGTTGGTGATGACCGTATCCAGATACCCTCTCTTTATAAGCGTAGAATGTAGATGGAATTTCAGGCAAACAAGACAAAGGCCGGAAACACGCAGAGAAATAAAGCTTTAACATGACTTCTTGCGCAGAATCCACAGCGATGACATCGACGAGTGGAGATATCTGCTACTTTGTTAGTATAAATCCAGATGGACAGCCGTAAACTGAACTGCTATGGGATCAAAGTAGCGCCGAACATCGGTGTAGAAGAGAAGAAGGCGGAATGTCCCAGCAGGCGAAAGTTCCTGATTGATCACTAGTCAGACCACACGTTATGTGTTCAAGGTGTACAAGGAAGATGAATTAGGCGAAAAAGAAATATGAATATGTAAGATGAGAAGGAGTGCTATCTCTTGTGTATATATGTATGTATTGTATGTCTGTACGCGAGAGGATAGTAGGGTGCATCATCTGGGGTAACTGTGTGCAAAAGATACAGATACTAAGGATGAGTTCTCTATGTAAAGTTTCAAAATCCAAGCAAAACAACTGATCTCATTGTCCCGTCGGAGGCCCCGTCAAACGCGACGACGCATTGGTATACTCACAGAGCATAGACAGTGTATATGGTGTATTAATTTGAACATAGACAGATATGCGAGTGCCTCGTCTTTGATAGCAGATGGTTTCCAGTATGATAATGTTAATGCTTAGGAGTATACTCCTTCGTGCGCTATTGACGCCCTTCTTCTCGCCCGACGCCCTGCGCGTAGTGTATAAACCCTTGATCCATGGAAGTTCCCTGGCATAAATAAGAAAAAAAAAAGATTATCTATGCACATATGTAACTGTTTACGAGCACAGTCTGGGACGCGCAGCGTCATTAACTTGAATATGACACAGACTGGAGCATAAGAACCTTTGACAAAACAGATCGAGGAGAATGTAATACTGAGCCTTTCTTTTCTGGTCCCGCGCGTCCTTTTGTGGACAGCTCATATTCGCTTTTTCCTTACACTAAGGTTTACGTATGTCAGCTATAGGAGAAGACAACGAAATAGTGAAACGTGTAGGACAAACAGAAATGGTGAGCGAACAATGAAGATGCACGCGATAGCACTTTTTGGTGTAGATGTCCACTACAATTGAACCAGCTAGTCAAGTAGTACATGGAAAAGAAGCTTGGTCGATATTCAGAAAAACAGACGGTGAAGAAGCAGCTTGATTATTGTATGATTATTCTGAAGCCTGGATATATTTCGCGTTTTCCCAAAGATGCATTTCGGTATATTTGGCATGAGTATATCCTTCTGAACTTCTCGGCCACGGCTTCCGCGTGAAAAGAGAGAAACGGAAACAAACCTATCAGAGCCTTGTGTGGGCATGTACCACGACATACAAATTTCATTCTCGTTTGGAATCATCCAGATGCACGCATACAGTGCTCGTATACAGCCGCGGATAAATCCGCACTTGACTTCCCTCTGTTATGCATGTGCTTTGAGTTCCGATCGGTCGCGGACATTCCTATTTCCTTTCATACTGTTCCCCGTTTTTCACTTGCTATTTTTTCTTTTGCCTCTGTATTCTTTACTCAAAAATAAAAGAAAGGAAGGGAATAATATACAGCTTTTCAAGACGCCCATAGTCTACTCATTCGCCACTGTTAGTAGAAGTAAGCAATCTGGACGAGCGCGCAGCAATGCGCAAGTGTTACAGCGAGGTCTTGTGTATCTTGCTTTGATTCCGCACTCGTCTTCCGACGATTCAGGGGCGGGTATCATATATTTCACTGACTGAGGGCGACCCTTCCGTTTCTGCCTCTCACCGCTCTTTCCACCTATTAATCCAGGAACATGCCTTCCAGATATATCGTCACTTACAAGGAATCTACAGGCGACAGTGTGATTGACCAGCACGTCCAGCAGGCCGAGGCACAAGGACATACTATTTTGCATCGCTACCATCTAATACGTGGCTTCGAAATCGAGACCAAAACTGACAACCAATTCATCTCAATGCTTGAGAAAGATGAAAACGTCCATAGCATCGAGGTCCAACCCGAAGGAGCCATCCAGTAGACTCCTTTCAAGCACATTTCCTCTGGGTTATCTATACAACACGTTTAACGTATGATGCTTCTCCCTATGTATCTGTATAATAAATTTCCCTATCTCTTCCTCTTTATCAGTGTGGGGGTCTATATATCACTCTGGGCATCATTCTACTTTTTGTTATACAAAACGATATTGTCTCGTAAGTAATTTTAATCCTGCGCGCGACATTCGGGTTCGAATCCTAGGGGACAAAGTCTTCGTCGTCCTGCTATCATTCAACACGATCAGATCGTATAATTCATCACGCCTGTTCCTTTTTTCTGGAATGAATACGCATCCATCTTTTTTGCTTGATAGCGGCCTCTTTTTGTACGTCATCGGCGGGATTGCCTAGTCTATTTTTTTGATTCCACGAGTGCTTGACGAGATATAGAAAGCAGATAACACTGCGCAAAAAGCTATGCCGGAAATAAAGAACGTATCCCCTAACTATCCTGAAAAATAATCCTGTAATAATCGCTGAAAATTCATTGTGTAGGTTTTATTCCGGGATGCAGTAAACCTTTGACATGGGCTAACACCGTTAATAATTCAGGAATTAAAGGATACATACCGTGAAAGACAGGATTAGTTTCAATCCTGAAGTTCCGGATATATCTTGAGCTAATCGTTTAAGATTATCACGAAATTAATGAATTCCTGCCGGAACACGTGACAAGTCGCTTATTTTCGAGACCTATCCTTATCTGTGGGATCAATTTTTGCGCAGTGTAAGATTCTTTTTCTATATACTAGGGTTTACATATGGCAGCTATAGGTTTCTGCTTGAATTTTGCATGTGAGACCCTTTTCTATTATCAGCGGTTCATGAGGCGCTGGTAGTTACCTGCGTCTGACATAGCCGTTTGCATATATAGCGAGCTAAGTATATGCCATCGCAAAAAAGCGAATTTATCTGAGTTGTTCTACTGCTTGCATGATTTTTGTGCAACTGCCCTTCATATCATTGTCTGTGATGAGTCTGTAATATGCATTGCTCAGAAGAGCCAGAAGAGACCCGCCCCCTCTTTTCAACCGTATATCAAGTGCAGGTTATGATCGATCACATGCATAAAGGTGGGTGTCATAAAAAGCGGAAATGTATATGCGTGTTGTTATATTAAAAGTGGATCAAAGATGCAGAGGAAGAAGAATATTATGACAAGTATAGGACAAAAAGATGACGGTCGGCTCGAGTGTACGTATCAAGAATTATGCATACTACTACTACTGCTGCTGCTGCTACTACTGCCAAACAAGAGAGGGCTCAAAGACACCCACAAGATGGAAAACGTATTGGAAATTTGGCTTGAAGGGGTGATTCATACAGCCATGAATGACCGGCGGCGTGATGCTGTTTTGCCTGTACTGAAGCATGCGCATGTTTTCGCCTGCCAAAATCTGGACTAGTTGACCCTACGAAACAGATAATTGTGAGATGCTGGCGCCAATCCGCATCCCTTTTCGAACTTACTGTTTCGGCATTGCGCACTTCGATAAACTGCTCGTCAAAGGCAATGACGTAAGGATAGGAAAAGGCGACGGAGTGGGGCGTGCCTTCCCAATCGATACGCGCGTAGGCGTCGTTCGCATACCGGCCATTGATATTGACCCTGAACGCAAACGCATCGTAGCATAGCAGATAGTGATCACGGCAGCGGAACATGCCGAGCGGCCGAACCTCTTCGAAGCGCTCCTGAATGAAACCGAAGGCGGGGTCGTTGAGATCGGGCAGGTTGTGGTTCTGTGTAAGCTTGTTGAGATCAATGATCTCAAAGCCGCGGACGCACACGATGGCGAGACGCGCCTTGAGGAACTGGAGTGATGATGCCTCGGCACCAATGTAGAACTCGCGGTAGAGTTTGAACCAGACTGGTGCTTTGCTCAGAAAACCGGTCTTCAGTGTCAAGTATTTGGCATTGCGTGGGTCACGCAAGTCACCGCAAATGGGTTCATAGCCTCGGAACAGGCTGTCGATACCCTTCTTCTTCTTCACAAAAACAAGGGTGCGGCCGTTGCAGATGCCTGTATTAAAGAACGAGACATGGTGCGCGACCTTGTACGACGGCCGCTCGTCTGGGCTGTTGGGTACGGTGGGATCTAAATAATCCAGCGGATATGCTACCAGCGTTTTGTCTATGTATGGTGTCTCAGTATTTCGGTTATCACTTCACACGCCACACACACTAAAATAAAACGGGTTGTTTTTACCTGCTAGTACTAAAAAGACGTGGTGTTCTTCAAGGACGCCGACTTGAGTGACATCACCGATATGGAGCACCTTGCGTAGATTGTTGGTATCGCCTTCCATGCCCATCCACACGCCTGTCTCGGTGCCGATGGCCACCATTCGGATGCCGCGCGCACCGACTAGAATAAACGCAGAAGATTTAACCTAAATAACAGACAAAGGAAATTCATGTGCATGAACTTACCAAATGCTGTACTGCATGTGATCTTGCCGTAAGCGGGGGCCAACGAAAAGGTTGTGTCACTCAAGGATCGGATCTCAAAGACTTTATTATCGGCCAACGCTTCATCCATTGCCGCCTTGGCATTGACGATCATTTGCTTCCACTGCTGGCGCTGCTGCGAGTCATCTGCATACAAGAGATGGTCTCCGCCTGAGCGACCCAGGTGGCGCAACACAAGCATCGTGCTTTGGGAGTTGCTGCTCGTGACGAGCATCGTCGGACATTGCTGCTGTTGCTGCTGCTGTTGCTGCTGTCGCGCGACGGTGGACTCAAAAGTCGAGTTGTATGTGCTCGTCATGGTCCGTACGCCGAGCGAGAAGCCTTCGGTAGCGTCATGCACGTGCAGCAATTCGAGGGGAATGGGGCGTCGCGAGATAAAGTAGTAGCCGCCGCGTAGTTTGGTCATCAGGAGGAGATGGTCAAATAAGAAGACATGTATCTCTGTTGACTCAACACCCATGTGGGAACGCCGGTGCAGGACGCCCTCATGGACAAGCTGCCGTCCCTTTTCACGTAACCGCAGATCATGGTGTTCGCCCGTCTTGTATTTGATCTTGTCGTCAATTTCATAGATGCGGAGGGTCATGCGCTTGCTGTCAGCAAGGACATTCATTTGATTGCCAATGTCGCGGAGCACCTCGACGCAGCGGCCCAGATCATCCTTGTCTGGGTGATCATCCTGGGTGCGTTTGAGGACGGCATCGATCAAAAGCGGGTATCGCTGCAGACGAGTGACGGGCAAGACCAAAAAGTGGCGGAACGGCAGCTTGCGGCACTCGGCCTGCTTTTCTTTTTCGCGGATAAAGTTCTGGAAAAGCATATTGGTCGCATACTCACTCTTGACCGCATATTCGGCCAAGACGACATGCGGGCCGTACTGAGTGTAGGCGGCCTTGAATCGGGGCAGATGCTTAAGAAAGATGTCGCCAATCTGGTCGACGAAGCCGCCCGCTGTGCGTTCTTGGCAGAGACTCTGGTAGTCGCGCAAGTCGCGGTTCAGGTCGCGGTGGATGTACAGAATGTCGAGATAGTTGTTGAACACGAGGTCGCAAAAGGCATCGCGTCGCTCAGCATCAATACATTGTGCGGACCGGAGCGATTTAGCAAAGAGCTAAATATAAACCGTTCAGCAAGGCAACCCCTTTTCCAAAACAGCAGAGAAAGAAAACGGATAGAGCATTATGGATTTACTTACGTCGTCCAAGAGGTTAAGATCCCGAGCATAATCTTCCTCTGTGTAGATCAGTTCGTGGATAGCCTCTTGTCGCTTGACTTCCTGCTCGGGCGTGCTTTGCAATATCTCGCGCGGAACAGAGGCTTGCCAAGCCCGAGAGAGCATCTATAAAAAACCTATGAACCCCCGAACCTAAATGAGCCCAGTTCATTTGTCTTACTGTTTCATGAGAGGATGCCACAGAGGAGGAAGCGAGTGATGCATGGCGGTGTAATTTCTGCGGAGGGCGGATGAGTAACGAGATGAGTTGACAAGTAAGGATGTACCTGTTTATCTGAACGCCAAGCAACGCGATTAGGACAGCAGGGAGCGTAGCAACCACCGAGCTCGGGGGTGCAATAGAGGGTGTAGCATGGCGACAGGGCAGTGTAGACGCCCTGAGCAATGCCTTGTTGAAGGGTGGATTCTTCAATGGTATAGACTTCATGGGGTGAGTCATAAAGGGTGTTTTTGCGAAGTGATTTTTCGGAATACGAGATGGGACTAATGAGGGGCGGCGAGGTGTGCATCAGGGCCCGAGCAAGCTTGCGCAACAAGACAGCCCGCAGCCCATCGGGTAAAAGGTCCCGCAGGATTTTCTATGTCCAAATACATTGTAAGAAGAAAAATGAGGATGCAATGCTATGTCGTAGCAGTTTATACTCACGATGGCTTCTTCGCCTGTGAAACTCATGGGGTACTCCTCCGTGCAAAAGATCCTCCGGCGCTTGTTCGTTTCACGGACGCGGTGGACAAAGACATAAGAGAGCTCGGAAAGCAGGCTGTTGTTGGTGAGACAGGGTTCTTTTGGCGGTGGCGGACCTTCTTCATGGATGGTGTGTTTTATATTGTTGAAACTATTATGTGACCGAGAACTCGTGCGGACCGACGTCTGTTTGTTGAGCGAGCTACCACGCAGAGAGTGCTTTTCGAGTGAACTACCGCGCGAGGTGTAAACAGTAGTCGTATCGTCCAGCGAGACCCGGTTGAGGGTGAATTGTGGGTCATTTTGCTGAAGTGCGGGGACGCGGGGAAAGAGGGAAGGCGAGGCGGGTGGAGAGTCATTCGGTCGTGCATCCGGAGAAGGAGGAGTCAATGTTGTTGTAGCATATGTTGTCGTTGTTGTCGTTGTCGTCGTCGTTATATGATTTGTTGCATGCTTATCAGGGTTGTCAGGGGTCAGTCAGAAGAAACGAAAAAAATAAAGAAAAAGAAGAAAGAGCATGAAATAAAATAATAAGGGTTGCTTACAGGTGTCGCTTTTTTGTCGTCTGTGAGTTCGCCAATGAAGCTGTCTAAATCTTGACACAAGGTGTCAAGTGTAGGCGATGCTTCAAGTTGTGCCGAGAGGTATGCGTTTGTGTTATTCTCGTACTGGGTCATTGTTGGGTGGACATAGACAAGGACGCCCAGAAATTGTTAAAAGTGTGGGTAAAGGAAAAGAAGTATAAGCAGAGCAGTAGAAGGAGTGAGTGTGGTAAAATAAACTAAAAGAAAAAGAAAAAAGAGCGTGAAAAAGGAAGGTGGAAGGGATGGGGTATGTGAGCCGAGAACCTTTTTGAGGGGCTGTTTGCTCTACAGTATATATACAAACGTGAACGTGTGTATGTGTATATATGTTTTACGTGAAGAAAAAAAACAAAAGAAAGAAAAAGAGAACAGTAGCGTTGCAAAGCAGGGCCTAACTGCTCGTGGGCGTACAAGGATTTTTCTCTGCTGGACCTGAAGCCGTTGAATGTGCTACATTGTGACGCCACAGCTAACTAGCTTGTGTTACGACCCTGTTCTATTTCTGGAAGGAGCAATTTCTCGGGATATGTGCTGTGGCGAAACATTGGCTAGAGCAAGTGCAATGTATACGTATACGCATACAGACACACATATGTACATAAGGATGAATGGCAAGACATGACATGTGTATACCGCCCCTTCTTTTTTTTTTCCTTTTGCACAAACGATGAACGCTTTATTCGAGTCAAGACACTTTCTTCCTTTTTGCATTGAAAGCTTTAGTCCCACGAAGAGGCACCACCGGTGGTAGGTGCGGCATCGGCCCAGTTGGACGAACCGCCAGCATCCTCGGCCCAATCAGCGGTAGCAGCCTGGGCAGACCATTCGCCCGCGGCAGGCGCAACACCGGCCGCGCCTTCCGCAGCAGCACCCTCGATGGCCCAGTCGGCTTCCACTCCGGCCGGGTTCCAGTCGGTACCACCTTCTTCCTTGCCCTCGAAGCCAGCCGCGGCAGCCGCCTCCTTCTCGGCCTCCTCGGGATCACGGTAGAAGAACATGTCGACCATGACGTCCCAGGGCGTGTCGTACTCGATCGTGCCACGCAGACGCAGCACAGCGCGAGCCAGGAACCAGTACACGGTACCGATCGCGTGCTTGCCCTTGTTGTTGGTCGGGATCGCAACGTCGACAAAGCTGAGAGGCGCGTCGGTGTCGGCAAAGGCAATAACCGGGATGTTGACGTACGACGCTTCCCTGATCGCCTGGTGATCCGCGCGCGGGTCCGTGCAGATGATCAGACGCGGCTCGCGGAACGAACGCGTAATGTAGTTGGTAAAGGTACCAGGGGTGAAGCGACCCACGATGGCTTCAGCACCAATGTACTTGGCAAACTTGAGCGCAGCACGATGACCATAAGGACGCGCAGAGATGACGCAAATGTCCTGGGGCTATATACACATATAATGTTATTATTTAGTTAATTCAATCTCTCCTCTCGATGCATAAAAAGAGAGAAAGAAAGAGAGAGAGAGAGAGAGACTTACGTTCTCAATCGCGGCAATGATACGGGCAGCAAAGATCAGCTTCTCCCAGGTCTTCCCAACGTTGAGTAGATGAATACCATCCGGGCGCTGACGGAACGCATAAGGGCTCATGCGCTTGGTCAGATTCTTCGTACCAATATGGCACTGGGCCGCAAGCATCATGGCAATGTCTTGCTCAGAAGGGTTCAAAACTATACAACAGATTGAATGAGTCAACATGTCAATGCCCTAACGAGATCTTTCTCTTTCTTTTCTACACTTACTCGAAGGCGAACGGGACATTTTCGATAAGAGTTCTCTTTTTAATGTATATATTGATTCAAGGGACGGCTATCGCTTTGATTCTGGCTAGGTTAGGGTGCAGAATACACTTAATGGAAGGGCCCAATGTCCGTTGAATGAAGAAAAAAGAAGGAAGGAACTCATTGAGCGCGTCTTTCGCTCTCTCTTTTAAGCCTCAACCCTGAAAAATTTTTCGCTTTCGGTGATAGGTCAGCCTTTGGGACTGCGAAAACATGGATAGGCCTCGGTATGCATGTCTATGTGTTTATGTGTGTGTATATGCTGCCAGTGTGTGTGACCACAAACAGAAGGGAAAAAGGTAAAGGATATACTTTTGTGGTCTTCTCACAATGCCAATGCGACTCGACACTTCATCTCCGCCCCTCTCCCAAGATGTCTACGTGCTTTGTATCCTCCGCTTGAAAAGCAGCTCGAGAGGAATTCGTTCCTATTTGCAGTCCGTTATTAGCACACGGAATATATTTTTTTAACTATCCATCGAGGCTCGTCATGGAGCAACGTGTTACCTTTATTTATCATGATTGAATATCCATCCTATACCGTTTGAGTTATATAGAAGAATCCGAAAGTGTAAAGACCTAGGGTGGTATATACTAGGGTCCCGTACCTGGGGCTCTCATGCACGTACAAACCAATGCATGTACCGTGTAAATGTGCAGCAACTACCCAAAGGAAAAGTAGGTTGACATCTTCAGAGAGGCGATTGTTGTATATTTGGTGTTGTCATGATAACAAACAAAAGCTTCTTATATTTTGCTCTCGACACCCTCCTATACGCAGCATTTGCAAGCAAATAGCTGCATAAAACACTCTCCAGAGCTTTTTCCATTATCTGTAGCAGAACAACAAAAATATATTAGAACAGTGTAAGATGAATTTTTTTTTTCAGCAGTCATCATCGCATGCAAAAAGCTCGCTTTGTAAATGCAGGGAATGGAATAGGCAAATGGAAAACCCCGCTTATGCTTCTCATATAGTTCGGCTTTGCCACTCTTTTACATAGAAACTTATACTTGTGAGATGGACGACTTCCATGGCGCGATTGTTCGACGATTACTCCACCGATACTACGTGCTCCACCTGTTGTATGGCATAACCTATGCAATCTACTTTGCCGCTCAGCGACTCGACTTGGCCAGTCCCGGCTTTGGCTTCACCGTAAGCACGTGAAAAACAAGCAAGAAATAGAAAAAGAAAAAATAATGGAGACGCGTCCGTGGTTTTCTGACGTGTCATCTTTCAGGATGGTGAAATGAACGCCTATGTTGCATTGTCTGTCCTCTCTGCGTGGAAATGCGTCATGGCATCGACAGCAGAAGAGCTCGCAAGTGTGCTCATTCTTTATACCAAGTTTTTCTCGTTGTGCTTGTTTTACTGGAAATCCGGTCTGTGGACGTCCGCTTTGTATGCCATTGGCTGGATAGGTAAACCAAAACCATCGATTCTTCAGAAAAAAGACAAAAAATAGGCGCTCATTTTCATTTCTTTTCTAGTGTTGTCCACTCTCTTTCCGCAACCATGGTACCAGGGCCCAACAAAAATCATCGAACTGAGCGAGTCCGACTTTATATCCAAGGTCACAAAGAAACCAAAATCAAAAGAGCGTATCGTGGAAGTCAACGAGGAGGGCCCAAAGTACTGGGTCATCATGCTTTATGCCAATTGGTCCGTGGCTTGCCTCAATTTTGAAGCTGTCTTGGCAAACCTTTCGCTCAAATACTCGACGGAGCATCTTCAATTCGGTACACACATATACTAATGTATGTATTAAAGTAGGTTTCATTCATACGTTTGCATATTTATGTAGGCAAGGTAGACATAGATCTCTATCCAGATGTGGGTGACACCTACGGCATCAGTCGAGACCCGGCATCATTTGATCTGCCTACGCTTCTCCTATTTAGCGACGGCAATCCCATTCGCCGCCTCCCTGAGCTCACTATGCCATCTGCTAATAACAATACAAACTCAAGCATGACCACATCGGCAAAGGATACCATCACGCGCATAGGCTGGAGCAAAAAAGCAGTAAGTCGTCTTCTTTCCTTTGTTTGTTTATAAAATAAGGGGTCGCTGATGATCATTTACTGCTTTTTGTTTGCAGGGCACAGTGGTTACTGCGTTTCAGCTCGATAGATTGGCCGTGGATAAATCAAGCTAAAAATAACACACATACATACACATGTTATCCCAATTTGCGCGTTTCAAGCTCGATTTTTTGGGTTGCAGAAAGAAAATAGAAAAAAGGGGAGTTGGATCGGGTTGGGGGGCTCTAACTTCAAAAGAAAGAGAGGTGGCGAGAAAAGTAGAAACTGTGTACACAGACATGGGAGAGACAAAAACAAAGGAAGAAAAAGAGATGGGCTATGTGCGGAGTGTGGAGAGAAAAGGAAGAAGAAAGCCATGAGAACAAAACTCTAGGTACACTGGACAGAAGATTATTAAGGAAGAGAAGAATACGTAAAAAGCGTTTTAGAAGAGACGCAGACAAGGCGAGTAGAGAGGTTTGAGATTGCGAAAGGTGATCGAAAAGGGGCCAAAACAGAATGGCGCAAGGTATGTGCGTTTGCTGGATATATAACCGTTTTTGCACTAGAATAGGCCAATAAGTTAAAAGGTGTACATCTTCTCCATGGCTTGTCGCTGCAGAACGCCATGTTGGAACCTAATACAGCGGGGAAGGAGTCAGAAATCATTTCATTGTGGTACGATCGTTCTGTTTTTTCTTCTTTTACTTTTTGAGTGTTTCGTTCTCTTGGACCAGGCGTTCCACTTCGGAGAGGAGTTCGGTCTGCATACCCTTGAGATGTTGGATCTGTTGAACGGCTGATAAAGAGTAAAGAAAATGACCTAAATTTATATCCAGAGATTATGGCATGGTTACTTACTGCGGGTAAGCAGAGCGGCTTTGCTCATCTTTTTGTTGTTGCAGCCAGGCAGGTGCTTTCTCAATTCATCAAAGCCATCTTTGATCTGTGCTCGGCGCTTCTGTTCGGACTGGATATGGATCTGTCGGCGGAGCTCAGCGTTTGTCAGGCCGCGTCTAAAACTTAGAGTGAGCAAGATGCAAACAGGAACGGGGAAGAGACGATGGCTTACTCTTCAGCTTCCTTTGCAATAGCCTCATCATCGGGCTCATCGTCTGAGTCATCTTTTTCTATGTCAGAACCTCGTTTCTTCTTCATCGCAGCGTCCTCCGTCGCGTCACCATGCTGCAGCTGAGCATGCTGCTGCTGCTGATGCTGTTGTGAGTTCTGGGGTCGCTTGCGTTTGTTGCGCTTGGCGTCCATCTTCTTTTCATAAGTCTCCTTGGAATACTCAAGAAATTCTGTATGGTAAAATTCCATCGGAACCGAGTTGGCACGCGCAATGGTTTCTTTAACACGCTCGGTGGTCGCATTCGTGAAAGTCGAGGATGGGACGAGAGGCGTAATCATGGAATTCGTGGCAGTTGAACTGCTTTGGGATACGGAAGGTGTGTCGAGCGCCTGCGTCGTCAACACCTGGGAGGAAAATTGGCCCTGCTGTTGCACGGCAGCAGCGGCAGCAGCGGCGGCAGCGGCAGCGACGGCAGCAGGGGTGGACGTGGCGTTGGAGGACGAAGCGGGTGGTGGCGTTTGTGGTGAAGTCGAGGAGGAGATGGAATCAGGACTGCCGGGATGTCCGTTAGCGGATGGCTGCTGCTGCTGCTGCTGGTGAGCATGTTGTTGCTGCTGTTGTTGCATGGGCTGGTCTCCGTAATAACCATTGAAACGTCCGACAGGATACGTAACTGGGTAATTCAATGGCATTTGCTGGAACGTGTAATCTGAAAAAATTTGGGGGGTGAGGGAAGATCAGGGGTGGGGGGGAGGAAGCAAGACAAGAAGGTCAGTAATTAGTTGACTTGGCGTACTCGTTAAGCCCATCCTCCTTAATTCGTCTGTAGCGCTTTTCCGATCCAATCACGAAGATTTCATTATATGAGAATGAAACCCCGCCTGCATAGCTGCAAACATCCGAAAGGAAATAAGAAGAAAAAAAATTATGTGTGTACCTTGATAGGCGGCAGCATTATACTGCGAAGAGTTCTCTTCGTATGTCTCTTGCTGATGACTCGAGGTGGGGGAGCTTTTGACGACCGAGGTATCGAAACCGGCCATCATATTTGCGGACGAGTAGTCAGGGACATACTGGTTGGTCGAGGAAGTGGACAGAACAATTTCGCTCATGTTTGTTTGCTGAGTGTAGAGAGGATGGTAGAATATAGACAGAAAAAAAGAAGGGGTTGGGGCGGGTATGGAAAAGAACGAACGACAGGGAATTCAACGAGTGTAGAGAAAAAGACGTATGTCTTCAAAAATCTGAAAGGAAAGGAATGACTTTGGTGCGTTGCGCAAAGGCAGCGGACGGATTGGAAGGTGTTGGCGGATGAAGAGAAAAAGAAAAGAAAGGGAGAAAGAAAAAGGGAAAAAGAAAAGCGAAAAAGAGTGTGTACTGAACCTTAGCCCAACGGCAAGGCAAGAAAAAGGAGCCCAAGAAAATAGCTTGTGCAACGAGGTGCAAAAGCTCAAACCAAACCCTCGGAAACCCAGTCAGTACACTAGGAGATTCACACACATACCACTGCAGCTTTCTTCCTCGCTCACACCATAAGCAATTGAAAGACAAACAGTCAACAATAATCTAGTGGGATCACTGTACGTATCGCCTCTCCTTTTTCTTTCTTTGTACAATGATATCTGGCAATGGAAATAGAGCCCCTTCTCCATGGTGCGCGTCTCCTTTGAGTGGTAAAATAGGCCTCTCCCTCACGGTAGGGCTGTGAAAAAATATTTGGCTTTTGCGTTCAAATCCAGCCGGTAGCTCCAACTTCCATGGAGGACGCGCTGTCAGCTTTCTTTTTTTTCCCTGCTTTATAGCTTGCCTGGCGTCGTCAAACTATCTTTATTCCGTTTAAGATTTGCCTTAAAAACAAAAGATCGAAAATATAGGTCAAGGGGAGTGCGGCTTTGGTATGCGCGCTGTGGCGGCCCTTCTTTTCTTTTTTTTTCAGAAAATAAAAATATAATGCATACATTTGTCGTAGTCCGCTGTTTTGTACTTGCACACCTTGGCGAATGTTGGATGTGAAATGAATAGATGTACGCAAGTAGATACCATCACGAAGGCATGTGTATTTTAATATTAAAAGAGCCCGCACTATCAGCGGCAGCCTGCATGCATTTTATTTTTCAAATACCTTGGGATGCTGTGCTTCTCAGCTCGTTGGTCATAAAATTGGCATCACAGCATGTTTGACTCAAGTTTCTTTTATTTTCCCCTTACTCGTTTGTTACTGATGATCTTGGGCATATTTGCCTTAGTGAATCCTGCAAGAAACGTATTTTTTGTGCCTCTCTCTCACACTTGGCTCCCCTTTTTCTCCCTTTTTCCTTTCACATATTTTTTAACCCTTCATACCTGGGCAGAGCCTTGTTTTCATGACCATAAAAACATTCTTTGGCAAAATTCATGGTCGTCGCCAGGGCACTGAAAACGACAGGACCACAAAGTTCGCATCCAGCTCCATAAAATCAGAATCACCGTCATCGTCGTTCCCAGCCGGAACAGCAGCAGGAGCAGCAGCAGCAAGCACATACGAGTTAAAGGAGGAAGCGGAGGAGAGATATGAAGACATGGGGGAGGAGGGTTCCAACAGGCACGATCGACTGAGCAAGTGGCGCAAGAAGCTCTCCCTGACGCATGTCGCTTCAAGCACTCGCCACCTCACCCATCGTAAAAGCAGTCGGGTCGCACACCAGCAGCGGCACAATGAACGAGGCAGTAACCCGTTTCAATCCACATCCATGCCCATGGTGCTGGACACCCCACCAACGCTTGACTCACGAGAAAGCCAACAAGGCGACAGCAATCCTTACAAACGTAAACAGACATACATACGTGCATCAGTAGATTGCTGTTACCTTCCGCGGCGTCGGTCGCCGTCGCGAGGAGATTGCCCGTCATCCTTGTCGACGGAAAAAAAGGAAGAACAAGTAATCGGTGCTCCGGCCGATTCCAGCACAAGTCAGGATCGGCGGCCGCTTTCGTGCTCTGCATTGGATGGCTTAAGTATCCCTGACGTCTTGGGCGTGCTTCGGAGCCCGACTCCGGGCGCCTATTCCTCTTCTTCCTCACTGATCTCCATTGTTAGCCTGAAAGAGCATGACAGTGACATGGAGAAGAAGACGGAGAAGATGCCTATGTCGATAGCAGACACTGAGAGGGACAAGACGGAAAGCAGTGGACAACAAGGCAGCATGATGATGAACAATCAGCACCCAAATAAGAAAGCAACATGTCGCACAACATGGGCAGGCACATCGGCGCTCCATGAGAGTGGTGATTCTTTATTTACACCTGCTCAATGTGACGCCACAGAGATCAAGGATGGTGCGCACGTGGCCAGTACTGACGGCGATAATGATCGCGGGTGCGGGCACCATCGCCCATCGTCCTTCTCGGCTTATCGTCCATACCATACAGAACAACAACATCCACAACGACAACAACAACAGCAGCAGTGGCAGCAAGTACAGCAGAAGCAACAACTCTTATTGACATGCATGCACGTCTCGCAGGTAGCATCGGATATGCGGCTGGCCCAGCTCGATGTACGCCTTCAGGCGACTCTTCAAGAAAACGCAGCATTGCAGAACGAAGTACGCCATTTGCGTGCCGAGATAAGAGGGTACCGGGATCACTCGCGGCAGTTACCCTCACCGCGGTCGGTGTCCTCCATGGACGAAGGAGAGCTCATCCACGGCGAGCAGCTCCTCAAGACCCACACACGTGCACAGCTCGGTTTGATAGAGTACCTCGAGGGTGAAGATGACCTCAGTGCGGCCCTGGAACGTTACAAGAAGCAGCTTGAGGTTGAAGTCATGCTCCACGATAAGCCCACCAGCAATAGAAATACATTCGACGGCTGCGATTCTACTTCAATGTCATCACCCGACCCGTCACCGCAACAATCGCCGCCCCCCTTGGTAGTAGCTGCACCTAGCACCCCAGCGCCGCGTCTTGCGTTGGAAACCAAAGGCTGCTTCACGACCCAGCCACGTTCTTCACCGACATATTCCGCGATAAATAGCGCATAAACAATTACCAATATGTGTATTAAACAAACAGTTACTTTTTTTTTCTTTGTTATACCCTTCCATGTGCGCTGGGTGTCAGGCACAATCGATCGTAAACAAAAAAAAAAAGGAAGAAGAAAAAGACGGGGAGAGATACATCCCATCCGGTCGGCTGTCATTCTTTTACTACGTATATCTGATAGCCGGTCGCATGATCCAACAAGAGAAGTTACTTTTAATGACGGTTGGCAAACTTTGCTACGGAAGGTAAAGTTTGAGAGAAAGAAAAATTTCGAGCGCGGGGTTTTCCTTGGACATTTGTGCAACCACACGTCCACGCCTCACATCATGTCGGATGACACAGCTAAACGCACACACGTTTTTGCACCTTGGAAATGACATGCTCGAGCTCGAAATAACGCGATAACCTTCGACTCGTGTAAACAACCATGATCGATCAAGGGTTCTATTTGGATGAAATTTTTCTCTTGATAAGCCGGATAGAACACGAAAGGAAATATGACCAACTTTATAAGCGAAGCAGCAGGTTGGTTATCTCTCCTTTGGGGGACCATTCCCTCTTTCTCTCTCGCGCGCTCTCTCGCCCTCTTTTTCGCGTTGTACTACTCTTAGTAGGAGATCGCCATGGATACCGGATTTCCCATAATTGGGGACTGGCATCCTTTTCTGAAGTGTTGATGCTTATCAACAGCCCGCAAAGAAATTACAACGCGACATGTCCACACATACTCACATTGAATTACTTTCGGAAGCTTCTCCGCTTCACCTCCGCCACCAAGTATTATTTTTGTTACCATCCGCTGCCTTTTTTTTTCCTTCTGGATTCATGTCATCCGTTAGGAATCTGCAGTGACCCCATTTTATTAGACTCCTGCCGTGGCACACGTATATTGCATCTGTACAGCATACAGGCTGTTTATTGAAGCAGCACACCATTAGAAATAAACATCCGAAGTGGAAAAAAGGGCAAGCGGATGAGCGGGCGTTTCCATGCATACCAAGTCAGTTATCTCGGCATTCATGAAACACAACACAGCGTGCTCTGTTTTTGCTCTGTTTGTCGCGTTTGAATTGTAATTACAGGACCCGACAACGACACAACAATGAGCAAAAGGTCTGCCCCTTTTTCTTCTCGCTCTTATCTGATGTAAGTAAACAGGGGTTGCATACTGCAGGGCCTCGCAGTGGTTCCGACGCAGTAAGGAAAGCAACCGAAATGCGACGCGTTAGCTTCTTTTTCCTCTGGCCGACGGCAGACGGCCGATCTCTTCTGCTTGTATATATGTATGCTTGGCTGGTCGCGTTCTCTCTGGGCTTGCCATACGTGCACGTGTCGACAGAAAGAGAAAAAAAGAAGACGAAGAAATAAAAAAAAATTCGGTGACAAGTTGTGTATGTGCTCTCCCCCAAAAAGCGATCATAATAGGACACATAAATAAGTTTGTTCTGCTGTTTTAGTGTTCCGAGCAGAAGCGTGTCAATGTTATCATACATACACCAGAGCAATACACACACAGAGACTTACTTTTTTTTTTTTTGTCTTTTGCCGCGGCCGATAGGAGTTGCTGGAATGATGACCGAAATGATAAGGCCTCTACCCTTTTTCGTGCAACGAACTTTCAAAATGCCTCGGTTTACTCGAATCGGTTATCCTTGCTTCATATAAAAGAAGCCACGTTTTTGTTTTTTCCTTTCCAACTTTGCCCTTGGTCTCCTTTTCCTTTCCTCCCGCAGCAGGATCCTACCTCTTTCAACCAACCAGCCCAAGCCCGCACACACGTTTCATCTGACACGTCTTTCGAAATGTGCAACCGTCTACACGAAAAGGTCACCTTCAAGCTGTGCCTGGCAGCTCACGTCCCACAACGGACGGCAGCCGCAGTCTGCGCCGTGTGTGGCTCCCGCTTTCATATGACAAGTGAGTCATTTTAATTGTTTTTGCAATCTGATCGCGTCTTCCTTTTTTCTCTTTGATGTGACCTCAGCGCTGGAAAGAAGGCTAACATATTCTCTCTGTGCTTGTGTAGAGCATTGCCCAGTCCACCCATAATGTACATAAGAATGGCCTGAGCCCTCTACTTGGCAGGCTGACAGCATCCCATATCATGAGCTGCCTATATACCCCGGACGAATTTTACATGCTATTTCATCATTCTTCTTTTTTGTCTCTCTTTCTCGTTTTTTATTACACGCACCATACGCGACACACTACTATTTTGACAGAACTCTAGACTTTGACTCATTTACACTCTTTACACATTATCACATTTTTCCTTCTTTCATTCATGCTGTATGCTGATTTCTTTTTCTTTCTGCTGATTTTTTTTCTTCGTTAGAGGCAATCAAAAGCAAGCTGCATTTCATTCTCTTTTCCTTCTTCCTATGATATCATCGGGAATCACCACACTTATGATATACGATCGTATTTTTCCTCCTTTTAATATAATCTCGTTAATGTAGCGTTTGAACTATCGAATCGCTCAAATGGAGAGGGAGGTTAGCAATTGCTCCATGGCTGGGTTGAACGATTCGACTTTTGATCTTCCGCTCGTGCCAAAAATAAAGTCCACCTTGTGAATGAAACGGAAGTCGGACCGATCGAACCAACAAGACAGCCGTCATCCGGCTGCATCCATAAACAAAACGAGGAGAAATAGACTAAATCGGTGTATGGTCAGACCGATAAATGTCAAAATTTAAGCCCAAGTCCTGGGGTCGTGCAAGTCTGGCGACAGGAGAACCCGATCAGGAAGGACGAGTCATATTTTTCAGGACAGGTTCAGCCTTGCCTGTGTTTTGTGAGATAAATTATGGCTGACCCCGTGGCAACCCGGCATTTGCCGGCCTAACCTCAAAAAGGCTTCTGTCTGAAACTCTTTTGATCCATAATCACAGCATAACTGTGTCCATCTATCACTTTCAAATCGATGGAAAGAGATCCACTTGTTCGGAAATTATCGCACGCAAGATTTACAGAAACGTACCGAATGGTTGGATCCCAAATATTATGCTTGGGCAAACATAAACCTAATGCTGCAGTTGGTTGATCAAGTAGGAGAATACGCCGTCCTGGGTTCCAGTAACTGCGACGAGGAATACCATATGTATTATGACTGCGGGATTGGGCGCAGGTATCTTGCCCTGAATCAGAAACAGAGTACATAGACCTTTTTTTTGTTTCACACCGCCCTGAAGCTCTGTTGCATGGTTTAATAACGTGACTACGTATACACTGCAATTGTTGTTTATAATGTCGCTGCTTGTAAAACGGCTTACAGGTATATACGTATACTTGTTTCACTGCCCAGTAATATAGGACGTGCGTGCAAAGCTTGGGGAGCTTAGTTTATACATTTTCGATATATTTTGCTTCGACTGTTGAGTTTTCTTTGATATTCCTAAGACTTACGATCAGCTTCTTGGCTAGCATATGCCGACGCGTCATCCTATGCATATATATCAAGTCGGAGTGCTGTTGAGCCTTCCCAGGTAACGCGTTTCTTACGACGCATCAAGCAATGATGGATCCTTCCTACTGCGCCTGCACGTGACGACGAACTAGAAGATTATTGCGTGCTTGTAAAATTTTATTGCAAAAAATTTCTCCTGTTTACAAAGTGTTTACTCGTAAACAATGCATATAACACAGACAGGTCCAAGGTTACATACACGTGCTACAAGAACGTTCTTACAAGCGAGGAGACATATATATAAAACAGGTGTTTTGCAGCTGTGGTGTAACCAGCATAGTTACTCTATCTGTCATGCACAATCACTGTATAATGAATACGAAATTTATCTGTTTCTAGAAGAAATTATCTATCTCGGCTCATGCATATTTGGATAAACAAATCTTATGTGTGCGCCATATGCTTCGACAGGACGAAGAGGTACAAAAAGGTCAAACGAATAACATGCATCAAAGTATAGAAAATGTAGCCCAAACGATCGGTATGATGCCGCGTCGCCCGTTACACTATGATGGACCTCGCTTCTACTGTAATGTCGATACGAAATACGAATGATCGTTCATGCAAAACTTTTCACATAAGTGATGACTTTTCGTCTACAAAGTCATGCATATCTATCTCTGTATCGGATTCCATAATTTAGCCTTATTGAGGTATGTAACTTCTTCCGATAAAAACGATGCAGGTACCAGGGAGGTCCCGAGATGGTTGTTATATTATTTATCATGCTTCATCATTGACAGGAACACAACTTGTCATTGTGGTGGATATGGCCTGTGCGCCTCGACCACACGTTGTGTGACGTCGGTGCTTTCTCAAGGACTAGACGAACGACAGAGTTCCTTTGTTGACAAAGTCCAGCCCTCTTGTCAGCCGACCGAGTTTCAATTGTTATCATTGTTTACGCAAGAAGACGCCGATATCGCCGGCGCGGAATTACTATTATGCCATAACATGATTTATAATCATATCACAGCAATCAAGCTGTCCGTTGGGAATAAGCATCATCGGGACCCATTCTCCGGAGCGCGTCCGAGCGCCGCTCAGGACGGGCGCCCGGGAATGCCATGTATATACTAATTGGGTTATTTTTATTTCGCATGCGTCTGTCAGTGACCCGAAGTCCGATTTTACTCAGGTCCAGCAAAGTCCGTCGGTTTCACCTTGGCCTGTGCACTGGCACCTATCCAACCAAATACTTCTTGTCGGTCGGAGTATTCTACCAGGAGGTCCGTGTGATATTTTACGCGTTGACACGCGCTATGAAGCAAATATTCTCGAGGAAGCCCGCTAGCTGAATATTTTGCTGAGAATCTTCGAGCATTTGTTTCAGACCGGGCATAAGCTTATATGTTCCACCGGGTTCTCATGCCCGCCAGCATTCATGCTCCTACATCCCGTCTGAGTGACGTACGTGCGCTGTCAATGAACAAAAAAGAAAAATGTGTATATACGTTATTTTGCAAGGCATTGAATTCTCAACAAATAAATATGGATTACGATACGGTTTATGTGTGATTAAGATTCATTTGCTGCTTTTCTTGGATGGGTTTTCTACATACACAAAAAGAGACATGAAAAATGCAAGAAACTGATACAGGTGGTTGTTAAAAGGATGGGGGAAAGGATGCGGGAGATCGGAAAGACCAAGAGCCTTATTTGTAAGCGTCGCCAGCACCGGTGCAATCGGCAACAGTGGCAAACTTGTAGCCCTTGCTCTTGACGTACTTGATAGCCCACGGCACAAGCTCGTCGACTGTCTGCTCATACACTTCATGCTCGAGAGCAATGTGGCCCGAGTTGGAGGAAGACGCCTTGTCGAGAACAGACTTATATTCACGCTGCTCGTCAGAGAGGTTGTGTGTAGCCCAGTCTTGAGAGTCGACATCCCAGATGATAACCCTAAGCGAAATTAAGGGGCTATGGTTAGGATGATCTTCGGTGGTTTCGATAGTTGAGGCTTACTTGTAGTTCAATTCACCGAGAACCTGAAGAGCCTCGTCGTCATAGTCACCCTCAGGAGGACGCATGTCTGTATATTGTGATCATGAGATGGTTTGTCACACTATACATAATGCAGGTACCAAAAAAGAAAGAAGAGACACTTACACGCGGGGGCTTTGCCGATCGCGGCCTTGATGACCTGCTCGTTCTTTTGCATCTGCTCACGGATCTCAGAAGCAGAGAGCGGGCTGAGGTCCTTGTGCTGATAGGTGTGGCTCGCAATCTGGTGACCGGAGTCATAGACGTGCTTCAGGACCTCCTCATAAGTCTTCTCACCATCGGGGGTCTGGACGCTGTCAGAGGCGACGTTGACCCAGTTATCACCATTCACAAAGAAAGTGGCAGGGATGCCGGCTTCCTTGAGGGTGGTCGCAAGCTGGTACGAATATTCGTACGGGCCATCATCAAACGTCAGAGCAAAATAGCCAGGCTTGCAAGAGGAGATGACTCGGGCCTTGGTGCCGCGGGTTTGAAGGGTGGTAGGTGCCGCACTGGCGACCGAGAGCAGACCGCAGGCAGCGATGACGAAGGAGGAGAGGTAGACCATAGTTTGATTTCTTTATGAAGAAAGAAAGAAAAGAAAGCTTTGAAAAGACAAAGGGAAGTGAGGAGAACATTTGGGCGTCTTTGTTCGCTCCCTTTTTATAAGACGCTCCTCGATTGAGTGAAAGCTGAGTATTGAGGCACTACAGTGTCCATTTTTTTTCCGGGGCGGAAGGCGAAAAGGACGCGGGCACCCTTTCGCGCGCGCAACCTCTGCTGCTGCTGCTGCTGCTGCTGCTGTGATTCTTTGGAACACGCCGGTTCTAGCCTTCCTAAATTGAAAAGGTAGCCTCCTGGGGTCTCCTGCCGCTCTGTGTAATACATGCTATCTCTCTCTTATATTGAATGGAAAAGGGGTGGTTTATTAGTTTTGCCATTTTGCCTGTGCTGTTGCCACCCAACCATTAAGCTCAGGCGCACGGCGCTTCATTTCGATTATGGTATGTCCGGGTTTGCGAAACAGGTTGCAAGTTTTTTTAGCCCCCCTATTGGAAATTATTTCGGTTTTCCACTAGATATTCTTATTTTTATCCCAGGCTAAAGATGATGGTTTTAACCTTATACTTCCCAATGGGTCATGCTGAGAAAAAGTACCATTTCATTGTGCAGGAGTGCATGCAGTGGCGGTTTCTAGCAGCTACATATGCAGAGAATCGAACTCGCTACATACATACATACATACATACATATTACATGATAGATATTGACGTTGAGACAGAAATAAAATAGAGAATTGAGTCAGAGCAAGCAAAACTATTATTAGCCTTCCCCCAGTTCTCCATACGTCTTCTATTTTTTTCTTTGCTCCGTAGAGGTAAGGGAAAACAAGCCAATTGAGAAAGGAAATGAAAAACAACAACGTTTCAATGGATTGTGGCACGGTGGGACGGACCGAGCACGCAGTGTGTGACGCGAGCCCTAAGGTAGGATACGTAAGCCCTTTGGATTGTCACACCGGATGCAAGTATCACATACGGACGATTTATCAAAAGCCAAAACGATGGCTGGAGAATACAAGATGGGATGAACATATTCACACGTTGTACGATTGGAGGGCGGGAAAGGCTCTATCATCTCGTCATTTCTAGCGCATTCATTTGCCGCGATTTTATCCGTTGGTCGCCATTGCTGGGCTTTTGTTTCAAGGCTGCAGGTCCGCCTTGTTTTCTTGTGCAACGTGCAGCACCATCATTCCCCCCGCACACACAAACAAAGAAAAAAAAAGGTTCAGGCAAGAGAGAAAAAGGAAAAAGAAAACACCAGTTGACAGTGCGACTATGATCTCAATCACTCGCTCTTACGTAATGGGATCAAATCCGCGCCGAGCTAAACGCTAGCACGACAACAAACCACTAACAACCGGACGGTAGACTTGTCTGTGGGATGTGTGATCGTGTCGCATCCAATACGGCGGGTCTGATGTCTATATCGTAATATGCAACCCTCGTTTGCTTCGATGCAGTACAGATTGCAAGAGGATCGTCTTTACCTCCTTGCAACGTGCTCTGCAGCCAGCCCCTTATTTTTCCATTTGCAGGCGTAAAAAGAGCATCTGTTTCTTTCTTCTTTTCTTACTTTTCTTTTTTAACTTTATCCCTTGCGATTCATGTGATGCTCAGTTTTGGTAAAAGACCGATTGAGGACAAATGGGACAACAAAGAAAATCTAGATATAACCAAACGCAGTTAGCAATAAAGGCAAAGGTGGATTAAAGTGTCGTCAAATCATGCCATACAGAAAAACATGAGAACTCGTACGGGCGTACGGGCGCGCGTTGACGTATCTTTTTTTTCTTTTAACCTCCCTAAAAGTATACTCACTATTTTGAACATGCTCTGATTTTTTGTTTTGGTTGGCGTTTTTTTTTCGCTTTCTCTCTTTTTTTTTTGCCACATTTCTAGATATGCTGCATATTGGTAGGTAAGTTTTATTATGACAGGCGTCCGGTCCATGGCTGTTGTCAAGACAAGGTTTGGGAGAGAAACACTTAAGCGCCGGAGGCATGCGGACCTTCCTATTCTCGCTGAAATTGGATCATGAATCATATCTCACAGAACACGTCAGGATCATGGTAAATGTGCCAATATGAGTGATCCAGTGAAGCACCGGACGCGATGATGTCTATATAGTTTAGATCGATTGCGTATGTGGAGGCAAAAGCAGTCTGAGCACGTTTAAACCCTCTATCTCTTTCTCTCATCGAAAATCAGGGCGAGACCCTTTCTCAAACTGGTCTTCCCCGTACCTTGTATCATCCTCTACTGTATTGACAAGACAAAGAAACACGAGGACTAGAGAACCATGATGCAAATTCTCAGTTTGGATAACAAACATCATGACTCGGCAGCCAACCAATCTTTCCGTTGAGTCTCTACCATCCATTTTTTTTGTTCCCGCCGGCCTTTTTTTTTTTTTAACATAGATCCAACGCCCTCTAGTTTCTTTTCTGTCTTCATTCGGAGGAGGCATTGTCCAATACCGATTATTATAAAGCTGTCATACGTAATGAAGAATCTCATTGGCACCAGCGACATGTTAGCAGGTATGAAACGGACAATCTTCCCCATCCAAGCGACTTTTTGCATCTTTACAAAGGCGGAGGTTTCGTACGCTTCCTTTTGCATAGCTGCAATAAAGAAAAAAAAAAGCGACCAACGACTACAAAAATGGGAAGCCTCACTTTCTCACCCCTCCTTTTCCCTTGTTTTATATAGATCCACCACCTTCAACCGCGGATCAAGACGAAAGGTACACGGCACAAGGACAGGAGAATACGAAGTCCTCATTTCCAAATATGTAGAACAAGTCATAGCCATCAAGAGGACGAAGACGATGTGTATTCCAAGCATAATTTAGTCCGGTTACGGCAAAATAGTGGCGATACGAGCTCGCTCGAGACAGATACCATCGCTCGCTTCTCGACCGAATCCTTGTATAGCTACAGCTTCACATCATCCTCGCGACGGCGGTCCGTGACACGTCACCGAGGTGGAAGACGACGCGATTTCGTCAACCGCATTCGCCGGAAACTAGAGGAAGATCGCACGAATCTGCGACGCTTCTCTTTCCCGAGTATACTTCCGACCGACATTGATGATGATGAGACCTACTGGAACGTCACTACCACACATAATACACCGCGGGGTAGTATCGACTGTGACGAGACCATGGCGTGGCGAAAAACGCCTTTGGCGGGCCTGACGCCTATCGAAGAACATTTCGCCGAACAGCATCCAGCTGCGACCGTAATTGAGACCTTGCCCTCCCGACGCAGCAGTAATCATGTCGGCTTTCACCCTCCCACACGGTATCTGCCCCAGAACCAAGCCATCTTCACCACCGATGATCAGGGGACGGTGCTCTTGTTCAACAATATTGCCAGCTTGTGCTTTGGGATCGACAAAACGCACGTGGGCAAGTCAATCTTACGAGCATTCGAGTACGCTGACCAAGTCCGGTTCAAATCTATGCTGTCCCACACGTACGAACGCGACTCAGTCCTGGTGTGTGGGAATGTGGTATGATTTTATTGAATTGTTATTTGTTGTATAAAATCTTACGATACCTTAGGTACCCATTGTCAAGGCGAATGGTACTAAATCCACAGCCTCATTATGGCTCAAAGAACGTCAGAACAGCCACGAAGGGAAACACGTGTATATATGGATATTTGAGGAAATTTACGAGAGCACACTCTCGACTGCCATCGATGAAAAGGTATGAAAAGGGAGCGAAACATCCTTTTTTTGGGGGGGAGAGGGCTCACGGCGTCTCAGGGAATAATCGTGGAAGTCCTCGGCAATGTCAAGGAGCTCTATGGCTACGCATCCACAGACATTATCGGACGACCGATCAGTGACCTGATTCCTGCTCTGCGAACACAACAACAACAACAACAAAACGGCCCTGTCGATATGGGCGCTGTAGGCCAATATAGGTTCTTCGGCAGTCGTGCACAATCCGGCTCCTTTTTTCCCGTAATGGTCCATTTGCAAAACGAACGCCTTATGAAAATTACCTCGCTCCCGTCTATCGCGGGCATGATGATTGTCCGTCACGACGGCTCCATCCAAAGCATGAGCTCCGTCCCGGCAAAATACCTCTTTGGCTATCCGCGCACAGCCTACCTCGAACAGAGTCTCAATGTCCAGACGCTCCTCCCTCAATTCTCGGCGATTCTCAAAGGCCTGGAAGGCCGCTGGCTGGAAGGCGATATCATTGGCAGCCAAGCCTGCCGCCGCGCGCTGTTGGAACATCCGGATGAAGCGCTGCCGACACTCACGGCTGTCCATCGCGACGGAAGCCGGTTTGAAGTGCAGCTCCAGCTCCAGTCGATTGGGAGCCTTGAAGAAGCATTGATTAGCATCTGGGTCTCTTTTGACCGTATTCACGCCCTCTCTGACCCAGCGGATTGTGATATCCTGAATGAAAGAACACCGGCCATACCGCCCGCACCTCCCTCTTCAGCAACGGCTTCTGGTTTCCAAGCGCCGCCCCAAACGATCGAGGAGTCTCAAGAAGAACCACAGCCGGATCCCCCGGCCCGATCCCCGGGGCTAAGTGCAGCAGACTCCGAAGGACAGCATCAGGCATGGCCGCTCCCGCCGCCGTTGCCATGCGATACACATCACCCACTCGAAAGCTATGTGATTGTCGATACCCTGGGTGAGGGAGCTTATGGCACAGCCAAGCTGGCGTACAGACGTGACGATCCTGCCAAGGTACGTGCAAAGAAAAAAAAATTTTTGGCCTCCGTGTTTGTGTTTCGACCCAAAGGCTCGCGTGACACAGTATTGATACATGTTTTATGTCCCTTGCCGCCACAGCAACGTGTTGTGATCAAGTGTATAGCAAAATCTCGTATCACTGTGGACGGTTGGATCAGGTGAGCGTCGATTTTTCTTTCTTTTATTTCTACCCTGTAGGACTGGTTTATTGATGCATGTGTATGTATATGTATGTATGCAGAGATCGTCAAGCGGGCGACCTCGTTCCCATCGAGATTCATATCCTGCGTGCCCTCAAACGCCATCCGCACCCCAATTGCTGCAATCTAAGTAAAGTGGCTACTAATTGCTGGAAAATGGAAACGAAAGATATAGCTGACATTATATTTAGTCTCATACATGGAAGATGAGGACTATTACTATGCAGTGATGGCAGTGCACGGTGATGGCCTGGACCTGTTTGATTATATCGAAATGAATGAAACGATCTCTGAGCGGGAAGCACGCAACATCTTTCGCCAGGTAGCGGAAGCACTGCAGCACCTTCATGAGAATCGGATCGTGCATCGCGACATCAAGGACGAAAATGTCATCCTGGACGAGTCAGGCACGGCATTGCTTATTGATTTTGGAAGTGCGGCGTATTATCGACCGAACAAGAAATTCGATACGTTCTGTGGCACGCTCGACTACTGCGCCCCGGAAATCCTGCAAGGAACACCGTACGACGGGCCTCCTCAAGATATTTGGAGTCTCGGTATGCTCTTGTACGCCTTGATATTTCGTGAAACCCCCTTTTACCAGGTGGATGATATCCTCCAATGCGAGTTACGGATACCATCTCTACCGTATCCAGGTATGGGCCAAGAGCCAAAAAGGAAAAAAAAATATTTTGAAAAAGATAATCAATCAAAAAGATGGCATGAAAAAACTGAAGCAGAGAGCTTAGGCCCCGCAAATCTGCTGCGTAAGATGCTGAGCAGGGAGGTGCAGGAACGACCGACAATTCAGCAGGTATTAGTAGACCCATGGTTGTTGTAAATAAGATATTGTGATTGGTGCAGCCATTTGTTCTTGCCAGAAACACGGATTTGCAGCTTTTTTGTTTTCCTCAAAAAATAATGCGTGAAGAAAAAAAAAGAAGAGCGAAAAAAAAAGAGAGACATCAAGTGGTATCTCTTCTGGAGTACTGTCCGGTGCTACGTTCGCGTGCGCGCAGAAGCCAGAAGAAAAAAACTCAGCTTACACAATAGGGCACATGCGCACGCGCGCACTCCCCCACTGCCTTAATTTGTCGTGTGGGAGAGTGTATGCTGTGTATGTATGTGTGTGTAATTCGTGTGTATTGTGTGTGTGCATCATATGACAGGCCTAAAAGAACACCAGTTGTGATAAATAAAGGTAAAGCTGGAAAAAGGTACAAGCGAATGCGGGTACACGGCGGATGGGACGAACAAAAGAATAAACAGAAAGACGAGTCGCTGGATTGGCGTGAGTCAGGTGGGAAAAATGCGCACTGCTTGATAGAAATAAGGTGGGTGTTATTGGTTTCCGCGGGAGAAGATAGCTGTCAGGCCCCCGTTGCACCACTCAGCAGCCGTTCCGTGTGCGCGCTATGGAGGTCCCCTATAAACAGGCTGTGTGTGTGTGTGCGTGGGTGTGTGGAACGCCAAAAAGCGCAGCTGTCTGTTTCTTCCCCCCAACTATTCCATATCTGCACAGGATTTACATAAATATCAATCGACCACCTCACTCTAATATTCTTTGCCTTCCCCCCACTCCTCCCTTTCATACAAGAGACACACGCACAAGACGTCCTTTTTCTCTCTTCTTTCTTCTTCTTCCTCTTCTTTATTCCTTTTTCAGACATCCTTTGTCTGTCGCATTAATTCCTCCGTTCATTGATGGACACATTCAATATCTTTTTGGAGAGTGATGAGCTCGTTATGCATGGCAACCCCTCGCGTGGGATCGGGAGCGTTCTCCGTGGCGTTGTGGCGCTTGATCTGAAGCAACCTGCACGCATCAAAAGCATCCGGCTATGCTTCACGGGCCAAGTTACCCGACGTTATGCTGTCAGTATGTATCTTATAAGAAGAAGACGAAGGAAAAAAAAAAAAGGCAAAGGAGAATCCGTGCTCACGCAGAGATGCATATGAATAGAAGAAGGCACACGGGAAGAAGAAAAGACAGTGATCAACCGCACATGGTCATTTCTGCCGTCCAAAAAGACGCAGACACTGCGGGGAGGGTGTCACACATATGACTTTGAATTGGCTCTCCCGAATAATTTGCCAGAGACGACCCGTGTCGCAAACGAATACATGGTGCATTACCGCTTGAAAGCCGAGGTGGAGCATCCCACGCTTATTTTTAGTCGGAATCAGACGTGCTACCGTACCGTCTATATTTCACGCTATCGTGACCAGCAAGAAGAGGACAGTCCACCAATCGCAATTGCTGACCGTTGGGCGGACAAGCTCGACTATAGCTTCACGATCCCAAGCCGGATAGTGCACCAAGGCGAGCGGGTGCCCGTCACGGCACGCGTTGTACCGACAGATGCGATGGTGCGAGTCCGCCATGTTGCGTGCACACTCAAGGAGTTTACGACGTATACGCCGCATGCAGGATTCAGCGGGCGCACCCACCGTCGCACGATCCAGCATGTCCAGAACAGTGCATTTCATCGCGACGCTAGTAACGAAGCGACGCTGTCTGTGCATGTGCCACGGTCACACGAGCGCGTCCAATGCGACAGCGAGACTGAATCCGTGAAAATCCGTCACCGCCTCAAATTTGCCATCAGCGTCGAAAGCCTCGAGGATGGCCACCTGTCTGAGCTACGCCTGACGGTACCGATCCAGATCCTGGCCGCTCACTCGGAGCAGTGCTTGCCCGCCTATGAAGACAGCTCGCTGCCGTACGACCCATTCTTGATGGTCCAGCTCATGCAGCAGAATAATTATCATACCACCACCACGCCTATTACCACCGCCACAGGACGAGGAGGAGGAGGACGAGGAGGAGTATCGAGCATACCGAGCACACCGGGCCAAGACAGCGACAGCGCGCCGTGTTGGCTGCCGTCCTACGAAGAGTGTGTCGCGCGCTGAAAAATTGCTTGACCTTGTTTTTTTTTTTCCTTTTCCGCTTTAATTGCTCTTGCCATCCTCATCCTCTTCATCCGCCAGCAACGCGTCCTTGTCACCATTGTTGCTGCCGTCTATGAAATCATATTCCACTTGCTTGACGAACGTCCAGTAATCCATGCCGCTTTTCACGAACGCCATCAGCTCCCTGAGAAATCGGGCCGCCACGTCTGCATCGGTTGTCATCCATTCCGCTAGCTGCCGCGCGATTTCCGGGTGCTCGATGCTTGTAATTATATCTGCATTCATAGTATCATTCCCATCATTATTTTGCCTCCGCCGACTGCTGCGCTGCAGCTGCTCATAGGGTATCAGGAGGATATGTCGTATATGCTGTTCAATAAACCCATCATTCAAAGGACCCATGACGGCTGGCACCTCCCGACAGAGAAACTGGGACACCTATGCTCTTTTTGTGAGACGAGATACAGAACAACAGGAAGAATAAAGCATAGGAGAGGATTAAGAAGCTAATTCTTACTTTGGGCATGTGTCCGGGTGTCAGGACGTGGAGGTGTTGCATGGACCGTGCAGGCGGTGGGTAGCGTACGGGTTCGAGCACACCGCGGTAGATCTGGGCCCGTTTGCGATAAAGCCGTTCCTGCCTCGAGGGCTGCATGATATGTTGTCGCTCAGGTGGATCGTGGCGTGTTTTGTCTCCGAGGGCATATTCTTGAAAGGTGTTGCTCGCGTCGTCAATATCGTACACGAGCGAATCAATCCCGGTGATGCAAATGGGACAGTTGGGTCGCACATTGATCCACTGCCGAATGCAGTAGAAACAAAATGAATGGAAGCACGGTTGAAGAAAAGTGCGCTTGGCAAAGTTCTCTCGGCAAATTGGGCACACTGGTAAGTAACTCTCGAGGGGTGCATCCTTGGCGCTCTGCAAAGGAATGGCCGAATGCATACTGTTGTCATTGTTGTGATGGTTGTTTGCTGCAGAACTGCTTGCAGAGGCACTCCGAGTGCTTATAATGCTGCCGCTGTTGTTGTTGTTGGTACTATTGCTACTGCTACTGCTACTGCTACTACCACTGCCAGTGCTTGGTGGGACCGGGGTGCGTTTTCGTTTCATTATAAAGAGTATCCAACGGAGGAAAAGAGAAAAAAATAATGACTTTGCGGTATTCGCCTTTTTTGTGCGTCCTACCAGGAAAAACCCCCTTGTGCAACCGTCTGAAAAACCGACTACGTTTTACGAGGACAGGCGAGACAGTTTATATCATCGTTCAAAACAATACATCGGTGTAATAGCATCAAAGTGGCATAGCCGTTCCTTTATCTCCAACATTAAATTACTTACTACAGATGTGCGAACACATCATGCGATTAAAAAGCGTGCCACGCTATAAAAAGGGGGGATTCGCATAAGCTCACGAATATCAATACACGCCCCGATCATTTTCTCACAAAATTCTGCTGCTGAGAAAAAAAAAAAAAAGAAGAGAAAGATAACCACGCACGAGGCACTATTATACTTTTTTCTTTCCCGTCTTCCCTTGACCTTAAAGCATGGCCAAACCAAAGTTAGGCAACGCCAACGGCTCAAACTACTCAAATAACCAAGACCGTGACCGAGAGCGCGATAAACGGCGGCGTATGAACGATGGCGCTGTTGGCAAAGAATTCCAAACTGTAAGTCGATTTATTCATTCTAATCCGTCATTCATTCCTCTCTTTGCACTTTATTACGCCCTCCCCGACCGTTTTGCTAATCTCAATATGGTGACTAGATTAACTTTAAATCGCTCGATATTAAAGTACTGCGCAAGTATGCGCGTGTGCACCATATCAAGGTGGAGCCGACTTGCAGCAAAGAGGAGCTGGCTCAAGCCGTGTCCCTCCATTTTGCCAATCAGACCGTCAAAGAGGTGGATGCCATTACGTGCTTCCTTTACACGACGCGCCACAGAGGCAGGTTTACATGTATAGAAGAGACAGAGAGACAGAGAGACTAATGCGTTGATATAGAGAGTGTGCTACGATTGCCTCTGAACATTTGAGTAACAGATTGCGTTGATATGTAAACTGCTATTTTCATAGAGATCTATGCAACCACGAATTTCACCCCTCCAACGCATTCATACACACACACACACACATCAAGTCCCGCCCCTGCCGATCCTCAATTCTTTTCTTCCATACACCATCCGATCATCTTTTTTTCGTTAGTTCAATACATGCTTTTTTGTTTTATTTCACCATATACAAAGCCAGCCTCTCAAGCACCAAGGATCTCCTTCAGGCTTGCTGCTTTGATTTCGGAGCGTTGGGAGTGCCTACAACTATGCGGAAGAACTTTCTGCCTATATGGGACACTGTTGCCATAGCTCTATGGGTACTCTGTGACGTGTGTCTCCTATTATTATCATGCATGAATCAGGATGAACTCAAGCAAGTGCAGTGCATTGGCATAAGGATGACATGTCAAAAGAATGATGACAGTCGACTTCCATCTCAGACAAAGCATAGCTTGGGAAATGGCCTTATTGTCGAACGTTGCAAAGCAAACACTCTTCTTTTTCGTCCCTCCTCCTCCTCTTTTCGGCTCTTTTTTATTTTCTGCATACATCGATAAATAATAATGCCTAGTTACTATGACATCCTTGAGCTCGACATACATGCCTGCGAAGATGATATTCGAAAAGCATACCGGAAACTTGCGCTGAAATACCATCCGGACAAGAATCATAGCCCCGAAGCGGCGGACAAGGTAGACAATCTTCCTTTTGTGTAGCATCGGACCCATTTAACCTTTGATTTCTTCCGCCATCAGTTTAAAGATATCAGGTGAGAATCAGCCCAGAACATACCCGTATATCCCATTCATGTATCCTTCAACGTATATAGTCGGGCATATGAGATCCTGTCGGACCGTAAGTGAAACCAAAAGAAAATAAAAAAAAGAAATCGCGTGGTGTAACCTGTCGCCCCGCACTGACCCAACATAAAACGTATGGACAGCTGACAAACGTCGCGTGTACGACGCAACACGCGATACACCCACCGACTCCCATCAATCTCACACGACCCGAGCAAAACCAGGATTTTACCCAAGCACGACCAACAGGAATAATCGTCGTTATTCTTCCTTTACGCACGAAGATCCATTTGCGCAATTTGAGGTAAATCAGGCTGTGTTCATGCATACGGCTAAACTTATACTCCGAAATAGTTCCGATCGCCCCAGGACGTGTTTGCCCAGTTCTTTGGTGGGCGCGATCCTTTCGATGTGTTCAACAGTAAGGAAACAACGAGGGAAAACAGTTTCATAACATAGTTTCACCATTTGCTAGATGATCCCTTTTTCATGGACCGACGTGATTCATCCAATCGACCGGAGCGCAGCCGCTTGTCCAACCCGTTTGACCTCCTCGGGTCATCGTTTGGTCAGGCGAGCACGTTTCCATCATCGTCCTTTGGCGGTACACCCATTATGGGATTTTCAAAAAGCGTATCCACGACAACGCGCATCGTTAACGGCCAACGTGAGACCGTCAAAGTGATCGAGATCCATGATCCTAGCGTGAGAATCCTCATTTTTGAAATGAAATGTTTTATTTTGTCCGCGTGAAACTCACCTGAAGTTGATGTTTTCGGTTGTGCAGGGCAAAAAGGTGATTGAAGACTACGGCCATGGTCGACGACGCGTGGTCGTGAATGGGACGGAGCAGGAGAACACACTCCGGCCCAACCCCAACCCTATTCCCTCGATTGGCCGGCCCTCGGCGAAATACTTGGGTCAAAATCACGATGACAAGGACGAAGACAGTCCTAAGCGACGCTCTACGTCGTCAGATAGCGGTCCACCCATGCCGCAATCGGCATCAAACACCGGTCGTGCGAGACCTGTCAGTCAACACTACGGCACGAACGGACACTTGTCGGGAGGTACGTGGTAATCATAGAAAGGAAATGACAGTCTGCTTAAAGATGAGGGACGACGCATTCAATCATTTGCATAGGCTATCTATCAGGAGAAAAACAGCAGAAGCAGGAGGAGAAAAGACAGCAGCAGCAGCAGCAGCAGCCACTTCGACCGCTATCACAAGAATATGCAGCCCAACCGGCCGTGCCAGGCATTCAGTCTTCATCTCAGCCAGGACCCTCCTATCCAGTGCGGAAGGCACCCTCCTTATGCGAAGGATGCTGCATCATCCTTTAATTTAGACTTTCATCCTTTCACACGCACACGCACTTGTCGGATATACCACATGGTCGCATACAGGCATTGCCTGAAGTACAGAGTACAAGAAAGCACCAGGAAAAAAAAAGACATATGGTTGGAGAACATAAGAAATAATAGAAGGATTTGTCTGTAGCGAAATACTCTATAATATCTAAATCATATGAATTTCTGTCGCGTCCATTGTATCGGTACGCACCGGTGCCAATATTCATTTACGGACCTCAGGTGTGATACGCACATATTGGGAATGCCTAATATACAAACAATGCTATAGTCAAGTCATTTCGAGGCTTAAGTGGCTTTGAATGTACTCGATCGAAATATTTTGAGTTTTGTATACATTGGATATATGCCCTATTAAAAGAGCCCACAAGGAGATCCATGGGCGGAATAAGCAAAGAATAAGAGCGGTACCAAAAAAAAAGATGCATGAGAGTTCATATTACAGTAAATTCAATGAGGAAAAGAAAGTTAAGTTTGGGGGGTGGGGTAAAGAGGATAGAAGCGGCGACAACAAACGCACATCACAATTGTTGCTTCCGCTTTACTGGCTGGACTTCTTTTTTTTTTTTGGTGGGAGGGCAAACTCAGTGAACATTTACGAAAAGAGAGAGAGAAGACGACTTCTTTCCTTTCTGCTTTCTGCCTCATACGTGTAAAAAAGAAAAGAAGAGACGCACATACTCGCATTAGAGAGAGATATACAGCTGCCGTGGTCTATATTTCTACACATATACTTGTCATTTTACTGCCGTCGATTTATTATTGTTGATTCCCTTGGGACAGCCTTCAATGTCATGGCTACGGAAACGGGCGCGGAGGATGTCAACGACCTCACCATTATCCAAGTGCCAGAGTACTTTTATGCCGTAGATATTAACTATTTGACCCATATGATTGGTAAGTCTTCTCTTCTCTGATCTACGCACGCAATAATGGCGCATTCATTCATACATGTATTTATTCATCCATCGTTTATCATATAGCTGACATGCTAAGCCGGCTCATGTCGCATAACGACCGTATTCCGCTCACACCCAGCAACTTGACGCGTTTTCATTCACGGACGCCGCCCAACATTTCGCTGGGCGATTACTTGAGACGAATTGTCAAGTATGCGTCGGTGGAGAAGGCATGTTTGTTAATCCTGCTGATATACATCGATCGGGTTTGCGAGCTCCACCCGTCCTTTACGGTCTCCTCCCTCACCGTCCACCGGTTCCTGATCACGGCCGTGACCGTATCCTCCAAAGCTATCTGCGACTCTTACTGCACCAATTCGCATTATGCCAAGGTGGGTGGCATCTCCACCCACGAACTCAATGCCCTCGAGCTCGAATTCTTGCGTCTGATCAACTGGAATCTTGCCAGTTCGGGTCTCACACTCCAGCAATATTATGTCAATCTGGTCGCCCAGCATCCATGCTATCAGCGCATTCGCAGTCAAACCAAGTCGAAACCGTCGTCCTCATCGGCAGCGGCAGCAACGGCAGCATCGCCACCATCATCAAGTGAGGCACCTACAGAAGAAGCAGCAGAAGCAGCAACGGCAGTCTCCTCTTCCGCATTACCCAGTACTCCCGATACAACCCACGCGGAGGCCCCTCTTTCGCCCTCTCTTCTTCCAGCCATGTCAGGCAGCAAACGACGGAGGAGTTCCACCATTGCCGAACTCATGTCTACAGCCACTCATCATCATAAACACCCTAGTCAAGATCCTAATACCATGCCAGCGACTTCCTATGCGCTTGAAGCGGATGAAGAGGATCAAGTAGAGACTGCACGCCATTTTGACGCTTTGCTTGAACATGATTCGATACCCTACATTGCATGAGGTCACATGGTGTCACGCCACACAGTGATGTTCTCTCTCCTCTCTCCCTTTCCGAACCCCCCCCCTTTTACATATTGTTATTTTAAAAGAACTAAACGCACACACGCACACGCTCCCGCTCCCGCTGTATAGGTCAATTTTATAAAAAGAACGCATAGCAGAACGCATAAACATCTCTACTATAGTACCTCATCCACGCATTCTTTTGTTTTTTTTCCCGCTACGCAATACCATGCCATTTTGGAAATTATGTAAGATACGCAATGTCTGTGAAGGTCGATTCTCTGGAGTACTTTTTCTCGTGCACTCCGACTGAGGCACCGGCTTGAAACAAAATGCCCTTAATAGCCTTTTTCCGTACGATCAGCAAACGCCCCTACCAATGCATACCTGCCTTGTGAGATCGCTCGCTACGACTGCTTGTTTATGCGGTAGTAAACATACTGCAATGCAATGTGGGTTTTGGCTTGTCAGTGTTATAGAATATGGGCTTCGTACCTGTGGCGGAGATAAAAATGATGTGCCTGCCGCATTTAAAATCGTAAAGCATTTGTATATCGAACATCGCCATGTGAGTCGATACATACATAGACTTGATAGATAAGGAGCCTAGCACTTTTTTTTTTATTGTTGATGTTAAGTAGAGCAGAGGGTAAGATAAGCATAGGTGGGAGAGGAGCATGATGAACTGGTAGTACTTCCACTACAATTTCGATATGGCATTCTAGTACTTATTACTGCTTCTCTTTTAGTGTTACGTAGAGTAAAAGCGACAGTGTCTGTCTTAGTATTAGCATATGAGAGAGAGAGAAGCGTTTGTAACAGAGATAGATCTCTTTAAAGTCTTGAAATATAAGGTACTACCTATCTATGCTCGAAGCTATTCTAGGCGTTAGGCGACACATTTGGTAGAGTTAATCCCGAGCAGTTACCGGTGATATCATCGTATTCAAATTAAATATGAAGAGTGATATGTATCTTGCAGTACTGAAGTCGTAGTCTTTGACAGGAGAGACGGCCTTGGAACGGGCTATAGCCACCTTGCGTGTATACGGTATGCAATGAAATGAAATATGTGGCTTGTACAGCTTCACAGACAGACGGAACAGAGACTCCCTGCAAGTCTGAGCTTGCAATACACTCTCCACATCGCTTATTGCAACATTACCTGTCCGACAACACGATGAGCTGGAGCGGCAGTTGGAGTCAAAACTTTGTGAATCCAGACAACCTGGTCCAGGCCGAGAGCGAGGTCGATGCCTTTATGGACTTGATGAAACGGTAGGCACCCCAAAAGTATGTTTCAATGTTGTCAAGCTTATTCTTTTTTTTTATTTCTTTATTTAACAGCATAATGTCATCCTGTCAAGAGAAGTGCATACCGACAAATTACCATGAACCGGACCTGAACAAGGGCGAGTCTGTGTGCATTGACCGGTGTGTAGCAAAGTATTTCAAGGTGCAGCAGAAGCTATCGAATAAAATGCAAGAAAACGCAGACCGGTTGAGCAACCTCGGTTCAGGCGGCGGCGGCATACCCTCCACTCTCTAAAGCATATTTATCATTCATCCTCTACGGCGATATGTACAGTAATAACGACGCAAAACCCTAGACCTTCTTCTTCTTCTTTTTATCTATCTCTCTCTTTCTTCTTTTCTCCATAAAACTTGTTTGTACATAGGAACAAAAAGATACTACTAAATCAGATTCCACCGACCCTATTCTAAGCTATTCTACTCTAATGTTTGGGTTTCAAGCTATAACTGCACGCATAGTCAAACTTGCTCGGATTGCAGCATTGGCTGAAGCCAACGCCCAGGTTGTTTTCCTTGTGTCGGTCTTTGATCTGGCAAGCCGTTGTGTTCAGTGCATGACCCTCAAAAAGATCGCAGCAGTGATTAGTCCAGTCGATGGCAGGCTGTGATATCGTCCCATTGCCGTTTAGATCCTGGCAGAAGCAGTCGACGTAGCCAATATCTTCCACCAACTCGATTGCAGACGTGGTGACAGTCGTGGCAACAAGGAGAGCAACACCCAGGATACTTTTCGCCATGGTGGACAGAGGAAGGTCGAGGGAGAAAAACGTAAAAAGAATAAGGCGCAAGGGGAAGAAGGAATATAAAAAAGGAGATGGACACAGTCCTCGAATCGCTCCTGAATTTAGTTGTGCCCTTGCATAAACTTTGCTTGCTAATATCAGCGAGCATTAGCCAGAGGCGGCGTCAATGGATTATTTTCGGATGTAATATAATGTTTATTGGGGGTAATGGGATGAGGTCTACTTATCTACAGACACGCAAATGTGAGTAGAGCCAACAAGAATTGCTGAATTTGATATACACACCTAATGTACAATGGGATTGGAGGAGGACACGCGGACGGAGCGGGGGGGGGGCAGAGAGACAGCTTAGGCCCAGAGTTGCTTGTAGTCTGACAGTTTATCGACAGGACCGATGGCGACAATCGCAGCATCCTTATCACAGAGGTACTGCTGGGCCACCCGCCGGACATCCTCGACCGAGATCTTGGCGACGGCCTCCTCGACCTGTTTCGGTGACATGCGTTCACCCGAGGTCAGGAGCTGACGGCCGATATCCTCCGCAATGGCGGTGCTGCCATCCAGGGCAAGCAAGAGACCAGCCTTGAGCTGCTGTTTGGCGCGCTCGACCTCAGTCGCGGTGACTGTGCTCGACATGCGAGCCCACTCGTTGCGGGTGAGGTGGACGAGATCATCGAGACGATCCTTGTTTTCAGAGATGAGATAGATGCCCCACAGACCGGTGTCCTTGTAAGACGTGTTGAAGCACATGAACGAGTTGGCGAGCTGGTGGTTGTGCAAGACTGAAGACAGACGTGAGTCGAGGTGACCCGTCGCGCCGAGGGTGCGGTCCCAGGAACCAATGATGGACTGCATGACGAGGAGCGGAAAGTAGTCGGGCGAGGTCCACGACGCACCCTCGACGGCAAGTGCGATATGCGCCAAGGGGGACGCATCGTCCTGGATGCGCAGCTCGGAACCAGTAAAGACGGGCTTCTTCATGGCGCTCTTGCTCGTCTGGGCACTGGCAACTGTTGGCAGACGGCCAAAGTGTTGCTCAGCCAAGTTCACAAGTGCATCGTGGTCAATGCCACCGGTGCCGACGAGAATCATGCGCTCGCCAGTGTAGTTTGTCTTGATGTAACTGGACAGGTCGTTGCGAGTCAGGGTCTGAATGTTCTCTTTGGGGCCGAGGATGGTCAGGCCGAGCGACTCGTTCTGGAACGCGGTGGCGTGGAGATGGTCAAAGACGACTTCCTCCATAACCTTGTCCACCTCTTGCTGTTCACGCAGAATAACATCCCGCTCACGTTCAATCGCAGCCGGATCCAGTCGCGAATTCTGCAAAATGTCAGACAAGATCTCGACTGCGCGTGGGACGTCGTGTTTGAAGGACTTGGCATAGTACACGGTTTGTTCCCGGGACGTGTATGCGTTCAAGTGACCGCCCATGTTTTCAATCTGTAGTTCCAAATCAAGCTGCGATCGTGTGTTGGTGCCCTAATAATAAGAATAACAAAAAGTGCATACAAGTGTCAGAACTAGGACATTTCTATTGCGTCCTCTTAATTTGTGTTTTTACCTTGAAGGCCATGTGCTCCAAGAAATGGGCAGACCCGTTGTTTTTCACATTCTCAGCACGCGAACCAGCATCGATCCACACACCGACGGTTGCTGTTTGTGATGCCGGGTTCTCTTCCGTGGCCACGGTGAAGCCATTGTTTAGAATCGTAGTGCGGAACGTCGGCAACAGGGTCGCCGCCGTCGCAAGGCTTCGGGTATTCTGTGAAACTGTCAATGCCACAGTTCCAGTATATCATAAATACACTTACAAGGTTGGCCGTCGCACGGAATGCACGAATCGTACGTGGTGCGAGCAATCGGGAAGCCATGGGCAATAGAGAAAGTTCAGGAAAGAAAAGTACAGGTCACGGTATTGTTGTAGTTTGAAGCTTCGGGGGATGCTTTAGCCAATCAAATACTCTGTTGTTGTATCCAATCAAAAACAAGGTTACTAAATCCCTATCCTCAGCTCGTCATTTGTCCACACAACAACACAACAAGGCCACCTTTATTAAGTACGCACCTAGTAATAAGCGCTTCCCATCATAGCATTTCGACTTCCATTCAAAATAGATATTTATTACTCCATTTTTTAGTCTCTTCTAATGATATATTCATCGTACAATTACTCTACCAGCAAGACATGCATGAAAAAAAGACAAAAAGTCGACCAGAGTCACTATCCTACTAACAAATATAACAAAAATGGACTTACACAAACAGAAAAGAGCCGGACCTGATTTGAATGGTGATGATATCTATTAAGTAGTAGTTATATGATGAGGGTAGGGGGGAAAGCAAGCAGCAGCCTATTACGGGATTTCTTCTACAAGTTCCTTGGTGAGCACAACGAACGGAACTTGTGCCTTGAGTCGGTGGGGCGTATGATAAGGGATACGTTTGCCTGTGTCTACGAATCCTAACTTCTTGTACCAGGCCAGAATTTCAATGCGCGTCTCAAAGACATGGATCGTGTAGGTCTCAAAGCCCAGTTCGCGGCCGTGTTCAAAGGTAAAACGAAGAAGACGGCCGCCCACGCCCCGAGACTGGTACGCAGGATCGACCGAGATCAGGCCCAATTTGGCCTCTTTGTCATTGTTTGGCTGGATCTGCAAGGTGGCGATCACTCTTTCTGGCTGGACACTGCGATCAAATGCAAGTAACAAGGGCCGTGCCTCAGTCTCCTTGATGTACGATTCCACCTCCTCTGGTGTCGTGCGTGCGCCATCGACAATTTCGCCTTCCGAGGTTGTCCATCCTTTTTTCTCTGCTTTTTGGGAATGACTCGATTAATCATGATCCCATTGTTTTCTATCCCGATAAGGAATGTACCTGGTACTTTGAAGGCGTCATTGATAACGCGCACAATGTCATGAGTGATATTAAGATCGTTGAGGTTGGCGTGACGGACGTAGAGGATGTCTTGCTGGACCATGAGATCAATGGGTGAATGCAGATGAAATGAAATGAAATGAAAAAAAAGCAGAGGATATGGAGATCAAGGAAAGCTCCGGAGCGGATTTCATTTGACGTTTTTAAGCCTGTTTGGTTGCGAGGCCTGACTCATGGTCTTTCCTTTTTTGGAGGTCGAAATAGGCCCGTTCCTTCGGACAAGACCTCCACGACGGTAAAGAAGAACGAATATACCATCCATAGGTTGAGTGAGGCCCATAGGATCCATTTATGAAGTGTTTAAAGGCATTACATATAAGTAAAAGCGGTCAAAGCGCGAAGGGAACAGCAAATGGTAAGAGTACTGCTGCAAGGTGCTCCGTGAGTCAAGCTGGGTTTCAAAACTTGGGAAAAATGTCCCTCACCGGGCATGCTCACCGATGGCCTCCGTTCTCGAACCCAGAAAAACACTCGTACCTTCCTTTTCAAGGCTTTTCGAGATAAACTTTTCCGATGAGATCATGCGAGACTCTCTGTGTCGGTGGTACAGAAAAAAATAGGAACCCCTCTCACAGATGATTTGCGTTCTTGTCATATTAACACCCATTGTTTGACTTGGCCCGTGGACTCGGAGGCCTTTTTTTTTTTCTTTTTCATTCTATTCAGGCGGCGCGAAGCGATTGAAACAAGCAATCGATCCATGCAGATGATCTACTTTTTTTCATAAAGCCACCTTGCCTGCAGATGATGATATTTGTTCACACGGTGATCCATACTATGCGATATAGTAATAATGATGGAGTGGATACGCGGGCGGTTGTGTTGCGGAAGTTCCATGCGATTACTATAAACAGGAAAAATAATTTTTTTTTTCTCGCGGAATCTATTATACACACACAGACAAAAGCACTTGTCCGCATCGGATCAACCGTCCAGCCTGGGGCGGGGAGTCGTCCGAACACACGGAAGTCGAACAACTTCATTGTTAGGAAGAGTGCCGAGAATAAAAAGCTGGGCGAGTTCCCATTCTTTCGCTCTTTTTTCCACTTGTCTTTAATTCATTCTTTCAGGCACCCCTCATTTTACATACCCTTCATGCCTGGCGAAAGAGACACTACCAGCCCAGCAGCAGTGGAATGCATGCATGATGCATCCTTCATGCGCGATCCAGCCACATCACCCGCCACACCCAATACTTGCGATGCAGCACAGGAGGCACCGGCACATCATAGCGTCGTTGTGGAATATACCCCAAATTCTGTTCAAGAAGACGATGACGACGGCACAACATGCCATGACCACGAGCATAATCATAGTGCAGACGCTATTCCCCCGTTCACGTTGGAAACAGGCCACATCCCCGCGCTGGCCTCGGTCGAGCCCATCTCCAGGATGCTTACCGAACAGAGCGGCAAGAGCCACACGTCAAAGACAGCACAAGACTATTTCAGTGAGAAGCTGGACGAAGAAAAAAAGATCGATATATGGGATCAGCCTTTGGAGACCGAAGGCTGGCGCAACCCTGGCTGGCTGGTCGTCCTATCCACATTTCTGGTCAACTTTTGTGTATCGGGCTACGGCTTCTCTTGGGGAGTCTTCCAGAATTTGTAAGTTGGAAGATGCTTGCCTCTTTTATTATTTTCAGGATCGGATCTTAACAGCCAGGCTTATAGATACGTCAACGATATCTACAAGGACCAGGGCGCAACACAGTCGAACATTTCATGGGTCGGTACGATTGCGAGCTCTTTCTTCGTTTGCCTCGGTGTGTTCCTGACTCCCGTGATTCGGTGTATTGGTTTTCGTGCAACTATGGCGATCGGCACCGTACTTGCACCGCTCGGTCTTATCCTTGCTAGTTTTGCCAATCAGATGTGGCAGCTATATCTCACGCAAGGCATCTTGGTAGGCCAAAAAAAATGGGAGAGAAAAATAACCATCTCACGCATGTATCGCGACCTTGGACAGTTTGGTCTTGGAGGCACGTTTTGTTTTGCCAGTTCGGTTACGTTGCCATCCCAGTGGTTCTATCGCAACCGCGGCCTCGCCACCGGAACTGCCATTTCGGGCGGTGGCGTTGGTGGCGTCGCCTTTTCTTTCCTAGCGCAGCACCTCATCGCGACGGTAGGCTATCGGAACGCATTACGCATCATTGGCTCTATGATCTTTGGTATTCTTTGCATCGCCGTGGCCCTAGCTCGCTCGCGCTGGCGTCCGCCACCGTCCCCTTCCAAAGGCATTGGCGCGTTCTGGGATCCGAGCATGGCGACCAGCAACTTTGCTCTCCTTCTGAGCTATGCACTGCTCGTCACTTTTAGCTACCTGTGTCCCTTTTTTCTCACACCATCCTACACGACTTATTTGGGCGAAGATTCGCAGATGGGTTCCAAGCTTTTATCCATCATGTGCGGTAGGGTTCTCTTTTTTATCTTGTGGAGAAAACCGAGCTCACGCTACATTAGGCATGAATGCCGTCTGTCGTATTTCATTGGGTGCCATGGCCGACCGTCTTGGAAAATTTAATACCATGTTTATCTGTACATTCTTGGCCGGTATGTAAAAGGAAAGAACCTTTCTCGGTGATGAAACTAAGCAGATATTTGTTATAGGTATTTTTGTCATGGTGGTGTGGCAGTTTTCAGAAACGTACGCAGCCTTTGTGGCATTCTGCGTCTTATACGGCTTGACTGGCGGTGGCTGGGTTTCGCTTTTCCCTGTGATCACAGCTGAGGTAGTCGGCGTCAAGAACATCCAGCGTGGGCTGAGTCTTTGTTACTTCACAACCATCGTCGGTACGCTGACAGGTACTCCAATTGTCGGCCAGCTCCAGGCAACGTACGGCTGGACGGCGGCCATTCAATTTGCAGGTGCCCCTACGGTTGCGGCTGCCCTGATTATGCTTGTGCTACGTCTGAAGTTCGAAAAGAGGGTCTTCGTCCGTATATAACCTGCATACAGATCTTGTAACATATTTAATAAAAACATTATGTATATAGTAATTACGGCTATAGACACAAAAGAACTAAAGTTTGCGTTTAGACAACGCACATCGTACTGGCGAAAAGCATAAATGCGTCATCATCATCCTGCCGCTGCGAAATGGCAGCCAATTATTTTTCATATTTTTACATGGAATAAACATTGAGAGCTGCCAGAGGCATGGCCAGCTCTCCAGTTTTATGATGCAATTAATTTAGGATACAGAAGGCCCATTCCTGTATGGGGTCACTTCGATCTTTTTACAGTATAGATGTCTCCTCCGCGCAGATTCAGTCCGCAGTCCCAATCTGCGTTGAAGCCCTCCAGAACGGTCTGCCTAACGCGCGCATTATGGAGTAGGAAACTGGTGCAACTACGGAAAGGTTGGTCAAGCGCAAACTATCGACTTTAAAAGCCGAAATGGCCTCAAAGCAGAGCAAAGGTTACTTAAAGGTTATTTTCGTAAGCACATTGAATACCTCGATTGCGATTAAGTTCTAAAGATTAGTATAACTTATAACTTATGAGCATTTCTATATGCGATGGGCGGGGGGTGGGGGCGCGAAACTTAGGACCAAACATAATTTATGTGCTGGGTACAACCTTGTCAAGCGGCTTCTGTATATGCGTTAGAGTTCAGTCTTTAACGACACCTAAGAACTTCGCCAGATAATGTGTGTAGCTTGTCGCCCTCATATGTAAAAGGACACTAGCACTCAGTGAAATATGCGGCAGTAATATTGTTTGTGCGTATATGTGTGGTATGCATCTGCGGGTGACTGTCTCTATACATTTTGCAAAACGTGTGAATGGTAGTACACAAGTATAGAAGACATGTATTACTGTACCTATGATTAAAAGTTCAAGACGACACATGAATTACTTCTTTATTTATTACATCTTCGACGAGCGATCCTGTTGCGCTAAAAATTCTCCGTGCGCTTCTAATGAATCAATCCTTTTTCCTGCGGGAGACGCGAGGGCTTTTGCGTAAGCCGAGTCGCTATACAGAGCGACCTCGCATTCGAGAACGACCAAGTCTGACGTCTCTGTTTGCCGGTCGGCAGTGGGCACGCACTCCTTGTTATACGGAATACGATCGCCAGTCTCTCTGAAACCGAGTTTCTTATAGAACGCTATGAACTTCTTCATGCTTTCATGGACAGTAACCCATCCCTTTACGTAACCTTCTTCATGTATGGTGCGAACGGTCTGCCGGACAATGAGAAACGCCACTCCCTGGCCTCGGTAGTCAGGGTGCACCGACATCATTCCGGCTATGGCCGTCTTGGCCATCCCTGCCTTTGGTGCCAAACTGACAACTCCAACAAGCTTTTCAGGGTGACAAGACCGGTCGAAAGCAAGGATTAGGTGTTGATCATCTGCTTTAATGATTTTCTCAAGCTGTGCTCTTGTGATACGCTACGCTCTTTCCGAGCAAGGACCTCTAGTCAGGGTTTGAGCAACCAGAAGAGAAAAGTTCTCTCTCCATTTGTACCTGAGCGTGCTTGAAATGCCGTATTCACTACATAGTAAATGTCGTCTAGACGCTTGATATCATCCAGAGTGGCCTTCCGGGCGTACAGATTTGTTTGCTGCGCCATATGGTGAATAAAAAGGTTCTCAAAACTTGCACAGATAATCACGGCAACATGTCTTTACTTTTATAATGGCATCTTGACGCATTAACTCTAGAAGTCGGAATATCAGGCACACTTCGACATAGATCAGGCGAGCTGCTATGCATGGAAGGATGTTATCACGCAGTACGCGTATCAGACCTGTTCAAAATACTGACGCACATTCATGTTTCCTGAAATACTGCTATCCATTACTTTACAGTATAGTCGATAATGACTGGTGCGGTAGGGAACCACCTGCTGAAGCTACATGGGCACGGTCTGGGCTCTTCGACAGGTGACGTACGCTATTGCTTTATGAATGAACAGCTTCTTGTTCTAATAATAGCCATACATGATAGATTGTGACTTAGTAGGCATAGAGACCGGAGAGACGAACAAAATTGCAATGTATCTAACCAGGCTGTCTACTTCATGGTAATTTTCCGCAAGGTCTATAGCGTCACAGGAAGTGAGACGTGGCGTATTTATTGTGCATATTTGCATCTCTGTGTTCCTTCTGAAGAGCAATTAAACGGCGAGGCAGATTACTATGATTGAATGCTCCGATAACGCTACTGGAAAGCAGGAGGAATAACTTGAATTTCGGATGCCAGTTTGATCAACATTTTCCATTTGTCCTCACATGATGGTTGCTCTTCTGCTCCTAATTTACTCGGCATAACTCATCATTCCATGTTTTCCAAAATGAAAAGGTATCTTGCTCGCGGGCTGCAGTCATTATATATAACTTATATGTTGAACTGCCAGGTTGATAGTGAGGATTATATACATTGAGGAGTTTCGTGCTCCGGAAGTTGAGCAATTAAAAATGTAGGCTGTCTTGCAAATGTATTTTTCCCACATGTCCCGACTATCGCGACTGGGAAGCCTCATATGGATGAACCATCGATCGATACACAGTCGCTTTCTTGCTGCTCATGGAATAAGACCAGCCAGGCAGGTGGGTCGGCTCTGGTCGGGTAGCTCATGCATGCTGGGCTTATGTACATATTTAACTTGAGGGACAGGGTGCGCCTTATACATCTGATAGCTCTGTGTGGGTGGAATAGAAAGGATATATATAAGTGATCCGTCCACAAAAGAATGTGCAGAATAGTTCTGAAATTCAAGAGGTTGGACTATCCTGCACGCGGGAGCTTGCATGACTTCTGGAATATCAGCTGCTCATTTACCGGCATACTGGATTCCTCCGAAACCTTTTTCGCGGTTTGCCGGATCGGGAAGCGAGACCCACTCTAGGCACATTCTCGCTCGTCCCAAGTACCTTCGACCTCGAAATCATTCGAAGCATTTCACTGCTGTTCAGCGTAGAGTAAATACTGGCTGCTGTACGGAATACGCCCGCCTCTGATATGCAGGGGCACCGAGGACATCTCCCACAGCAGTCCTGGCCTTTTTTCCTTTAGATTTGCAACAGACTACACTAACAACTTTTCAGGCTGGTATAAGTTAGTCAGAGTAAGGATTAGCTGTCCATTTCCGCCTCGATGCACTTCTGTAGGGCTTTGAGCTACCGTAGCATGCACCGTTTTCTTCCTTGGAACTTGAAGGTGTTTGAAAAGCTGTTTTTTACTATAGAATAATGTCATCCAGGCGCTTAATATCGTTCACTGTAGCCTCTCGCAAGTACAGAATGGTTTGCTGTATCATTTATCAACTGCTTGGAGATAAATTTCTCAAAATGTGCATAGATGACGGGAGCACGTCCGATATAGGTCAGACGAGCTGTCATACCTACGAGCACGTCTAGCGTGTATCAGGCTTGTCTAAAATGCTAACTCCGATTCAGCTTCCTGAATACTATTATCGGTTACCCTGTTGTCGGTAACAATTGCCTTAGACGTTTACATACCGACACTGTAGAGACACGGCCTAGGTTCAAACTAGACAGCCGATGCATATAATGGACTATGACCGATCATCTTCTTGTTCTAATAAAAGCTAATCTCTATGGACCGCGTCTTAGTTGGCATCGAAATCGGAACTGGTTAACAGCGATGCATCCAAACAGACCTGATACTTGCTGCTAGTTCCCTAGATGTATGTCGCCAGAGTACATCAGATGAGTCCTAAATATTTGCATGCTTATATGCTTCCTGAAGAACAATAAAAGAGAAAGGCAGATAGTTATGATTAAAAGATAATGCAGCCCATCCAGCAATCCAGCAATCCAGCTTGATGAAAGCAGGAAGGGATGAGATGAGGATGTATGCTTGTGAGCAAAGCAATGAAATGCAGAGCCGAGTAATCATAATCATCGGCATGCTTCTCATCCAATAATGCAAGTTAGAAGAAGAAGGGACGACTTGAGGTCTAACTACCACCCAGTCCGTTATTTTCAATTTTGTTCGCATTATTAGCACTTCCTTTTTTTTTCTGCATCGTATATCATGACTACGGCACAGAATGCACTATCGAAGGTTCCTTTCGCCAGCAAAACCACGACAGAGTCGAATCCGGATAGAAATGTTATCGATGCAGACGAAAAAGAGCCAGTCGAACTAAAGGATATAACATATAACAACAGTGGCCAGAGCACACCAAGAGATATACTGGACGACGATGGCAATCATGAAGGGATTAAAGGGACGGCAGACCTGTCGTTTCAGCCCATGCCAACAGAAGGGCTGAAGAATCCTGGTTGGCTGGCTGTGGCTGGGCTTCTCCTAGTGAACATAGTGATTTCGGGAAATAGCTTCGCCTGGGGCGTGTTCCAGGAGACGTGAGCACTTGTTTATAAGACATCCGATAGCTCATACAGGCACTCATGTATAATACGTACCTAGGTTCGTCAATGATGTCTATAAAAACGAGGCAACACAATCGAATATTTCCTGGGTTGGCGCTATCGCTAGCTCGTGTCTTGTGTCTTTCGGCGTGTTCCTGACGCCAGTAATCCGCCGCCTAGGATTCCGGGGCACGATGGCCATCGGCACCGTCCTCGCTCCGATTGGACTAGTTCTTGCTAGCTTTACCACCCAGATCTGGCAGTTATACCTGACACGCGGACTCATGGTAAAGGACAAGGACATCCATTGATAGTAAGTCGACTCACCATGCTCACTTGGTAACAGTTTGGACTGGGAGGATCATGCGCTTTTGCGAGCTGTGTTACATTACCTTCTCAATGGTTCTACAAGAATCGCGGGCTGGCCACCGGTATCGCTGTCGCAGGAGGCGGAATCGGAGGCGTCATCTTTTCGTCTCTCACGCGATATCTGATCACTGAACTTGGCTACCGAAACGCTTTGCGGGTTATCGCCTTAATATGCTTTGGGGCACTGTGTCTCGCCACAGGCTTACTGCGTTCACGCTGGCGTCCACCTCCTTCGACCTCGCAAGGGTTCCTGGGTGTATTTTGGGATCGCAGCATGGCTACATCTTCCTTTGCCTTCTGTTTGGTTTTTTCGGTAATTGTCACTTTCAGCTACATGGGGCCATTTTTTTTGGCGCCATCCTATGTGTTGCATCTCAGCGAAGATGCGCAATTGGGGTCTGTATTACTATCTATCATGTGCGGTATGTCTATTTGCGCTTGCATTGTATTTTCTGCTGAACGGACGAGCAATAGGTATGAATGCCATCAGCCGCGTGTTTCTTGGGTTTGTATCGGATCGCCTGGGTAAATGTAACACACTCTTTATCTGCACCTTGGTGGCCGGTAAGCAAAGATGAAGCACATGTAGTAATTTCCTGCATATATCCTAAACCAAAAGACATATGTAAGGGTTGCTTGTCACCCTGATTTGGCAATATTCAAATGGATACGGCAGCTTCACTGTTTTCTGCGTGCTATACGGCTTGACCGGCGGCGGGTGGGTGTCCCTTCTCCCACCGTTGATAGCACAGATCGTAGGAGTCAAGCACATTCAGCGCGGACTCAGTCTCTGCTACTTCGTCTCCGTCTTTGGTAATCTCAGTGGTCCACCTATTATCGGCCATCTTCAAACGTCCTACGGCTGGACTGCTGCTATTCAATTTACCGGCGCAGTGACGCTTGTATCTTCCCTGATTATGCTGATAGTGCGGTTTACCATGCAACAAAAAGTAATTGCGTATGTGTGATATATAGAGGGTAGTTACGATTGTCATTCCCAGAAAGCTCTGGTAATTTATGCCTACTCTTCATTGGCACTAATCTACGGCAGACCGGTATTCAACAAAGCATATGAATTAATAGTACAACGTTTGCAAGCGTGTTGCTGTGTGTATTACGGGGATAATAAAGGAGTAAGAGAACAATGCAAGGCAAAGAAAAGAAAAGAAGAAATAAGATATAAGAAAAAGATTAGAGAGGGAGGAAAGGAATTACACTTTTTGCCAGATGCGAGTGCGACTGAAATAAAATTATAGACCTAGGAACAGAAGAGTGGAAGGGTGCGGGGAATATATCATCGGGTCTGCAAGTAGGGTTAGGCGGGAGACGTGTGTGGGTGGATAGGATGCGCGGAGAGTCGGAAATAGATAGATGTGAAATTAGTTCGCCTTTTGCTTTCTGGCACGCAAGACCTCGCCCTCGATGGATTCGGCTTCGCGGGCTTGTTCGGCCCACACCTTCTTATCGTTCTTTTTGTCATTGTCGTACTGCTCGTCGGTCGGGGCTCGGTGGGACCCACCGAGACGGTCCCAGAAAGTAAAGTACTGCCCATAGTTGTAGTTAAAGTAGAGATGGTGAACCGCGTGATGGGCACTTGTGTTGATTATTGTCGAATGGGAGATAAAGTTACCTAGACACAAAGAAATATGCACGTCAGTCTCTGTCTATATTTTTCCTTGATTACTTTTCCGTTACCATCGTGAATCATGACAGTCCAGAAATTGACGAAGATGAACATGCCGATGTATAGCCACTTTTGCATGGGGAATAAATAGACGAATAGATGGTATGGCACCGATTGAGCATAACCGTCGAGAGGGTGGAAAGCGTGCGAGGCAAACGGGGTAGGCACTGTTTAGAGAGAGAGAGGGAAAGAGAGAGAGAACGTGATGAGCAAACTGGATGTCAGGCATACATGTAATGAAATACTTACTGACCCACTTGTGATGGGGCTACAAGATGAGATGACAATTATAATAGAAATAGGGTGAGTGAATGAGTGAGTTAGTGAGTGAATAATAGCATGCATCATATTCTTCATATACCTTGTGCAAGCGCTTGTACAAGATAGGGTGGTGCAGATAGCGATGAATCCAGTAGATACCGCAGTCGGTGAACAGCAAAAACATGGGAATAGTCGCAAGCATATAAGCCCATCCTGCGTATGTGGTCGGCAGACCATCGTATAGAAGCGATTTGCCCTTGACCTCACCGTAAAACCATGGCACGGTCAGTACTATACAATAAAGTCAGCGCCAGGGGTCAATCTCTTTATCAGATAATCAAAACGTACTGGAGAAGCCCGGGACCGCTTTAACCGCGCATTCGATCTCCAGACGCACTTGGTTCTTCAGGAACTTGGGATGCTTCATGCTCTCATGGTCAAAGACGAGGTAATAGGACAGAGTAGCAGCAAAGAGATAAAAGAACCAGCCACCGAGCGTGACAAGAACTGACAGAGAAAGAACGATACGCAAATCATCCTCACGGGCCCAGGACGAGACAGCTGCTAAAGGTAAACCGGTCGTGGTGTTGAAACCTGTCTGTGCCGGGAACAGCTTCGCGTAGACGCTGTCAAGAAAATGTTCGTCGCACCACTCCAGTGCAGTATCCATCTCTGAAAAATATAGATTCGGGGAAACAAGAAGGGGAAGAATTTCAAACGCAGTGCTTTTTAAATAGTGGAACGATAGAAAAAAGAAAAAAAAAATTTGCTGTGTGCCCTTCCGTTCGATCTCAAAAAGTCCGCGTTCAATGATTTTTCCATACGATGTACAACGCTTCTCTATAACGCTAATGTATACTTTTTTTTTAAAAAAAGGCATGATGTGCTTCACTTTTCCAAAGGAGAAACGGCCGGGCAGGAGGGCGCGGATTCTAGGGTGATTATCTTTTCTGTCACGCCACTTAGTAATCTTTTCTTCCTTACTTCCTTACTTTTGCTGTCTCTGCTCCCGCCCGCGTCGTAGACTGCCGTCGCGTCTCTTTTCAAGCTTTAATGGAATATTAGGCGGTTTTGCTTCTCCCGCCTTAGCTCTTTTGTACTATTTACTCTAATGTATGGGGGTCGCTGACTTTATCCCATTCATGTTGTGCTTTTGGCACCAGGCACAAGGTTTCTCCGTACATGGCGGTCATATCAGATACGATCGTTTATACACCCTCCATTATGGCAGACAGATGATTGCTTCATTTCTGGAGCCCGCGGTAAACACCTTCTTTTATGCACGTTGTGCACTTCTCTGAAGCACTCCTGCACACTTGCTAGTTTATGTGTATGTATCCCGCGGTCAGTCCGAAATTCAATACCCGAGAATGTACATCTCTGCTTTGGCGACATCTGTTTGCTCATATGCATACATATCCATCTTGGCTACTCGCATTGATCGATTTACTGCTGCCATGTAGCCCTCTCGTATTTCAAAATATATATACTGTTTATGTATACTTCAGCGCCGTTCACATGGGGAGTATTGTGCGATGTCGTATTTCAAAAGTTTATCCATCGTCTGACGATCCTGTCAGTCGGATGCGAAATTGAGGTCACACAAGCATTCCTAGGCGAGAAGCACACATCAATATAAAGTCATCTGTTTTCTTAACCGTGCCCTGTTTTGAAATTACTTTAATGCTACGTCAAGTAGTCACATGAGCACAAGACCTTGGCCGAGCTTTATTAATATGCTATGCTTTCTCATAGCTTATTGCCTTGACTGGTAACAATTATTTTCATACCAATGCCTACATGTGTAGTAGTATACTACTGTTATCTTTTTCTTAAAGAATGTTTAATATGTTCCGTTGCATAAAATAAATGAAAAACAAGAAAGCACATCTTATTTAGCTTGACGGTGAAATAGCTCTTATTTATTTGGAATCAGCGAAATTGCATTCTTGCGTCAGGAGTGATTTTTTTTTGTTCATTTCAGTTAGGAGCATCTAGCCAGAGCCAGAAATAAAAAGACGAGTCAGGGGCACCCTTTTCTTTATTTTCCCCAATATATATGTATGAACTCATCTAGCATGGACTTGGAAAACAGTGCACATTGCTTTTAATGCAAAATCCTACATTCCATGACAACAAAAGAAAAAGCTGTGTGTATCTTGGTTTCATATCACCCAATGCAGTACTTTATTGTCTTGCTGCACACTTACACAACACCGTAAACTTGCGTCCCGAGATAATAATAGGAGCGGCACAATTTTATTGTTATTCAACTGCTCTTAAACAGCAATACTTACCGGGATCAGAGTCACACAAGTCATGTTACTACTTGCACAAGCTTCATCTCCATATCAGTTGTGATTACGGCTGGCACATCTTGCGCAAGCGCAGGTCCCAAACATATATTTTGATTTCTTATAATGAATTTTGCATGATACCTGTCTGACTTCAGTTTTTACTGCTGTGTGAAATTAAAAACAAAGTCCAATGACAGAAAACGTCCTTGAGACAAACACAAAAATGGTAATATGCCAGGTTTTCATCTTTAGAGACACGGCTGTCAAACCAAGGAGTAAGACGCACGGCCGATAGCACACCTGCAAAAAAGCCAGAAAAGAACGTGAAAAACGGGAGAAGGTAACAAACAGCGGCAGCAGCGGTAAGGCGGGAAGGGGAAAGGGGGCGGGGTAGGCCATAAGCGGAGCATATTAGAGAGAAGTGATAGGTGGTGCCTGGGAGCAAAAAAAGAGAAAAACGAAGAGAGCGCGATAAAAAATAGATCATGAGAAAGCAACGAACGTGATAAAGCTACCCCCCTAGAGAAATGAAGATAAACGATATCCGCTCCTAAAGTGCATCTCGGGCTGATTACTTGCTTGCGCACGTTTGATTCGCATCCATTCCTTTCCCTCTTTCACTCCTTCACATCTACTCTCTCTTAACTCTTTTTCCTCTCTCTTCGGGGAAGAAAAAGCTCTTTCCTCTCATTTAACACCGGACGCTTTCAAATCGCAGCCAACAACAAGGCGTTGTCGTAGGGCATATGGTGGCAACAACTCATGCAAATCTTTCCGCTGGCCGTCGTGGAAGCGCAGGCACCTCAGTTTCGTCTCGATCTGGTGAGTACCGTGGCCGACGCCGGTCTTCAGTGCGTAGACCGTCCGAGCCAAGGATCTCAGCTGCCATTGGCACGTCTGGCTCTGCCTCGATGCGGCTCCAGCAGCAACGGCGGGCACAATCCGTCGCTGCCGGTGCGAATGCCCTTCACCCACCCGTCTCGGCAGATCGACGACGCCCATCGGCGCCCTCGCGCACCACTTCGACCGCTCTATCCGCCCGTCCACCCTCGCCGCCCCGCCTATCCATTGCAGACCAATTCATGGGAAACAATTTTCATGCGCCGGCGCGCTCACCTTCACCCGCCCCACCTCTCACAGTCACCCCGGCAGATGAACGCCCTTCTGCCAGCTTTGAATTGGATAGCCCAAGACAGCTAGCGAGCCTAGAGAGGCCGCGAGGATCTTTCCATTCCCAACTCTCTTCCTCCAGCCCAGTGAGCTCGGTACCTGAACCGGGACGGCTCACGATTGCGGAAGCTTTTTCGCGGAGACCGTCAGGGGCGGTCTCCATCGATACTCCTACGTCTCCTAAACGTAAGCACTATTTGATACAGACAATCTGATGCTAACCACTTCTGTGTATGCAGCCGAGCCCGTGCATCCTTTGGAATCCAGCAACTACAATGGTAACGCTCGGACCAGCGGCACCTTTGATTCACAGTTCAATCTCGACTTGACCTTGCCCTCGCCGAGCTCTACCATAAACGGCCGGCGCTTTAGCCGCCCGTTCGGCAGCCAAGATACACTCGTCCAGCACGATCGCAAAAAATCAACTTACTCCCATCCAATGGAGACGCAAAAAGAACATGAGGATGACCCTGAGTTTTCGGTTGGCGATTATTATGTCGATATCCACCTTGACAATGAAAAAGAACGTTCCAACTACTATCATGACGACGACCGCTCCTCCATAACCCGACACGGTGATACGATGGATCTTGAAAAGCAGAAAAACCAAGAATACAACCATGCAAAGAAATTAAAACAAAGCAACACTGACGCTAATGATGAGGACGAGGCCGAAGGGCGTCCACGTGGCCTATGGATTTGCTGCTGCTTTTTCAGCTTGGGCCCGCAAACCAAACGCCAGCAGCGTGCGATTCTTCAAGCGCAAGAAGAGCGCCGCAAAGAAAATGGCGGCAGACAGTGTGGCCGGCGGAGCTGGGTGTTTGGCACGTTCATTGGCTTTATCTTGCTGGTGGTCGCAGCCTACGTGCTCTGGCCGCGGACACCCCTCATGCGGATCGAGGGCGCCTCGCTTGTATCACCCGCCAAAATCACCGAAACGAGCCAGGGCGTGATGGTAGGCAACGTCGCGTTTGAGAGCCAGTGGCTAGTCAACATCACGGTCGACAACCGCCAAAACCACGTCCCGACCAAGCTCAACAGGATTCAGGTGCTCGCCAAAGATGCGCTGACTGGTTTGGTCATCGGCAAGGGCAACGACGACGGCACAGCGTCTGTGCTGGCCCCAGACACGATCTCCACGCTGCAACTCCCTATCCACATCGACTACCAAGCCCGCGACGCCAACGACGCCACGTTTTCCAGCCTCCAAAAAGCGTGCACGACCCAGCCGCCCCAGCAGACATACGATGCGCGAACGAACCAGACCGTGGTTGAGCAGCCGCAGCGGGAGTCACTCCAGTTGCACTTTTGGATCACGCTCGGGATCTGGGGCCTGGACGCTTTTGGATACCAGCCCACTGTGATTGCTACCCCGGCGACGGGCGGGTTTGCCTGCCCGCTCTCGTAGTAGATCTTCTTATCTTCCCTTTTTACTTGTAATTTGCTACCCTCTCTCTGTATGCGCAAGCGATGTGCGCGCGCGCAGACAACATGCTTTGCTATTGCATGCGAGAACACAGAGGGCTATTTTTCTGGATTTGTTTTTCCCTGTTTGTACGAACGTAAACTTATAGCGATGATGAACGTTGAATGAACCATACATTTCGATTGTTTTTCTTGTAATACCAAATGCATATATGCCTGACCCCAAAAGCGAAAACCCATCCGCTGGTTTGGGACCGCAAGCCGAAGTCTTCCGAAAATCGATTCATTCCGCGTCACCGACGCGTTCATCTCCCAGATTTTCCTGTTGAAATTCAGCACAAGGCCAATGAGAAGAGAAAATATATCTCATGTATTATGTAGACAACGCGTCATGCGGGACACAAGGGTGCTCTAGAGAGAGTGTTACGCATAAAAACAAAGATGATGGTGATACTATTCGTTGTTTGGAAGGCACTTGACCGTGCACCATCTATTTTTTCTCGCACTAAAATGCATTATCAGCTCCATCAATCAATCGGTCTGAGGTTTCGCATGGGGTACGGGACCGCGTTAAAAAATTTTCCCACCCGCGCTAAAAGTTAAGACATAAAAGGTCACCTTGTCACGAAACCAACTACGCTTTACTCTTTCCTTACTCTTCTTTTCATACTCAAAACATGTCCACCGATAAGATTACTTGCCTCCTGAACTGGTAGGAAGAAGAAACGATGCTTGAAGTACTTATGGCTTAACCCTCTTCGTTCATAGGCACGCTACTCCTTACCATCTGCCTTTGTTCTTGGCCGAGAAGCTCAACTACTTTGTCGAGGAGGGCATCAAGGTCGCGATCCTGGAGCCCAACAACCCGTCTGACGTGACGGAGATCATTGGTTCGGGCAAAGTTGATCTTGGCTGCAAGGCCATGATCCACACCATCGCGGGCAAAGCGCGTGGCTTCCCCATCAAGTCCATCGGTACCTTGCTCGACGAGCCTTTCACCGGTGTCGTTTACTTGAAGAGCGGCAACAAGATCTCTACCGAATTTGACAGCTTGAAGGGCAAGCGCATCGGCTACGTCGGTGAATTTGGCAAGATCCAGCTCGATGAGCTCACCCGCCAGTATGGCATGACCCCGAACGACTACACGGCCGTCCGCGTCGGCATGAACGTCACGGGCGCTATCATCCGCGGCGAGATCGATGCTGGTATCGGCCTCGAGAATGTTCAGATGGTCGAGCTCGAGGAATGGTCTGTCCAGCAGGGCCGTTCCCGCGACGATGTTGCCATGCTTCGCATTGACGAGCTGGCTCATCTCGGTTGCTGCTGCTTCTGCTCGGTAAGCGGGATACATAAATTTCATTATATGTCTAGACTCATCTCATCCCTCTATGAATAGATCCTCTTCATTGGTAACGAGCCCTTCATCCAGCAGAACCCTGAAAAGGTCAAGGCGTTCATGAAGGCCATTAAGCGTGCCTCCGACTTTATGTTTGCCGACCCCGTCAAGGCCTACGAGCTCTTTGTTGAGATGAAGCCGCACATGAACAGCGAAGTCAACCGCAAGATCTTCCAGCGCTCCTTCCGCTACTTCTCGCGCGATTTCAAGAACGTCCAGCGTGACTGGGACAAGGTCACGAACTACTGCAAGCGTCTTGATATTGTCGACCAGAGCTTTGAGCAGAACCAGACCAACGAGTTCCTTGACTGGCCCCTTCTCCCCGAGGGCCCGGCTGGCGTCGAGCCCGCTACTGTCGACACTGGCGTGCTTGCCTGCTGCGGCTGCAAGGGCTACGTAAAGCCCACGGTCCAGGCCAGCGCCTAAACTTCTAAAGGTATGCATATTCCCTTGTAGATCTCGCCTCCTATTGCTTTGTTACTTACCTGGATTTGCAAACTGCCACGCGGTCCGCGTTTTCGCGGGTCGCTGGCTCTCTATTTATATTTTTCTTGGTCTGTCTTGGAACAGTCAGTGGTCGACCCTAGGGGTGCTCGTTTCGCGGGCTGAGATTTTACTCTTAATACCTGATCAGGATAATACCTGCGAAGGGAAGGTGTCGACCCATCTTCTAGGATAGTTGAAAATAAATGTGTATATTGTGTGATGAAAAATCGTTATTTTAACACTTGTCCGGGAGGTTCACATTCGTTGTAAGGGGACCACTTCAGTGCCTCAGCCCTGGATGCACACCGACATGTGTGCAGCGACGTCAGATAAAAGGGGTTGAGTAAGTGCTCCTCGTGGGTGTGCTGGCATTTGTCCGTGTTTCCACGGGTTGCCATGGCAGTGACACGGTTTATATATTATTATGACGCTGCTATGAGACAGTCTATGCAGAGCGAATGAAATATCATACATATAAAACTTTCCATTGATGTCGGCGACGATCTCGGATCCCAGAGTCCATATTTTGATAGGCTCGAGAGAAGGAATATACCAATTATTCACTACATCGAGGGAGGTCACTTTACATTTGATAGCTGTTGGTAATCTCAGCAGTATGTCCCCTTGAGCTGAGCTGAGCACGACAACATTTCGAAGGGAGAAAAAAAATTTTTTTTATAAGAATCGAGCAATCATACAAGCAATGCAAATGACACGCTTTTATTGACACAAGATGCTAAAGAATTTAGGCCTGGGTGCTCAGGATGTCCGAGTCACCACCGTCGATGATGGAGAGGACACCAGCGCGGTGAAGCTTACCGCAAGCGGTACCGAGATCGATGTTGTCTAACAAAGGGAAACAAAAGTCATGAATATGGAGTTGGAGATAAAGGTGATGAACACATACTGCCGTTGTAGTGGTGAACACCGGTCTTGGAGAGCATGGCGTAGTACTCGAGCTCAGACTTGCGAAGGGGAGGGCAGTTGGCAGCGATGATGATCAGCTTGGCTAATGGAGCAAGAAACAGGAATGTTAATCAAAGGGGGGGACGATCTTTACCCGAAAGGTAGTCGACTACTTTTGCCATTTTAAATGGGCTCCTGTCCCCCAAAAGTAGTCTGTTATATACTAGAGAAACTTACCCTTGCCCTGACGGAGAGTCTTCAGGGTAGACTTGTAGCCCATGGTGTACTTGCCGGACTTGGTGGCAAGAGCGAGCTTGGCGTTGAGAGACTCGGCAGCCTTCTTGGTCTTCTTAACAGCGGGGGCCATTGCTTCTCTGTGGAGATAATGATAACGATAATTATAGAATGAGCTTTCTGTTTACGATTGCTGTCGTGAAATGCGTCAACGTACGAGTTCGAAAAATGAAAGAGGAGGGAACAATACGAGTGCAGCCGCGTCCAGCCACTTTGTGAAAAACAAATTTTTTTGAACGCCGCGTAAAAGCCACTCTGCAAGAAGTACTTTTCTTTTTTTTACCTCCTTCCATTAAAAGATGCTGTCTTATATTATAGTGGGAGATATGTTATGGAGTCGTTTAGCTGTAGTTATGCCGAACTTGAATTATAATATCTTTATAACAGCAATAGTATGTGCTGGAGATAGCTTGTTTAATACGTTTCTTAATTCAATGCACTTTCTATACTTCAATTCATGTACATCTTACCTTTATTTCGATAACAGTACATCGCCCAAGATAGCTCCTTTTTGACTAAGCTCCTCCTTCTTCCCTTTGATTTATAGGAAGTGAGGCTTCGGAACCTGGCATAAAGCTTATGCCATGAGATCCATAGCGGCATTTCTGCTTCTATCTGTTCTATTCTATGCGCCTTCAGAGCCAGAAAAGTCATGAAAGTGCGCGGTGGCTGGGTCTGACTTCTTATTTTCCTTCCAAGGCTCCTGCTTCGGTCTTCCCCTGTCAAATTTAACCGTATCTACTTTAATACACATATTTTACACCCCACAATGTTCGCTCCAAGCGCCTTTCGTCTCGTCACACCCGGTCTATGCCGCTCATTGACCCGCCATTACACAGCCGCGGCGGCCTTGAAGCCCAACGTGAAATTGCTGGCAAAGTTGCGCAAGGAAACAGAAGTGTCGATGAGCAAAGCAAAGGAAGCCCTCGTGCAGGCCGACAACGACTATGACAAGGCGCTGGCTTGGCTCGAGGCTGATGCTCAGGCGTCGGGTGCCAAGAAAGCCCAAAAGGTGGCAGGCCGCACCGCAGGCGAGGGCCTGGTGAGCGTCGCTTCTGTCGGCGCTGAAGGCGGAAAGAGCCGAAGCACGATTATCGAGGTAAGAAAGGATAAAGCATTTTAACGGGGATGGCTCGTCCATGGAAGAGGTATGACTGAATAACAGCTTAGCTCAACTGCGAGACAGACTTTGTGGCGCGCAACGACGTGTTCAAGGCGCTCGCATCCCGTATCGCCGCCACGTCGCTCCTCCTCCACGACACAACTGCTGATGGCATAGAGCACATCCCCGTAGACGCCCTCCTCCAGGCGCCGCTGATGCCCCACCCCGATCAGCCCCAGGAGGTGGCCGATAAGACGATCCAGGAGACAATCGTTGAGACCATCGGCAAACTCGGCGAGAACATTACCCTGCGCCGTGCGGCGGTTGCATCTGCCAACGGTGTCACCGCGGCCTATCTTCACGGCGGCGATGGCAGCACGGGCAAGATGGGCGGTCTGGCAGCTGTTCAGCCACGCAAGGTTCAGGCCGTCGATGAAGCTGGCTCGCAGGCACTTGCTAAAGCAGCTCGCCAGGTCGCGCGCCAAGTCGTCGGCTTCAACCCAATCTATCTCAACGCGGAGGACGTCCCGGCCGACGTGCTCAAGGCCGAGGCCAATCCTGAGGAATACCTTGCGACACATGTCCTCAACAAGCAGTCCTTTATCATGAACCCTGACCAGACCGTGGCTGAATATGTCAACAAGGCGGTCCAGGATGCGGGTATCGCGGATGGTGCAGTCGTGTCTGGCTTTGTCCGATGGCAGGTGGGTGAGGGTATCGAAAAGAAGGAGAATGACTTTGCTAGCGAGGTGCAAAAGGCTGCACAGCTGTAGAAAGAAAGAACTGCCATTATATATCAATCCGCTTGTATGTATGTAATTCCTCCATCAATATAAAACACACCATTACAAATAGATACATCATGTATATCCAAATGGGAAGAAGGAAATAGAAGGCGCGGCTGGATCGTCCTTACTGAACTCCACTGCCGTCGGAAAATGATTTTGGGGAGGCGCGACCGCTTTATAGAAGCTAATCATCACTCGAAAGCTGCCGGTCTCAAGGGACTTACCGACAACTTTTACTATGCAGGAGAAGACCCGTAATCGCCGCATGTAGAACCGCTTTTGTTGTTGTTGTCAAAAAACGAAATCAGTCGGCACATAGTTCGGCTTTAAGACGACCACTTCCACTCAAGCTCGGCCCGCATGGATACATATGAGCAAGAATGACAATGCCTGCGGCATATTTTCTGCCCATATGTGCAACACCAGGCCGTGGGGCAAAGGCAAAAAAATAATGAACAAAGCGCAGGGAGGAGAGAGCATAAAAAGCATGTGCTAACGCAGCTATCTGTTTCTATCCAACCAAAAATCATTTATAGCGCCAGTAATACTGGGCTTATAGCTGCATACAGAAGTCATGCACCTGCTGATAGAAATATCTATACTTACCTGATGGGAAAGCGAGGTTGGCTTGGACATTACTATGCTGCGGATTGATGTACGTCAAGGATAAGGCCCTCTTACAAACGAAGCATCTCAGTTGTGATATTTTAGCATATCTTGAAAAATGTCCACATTTGCCAGCCGGTCCTCTCCCGAGGGCTAGCTTCTTAAAAGTGCATCAAAAATTATATATCATGCTATAGTCGTGTACAAGGCAACTTATATTCGAAAGTATCGGGTTGTATATTGCCACGTACAATAGAGCAGTTAATCATAGGGGACCACACACGAAAATGTTGATTGGATTGGCATACATCTTCCCTTTGTCTTCCTGTTCTTAGCTGCATTACAGGGAGCATTACCGTAATAGAAGTCACCGACCTGGGTCTTCTCTTATTTCCGGGAGAATATACATAAGTATGCATAGCATGTACGTTATAATCTTCATGCTGATAAAGCTCCTAATAGAGAATTTTAAAAAAAGTGCACAATCCATGCACCGCAAAAGGGTCGGACCGATTTGAGTGTGGACTAATACGCGATCTGAAGACGATTACTACTACTACTACCTCTACCTCATGTAGCAAAACTGTTGCTTCAAGGAATTATATTCTGCCGAATTCATGCGGTTTTAAGCTCATCATGCGGACAGTATAGCTATAGTTTCGACGCGTTCCCTGGCGAAAGTATATCTATGAAAACGGAGAGTAAGCATGGCTTTGACCGAGCGCCTTAAGCAAGGCAAGTGTTAGCGTACTACTTATTATACCAGAAACCACCGCCCATGACGTACGGGCAGTCATTGAGCAACATTAATGCGTCTATATAAGAGCGCTTGCGTTTTCAAAGGTCTATGCATAGTTTGAGGTCTCTTTTCCGCAAGATTATCAAATACTAGGACAAATGAAGTTGTATGCAAGAGAATCCATACAGGATGATCTTAGGCGTTTGGATGACATTTATGACATGGTGAATACGGCATTTCAGACGCTTTCAGGTAAAAACAAAGATAGACATACTTTCTATCGGTGCTGAAAACCTAGTAGGGGGGATTGCACTGAAAGAACGTATCACAAGGGCACAGCTGGCGAGATTCATTGAGGCAGACGACCAGCTGCTAATCCTTGCTTTTGACCGGTCCTGTCAACCTGAAAAGGTCGTGGGAGTCGGTAGTATCGAGCCAAAAACAAAACAGGCTAAGACTGCCTTCTGTAACATATTATCGGTGCACACTGACTATCGAAAACACGGCGTGGCGGAACTAGTCATACGGCAGGGCATTATAGCATTACGTGAGCGATGCTATACAAAAGGGAGCATCAATGCCCATGAAAGCACGAAAAGACTCATAGCGTTCTACAAGAGGCTGGGCTTTAAAGACACAGGCGAACGTATCCCTTTCAGCAACGAGTACCTGCCCTACGTCGAACACCGAATGGCGACTTCAAACTTGATCGTCCTTGAACGCGACGTCGTCATGGATGAGGATCCTGCTTTCTCGAATACCCTCGCGTCATCAGCACGAAGCGAAATGGCACACAGGGATCTGGCGCGACCGGCTCGTGCATCGAAAATATAATAATAATGAGGTTGCTTATCTGCAGATTGCGCTATTCTCTATGCATGAACCAAGCCATATATCGTCTGGACGCCTTTCAGACACAAATAAATGAGCGATGAAGAAACAGTGCATCATCCTGTATGACAGTAGTTTTTGCACACAGCAGATCTAGTTTGATATCTCTGTAATAAGCACATAAAACTAAAATATAAATAAGGCAATTTTTAGGAACTAGCAACTGGCTACCGGCTACTGCAGTAAGCAAAATAGGAAACATATGTCGTAAAGTTGATAAAAATAATTGTTGCATGCCATGCTCTTCGTTGCTTTTGTATGTACTTTCATATTTACCTGCTCTCCCCTTCAGGAAAGAAGTTACGGTTCTCTTTGGGTTGGACTCCGTTTACAATTGGCGCCAGGTAAAGCATTTTTCTTTTTCACTTATCCCTCGCTTTCTTTTCCCTGGACGTCATGGACGACAAGGGCCTTTTCCAAGAAAGCTTAACAAGGTCGACGACATGAGTCTCAGTGACAGCAGATGCAAAGCTCATCTATGTCAGCAAAAGCTCTTGATAGTTCATTTCGTTCGTTAACCGACCCTTTTGGCAAGCTGTATGCCACTCGGATATGGCTGCGCCTCTTGGTGACAAAACCGGTTATTCTTATATATTCTTGACGTCCTTTTATCTTTCGCTCTTTACTTTGGGTTTGTGCCATGTTGAGTTGTCTCGGCTTCACTTTGAGGAAAGAGCGCGAGGCTCCACGCTTTCTGCAGCTATTTTCTGCTTTTTTTCTACTTTAATATAGCGCTGCTTCTGTCTCCTGTAACTTTTTCTGCATAATATTTCAGTGCAGCAGAGAAAATCAGCTGCGTTGGCGGTCATTACATCCGCATCTCAAAATGCAAGTTTTGTCAGGCGAAGCGGAAAATCCTGGAATTTGTCGCCATTGGGAATGATGCGATCCTCTGATAAAAGACACAGTGCGTCGTCTCATGTTTCAGCATGAGAGTCTCTGATAAAGTCTGTTGGTGCTAATAGAAATATACGCACATTTTTTGTTTTTCAGGGTCTACCGAGGAAATTTGTAAATCGTCGCTATTATGCAATTTGTTCTTTCCATGTAGTGTGACACTGGAGCAAAGGATTCTGTTGTTTTTTATGGCCTCTCATACCCGGCCACATCATCTAATCCTGCTATATGATGTTCTAAAACTGAGTTCAGGCACGAAACCAGTTTAGCATTATCTCAATTATGGGGCGCCGAGACTCCTACTGTCCTGCTTCCATGAGTCGTTCGAAAAATGTAAAAAGGTATCAAGCCGTTTGTTCAAAGCTGTGAATCCCGGAAGAAGACGGGTGGCCCATGGCAACTAGGCGACTTATTTTGTTGAATTCGGCTATCTCTCTCGGAAGCGAGTGATGTGGTTGTTCCATTTTCTTGCCAGCCGCGCACGCTTCTCTTCCACAACCGCGTTGCCTTCATGGGAGTCAAAGGTCTCCACTACCATGCAAGAAAGGCTGAGGCCTACGACGACGATATCCCTCTTCTCCCATATCTAGACATGGAGAAGGTGGACATGGTGTACATTGACGCGTGCTGCGTGTTCTTTACCCTCCTACAGACCATCGTTGGTCCAAGCTTACTCATATATGATCTCAAAGTTAAAAAAGGTCAGGAAATCAGTTCTCATAGTCTGTTCGACAGTCGTATTGAAGAAACTCCAATAGGTGTCGATGTAAAGGGCGCGACTGTGGCCGACTTGGAGAAAGATTTGACACAAGCGGTGGCACAATTTGTTGTCGAGCTGAAACAATCCTGTCGTCGATTGTTGTCCCACTCCCGCATGGCATGTCTCGTGTTCGACAGCCAGACAGAGTTTGGCCCCAAGAGAAGCACAAGCACTCAACGCTCAGCAAGAGCCAACCAAGCACTGAATGCCGCAAAGCGCTCCTATCGGAAGCGTCATACTCGCGACCGTGTCCTCAACTATGCATCCGCATACACTCGCTTTACCAGAGCCATCAAAGGCTTAATTTTTCAGGTGTGACAGTAATACATACAAATCACTTTTTGACGGTGTACTCAACTTTCCCTTTGGCTTTCTTTCCCCTGTAGATGTTGCCCAAATACCAGTGCCACGCATATGACACCGATAACCCGGTGCCCTTATCCTTTCTCGTGGCCGACCGAGAGGCGGATGCTCAAGTTGTACATTTGGCGGATACTTGGGCGGGGATCCCTGCAATTCTTTCGCGTGATGGTGATCTTTTTTGTTACGGTGGGGCGCTCAATTGCATGGTGCGTATCATGCGTGGTCGCAACTTATATAGGAAGGTCTGACAATTATGATTGCTTTAGCGGATCTTGAACGTCAAGTGGGAGGAAACGAATTTGAAAGCTAGAACAACGACGAAAAGGCGGTTGCTGACCAAACTTGGTTTGATGCACGAAGAAGAAAAGAGTCACGAAAAGGTACGTGAGGTGTATGACATAACAACTATACATTCAGTGCATGCATCTACTAACTTATTCGCAGGCCGAAATCAGGCTGGCAGTAGTAGCGGCCGTGGCAGGGAACGACTACGCAACCAATCCGAAAGGGGTCGGTTTCAAAACGCTTTGCAATATGGTAAAGCAAGTAGACATCTCAGGTCAAGATACAACAGCAGACCTCCTCATGGAAAAAGTTAGTATAATATGCATTATTCAGCAAGAGAAAAAGCGCACTTACATTAATACGGTTGTATTTCGCAGCTGCTGGAAATGGTCTCACGCGTGTATGAGTTTGAGAAAAACCGATATGCTGCAGCACTACTTCAGTTCTGTCGACCGCGAGTTCTCCAAGCCTCTTTGCAAGACACTTTATTTACGGCAAAAATACCCATAAGCGTGGATTCCAGCCTCTCTGACCAAATGTACGCACCTTTCTTACGTAAAAAAGGTAAAGCAGTATGCTTGATCAAGATTTATATGCAGCTTTAGCTGATGTCAAATTCTAATAGTTCCGCCCGGTCCTCAGGAACAAGCTTCACGATACACACCAGTCGCGACTTTGTCGGTGCCAAAGTCGTTCACACAACCAGAAAGGACCGACCCTGTCCAAAAGAAAGCTTCTCAAGAAAAGCGTGAGCGAGGCAGCTCCAGCCGAAGCCTCAACACCCCAGATGATCCAGATGTCGCCAAACCGCGCAGTTACAAGAGCACATCTAAAAATCTTCCCCTTGGACCTGATGGAGAACTCGTGGCCGTTCATCCAATGTCGCGTGCCACAAGTACCTGGACAGCGGGTCTTGCTTCGTCGGTCCTTTCTGCCGCGCACAGAAGGCATCCTGAAGATGTTGACCTGGCGGTCTTCCAGGCAAGAGCCATCACGTCTGCCGTACGAGCAGAGGTGGATACAGCCAACGTTCTTCGAAGCATTGCATTACACATGGCTCGGATCGCTCTGCATTCGGTTGCCACAAGCAGCGTCTATACCCTTGAGGCAAAGCGACATATATACAAGAACTTTTTCCAGTCAACACGCTGTGCCAGAGCATCCAAGAAACTTTCAGCACAAGTGTGGGAAGGATTTGCGGCAGCCGGGCAATCCGATTCATCGGTATCTTGCGGACAAAAGACGTGGACGTGGATCATTTCCATGGCGACAAGTTATGAAGATACTCGCTCAGCCAATCTGAACGATCTGCCCAGAGGCTTATATTCGGCGGCTGCCCCTGCGTTGGATAGAGCAGCAATAATCGCCAATCCGAATAATTTGATAGCCTATCCGCAAGACGCAGCCATCCGGTCTCTCGCAGGCATGATGTCGCCCAACCCGCCTCTACGAAACATCCTGCTGTCGGCGCGACACACTTGGTGGCAAGGGTACCATGGCCATTGGGGAGACGCCCCTAAGGTGCCTTCCTCGGTCAGCCGCAGGCCTCTTATTGAGACACTGTCACGGGACCTTGATAGCGCGTTTCGCAGCAATATCATGCATAACTTCGTGCCACGCTCAAGCGAGTACTATTCTGTCCTACTGGCGGATATGGCCCGAACACCCGATGGATGGCCAAAGGATGATTCCTTTCCTTCTTTCTTGCATGATTTGATACACGCCACGCCCCTTGACCTTCCCACCGTTTCTGCGGAGATTAAGCGCAAGCACCCTAGACTCCAGGCTCGAATTATCAAGTCCATTACTACCTTTTCTCGACGGCTGCGAAGCGACAGCTCCATCGACGATATCAGGAAATCTCTGGCAAAGAAGGCGATTGCACCTGCCGGATGGCCACAGGATAGCGCAATGGGAGCGTACATGGCTGCGTGCATATACCGGATACCTATGAACGGTTCCAACAAGCTGACCACCGATGTGGAATCACTTTTACGAGTTGACGAGAAGGTACAAAAGCTCGGAGCAAGAAGCCGCGCGCGACGGGAGATTCTCAATTTTGTGGATCACCAAAGAACAGTCCTGGAGACATCATGCGGTGTACGTATTGTTGCTCGTAGTCAGAAAGGCAAGGCAAAGGCAGTCGCAGACGAGATGGATATCTACGACGCGCTGGGCATTAAACGGCCGGCTGCGAACGAGCCTTCATCAGCTTCGCAAGCGCGGGCCAAGCGGACCAAGCCAATTGATGCCCATCATTTGTTGGCGCTGACTTTATTCATGATCAATACCGCTCCCAGTTCTTCCTCGCTTTCTTTCCCAGTGACGCCCACTACGAAGCCAAAGGATGTCTCTATCCTTTTTTCGGATACATGCTTTGATGTTATGATACGGCATATTGGCAAGTTCTGCAACGACAATGATTCCGCAGATAGTGTCTTGCAAGATTATCTAGCTTATTGTCAAGGGACAGGAAAGAAGGTAATGGCATATCCCATGTGTCCTATTACTATGTTATCTAGATGCTCACTATTTGCATTAAGAGTCCCATCCAGTTTGCCTTGGACATTTCGACCATGGCCAGTGAGCGGCGAGGTGCCATCACCCTGCGAAAGCGTGCCTACTACAGGAAGTTACGGAAAACTGTCGGAAACACAGATCAACCTGCCTTCACTATTGGGTCGTCCTTCAGGACGGATGGTGTCAGACTGATGGTAGCCTTTATTAACTGGCTCAAACCTGAGGACCAATGGCGGAAACATCTCCCGGAGATAGGGTCTTTCATCCGAGACAACGACGCTGACTCCCTGAGGTGTATTACGAGCGTGATTGGTGTTGACCTGGGAGAAGTGTGCCCCGCTGCCACATTTGCGATGCCTGCCCGCAGCGAGTTATGGAGTCAAGGACAGCAGTTTTGGTTTCGCCGCAGGGAAGCATACGGCAAGAACTCCATGAATGCACGGTGGCTCGAAGAGCGAAAGGACCGCGCAAAGATATTTGAGGTGGAAAGCATACTCACCCAGGAGGGCGTCAAGCAGAGCGGGCTCCCAAACCAGTCCTTAGCATATATACGCGCCTTGCAGACCGGAGCAACGAGCGCACATCTTCGATCGTTTTACAACGCGAACACTGTCAAGAGAAAGTCGTGGGGAGTGTCCCGCTCTATCCGCTCCGCGCTTGACGGCCTCTCCAATCTGATCCTCGCTTCTGTACCACCAGCCAACAGTAATGCAGAGCAGAAGCTACTAGTCGGCATTGGTATGGATGGCTTCTCGCAAGGCACAAGAAAAGGCCACCAGGCATCCATGGATGCGAAGTTGTTAGATGCTTTATCACGAAGAACCAAAGAGGCAGCGCACTCTCTCGTCCGCGTGGATGAATACCTCACCAGCCAGGCGTGTCCTGAATGCCTCCAACGGGGAGAATTTGCAAAGACTGAGTACCTGACGAGAGGCGAAGGTGAACAAGAAGGTCCTCGAATTCTGAGAATCAAGCACTGTCTGCGATGCCGAAAGTATTTCCATCGCGATGGATTAGCCGCCCACAACATTGCACATATTTTGAGAAGTATGTTAGCTCACGGGCAGCGTCCTGGCTGCTTCATCTCGCCGGCAAGAAAAATAAACACGTCCTCGAGAAAGCGATCGGTCGCCGAAGGCTCGTCAAGGAGTGGTAAGCGCCTACGTAGATAGCCCCTTAGACAGGGTGGCTAGGGCCGAAAGGCCCGTACAGTACCAAACTTGTAAGCACATAAAAAGGTAATATATTCCAAGTGGCCGTAGATAGCGCAACCGCTTCGCTCCATGCTTAGCATCAACACTGCAATATCCATCTCAGGGACCTATGATAACAGATAAACAAGCAAGAGGCATCAGCTTTAGTGGTCTACTTTAGCAACTTTTTTTTTTTTCGCCAAAGCGCGGAGAACAGGACAACGGGGATGAAAATACCCGCTCGACATAGCCCGCCTAGAACGCATGAAAAGGGGTATACGTGACTTTGGAGAGCTTCGAGCATACGGGTCGCCAGTTACTCGTATCTCTAATAATCGACCTGAAGTAATCCGGAGCCTGAAAATCCCAAGCCGATCCGCCCTCCTGGATATTGTTCTTTACACCCGTCGTTTTCTATCTATATCTCAGTGACATCTCGTTTTAACACTGTACACCCTCTTTATGGACCTAAATGAAGCGACGCGTATCGGCAATAAGAGTTTGTCTGTGCAACTCCTCTCAAAGGATGAATTGCCACTTGAATCATGGCATAAATTTTCTCTCGGCTAAGCGTACGAGAAAAAAAAGCGCGAAATTGCCTTATGCCTCGGAATGGCTCGGTCCGAGTTCCTTTCTATTTTTCGTGTTCCTTCCAGTTTTCCCTTATAGACTTCTATACAATAAATAGGAACCCTGACGATTGTCATGAGTGAATCTACTTGGCCCGAGGTGAGAAAGCAGTCAATGGTGGTTCTCAAGACTTGTTGGCCATTGACATTGTATAACCAACAAAGTTGCAACCTGCGCTGGCGTGTCTAGCCGACCTGACCACAGCCGACCGGTTTGAAAAGAGAAAGCAGCTTGACCGACTTCTTCAGTCCGTTCCCCGTTCTAATGAAGCTGAAACACTCACACTACTCTGGCCTGAATTAACAAAGTGGACCACCAGCGCCATTGAAGCTGTCCGAGAAAAGACGATCGCACTCGCGCAGGAGTAAGTTCGTTGTTAAGTCAGTATTACCTACTTACCTATCTGCATCTTCTCTTTTTTTCTTTCTTTTTTTTTTTTTTTTTGTTTTTTTCTATATATTAGATTACTGGTCATGTATTCGGACCTATCGGTGCAAGCTTTTTCTCTCGCGTATGACAGACTGTGCGGCGATGCATATGTAGAACCCGTAGAAGAAGTGCGCCTTTCCTGGTTCGCTCTGGTCTTGACCGTATGCAAAAAAAGCAAAGTGGATATCAATCAAGCCCTGCAACTCGTGCAAGCGGCCATCGCAGACCGCAATCCAGACTTACAGCGGCATGCAAGCGAACTGCTTTTGGTGCTGGTTCAACATGACCCGTCTCAGCTGGCTCTCACGGGTGACAAGCCAATGACCTTGGCCTTGGCTTTGTTGTCACACAAGCACACCGCCATACGCACCTCGGCTCTGGAGGTAGAAAGGAATGGAAAGAAAAGGGGGTACTTGAGGTCTAAACATATGAACCAGGCAGCGCGCGCGATTGGCCTTGCAGTCCCGGCGCATGTTTCTGCGTTGAATAAGGAGGAGACCATGGCACTTGTATTCGATGCTTCACCAGCCGTGCGCGCCCTCATCTGCCACGTAGCTGGTGACCTTCTTACACACATATCGGATCAGCATTTGGATACAGCAAAACCGCGCTTTTTTGCTATTTTGCTGACAGGAGCCTGCGATCCTGTTGATCTTGTCTCTCAGGCAGCGGAAGAGGAGCTGCAACGTCTGGGTGAAAAGTATGACAAGAGTTGCAACAAAGACACGGGTAAGCTTAGACAGCGGGCCCTATTGCGGAGAAGCTAACATTCAGCAGGTCTGACGCATTTCACACAGACGTGTTACCGGTCGTGCTTCGACGCTGTGATGCAAGATGCAGATCATGTGTCAGAAGAACGGCGGGTCCGGGTTCTCCAGAGTATTGAAAAGCTTTTGCAATTCACGGACGTGCACGATCTATTCCCAACACTTAAACCGCTTCTCGACCATGTCTACCTGGTTTATAGCGGTCCCTCAGAGGAAGCCAAAGTCAAGGTATGGCGATGGCGATGAAAGGCTGCTGTTTGGAGAAGGAGGCCGTTTTTCATTATTTCGTTTTGTGTTAGGCCGGTGCCATTCTTTCCCAGCTAGGTACCAAGCTGACCGACGCGGTTTATATTGGCTATCTCATCCCGCGGCTCCAGCAAGATGAGGATGTACACGCCGAGACGCTCTCGCACGAAGGTGTTTCGGGGATGGCCATCACGCTTCAGATGCTCTGCCAGCTCTTGAGAAAAACGACGCGCGCCAATGTTCTCGACTACCAAGACATTCAACCCATTCTCGCCGCCCTCGAGACGGATTATTTTGCTGCATATCTCCAGGCGAGCCAAGCGCTCATCGTCGCCACTCTCGAAACCATGCAGGTTCTTTTCGCATCACAGTCAGAGCAGCGCGGTCTGCCAATGCGCGACGTCTTCCGATACCAAGTCATTCTGATCGGCAGTCGCCTTCGTGCTGCGTCTATGCGTCTGACAGGCGATGTATGCGACCCGCAGATCTACGATGGTGTCAAGCACATGCTGACGCGCTTGGTTCATCCCACGCCGGACGTCGCGGACGTGTACCAGCACTTCTTACCAACTTTACTTGACGGGCTGCGACGGCGGACCGCATTCAGCCCCAAAACGGACAAATCGATGGGTTGGACAGATGCGACATTGGATCTGGCCGTGCTCGAGGTCATTCTAGAATCGGTCGTGGTGGCGGACGCGCTCGAAGACGAGGGCGTACCTGAGCAGCTCGTCGAGATCTTGGGGCAGGCTGGCCAGCATAATAAACAGGAGGAGGATCGGAGACGGGTCAAGACAAGGTGAGCCCATGGCACTGAGGTGATGCGCCCCCGTATGAGGTTTTGGTTAACATGAAGACAATTTTTGGTTAGGTGTCTTCGCATGTGGGCCAGGCTCTTTGAGACAGACAAAGAAGCCGCTCATTTTCGGCCGTATGCAAAGCGCCTGCTCCGTTCTTTGACACCTTCCTTGCAGTCATTCGTCGAGATAGACGCAGAGTCGCTGGCTCGTATCGTAGCTGGTGGGGAGAGCCTGAGTGCGTACGCGATTGCTTTGAACCGGTGTATTCAGAACGGTATGGCGTATGGTGTTTTCAAGCAAGGCGCTGCTGAGTTCCCTGCCGAGTTCCAGGAGACGGTGACCAAGCTGCAGCAAGCATGCCATAATGTATAACCCGCAATACGCGATAGACTCTTGTATACTGTATTCATATGGTGTTTGATAAAGAAAGGCAGATCTAGATAGTCATGCAAAATTGTGTGGATTTGGAGTCACACACCACACGACAATCATATCATATCCAGTCTTCCTTATTCTCTCTTTCTCTTCTTTCCTTTCGGTTGACATGAGCCAACATGAATCAATAGAGAAGCAGCAGCAGCAGGAGAAACAGGAAACCGCCGTAGACGAGTACAGCTATCTTGCCGAAAGCACGTTACGGATCCGCGAATTGCACGATGCAGAAAGAGTAAGCTATACATTCTCTATTGTTTGTAGACATTGTATTCACATTCATAAACTAAATGAAATAAAAAACAAGAAACTGGTGCTCCTTGTCGAAACTGCAGGCGATGCGCTGACGGTTCTATCTGATGATGCGTCAAAGGATGCGGATGCCGATCAAGTCGTGAGAGAACACGCCACGGCCTTTCGAGGCCTTGCCTCACGTTACTTTGGCCTCGTCAACGTAAGCCAGAAACGAGAAGCAAGCCCGCGAACGCGTGCTAATGGGAAATGTTTGTATTTGTATATATGCATGTATAGGATATACAACGCTGTTTACGCGATAATGTACGGTACCTGCAAAAGAGTGGCAGCATCACGTCAAGCACGCGTGAAAGTATACCCTTCCATGCCTCGGTGGCAGGCCATCAAAAAGAACTCGAAGTTTGGACAGCCGCTGTCGGCTTGATCCATCAGCGCGTCCAAGTCATGAATCAGATTGCTCATGAAAAATCTAGTGATACTATGTCTGAATGAAAACGTACACATACACACGCATAGACTCGTGCACTCTGTCATTTATTCTTCTTCTTTTGATTTTGCGTCGTCTGCGTCCAAAAACTGTGTACCTATCAGCGCATCTGGGAGATACGTCTGCTCTACCGGCTCATCGTAATCTGGGTTGTACTTATAGCCTGCGCCATAGCCCAAGTTCTAGCGGCGGGACGTCGTCAGCCTTCCCGTCCAGGGGATTTTCTTCATTTTTTTTTCGTTACCTTCATGAGTTTGGTAGGCGCATTGCGGATATGGTGGGGTACGGGGTAATTGGGTTCCTGTCGTATCACCGCCTTGACCTTATTGTATGCCTTGTACGTCCGCACGCTCTTTTTCGTCTCGGCAAGGTGGGTCACTAAATGAGCCAAAATCGTGTCGCATTCAGGCATGCCAATCTTTTCACATGCATTATAAGCTGCCATGGCCTGATATATGAAAACTATAGTGAGCATGACATGGGCGCATCAATTAGAATAACAGAATTCTTACAAGGGGGAGGGCGGTATTGTCAGCCAAGCCGATGTCTTCGCTCGCGCAGCGTACAAGCCTACGCGCGACATACAGCGGGTCTTCGCCGGCTTCCAACATACGACCTAACCAGTAAAGCGCTGCGTCCGGATCACTGCGCGAAGCCAATGCATCAGCACAAAAGCAATGAGGGCTGGATAACGTTTACCTTCCGCGTATGCTCTTGTGGAGCGCGCTAATGATATTGTAGTGCTCTTCGCCGTTGCGATCATACAAAAGATGTGATTTTTGAAATGCGCCTGCGGGCAGAAAGAATACAGTTAGGCCAGCGATCGAGATGTCATTATCTTCTTTACCTTTGATGACGCCGGGGTCCAAAGGGTGGTCTTTCGAGGGTATAATACTCAGCGCGACTTCGAGCGTATTGAGAGCATTGCGTGCTGATTTTCATGTTAGGTCATATGGGGTTTTGAGCAGCTGGTTTTTCACCTACCATCGCCATCGCTAAAGACGGCTAGAAGACGTAATGCATCCAGTTCTTGTGGGTTGGTCGTCCGCTCTTCAGTGTCTCGCCACCGGGAGAGTGCGCGTGAGAGAATGTCAGTCAATTGTTCTGTCGTGAGCTGCTTCAGGACAAAAACACGACATCGCGAAAGCAAGGCCGAGTTGACTTTAAAACTATGATACCGGTGAGTCCAACTTTGTACTTTGGAGGAAGAGGAAGGAGGGAGCTCTCTTTCCGTGTATTCCATACCTTGGATTTTCTGTGGTAGCGCCAATGAGATGAATGGTACCTTGTTCAACGTAGGGAAGAAACAGGTCCTGCTGGGCCTTGGTGAAACGATGGATTTCATCGATGAAGACAATGGTCTTTTGGTTTGTGAGAGAAAGATGACCTTTGGCTTCTTCAAATGCCTTCTTCACGTCAGCTGCGCCGTGGCTCGTCGCGGACAGCTCGACAAAACGGGATTTCGTCGTTTTGGAAATAACCCGCGCGATGGTGGTCTTGCCGCACCCAGGTGGGCCCCTAATTTTTTTTCCACTCTCTATCAATAAAATGAAATCATTGTTACTGGTATATTGAGCTCACCATAAGATCATGGACGGAATACGGTCAGCATTGATCAGCGTTCGCAGAATGCCGTCCTCACCCAAGAGTTCTTCTTGGCCCACAAAGTCAGATAAGCTGGTAGGTCGTACTATAGATCAAGTCAATTTCGAGCAGCATTTATCATAGGTTTCATCGTCACCTTTGGCAGCGAGGGGCATGGCTTCGGCAGCCGCATCCCGTTTCTGGCGTTTCGTCTCGGGCTCATGTGTCTGTTGTTGCTGTGAAGGCGCGGAAGAAGAAGAAGAAGAGAGGCGCTTGGAGTCTGTGCGGGTCGGTGCTGGTTTGGGTGGTGCAGGTTTCGCAAAGAGAGGGGCTACCTTCCCCGAGTTGGATGCCGTTTTTAGGTTGCTTGCTCTCGGTGGAGAGGCAAACAAGGGTGCAATCTTGGTGGGTGTTTCAGCTTTAGAAGTGGGTCCGGGAGGAGATGGAGGACAGTTGTTGTCAATGTGCTTATTAATGAGGGAGCTCGGGACCTGACGCTGACAAATGGGACAACACACTGCGTTACAAATCAGACCCGGTTGAGTGAATTGCGCATTGGGACTAAGCGTAGGTATAAACCTGTTTCTGCCATGGAGAAGGAATCAAAAAAGAGAAGAGAGAGGGAGGGAGGAGTAGAAAGAATGTCAGACGCGTGACTCGGACGGTGGTAACGCGTCGGACTGCAATCGAGGATAAAACGCGTGAAACGCGCGGTTGTTACTGCTCGGTTCGCACTTGTCCCCAACCACACTTCACCTCTCTTTCTTCTTGGTGGGGCCCAATTGAGGTCAGCCGACTTGCTTACGACTACTCACTGGCATATCGTCTAGGGTAATCTTTATCGACCAGGCAAATTAGACGCCACCAAAAGAGAATGAAACAGATACCTCTACTGTGCATGCGCCAAATGCCTTCAATCGCTGCACACGCCGATAGTCAGGACAAAGAAAAAGAGTTACTTCAGATAGCCCTTTTAAGCTATCGAATGCGCTTATTGCCGGATGAGAGTATCTTCTTATCAATCGGTTTTTGCTTTGCAGTCGTCTGTTAAACGCATGGTAATGAAATATCTAGGCAAGCGTTGCACTTGAATAGATCAGGTCTTTGCTTAGCTATGTTTTGTTTCCAGTTATAAAAGCCCAACGATCTTGCCGTTACACAAGTAATATGCATGATCCGTGGTCTGGCACGCCTTACGCTAGTACTGGCAGAAAAGATGTTTTCCAGATGCATCCTGGATACTGAATACTGACCCATCACCCGTTATTATCTCCATGTTGAAATTGGATAAACGATACAAGATTAATTAGTAGCTCATGTGTTGACAAGATATCCCCTGTCATAAATGCACCGCTACCTTCTCGTGGGCGAAATAATCGAGCAAGAATGGACGAGAGGAGAGTAATATATAAGGTAAATCATGAGTATGTGTATAGGCACTATGTTTCTGTATGTAATGTACCATGAGCCTTCTGCTCCTTTAGAAGTTGAATGGTCCATATAAGGCATGAAGACCCGGTGCACTCGGCAGTTATGCGGCGTATTACTGTCTGGATTTCATGTGAGATTAAGCTGTAGGCCGGGAACACCGACACACAGCACGAGCACAGCAAAAAAGAAGCGCTACTCCTTAATATCATTTCAGCCTTTTTTCTCCCACATATATACCGCTTTTTGATATGGTTGATGAAGACACATTGCAAAAACTGTGGAAAATCGCCAATGAGGTGTCGGTTCAGCAGCAAGCAAACCAAGATTTAGCGTCAGGTTTACGGTCTCAGCTACACGATCTCAAAGTAAAAAGGCCATCGCGTCCATCCTGTACTTTTTACTCACGACAAAACAGCAACGAACGACGGTCGATACAGAAGCAAGTGCAGCAGCAGGTAACGTACTTTTGCTTGGGTGGTTGAGTAGGTACTCATGCTATATAAATCAATACCTACATACATAAACAGCTCAGAGATGGGATACGACGACCTTGGATCCAGCCTATTTAACCGGACAACAAGAGAAAGACCTTCCGACAGACGACCCCGTCGCTATCCTAAACGCCAAATGCAACGCCCTGATGGAAGCGCATCAGGCTACACTAGCAAGAAATCAGAAACTGGAGCGGGAATGCGCAGACCTACGAGGTCTCGTCTATGACTATGAGACAAACCTTGAGCAGATAACTTCGAAACTACGCAATCACACTGTAAATTTATCTGCGTTGTATTTTTGCATTAGTATTGAACCCAATGTTAGGTGGCATCAATGCAAGGACAGGCACAGTTAAGGCGGGAATTTGAAGCCCTCTTGGACGCGGAAAAGGTAGTGAATCGACTGATCGGATCAAGGCAGCTTAACTCTCTGGATATTGATTGTTCTATGCGTGCCATAGAATGTTACGGCGACTCTATTAATGGAGAACATGGACCTAAGACAGCGTGTACATAAAGTGGCCGAGATGCTCCGCCAATGCAACCAAGAAAATGCAGACGACGAGACGAGTCTTCTTCAATGGACACAGCTGAGAGCAGAAAACCAGGGCCTGCGCGACTTGCTTCAGCTCTCCAAAGTCTCCCAAAAAACATCGACAGTCGACACTGCATCCAATAAGCATTCTCCTCAAAAGCATACCATGACTGGGCAGAGCGGTATTATCGACGTATTCTTTTGCGACGAAGAAAACTCTCCTCTCTCTTAATATACCTACTTCCAAAGCGCCTTCCGCTGAAATTTATATTTGCACACATATATGGACACATATATATAATCCATGCTCTTGCGCTTAGACCATGATGATTATATGGACTATGCGAAAGGGCGTTTGCGCGTGCCCTGGAAGGAAACCTTCAAATTGCGTTGGAAAGTATTCTCGTCGGCTAGAGCTCGAGTCGATGCGCTTTGGAAAATAAGCAACGAATACCAAAAAAGGGCGCGGAGAGAAAAAGAAAGAAAAAGGAACTTGCTTTTTTTTCTGTTCTTCTCCCTCCAACATTCACACCGCATGGCGTCGTCGTCTTACCCGATGCGTACAATAAATGTAAAACAAAGATTCTCTGCAAGACGAGTTATTGAATAGGGCTACGCGTATATGTGGTTTTACATATACATACAATAGGTGTCTTCACAAGAAGACTTGGATCGAGAGATGAAGAGAGTGATCCAACTCTTCTCCAAAAATAAAGAATCAGAAGACACTTGGGAGAAGTTTGACCAGGCATTGCGCAACATTATAGTGTGGACCGTCGACGACAATGCCCACCGCTACGAGCACTTTGCAACGCATTTACGTGCGTTGAAGCGTCCTATCATACAATCAGTAGGTTCCCTTTTGTTTTATATCATTTCCAATCTAACCTAACCAATGTAAACCTAACCTAACAAACGCAAAAAAAAAAAATCCTACTTTACCCTTATTGCAGCTCACGACGGAACGTACACGGCTCTCGAAAACCGCGTTTGAACTGCTGCAAACGCTCGCTCAGACGATGCAACGCGAATACGAACCATTGCATGAGATGTTTGGGCTCACGCTCGTCAAACTATTTGCGCGTACCAACAAAGTGCAACTCCAACGAGCACGCACCTGCTATACTCATCTCATCGACCACGCAAAGCTCACCAAATCCATCCCGTCGCTCTGTGCTCTGCTTAAAAAGGGTACCGAACCCAACAAGGCCGTACGTCATGGTGTCGCAGGGTGCTTGGAGCATATCATTGTCGTCAATGATCCACAGGACCTGAAACCATACCTGACCCACCTCACTACAGCCATCCGCCAAGCTGCAACCGACTCGTCTCCCGATGTCCGTGCCGCTATCCGGGCCTGCTTCCAAGCCTATTCTCAAAAACACCCTGATCATTGTGCAAGGTATTGAGTAATGGGTATCCAACGTATTGTGCCGTTGCTTATAATGGCTTTCTTTATCTCTTTCAGCTTCCAGGATACCCTTACACCGACTGAAAAGAAATATCTCCATGTTGACAACATTGCTTCTTCTTCTTCTGCATCATCCTCGCAACCATCCTCACAGTCGAGCATAAAGTCATCATCACGTTCTTCCACTTTAAATACGAAAAGAAGCGGAATGACGAAAAGCTCCTTGTTACCACGACGGTCGACATCCCTCATTAAGCCAGTGCGCCCCATCCCAAAGAAAACGAATACCCTCAAGTCCCACACATCCACACCCGCGCCGCACTCTGTCGTCTCAGCGTCGTCCAAACCATCTTCTTCTTCTTCCTCCGCCATTACACAATCGAATAGCGCTGCTGCCAAACCAGCTACTGCTACTGCCAATGCGAGTCGCCTCTCTGTTATCGAAAAGACGACCATCAGCAGACGATTAAAGATGCCTTTTGTTGCTGGTGTCCATAAGCAAGTGGTGCGACCCATCAAGCGACCATTGTCTGCCACTAAAGACGAGGAGAACAAGCGACCTGTCAAGCGACAAGCATGAGGATGGCTGGCTACCCTTTATACATATACAGACAGACACGCACGCCCTTTCTCTCTCCCCGTCACACCGTCATTTATCTTCCCTAATTATTGCTATAATATATATCCTGAAGTGCCTGGCAATGCGAATTCTTTACTTTGAGCAGCGACGTCCTATTCACTTTGATACCTGGTGCGAGGTATGAAAAGACAGATGCGTGGTAGCAAGTACATGATTATTATCGTGGGATACAGGGCGGATGAGTTTGAATAGATAATTTTATTTACAAAGAGGTAAAATGGTGTGGATGATACAAATATGAATTAGAACGATCAGAGGTGCCCATCGTCTGCTTCGCTGGATAATGTGCTGTAGGCATAATCATTGATTGGGAAATGATATCCCGTTCCGCGTCTAAAGTCACAATTCGTGAGTCTTCCTTGCTTTCTCGTTTTGCTTTCTGTGTTCGCGACTTACGGTAATCCGACTGGCAGAAACCAACGGCTCGGATTCTTGCCCATGACTTGCTCAAAGTTCTCTCTGTTAAATTGTTCAGTATCCAAATTAAGTGTAAAGTACTCCTCTTTTTTTTTTTTTTTCTTTTCGCCATTTACCTAGAGCCCATATCCCAAGGATTGAAATACTTGCTCCGCATGATATCCGGCCGACCCCGACGACTTCTGCCCATGCGAAAATTCGCTTTTTCGTAAAATTCAATAGTGGTGCGGTTCTTGAATATCTGTCGGGTATGGAAGAGCGTGAAAGGGACAAGGAACATGCCAAAGATAGCTGATACAAAGACGAGCACGGGCCAGTTGAAGTCGAGTCCGAATATGCTCTATACCATAAAAACAGGTTCAGACCGCGCTTGAGTCTCCCATGTTAAGAATTTCGTTTGACTTACCAGAGGGGCATTCAACATGTCGATCGTAGGCGGGAGCGTCGTACTAAAGGTATAGATGCAGACAAGGGAGGCGTAGAGAATAAAGAGGTAGAAGTACTTGTAGTTGAAGTAACCGACGCAGTTGTTCACCCTATCCGTCATTATTATTAATATTATTATTTGGCTTGGTGAATATCATCGTATTCTCTTTCGGAACCCATATTCGTACCATGGACAATGACTATAGAATAAGTGGGATCAGTCAGTAAAAGAAGAGGACATAGAAACTGATAGATTCAGCCAATTTAATGACAAATTCGACTTACTGATCCATTTTCAGAATGCAGGCCTTGCAGGTACGGCAGTGGTGCGTGCGATCGTACTTCTCGAGACGGCATTTCTGACAATAGCGACGTGCACCACAGCGTTTGACAGTAATCAGCGGATAAGCGTTGTTGCGGCTCTCGGAAGTGGAGGGTCGCAATGCCAAGCTCGTTCTGGATTCAGCCCCATCGACATTGAGCACAGCCACATTGCCATTGCCATTAGCACTGTTATCAGTACTATTAGACCGACTTCCTTCCAGAGTAGTGTCTTCTGTTCTATGACCGTTCAAAAGCTGGACGTCTTCCCTGTCCTGCAGAAATGCCTCTTCGTCCGTCTCTTCCTCGTTCCTCCTCTGCAGGGCCTATAAACCACCACCGTGCTAGTTAGTTAATGACGGTTAATACCCATTAGTGTATATGCCATTACCTCTCGGGTTGTGCCAGGCGACGTCCGAGTTACTTTCCAGAAGCTCCATATGCACATAAAGAACTGGGGTTGGAAGAATAAAATGTAAAGAATGCCCTGAGCCATGCGACCGTCTTGCAACAATCGCCAGCATAAACGGAAGTGAAAGGCCCAATAGCACCAGGCAAAGATGAGCGATAGCAAAACAACAGGTGAGGTGTTAATGCACCGTACGCAATTGCGTTGAATCGCGCCAAGGGATGGACATGCTATGCTCATACTGCCATGTATATGTATAGAATATACTGTATATAAATAGAGAAGGAAAAGAATCCAAGAAAAAAATGCCCGTAGTGCCTGTAAAGCAAGCAAAGAATTCAGACCCGCACTTATCTCTCTTCACCCCGCCAAGGACCTATTGTAACAACCTCTGTCTTCTTTTCTTCTCTCGTTTCAAGGCGGAAATGCGCTGTGGGCTGTATTCGGTAAAACAGAAAAGGTACAGACAATGAAAAGATGATGTATATGAAGATGACAAGCATCAGTTCTCTTTCGCTCTGTTACCAACATTTTTTGTTTCACTGTTCTCTTGCCTGCTCTCCTGGGCCGATGAAGACAGCTATGAGTTCATACATGGCTCATGTCCCCCTTCTTTAGCATACGGTAACAGATTGAAGGAATACAATCTGTTAATATCCGCTGCCGTCCCTCGTGAGAATATGCCTGCTTACCATGTGAAGTAGGATATCATATATGTGATTCCATAAATGACGATCGAACAATTCAGGGAAGGCAGATAATCTACAATGCGGATACATATGTGACTCGTAAGCGAGTCAAGCAGGCTCTCTACGGTCCACACATAATATTATATCATAGTAGACACTGACTCGTATTCGTGTTCCTCACGTAGCTCTGTCCAGCGGCGGCGAAAGTAAATGCGCCAGACGAGATATACTTCAAAAGGCGAATCAACGTCCAAGCCTAGAGACAACACTGCAAGGCTGTGCACATGGGTTTTGGCAAAATCATTGAGATCGGAATACCTCTTGAGTTGCAAGTAATAGTCGAGATCCAAAAAGACAGGCGCTAAGGCTACCATTACTGCTTGTGAAATACGGCAAGATGTCCTAAATAAATGGAAAGAGAAGACAGCGCGCGGTTCGTGAGCTTTCTGATTGTTTTGGCTTTCCGTTATCTTGTTATTAGCAGACGATCACTGTGTCGTTTCGTAAGCACGCCGTCTCTTAAATATAAAGAAGCAAGACTGACTCATATATCATATATATTGCATATATGAAACTTCTATTCGATTCGCTGCTACACTCATGCATGAGGAAGATTTTCTAATACGCTGCAGTCTATGGGTCTAGGCACATACATGGATTATGTAGTATACTGTAGTACTGTAATACAGTATGTACCTTTTTCGCAGACTATGCCATAGCCATTTTTAATCCTCTGACATATTTCTTTTCATGGGCTGACCTTTGATCTAAAGCAGAATGCAGAGGAGTCAATAATTGCTTAGATATTACAGTTACCTGGACAGGAAACTGATGTGCCCCACCCCGTCGTGCTCACTGCGGTTACCCCTCCGCGCATTCTTCCTTTATAACAACAGCTGTCGCATTGTACACAACTCTTTCGGTACAACTTCTTCTCCGGTTCTCTCTTTATCAACTGACAACCTGCGTGTGCCGAGGGCTTATCCCATACAGTGAGCTAATATCCGATGGTCTCGAAAGGTTTACCTTCATAACCGATACCACATATCTTGTAGCCAAGTATGGGACTCATCTATACAGTATGGAGAAAGAGAGAAAAAGTTGCTCAAGAAGGTTCTTGCTGTATACGACAGCAGCTGTTATACGGGTCGACCCTTATGTAGAAGGAAGGACGCGCGAAGGAGGTTGAAGATAGTTTCCCGGAGGGGAGTGCGCGTATCAATTATGATTTGGTCGGGTTGACAAGGACCAGCGAAAGAAAATCAGTCGCCCCAAAACGCGTCGGTGTTGGAACACGACTTTTTTCAACGCGTACTTTCTTTTTCCCGTTCACCTCTCGAAATGTCAACGAGTGCGCCGTACGTAGACAACAATTTTCTTGATCGACGGACAACATTTCTAATGATAAAGCAGTGTTGATCAGCTTTGCTCCGGGTCGGTAGACACATTCTCCCCTCAAACGCGTTCGGCCGTTCCCTATGATCCATTGCCTGATGTTTCCAGTCGACTTCGATTGAAGCCTGGACAATCCTACCGGAAGCAGTATGCGAGTCAGTACTTTGTGCGCCTCACCAAGTTGCGTCCTCAGGTGCTGCGCGTCGCAGAAAAACAGTGGTCGGGCCTTGCGGGTACGTCGCTTGACAGCAGAGAAAAAACGAACCAGCTCAAACTAAGGCTTGCTGTACTAAATATAGACCAGCCTGAGCATGTCTCAAAGGTACCGGACGTGACACCAAAGCGATGCTATGTAGTCGGTACCATCTACGTCAGTATGGCCTTGAAGCCTAATGTTCTGCAAGATATCAGTGAAGAGGTATATGCGTGTCTCATACTTACATATTCTTTGACTATTAAACCCCTTTTGCCAGGTTTCTCTTGTAGCACCCGCGATGCCCTTAAAATACAAATCGGACCAGGACACCATCGCCATTGAAGATGAATCTGGACGTATCGAGTTATCCGGCTCTATCCTTGCCAATGAGTTCTGGGTCACCGGCATGGTGGTCGGCTTGCTTGGCTGCGAGACTGCGCTAGGTACCTTTGAAGTGGAGGACGTTTGTTTCCCTGGTATGCCAGCCCAGATCACGCCTGCGGTGAAACACAGTAAGTGAATCTATAAAGCGTGGTTTTCTTCTTTGAACTGATGCCTTGGAGAAGACGATGGCCCACGCTACGTGGCTCTTGTGTCTGGTTTGAACGTGGGCGAGACGGAAACGTCGGATTTGAAAACACAGCTTCTGCGCGAATTCCTCACAGGTGAACTTGGTAGTCTTACTGTAAGCATAGTGGAGGGACATCTCTGGACATGTGTATGGGATATTCATACAATGCCATGTAGGACCAACAAAACAGTTCTACCATTTGCAGGCTCATTATCGCTGGCAATTCTTTAACAAAACGGAAGTTGGACCAAGTTGAGGATACAAAGAAGGTAAAGAATCCAGCTGAGCAAGAAAGGAAGAATGAAGCTCATCCCCAGCGCGCAGAAAAAGTACGGCTACGACTCGACGAAATACGACGTACGGCCAGCCCATGACCTGGACGATATGCTCGAAGATATTGGCAGCACCATGCCGATTGACATCATGTCGGGTGAACGTGATCCTGTCAAACGACAGTGGCCACAGCAGCCGATAAACAAGGCTCTCTTTGATCGCACTCGCAATCTATCAACCGTCAAGGGTGTCACCAACCCGCATTGGTGCAAAGTGGGAGATATCACGTAAGCGAGGTAGAAGCACTCGGTCGACTAGGCTAAAGCAGGAAGCAAACTATTAGGTTCTTGGGCACCTCGGGCCAAAACTTGGATGATATCTATCGTTATGTTGATGGCGATGATCGACTGCAAATGGCCGAGCGATGTCTTCATTGGCGGCACATTGCGCCTTCGGCACCTGACACCTTGTGTGAGTATTGTATTAGAGCAGCTGACCCGGGGGGGAGGGGGAAAGGTTCGGTTTGCTGATACATTTGTGCATATAGGGTGCTATCCTTTCCAAGATGATGACCCCTTCTTGCTCGAAGAATGCCCGCATGTGTACTTTATAGGAAATCAACCACGGTTCGAGCAGCGATTAGCAGAAGGTATAAAATGCAGCACCAAGGGACGAGGAAAAGTTTATAACGTCGATCATTCTTTTATCTGCAGGGCCAGATGGGCAAAAAGTACGGGTGGTGCTGGTGCCATCGTTTAGTGAGACAGGGTGCTTAGCCCTTGTTGATCTCGTCACTTTAGAATGTACGAGCGTTCAGGTGAAATAATTTTTACGGGGTATAATAGGCCTTCCATGGTATTTTATACGCTCTGTGTATATACCTACAGCGCACACGCATGCACACACGCACACAAGCATAGAACGCGAGATAAAGTTTATCATTGATCATTTTACGTCTCCCTTCCTCCCATGCGCGGGGCCATTTGGCGTTATCAGGGTTGTTGTATCATCGTGTGCCCTTTTGCGCGGGCTGACTTTATCACACGTAACTCTAGTATGCCGTCCCGGAGAGGAGTCTCGTGTCCGCGTTTCCATCGCCAGTGACATGTGGTAGAACTGGCCGTGAGGGCATACACGCGTATAAACCATAAGCATAATATCAGGATGAGTCAAGGATAAAGATTGTCTATGTATATATACGCATTCAGTAGTTGAATGGATATCAATGCGCTCTGTAATTCGCAGGTGGAGAAGAAGGCATGAACACAAACCATTTTAGTATGAACGTCAGGGATTAAAAAATACCTAATGCAATGAGGAAGTTTAAACGCAGACAAGGCAATAAGGTAGACCCTGACCGTTTTTGGCAGATTAGGCCTTTTTTCCTTTTTTTTCATCTGTACCTGCTGCAGCGACAACCGTAGTATTCCCTTCTTCTCGGAAACGCCTGCATATTTTATATGAGCGAGAAATCTGAATGGATTTGCAGCGGACCATGTGACATGACGGAGTCAAAAGGAGCTCGATTGAAGCAAAGAGAAAATGATGCTATTTGTTTAGACGCATGGCTATATGTACAGAGTGAACAAACAGAAAGAATACACACCACAAGCAAAAGCAGGGTGAGATTTTCACAACCACGCGGGCGCTCGTGGTGGTCTTGACCTATAAGTCACAGAAGGAACATGGCCATTTTTGAGCAAGCTGCATGCGCCTTTCTCAATATTTGGATTATCCTGAGCGCCTTGCCACATGGAAAGAAAACTGGGGCGTCGACAAGCAATCAGGAGGGAAAGGGGTGGGACCTTCGCCGGTCCGATTGGCGCCTCTTGCCAGCACATGGTACACCATACACATCCCCCTAGGGCACCTGGACAGAGTCCCTTGTTAAATATTGGATAATGTGGGCAGTCTAGCGCTTGGCTTCGGTGCCCTTCCTCTTCTGTGCTATGTCGCACCTCCGTCTGTCTTCCCCTCGCTCCCCTTTGATCACCGATACACCGGAGCAACTATGGAAGTGAGTGAAGACGTCACGCCATTACGCCAGGGAAACGACAAAACATCAAATCATTACAGTATAATCCAAGTTTGTGAAGTGGATGAAGAGCGACGGGGGTCACATTTTACTACTTCGAAAGGACATCAACGAAGCACACGTACGGGTACGTGCTCTAGTTTAAAATAGCTTGAGGGTAGCCATGGCTTGCATTTACTATGCAAGCTGAGAAATGACTTTGACAGGCGTATTGTGCAGCACACATCACAGACTGTCATTTATTCTTCTTCCGATCGCCTTGATATCAAATACTGGCATTTACTCCAAAAGGAAGAAGCCCAAAGGTTCCATAATTGTAGACATCACATACATAGGTATAAGCATTTTTCTCTTGTTTTATTCTGAAAAAATGACTCGAATTGGGGCGCAGGCCTGTATGCTGCCAAAACGTCAAGTTTGTGCTCTCGACCTTAGACCTGCGCTAAGCCAGAGATACCTCTCGCGAAACCATTCAATGCCTGTGTACCTGTCGTGAGGAATTAACGTATTGCACTAGCAACCATGCTTTTTCTTCTTCTTCTTGGTAGTTTAGGTACCTGCGAGTGTTCTCGGTCTTTTTGTATCTGCAGGGGTGCGAATGCTGTTGATTGCAGCATCAGAAATCCTCAACAGCATTACGTATCCATGACAATGGTCAAACCTGTTTTCAGAGTTGGCATAAGGAAAACATACGGCGAGTGATGATGGTTATCGGGACACGAGGAGGACTGACAAATTTCGTTTTTCATTGTTCTCGAAACGAAATCGAGTATACTTATCATGATGAAATAAGACGGACTCTAGCCAGTAGACGCATCTTTTATTACGAACATGAACGTACATTACTCCGTCTCATGTCAACCTAGAGCAAGCTGATATGATCATCAAGAAATGTGGATCAAGAAAAAGCTGGAAGATGGCCTTTGTGCGTATAGCCCTATGTAGATACTGCTTACGACAGGGTTCATATGGCTATTACGTGTGCTCGGCAGATAAAAATAGCCAAAAGTAGTGGTCTACCGCGCTGTATGAAAAAACGTGGAGACGATCCCATGTAACCTTATAGCGAAAGGGATACCCTTTTCGGATTTGGCTTTACGATTAAAGTTTTACGTTCGCCTTTTTGCTAAAGCCATGATATTGCGTGACATTTTGATTTGTCTTGCTACACGGTGGGATGGACACGCTCAAAAGAGGTCGGTCCATAAGGAAAAAGAGAAGACCTCCGTCCGAATCGCCTAAAGAAATAAAATAGAGCCACCCCTATTCATCCGTTCCCCCCCCTTCACCAAATAAGACGCAGAAAAACGAAAAACAAAAAAAAAGGTCTCGGCATGATGTTTCCTCGGGTCGCTCGTTTTCTCATTTGACCACATCTTTCTTTTTCATTTTTCACATCCGCCTGGCATTCCAACGTACCTTGATACACCACTTTTAAGCATATACAACGCTGCGACGATGGCATCTTATTGGTATTCTACTGACGGCATGGACCACAAGCGACTTTCAAATCGACATTTGGCAGTGCTCGATCGTGCCTTCGAACGACGTATGCGGGTAGACATCCGCGATAAGAGCGCTTTTGGTGACCTGCCTGCAGTGGCAGACCCGTACCTGGGCACAATGACGTCCGGTGATATCCACTACGGTCTTTATCGGAATCCGTCCCTCCGCACAAGCGAAATGGATGCGCTTGATAATTTGGTGCTTGTTGATAGTTCCTTGGATCTGAATACGAATACATCTCGCAGTCGCCATGGCAACACAAACAATAGTTATAGCAACTTGACCAACGCGATGGGCGCCCTTCCTCAATGCGATGGCGACGATCGCGTCTTGGTCGCCTCGGATCGTAATGTTTCAGAAAGTGCACGACCCACCACGCCGTCATTTGCACGACCACGTCGCCACATCATGCAATCGAATGCAGCGGAAGAGGAATGCTATTGCTGCATCATAAGTTAACATCCTCCTTTCCCATTTCAGCTCCCTATAAGGATTTCTATCACTACTACCTATTACTATCACCACCACCTGCTACTACTGTCATCAGCGCTACACTACACTGTTTCTATTCCCATTTCTCTGCATTTATTCTTCCTTATTCGCGTTTGTTAGATTACGATATCACGAGAACACACTCACATACACATACACACGCACATATACACGCACCTGCACATGTCTTTATTCCCATTTCCTTTGCATGTTTCGTTCGGCCACATGGACTGGATACAAACTTTAATTATTAGCATTTGTGTAACATTTCCACACATCTACACTATACACCAAATACATATACATTACACTATCCTTACTTTCTTTGTTCGTTTAAGGTTTCTATGGACCCTTTCCCTTGTTCGTTCGTTCTGCATAGAGCCATATTTGAGCTGCATGTTCTCATATCTCATATGGCAAATATTTTCATTGCAGCAGCACCAGTCAGCGCATAGGCTATTATATGGGTCCCTTTGCAACACAGACAATGCATCCATGCATATACAGGATTGTAAACACACATGCGGGTGGTCAGACGGTACTACATGTCATGTCATGTCATGTCATGTCATGTAGTGCAAGGAGGACATTGGCTCTTGAAAAACTCGACCGATTTCATTGACAACAAGATTAAGGGGTAATGTTATAGGATAATCCTACTTTTCTCTATTGCTGCATGCAAGTAATAATGACGACGTACGATAACTATTTCAAATGTTCTCGCCGTTAACTCCAAGTCACGCTACGTGATGCGATTTATCATGAAACTATGTTCTGAGATGTGTGTATATAGAGATAAGTTTACACTATCCCGAAGACTCATCTTTGTGCAGTGGTGCAGCCGGCCAAAAAAAAAAAAAATAGAACGGAAAAAGGAGATTAGAATTGACTGAATCTCTTTTTACTTAGGAGAACTATCGAGATCAACCACATGAGCCTTTATACATTCTTGTAAATAAAACCCCGTTTTTATTGTTTGCATTTCGAATACGTGAGTAACTCAGGAGGATATGAAATAAAAAAAAAGATTTGGTCTGACAGCCTCCCAGAGAAATAGATACGCATAAACGTCGATACGTGCAATAGCGCTGTCGCGTTCAAGGCCAGTACCAACCGTTGGCTATTAGTATCATCTCTCCATTCACACATGTATTACTTGTTCTGCTGTAATGGTTGAATCAACTAGACTAGATGAAAAACTGATAATCATGGTAATCAGTAAGGGGCGGCGAAAATGGCTGTTATAGAACTGCAAGATTGGTCGCCAGCATGATGATCGTCGCCGTAAGAGCGATATCAAAGGCGACAGGCGCGGCTGACAGCCGTTTCACACTGTTAGGCAGCTGGTAGGTGGGCGTCTGGCCAGGATTTTCTACCTGGAGTTGACTTTTCATCCCTCCCGGTTGATGACACCGAAAGTAATGTGTGCAACGGTTTTGACATATTTCTCTCGTAGCTTGGTCGGTGCATCCAGCCTGGCAAGTTTTAGTGCGACCTTGACATTCTGCCACAGTGACAGGCCATTCGTACGGAGGACAATCGGGTATCTTGTTCTATGGCAGAAAGAAAAAACGTATTAACAGAGGGTTTTCTACAGAAAGGCGCCTGCATGGAGTACGTTTCATTTCCTTTAATACCTGACATGTGCATCCCCACGCCATGGACGTCTGGTTGCAGAAGCTGAATGAAAGAGTTTATCGATCAATATTCCATTTTTCTTGACCGCCATGAATTATGTATACTTGGTTTGGGCATTCTGGCTTCCACCGCATTGGTTCTATAAGAGTAGGCGACTTAATAAAAGCTGCTTCGATTGTAGGATAGTCATCCATACCGCGCAAAAGTCGATCTGATCTTTGCAAACGTTCCCTCGCTGCGTCTCATTCAAATCCAAGATAGACCAGCTACCAACTGGGAGGGTAACTGCAAAGATCGCGTAGGGTCAGAATATACGTAAGTATTTGCCTATTAAAAGCATGCTATCATGACGCACTGAAATCTTGCGAGCCCGGCGGACGATCCTCAGATCCGGCCTTGAGAGCATGAACGTTGGTAATATCGGCCGAAACTGGAGACGTAGCATCATGATGTGAAGATTCCTCCAGGGAATCCTCCGCTTTCGGCTCTACGGGGGGATTGGGGCCTTCGGCGTCCAGAACGGCCATTGCCGGGTCATCCGTGTGAATGTCTTGCGCCCGTGCGTCGGACGTCAGGGCGATCAGGATGATGAACACCAGGATAAAGCATGGTTGAGAAAACCACAGCATGATACTTTTGGGGATGCTGCAGGTTGATTAAAAACGGCGATAGAAGTGAGTGGGTAGTGTCCAGTCAGTGGTTATGTAGAAAGAGAAGAGTAAAAAGTGAAAAAGGGCTGTAGTGATTTCGTCAAGAACACGAGCATACTTTAACACAAGATGATGAATTGGTTCTATGGGTTATCAGAAGAAGGGACCCATCTTCTCTGAGCTGACCTGGTAAGTTTGTGTACAATAAAATTGCCTTCGGATATAAGGCAAGGGATAACAAAACTTGGATATTAATCTTCATACTCGTGCACGCTGTTTAAGGAATATATAAACTCTCGCTTAGATTCAGAAAATATAGCTTACAATCTGATATACATGGCAAGAACAATTCCTATGTATTATTTACGTGTATGCGTCTTTGCGTTCCTGATTTATGTACACTTTGGTCCAACCGTCCTAACCATCGGTCAAAAGTGGCACCTAGTCACCGACACACTGCCATTACCACTGAGCCTGAATCATTTTTCTTGTCATCATAATCACCTAAAAAGGCTATTTTTACACTAACACTGCTCAGGGGCAGGTCTCCACACATTTTTCAGACATGCATTGCTTTGCAGACCTCGCGATAGGCGAAATTTCAAATCTTGAGCGACATGACAACATAGGTTGCAAGATTTGTATCTAATGGTGTATATCCATGCACTTGCATCTGTGTCACATATTCAAGTATCTATGCGGATGAGACCAAAAATTTGGACCCGGAATACTAAAGGGGCAAAAGAACGAGGCACGTGAGGAGGTGACTATTGAAGAACGCTAGGGGCAGAAATAACGGAATATCCTTCCAATGGTGGTGCGACAAAAATATTATACTAGATGCAAAAGAAAAAGAAGCGCTATAAAAGGCAAATGGTCACTTTTACTTTTACTTTCGCATGCGTTGTCTGCGAACTTCGGCTGGGTTGGGCTCTTACCAGGCGTTTGAAATGCAAATTTGACTCTTCCCCCTCCACCTTCCATGCAATATCTGCATATAAGGAACACTATCGTCGGAATCCCCACACAGATAATGCAGTACTGCATTGTGCTTATGGTATCAACTAACGTGTAACCTGCCATGCAGTGCACGACAGCATTAATATCGGTTCTATTTCCAGACTTAACGCCATACTACGTTATGGAAAGAGTAATATGCACGGTATGGTCGTCTTGATTGGCGGGGCCCTCTGTAAGATTACCTGGTCCGGCTCGACTATTGGCCGCGAATTACATGTGGCGGTGTACGAAGCGTTAGCGGAATCCTTTGGCTGAGCCACTGTGCATGCGGGAAGGGGGAGGTGAGTACGGCGGTACAGTTATGTATAGAACTATGCAGATCAGCGCAAAATTATAATTTTTCCTGATCTGTCCTATAAATTCGAACCGACTTGTAAACGTCTGACACAACAATAATATCAAAATTGGAATAATAGAAAACAAATAAAAAAGAACGTATGCGACACATCAGGTACTAGAGCATGCTAAATCATGAAAGCGCTTGCTGCATGTAAGCAGTAATTCTGTACGTGTAGAGTCTCTTATTCAGCCCGTCATTCAAAGTAAACAATTATGCATGCACTTCACTGTTATCAAAGAACAGCCCAGCCAGGCACAGCCAGGCACAGCTATGCCAACGAAACGATAACGGGCAGATATAATTTTCACGAAATAAATCAGATGCAGATAATTAACAGCGCGTCTTGTCCACATAGTCATATTATATTAAATATATTATTTGAAGACGAGGTGTATCATTTTCCGCTGCACTTTTCGTTGGTTGATAATGTACGAGACCAAACATGCTCGCGAATGATAGGTACGTCACATCAATGCAATTTAAACTTAATGCCAGAATGAAGACATTCAGTGTAAAAAGCATATACTATGAGCGCAAATCCCATCAGTTACACATGCTATGGGATACATGAAGTAACAGAAAAATATCAGGTACAATACTAAGCTTCTATATGATCCTCAGCAACGAACATGGGATATAATAAATAGTTATGAAAAAAAAAAACAGAAACGGGAGGAGACGCCAACATGAACCTCTCTCTCCCCCCCCCTTTGGTTTCGAGGAGTGATATTTGTGCACATAGCAGCAGTCACTGTCCCCCTTCATCGAAGATACATGGTGTACATAAACGAATGTATCTACATTGTGATTTATCAAGGGAAACGCCAACTAAACGCCCTATTTTCATTCCTTTTTTTTGCTATTTTTTATTTAGTTTCTTTTTCTTGCCCTTCCTTCCTTTTTACCCCGTCAATGAGATGCTTACGAAACGGTTGAGTCTGCACCTTTTACCCGCCCTTTTCTTGCTGTTTCTTTCGACAAGAACTGCGCTTGCTCAAGCTCAAAATACTGTCCTGAGCCATTCTCATCACCACCCAGTAAGTAAATTTTATACAATCAAAGAGAGTACAAGAACGCAAAAAAGGAGATACCGAGAGAGAGAGAGAGAGAGAGAGAGAGAGAGAGAGAGAGAGAAAGCGTCCCACTCCTTCCGTTTCTTGCTCTATTTTTCGCGTTGTTTCCGCAGCCGAAACTTTCCTTTAAATCTCTGCAGTTCGGGTTATTCGATCATGCTCATCGGTTGACGGCCACCCCCATGCACGCCTTCCCTTCTTTCTTCTACTGTTTATAGACATGCGCCAACATTGAATCGTACGAGGATCAGTGCGCCTTCGTCAAGGCCTCATGCCACGGTTTTAGTGGCGTCTTTCTTCAGTTTTACTATTGCTCACCATTGTGGAAGCCCATCACTGTCGGCCTACTCGTACGTCGCACCTCCCGATAGGTTACTCTTCTTGTTTTGTTCACAATACCATTTGTTTCTCCTGTGTTAGGCTTCCATGCTTTTGCTTCTGTTTGGCGCAGTGAGCGTCGTTGCGTCTGACTTTTTCTGTAAGTCAAAAACAACATGAAACTATTTATGCTGTTGCGTTATGCTCGCGTTGCGTACGTGCGTGTGGCTCATACCTCATCTTCTTTTCCGTTTCAAAAGGCCCCAATCTGCAAACAATCTCGGCTAAACTGCAGCTGTCGGAAAGCATGGTAACGTGATTTTGAAAAGATGCCGTTTAAGCACCCTTTTTTGCGTAGTCTTTTCTTATTTTTTCTGATCTCAACTAAAACAATGACATGTTACAGGCCGGCGTCACCGTCCTGGCTTTCGGTAACGGGAGTCCCGACCTATTCAGCACATTCAGGTAAGGTTCACATATCTTCAACAAAGTTACGACCAGGAACAAATATTTTAAATGTAGTGCGATGGATACCGGTGCTGGATCCCTGGCGGTCGGTGAACTCATTGGTGCAGCCTTTTTTATCGTTGCCATTGTAACCGGCTCCATGGGCATCATTCGGCCCTTCAAATCGAAGCGTATTACTTTTATGCGGGATGCGACGTTTCTGACAGGCGCCATCATGATGATTACCTGGATCGTGTACCACCAGCGCATTTACTGGTATCACAGTGTTGCGCTTGTCTTGTACTATTTCCTATACGTGGCTGTGGTGGTCCTTGGCACCTATGCTTTTCCTGGCTTGCCTTCCTCGACCAAGATCGAATCCAAATCCGTGACCCAGGAAATGTTGGATGAGACTTCTCGTCTGCTGGGTGCCCCTTCAGGTACCAGGAAAAAAGTCGCTGAATTGAGCATGACCCTAACTGACTCACGGACTTGAACCCCACCCCACCTCCTTGCAGCAGGAAGCAAACAGAGCAGACCGCCGCGGCTCTCTATACCCACGCACGGCTTCTCGGCTAATGCAGCGGCGGCAGGAATCCCTGCTGCGGCTGCTACGGCGGGTGGCATCATAACCGAGCAGGAACATCATTTGGGCCATATCATTCGTCCCATGACCGCTCGCTCGACGTCGCGCCCATCCTTGCAGCTCGATGTCAGCCATCGCATACCCCGCACGACATCCACCAACGGCTCCATTTCCTCACGCTTGTATCGCCAACCCATGACACCACGTGTTGGCATTCGTACGTCCCTTTTTGGAGCAATAGAGGTACACCATGAAGAAAACAAGAACCACTTTATTCTTCCTTATTGTTTACAATCCAATTCATCATAACTCGTTTTTTCTTTTTTGCTGAAAATTACAGTTTCGCGACCACGTGCGTTCTCTGACGCGTGCCAGCAGCACGACAAGCTTTGCTCCCTCACCAAGACAACGGCAAACGTCGGTCCCTTATCATTTTAACAAACGGGGCGGCTTGCATTCCTCGCTTTCTTACTCGGCACGTCCGCATGGTGTGGCTGCTGGAGCCCGTCCGCGCGCTTCCACTGTGACCGACCAGCTCCTGCATACCCAGCGCAAAGCACGAAGTAACCCACGTAGTACTGCCATGACGCCGGATAGCACGCACAGCAGCACCGGTTTGGCAGAAGACTACTTCACCTACATCTCTACGAACGAGCCCCAGCGGTATCCGCTCCACATGACCGACGATGGTATAGACCATCAACAGCCCCATCATCAGCATTACCCATACCAATATTACCACCATCAACACCATCAACACCAATACCAACAGTCAGAGCAGCCGCAGCCAGACATGGACGTCCGGGGCGCTCCTGAGCTGACGATTCCCGAGATCAGGCTAGCCCAGCCTGACTCTCCATCCGAGCCGACTCCTCTTTCCGCCGGCAGCCAGTTACAGTTCCATACCCCACAACAGTATCATACCCCAATGCCGATTCCGTCGCCAAGGAACAGCACCTCGCTCAGCATTGGCTTCCCGCGTAGTCCCAGCGTAGCCGAGAGCGATGTGTTCGTCTCTGCTCGCCAGAGCCCGGAGGTCAGCCCGTCGCCTTCCATGTACCAAAGTTTCCATGAACACCCCATGCGATCATCACTCCACGCTGCTACTTCCGCCGCGCCCATTCGGTCGCTCACCCACGCCGATTTCCACAGCATGGCTGGACTCTCCGTCTATTTTGAGCAAGTCCAGCAGGCGCTTTTTCCAACTATGCACGGCTGGTCACAGAAGTCGTTTATTGCCAAGGTGAACGCGTGTATTGCGATCCCGATCGTCTTTATATTTACCATCACGTTGCCCGTGGCCGAACCGGAGCACGTCAAGATCGACAGCGTCGAGGTCATTCCAGACCATGATCCAGCCGAGCCTACGGTCGAACCAACCATGATGTCCGTTAAGCAAAACTCAAACTACCTCAGTGTGATGGATGAGCCCCTCATGAACAGCAGCGCGCACAGCGATTGTGACGCATCGATCTCGGAAATCTTTGAGGAAGACGAACCTGAACGCATCTGGTGTCGATGGCTATTGGCAGTGCAGGCAGTGTTCGGTACCACATTCCTTTCCATCATCATGGCAGGTAGCGTAGAAAGAAGAGGAGGGAAAAAAAATACTTGGATTGCAACTGAACTCATCTTTGCATGGTCTTGACAGTCAACGAATTCATCCAACCTCAAGAGGTGGCCTATGGTACTGTCCTCGGCTGCATCATTGGCATGGCTGTCTTTTACTCGACCGAGGCGGACAAGCCGCCCAAATGGTTCTGGATGCTTTCCTTTGTCGGATTCTTCGTGGCCTTGAACTGGATCTTTCTGCTTGCCAACGAGATGGTGGGCTTGCTCAAGGCATTCGGCATGATATTCAACATTAGCGATGCCATCATGGGCCTGACTGTATTTGCGCTGGTAAGCGGCATTACCTGCGCTGAGTAGTGGTGTCATATCCTAATACATGTGCATATAGGGTAACAGCATCGGTGATCTCGTTGCGAATACGGCCATTGCAAAGGTATATGAGATGGAGCTTATGACCGGACATCCAGCTCATGTCTTTTCTTCTTTTAGATGGGGTTCCCGACCATGGCCATTTCCGCATGCTATGCTGGGCCTCTCCTAAGTGAGTTACAAGCATGATGCATTTGAATATACCCATTGATGCCTTTTGTAGATATGGTGCTTGGCGTCGGTATATCTTCATCCTATCAAATCTTTAAGTCTGGAAAACCGTACGAGCTGGATATTGCACCCACTATTTTGGTGTCTGCCGGCGGTCTCATCACTGTACTTCTCAGCACACTTATCGTTGTCAACCTTAATGGTTACTGTATGAACAAAAAGCTCGGCATCTGGATGATCGGTGTATATACTGTTTGCTGCATTACAAACGTCTCATTGGAAGTGCTGACTGAATAGTTACACTATTTTATGTCTGCACCCCTTCTTCCCTTCCGTTCTCTTTCTTTCTGCTTCTCTCTCGTCTTGCAAGACAATAAAATTCATACACATTCACATACACGAACGCAACCCGTCTTACATAATATTCATGGAGACAATATTTCTTCTCTCTTGCGCTAATCCTATATGTACTAGTGAATGCCATGATGTATTTCATAAGGGATGATCGCGCCGTAGCTCCTTATGATACGTGTATATGAGAGAACCTTCTCAATGACATCGCTAGAATCAGCAAAACACACGTAGCAGTGTTCAAATTCGATATCGTTTGCTTCGTAGGAATATGATATACGCTAGGACTGCATACGGGCATAACACTACCAAAACGGTTTTATATATTTTCCTTTCACAGCTGTGTATTTAACCAGTATGTCCCAGGCGCAAGGAACGGCCATGGAATCAGAGGACGCGAGTCTAGACTATTTTGAAAGCTTTAGGTCAGCACATACGTAGGAAGTTGCCTTTCCCAATCCTTCGGCTCTCGGGCTTGTAAGGTGATGTAGGACGTGGTTTCATTGGCTCAAATCAAGTTAGCTTTACTCTGATTTGCGGATGCAACGGGAATAGCCATGTTTAGAAACAGGACGAGGCGTTGTACAATGACATGGGGGACGATCATAAAATGTATGCAAAATACACGCACAAGAAGAGCAACTTGCAAAAAAAGCCATGACGGGGGTTCCTGCCTGAAAAGTATGAATTTGCCCAATTTAGAGGCTCGGGGCGACTGGAAGAGAAGAACGTTGTGTGACGCTATCAGACGCATAATTACATGAGGGTACCCACACAAAAAAAAAAAAAAAAAAGAAGGTTGTGTATTTGCCTATGTCTGTTCTCATTTCACGCACGCCCTGTTTCTCTTCTTCTTTTCTCTCTCTTTCCCTTTCTACCGAATTCTCACCTTTTCCTTCACTTCTTTTTTCTTATTCTCTCTGATGAAACGCGTGGGTTCACCTCTCCTGATCCTCCTTCTCGGTAGTGTCTTCCTTTTGCTCGAGCAGCAAAGCGCCGCTGCGGTCGAGACGACATCACTTCCTTCGGGTGGTGTAAGGTCACCAACCGCGAGTGGGACTGTGTGCGCCCAGACAGTGTGTGTCGATCCAGCGTCAGGCGGCATTGGCAAGCCGCAGTGCCCTGAAAAGTGCAAAGATTCGTGTGTGTTTGTCCAAAATGTGTGCTGTCCGCAACAAATGGTCGGGCAGTGCTCTGACGATGTCCCCTCTGGTGCGAGCACCTTGACTATCATTACATCTTCCGCAGGTGATGCTTCTTCGACTCCTGCTGCATCCAATTCCGTGCCAACTTCTACACCATCGGGTAGTGCTGCTGCCTCCTCCTCCGCCGTACCCTCGTCTGCTCAGACTTCTTCTGCGTCTGCGTCAGCCTCGGCAACCGAATCCGGCACTACGACGGGTTTGGGTACGATGGGCTCGGCCCCATCTTTGCCTGCGACTTTCCTCTTTATGGTGCTCCTTGTACTTACTTTCCAGTAAAAGCACTATGGTTATTCCCCCCACACTCCCTCACTGTGGATGCAAAAATATGTATTGAATAAATGAAATGTACTGTATGTGTACTTTATAGTTTTTCTTCTATTGTTACCCCGGTATTTTTCGTTTCATTTTCAAGTTGTGGTACATATGGGCTTGCACATTGCCCATGAAACAGAGAACAGTAATAATTTTCTTTTTTTTTGGGGGGGGGGGTGTTGTTGAATGAGACGAAAGTGGCTGTATATTGCATTGCCCTTATTTCACTTGCCACCCACCACACACTCACACATAGTTTTTTTTTCTCTCTCTCTCTCTCTCTCACGATTATGCGTCGTGATGAAGCCACCATCCAATGGACACCATCTCGCAACACACAATCATACTGGCCCATTAAAGGGGCTTCCTTATTCATTGCCGTCTTCCTCGTTCTCTCTTGCACGTCCTTTGCCCAAGCTATGCCTGAGCAACGGAGGTTAGAACTCAAGTAAGCCCAGAGAATAATACTATACTACCTCGCTCAACAACAAACGACTTGACCGTTGCGATAGGAATAAGACCAAGGTATGCAACCTCGCTTACCATGTCCAACATTAGGATACGCGTGTGCGTGGCTCTAAAGGGCTAATGTCATTGACAGGAAATGTTCTTTCACGGGTGGAACAACTATTTAGAATACGGCTACCCTGCAGACGAGGCAAGTAGAAAGATGAAGACATTATTCAGCTTATTCATTTTCTTGTCGTTAGCTTAATCCTATTTTATGCAATGGACGAGGCAGTGACAAAAATGATCCGTAAGCAAGCACTTGATGTCATGTGTGTTTTGAATAAGTCACTCACAAAGTAGAACTGCAGCACCAACATCAATATCAACGATATCCTTGGTGATTATTCGCTTACGCTGCTCGATAATTTAGATACCCTTGCCGTACGTTTCTCCCTTTCTTCGTTTCTTTGGTTCTCCATTCTTACTCACTATTCACAGATCATTGGCAGCCAACATGACTTTGAGGATGCGGTCCAGCGCGTACTCGATCAAGTATCGTTCGATCAGGATAACAAGGTGCAGGTGTTTGAACTGAATATCCGCGCCCTGGGCGGTTTACTCTCAGCCCATATCCTGGCTTCAGATCCTCGCTCGGGTCATACCATTCCTCATTATGACGGTGGTCTTTTGAAACTGGCTGTTGACCTTGCAGATCGCCTGGTGCCTGCATTCCATGCCACTGCGACCGGCCTGCCTTATCCACGCGTGAGTTTGTAGCCTTTGCAACTCTCATTCTCAGACTAAATCAGGAACCCGATTTACAGGTGAATTTGCGGCGCGGCGTGCCACCGACCGAAACAGTCGAAACATGCACTGCAGGCGCAGGTAGCTTAGTCCTTGAATTCGGCGTCCTGAGCAGGCTCACGGGCAATCCCCTCTATGAGGCATGTGGCATCAACTGAAAGTAAAAGGACACTACCCCTAACTTCGCTCTCTTCTGCCTTTCTTTTTCAGAACCTCGCAAAGCGTGCGCTCACGGCCCTTTGGGAGCGTCGTTCCGACATTGATCTTCTCGGCAATGTAATCAATATCCAAACCGGCCAATGGGTTCATACCGCTTCATCCACCGGTGCAGGGATCGACTCCTTTTTCGAATACCTTTTAAAAGCCCATGTCCTTTTTGGTGACCCAGAGTACCTCGTCATGTTTGAAGAAGCCTACGACGGCATCATGAAGCATGTGCGTGATCCGTCGGGCTACCTCTACCGCAACGTGCACATGAGCTCAGGGGCGCTGATGGCCACATGGATCGACAGTCTGAGTGCCTTTTGGCCCGGCTTGCAAGTTATGTATGGCGACCTCGATGCCGCTGCCAAAGGTCACCTCGTATTTTATTACATCTGGCGGCGCTTTCATTCCTTGCCTGAACGCTTCGACTTTTATCGCAAAACCGTCGATATTGGTTTCTATCCTTTGCGCCCTGAATTCATCGAGTCCACATACTACCTCTATCAGGCGACACGAGACCCATTTTATTTGCATGTGGGCGAGACTATTCTCGAAGATATCAACAACCGGACCCGTCTCCCATGCGGCTTTGCGAGTATCGGTGATGTGCGGACGGGCCGTCTCGAGGATCGCATGGAGAGCTTTTTGCTTAGTGAAACGTTAAAGTATCTCTACTTGCTTTTTGATACTGGTAATTGCCTTCCAAAAACCTGTGCAACAGAGAACTGATAATTCCGTTCGATAGAAAATCCTTTGAATAAGGATGAATCCAACTTTGTCTTCACCACAGGTAATGTCACAGACGAAAAACGCATACGAAATTCCTAATGTCTCCTGTTTTTTTTTTTTTTTTTTTTTTTTTTTTTTTTTTTTTTTTTTTTTTTTTTCAAAAAAAAAACAGAGGGTCACCTCTTTGCGCTGACGGGCGACAAACTCACAAGAGGCCAGTCCGCAGGCAGGGGAATTTGTATGCGTCCAAATCGAAGTACGCATTATCTGGTCTATCCGCATGCACTTGATATGTCCTCGATTGAGCGCCAGCCTCAAGCAGATTTTGCTGCTGCCATTGTGGGCTATCATGATCCTACACCTGTCTTGCACGATAAAGGCTATTGCATATCACCCTACTGGAAAGAGCGCACGTTCGACTTGAGCTTTGGACAGCGTGGCAAGCAGAGACAGACGCCGAGCGTCATTGAACTTGTCGGCGGTATCCTCACAAAGACATTGGAAGGACTCAAACTTGAACTCGCGCGACGACCCGAAAGAAGCGGTGGCGGCTACCAAGTGATTCAAGGTTAGTATAATTTATATACTACAGTATAGGCGCAGCCCTGCCTATGTATACCCTTTCACCTTCTTCTTGTACATCTTTTTTCATTTCATTTCGTTTCGTTTCGTTTCTTTTCTCTTCTTTTCTTTTCTTTTCTTTTCTTTTTTCTTTTTTGTTGAACACAATCTTCGTTCGTTCTTTTTATTCTTATTTTCCTGCCTAGACCCACCAAACACCCACGGAATACAAGTTTAATGCCTATACTTATATAAAATATTTATTCTCATGTATGTCAGTACATCCATCCGTGAAACAAAGGTAAATGAAACCAATCCATATGGGCGGAAAGATGCCATGGGATATCGGGCTAGATAAGTGAGCGAGACTAACAGAGGAGACTAACATTATCCTTTCCTTCATTATTACGGTGGCCTTAAAAATAAAATAGACTGTCAGAGCACCAGCGACTGATGATACCCCTGTCCGCGATCAAGCCGTACCTGGACGAGAGCGACTTGCTACAAATCAGACATGCGGAGTGGGTGCAAGTCCGCGTACAGGGTGCCACAGCATCGCGCCAGTTTCTCGGTGTCCTCTCTGAGAACAGCCCATCCCTTCACGCGGCAGGCCGCGTCCATATGCCTTTCGACAATCTCTATGGCTGCCGACCGTATCCTCCGCATGCCTTGGACGACCAGATCGCAGTTGTCTGGCGAGGACAGTGCACGTTTGACGAGAAAGTGGCAGCCGCCTATGCGAGCGGTGCCAAGGCAATTGTGTTTATCAACAACGAACAAGGAGCCGAGGAGGATATCGCTTTTCGCGCGTTGGTGAGCCCAGGAAGTCCTCTTTTGAGTGTATCCATCACGCCGTATGACGGAATCATGGACGTCGAAGGCGAATGGCACGTGCTGCAGATGATACCGGAGCCAGGTCCACCTGTCTTGCATCTCCAGGGAGCTCCGATCCATAATATTGCGCTTCTTCGCGACATCATCCCTTGAAAATTCATGAAAGCCTCACATTTTGTATTTAACACTTCAAGTTCTGACTGGTACAGATCGTCTACGAATAATATATGTAGCAGGCATGAAAGGAGTGATGATCCCAAGAACAATATGCACGATTTATGAACGCCGATTCCATGCAGTCTGGCGCTATGGCTGAATGATTGCTCCGTTTAGGCGTACCGAAAAACAAGGCGCAGCACACATACGCGGCCTTTCCTTACATGCGCCCGCGTACGTATGCATAATTAACTGGCAAAAGGGATCGATAAGAGTTGTTTACGAAGACGCTGTATACTGTATTACGAATCCCAATGATGATAATATGTCAAGACGCGCACATTCATAGTGGACTTATCTATCTGATTACACAGCAGAGCAGAGCAAAGCAAAACCGCGATGTCTATGAACATGTAAGATGATGTCATGCTGAATTCTTGAACTTCCTGGATACAGGCACATACATTCTGACCGCCGGAGCCAGTGATAGAAAGGAAAGCAAGAGTGAGGGCAAGGGGAAATGATATGCATAAGCAAAGCTCAACATAGCGAAGAGTTTGATCATGCATGACAGAGAATGGTACATACATCCTATGGATACACTAATAATAACACGATGAGTTTGATCGCTGAACTCATCATTTGAGGTTACACGAGGAGTTATGAAAAGGGGATATTTTCATGTGTCATTTCAAAATGCGGATGATTTCCCCGCTCGGTCTCTTTTTCTTTTCTTTTTTTTTTTTCTACTGCGTTAATTAGGCTTTGTTGCTTTTTCGGGAGATGTCTCTCTTCGGCTTACCTTTTACTAATCCGTCTTGCAATATTATATCCAGTGTCCGCTTTTGATTGCTTCTCTCTTTCTCTTCTTTGCTCTACCCTTTTTCCTTTTTCCTTTTTCCTGTTTGAATATTAAATATTGGATATTGGATATGGGAAATGTATGCTGCAGAACTGAAGAGATCGATTTCCAGCGCGGTAAGTAAATCACAGACGCAACCGCTTCCTTTCCTCTGTCCTACCCTGTTTATATGGACAGAAAGACTGCATTGTGATACATGCATATACTGTAGTCTGGCTGACCGCTACATAATACTTCTTTACGCCTTCATATCTAACGATGTAAAATTGATTATATAGATGTGGAGCTGTATCACTTTTATCTTATGCGCGTGATCGGCAAGGGAGCATACGGCAAAGTGCGGATCGTGCAACATAAAGGCACGCATCGCGAGTATGCCCTGAAATGCATCTCAAAGAATCGATGCATCGAATTGAAGGCGGCCAACAACATGATTTCGGAACGTCGTCTGCTCGAGCGCATCAATCACCCGCTTGTGGTCAACCTTCGGTACGCCTTTCAGGACGACGACAATCTCTTTATGGTTCTTGACCTCATGCTTGGGGGTGATCTGAGGTTTCAACTCGAACAAGCGCCGGAACATCGACTTCCAGAAGAACGCGTGCGCTTTTATGTTGCCGAAATCGCGTTGGCCCTGAGTTATCTCCACCGACGACGAATCGCCCATCGTGATATCAAGCCCGATAACGTCCTGCTCGACCAACACGGCCACTGCCACTTGACAGACTTTAATATCGCCACCCAGTTTGACGCATCCCGTCCATTGCGATGGTCCAAGGCTGGTTCGTTGGCCTACATGGCCCCGGAAATGCTCGCCAAATGCGGCTATTCTCATTCTGTCGACTGGTGGTCGCTCGGTGTCCTTGCTTACGAATTGCTTTTTGGCAAGCGACCTTTCCATGGTCAAACCGGCGATGATCTAGTCAGCGCCATCTTGAACGATACCCTCACTTTTCCTGACGATATTGAAATATCCGACGACTGTATCGATGTAATTAAAAAGGTAGGACATCCTTCTCGGTTATGCTCATACCTTATGCTGAATACTTTTCGTTTTGTTCTCAGTTGCTTGAACGTTCGCCTATGCAACGTCTCGGCGCGGGTGGTATTGAGGACTTTAAGGCTCATCCATGGTTTGCTCATCTGGACTGGGATGCTCTCGAGACCAAGACTGCTACCGCACCGTTCATCCCAAGCGTGAGTTACATCTATATATGCCTTTTCATCTATTACGAAGCTCACCCATATCATGATTCAGACGGATATACCCAACTTTGACGCTGTTCATGAACTGGAGGAACTGCTTTTAGAAGAGGAACCGTTACGATATAGCAGACGGACGAATATGGCCATTGATGACGAAGACAAGTCCGAGGAGGCCGAGGCAAGGCGTTTGATGACTGCCAAGTTCCATGCCTATGACTTTACACGACCACGGCCGACCGACCACTTGTTCCGTCGCCTCGGCAACCAGCTCGATCAAGCAAAGTACAAGCAGCAGGGTTACCAGGTTGTCTCCAATCAAGAATCGCAGACATCTTCTAACTTTGCTCCTTCCGACAAGTCCGCTTGATTTTCTTTTCTTTCTTATTGCTGTTTTCTTCCTTACTGTTATCTCTCCTTCTTTTTCTTTCTTGTTTTTTTTCTTACTACCACTTGTAGATATACCGCTCCTACTATCCAGATCACACATCCCCGCCTAACTTATTCTTTACTCTATATCGTCTGTAGATACTTCTACATAATTCATCCTTCTCATCCACTCTAACTTATGACTCTTCTTTTGCTATTTCTTCTTATTCAATGTAATATTCTTGCTAGTCTATTTCGCGCTACCCATTCTAATAAAGACGCTATATAGCCTCAAGGGGCTTTTAACTTGGATTGGAACAGGGCGCTGCAGTCAAGTAACTCCGGAGATTGAGCAGGGAGAGGTGCCAGATGAGCAAAGTATTCGCTTATTGAAGCATCATGTTGGCTAGCAGGCCATCCGGACAGATGGTATGCGAGAAGCATAAAAGTATAAAGAGGTGTAATTTCAACCTATGCTAGGAAAAGGCGACGGCTTCCATAGAGTACTTAGAAAGTTTTTTCCGTAGCTGAATCAATATAAGGAAAAGAGAAGATAAGGTCCATGGCTGTATTCCTGTTCTTTTTTTTTTTCTTTTTTTTTTTTGTGATTACGTCTATGACATATCACATTCTCTTCGCTTTTTTATAAAGAAAATATGCATGCATGGGATGGTGACTCTATATCATTGCAATAAGCGAAATTCGAGCTGCTTATCAAAATCAGTGCGCGACAGGTCCCGAAAGCCAGGCAATTCCATCTCAAGCGCGTCCGGATCCATCTCCGGATAGTGGGTATGAATTGTTTCCATCAAGAGCTCATACATGAGCTCGTTGCCCTGTGCATTGAGGTGCAGACCATCGAGCAAAAAGTCTTGGAGGTGCCCTTGGCCACGATCCATCAGCCGCTGCCACAAGTCGCATACAGGCACGTTATTGGCAGCGCCGACCTTGCGGACCACTTCTGCATACCGTGACGCGGCCTCAGCCGTGCGGTTAAGGGGATCGCCCTGATCCTCGCATCGGCGTCGCCATTGCGGCTCGTTGATGGGCGGGGGCGTGACAAGGATCAGGCGCAGGGTCGGGTTATAGTAAGAGGAGTTGGGGTCAGTCGCCAGGGTAATCATCTCGGTCAGATTGCGCTCAAAAGCATCGAGTGGGACGTGCTGGAACGCAAAGGGCAGCGCCGCGTCGTTGGCACCGAAAAAGATTGTGGCGAGCTCGACGCGGGCCGCGCGTGTTTTTTGTCGCTCCACCGTGGGCAGCAGTTGTCGCCAGACAGCCAGTGCCCATTCTGTATTGTAGCCCGAGAAGCCGCGGTTAACCACATCCAGCTTGCGCTGATAGGCCTGGAAGGAGATCAAAAGAAAAAGGATTAATAAAAACATAACATTGCGCAAGTAACTCTCTCTCATATTTACGTGGGCGACACCAGCTCCAAAACCGTGCAGCATGGGGTCAAAGCTCCCCTACTTCATCGTTACTCGACATGTTCTACCTGTCTTGCGTGTCTCATCGTCGTACCTGAGTGATGGAATCCTAAATGCGACAGTGGTTGAGTGCAAAAGTTGAGACGTGCGCATTCGGCCCTTATGTTACCCCGAACAAGAGAATCTGATTATATGGGTGATCCATTATATATAGAAGAAGCAAGTAGACTGTGTGAAAAAGAGGACAAAGAAAGAAGAAGGGTGCTGCATGTGCGTTTAAAAATATGGAAGTGCGGGGAAAAAGCCCTCCCTTGGTGTAACCCGCCGCATCAGGGCATAGCAGAACTCATCTTGTCATGCCGATTGGGAACAAGTGCCAGCCTTGCGGATAATAAAGTGTAAGACAAGATAGCAGACAGACAGACTATGTCGTTAATGAACTTGAGTTTTCGAGATCATCGCTCATATTTTCTCAAAAAATAAAATAAAAAATCCAACCATGGATTGTCGACTGTACAAACGTGTTTATTATTGTTATGGGCGGTATCGGCAAAGGACTGTACGCGCGAATTCGAGCAACTGCTTAGCTAGTTCAGCCTATGAAGGGAAATCGGACAAATGGAAATGAGCATCACTACCGGATAATATTCCCCCCTTTTCTCCTTTTCGCCTTTTTTTCTTTCTCGTTTTCTTTCCTTTTCTCTTTTTCTTTTACTTACGTTCCCTTGCAAAATTTGCTGCCACATAAACAAGGTATTTTATCCGCCTCGATAGGGAATTTGTAATCGTATGTGATCTCTTCGCCTGGTTCGATATCGCGATTCGCGTAGATCACAATCTTCTTTTGCTTATCCACCGTGATGATCTTGGCACTGCAGTTTGGCTAAAGAAAAAAAAAAAGAATTTGATATCAAAATGTCAGTGATGTTCCTTGATGAGGCGACGCATTTCCAAAAGTACACACCGTACAACAGTGGTTGATGAACCGGGCAATGCTGCCTTTCTTGGTGGCATCAATCACCGTATCATCATCAACACGGAACAAGTAGCTGCTGCCGATACCGCAGCGCTCGTATTGCTTCTCGCGTTCTTCCGCCACCTGTTGCCGAATGATCTCGCCGACATACTCGATCACCATGTCGTTGGCATCGATATGCTCCTCCGCAAACAGACCCCAGTCGTGGATGGGTGATTTCGCGAATCGGAGCTGTTTCTTGCGGCTCTTGAGCTGGTTAAATTTGAGGATATCCGAGTCGGCGATCGTCTTTTTCTGCATGTCCATGCCGACGAGGAGGCGCCGGTTGTTGACGCGCGTCGTACGCGATGTCATGCGCCCGCTCATCGAGGCCGGGTCAAATACGGCCTTGTTCTTGGGGAGGTAGGTCGCCTTGACAGCATCCGGGATCGGGTAATACCCGCGCGCGCGTGCGCAGCCGTCCCCTTTCTTGGCCGCCTTATTTTCCTTGATAAATGCTACGACCAGACCTGGGCCGTTCGGGTGCACCTTCTCCATGATTGCCATCCGCAAAAACTCAAAGTCTTCACCGTCCTGGACATGCTGAAATGGGTCCCACTCGGGTGTCTCACCCTCTTCGTCGTACAGTGTCTCCATCTCGTCTTCAGACGCGCTCGACTCGAGGAGTGCACGTTCTTGCTCGCTCCGCTGTAATTCTCGTTGTTCTTCACCCAAGTCCGGCTTGGCCTCTTTCTTCTTGGGTGGAACACGCAGTTTCTTTGTTTCGCTCTCCATCGGTGTCGATGATGGTGTCGATACTGGGGTTCCTTTCTTGGGTCTCGCCTTGATCTTGTTTGGAACAGGCATGTGGGTTCGTTCCGCGACCCCATTGAGCTTATCAGCATATGCCATCGTCCGTTCTGCTTGTCCTTCTTCATCGTTTTTTTCATCTTCCTCATCCGTGTCTTGCAACCGACGACGTTTCTGCCGTGGCGCGCGGGTTGCCGGCAAAGCATCGTCTTCACTGCTGCTGTCAAAAACTCGCCCTTTATGTGCCTCTGATTCAAGCACGGAAACGTTGCTATCCTCCTCGTCCTCTATCTCGGCGTCCCCCTCGTCATCTTGGTTGTCGCCATGGTCCCGCTGAGGAGTCCACTGCCTGTTACTGTCCGCTTCATCTTTACGTCTTATGACAGGTGGGACCCGTCGCAAATGCTGCAAATAGGCCAGCTGTTCTCTGTCAGCTTCACTGTCGTCGCTGAGGTAGTCACGTAGCCGCCTTGGGGCCCTGTTGCTGCTGCTACTACTACTATTTTGTCGTCGGATAGGTGAAGCCGATAGATCTTCTTCACTCACGCCAGAAGTCCGGCGCGCAGCACTTGTCTCGTTATCGTCATCGGACTCCATTTTTTGCCGCTTGGGGTTGGATCTGGCCAAGACATCCGGTGCAGGCGACGAGCGTCGCTTTTTTATGCGAGGCAATTTGCTCAAGTCAGGAAGAGTACCCTCAGAAGAATCACGCACTGGTTCCGATGCGACGGAGGGACTGCGTGTGTCTCTGGGATGCTCTGGTCGTAGGGGTGGACGGTCTCCCAATTCCTGTTCTTTTTGTACTTTGGCAGGCTCCTCGCGCATGTGCTGTTGTTGCTGCGATGGGTGCTGTTCATTTTCGCTGCGTTTCGCTTTGGCGGCGTTGTAGAAGTCATGCACAGATGGACCGACGACACGCGACCGAAAATCCTTGATAAATATCTTGGCTAGCTCTCCCTTGAGAATGTCTTTGGTCTGCGTCGCGGTATCTTCTTTTGTAAGTGGTTTCTCCTCTGACTTCTTGACGGGTTCCTTGGCCGATTCGTCTGCGCTCTTTTCAACGGGCGGCCCACGCATCGTGAAAGCAAGGGTGTAGCCCATAAGCTGTCTCTTATTCACCGTAGCGTAGGCGCGTTTGGCGGCATTGACGGAATCGAACACGATGAACCAACTTTCGGCATCATGATATATCTATCAGGAGAATGTCAACGTCTAGGTCCTTTTACTATGAGAACAAGGAAAACTTACATCGATCGAATTTAGATAATAAAAGAGCTTGCGCAGTTCCTCCAGGGCTCCTCGCACAAATGGTAAACATTTCCTAGAAATCACGAGAGAGGCGTACTGAGCCGAAGGTGAAATAGGACGGTCATCACGGTCGTCACGTTCCCGCGCACGCTTTGGATCATCGTCTATCGCATGACTGTCACTCGAGATGCGCCTGTCATCCTCGCGTGGACGCCTGTCTGGACCACGCGAGCGGCGGTCGTCCTCATAAGAGCGGCGATCATCGTGCCAATAGTCAGACCGCCGACGGTGCCTGTCGTAGTAGTCGTAGTCATCCCATCGACGGCTGTGGTAATAACCTCCTGGTGGTGCTGGAGGCGGTGGCGGCGCTGGCGGTGGCGGAGGTGGAGGATCTCGACCTATACTTCGACTTCGGCTGCGACTGGAGCGACGTGGTTCGGAAGAAGAAGGAGCCCAGCGCGGGGCAGAGGGACGCCGCGAAGGAGGTGCGTAGTGATCAAATTCAGCAGGACGCGGTGCTGGTGGCGGTGGCGGGCCAGGGTAGCGAGAATAGGAGCGAGATGGAGAGGGGGAGGAGCGTCTGTAGTGATAGTCATCTGAGTAGCGCGCTGATCGATGGGATGGATAGTGGTTCGGATGAGGAGAAGGCTGATGATTCGGATGACGAGGGAGTGAGGATGACGTGGAGAAAGGTTTTTGACGTGGTAGATCGTCTTCGAGAACTTCACCCTCTTCCTGGTAAGTTTGAGGGTCTCTCGAAGCAGAGATGGAAGAGGATGAAGCAGTAGTAGTAGAAGAAGAGACGCGTGTTTGTTGTGACGAGGAAGGTTGGGCTGATGGATTCCGAGCGGCAGTCTTTAGCTTTTCGCCGGTGGGGTCGAGCTCCACTTTAACGACGCTCGAGCCAAAGGTTCGTCCGTTCCCTTTTTCAACTGCACGTTGACCCCTGCTACGTCGCCAAAGACGACACGGGCCAGACCAAGCGATCCGCCCGTGATGGGGTTCTTTTCAATCGTGACTAGTTCTACTGTGCCATACACGGAGAAATACGTTGTGATTTGACTTTCGGTCGTCAATGGTGCGAGGTTGGACACGAGAACGGCTCCTTTTGATTTGGCACGCACGGAATGCTTGTCATAAGCATATGAAACAAGTGCGAGCTGATCGCGAAAGGTACGAGAAGTTGTCCTGCCATAGTTCACAACAGCTTTCCGAGGATCAGGCGGATTAGAAGACTAAATGTAGAAAAGAGATTAGAAGAAAAGGAAGACAGAGCAGGATGAATGGATTAATGAATTAATGAACGAATGACCATACTTTTTCCGTCATAAATTCGTAAACCGGTTTCGCATGCTTTTTGATTCTATTGGGATCCAGCTCTGGATCGTAGACGACTTGGTAATATTGCGTTGTCTTATCTTTATCTTGGACTGTGTCTCTCTGACTTGTATGCCTCCGATGCTGACTTTCTACATGACTTAATACCAAAAGATACGATATATAAGAGGGCCATTGCAAGCATTAAGCTTTTTGCTTTACTGCACAAGGTAAGTGGACTCACTCTTTGGGATTCATAACGGTATATGCAACATAAAGAAGGGACGGAGAAGAGCCAGTATTAGATTAGAGTAGGTTTCTTGGTTGGAGAAGCCAGAAACCCTTCCCCGCCCCCGCCCCCCAAAGTCACATCCCATTCTCCCATTTGCCGCACCTTGCCTAATCCGATAGCTTTGATTATAGACAAATGCCCTGTCACTCAACTTGTTAGAATCCCTATTATTCCGTAAACTGCATCCTTATTCCGCTATGGCTACGCTACTGTCTAGCTACGAAAGAGAGCTTATGGTACTTTCCTACCCAGCTAATTGGGAATATCTATCGTGTTTGCTTGCTTAAAAAATAATATACATACTATTTGTATTTACGTCTATAACCACTCCATTCATCAGCCTACTGGCCGTTACTGTAGTATTCTGTCCCATTTACAATATAATAGCCTCCACTCTTTCATCGTATTAATTTAACGGAGCTTATTCTTTGCTGGTAAACCTATAGCTTGAAAAGGGCTGAGATTACGCTGGCATGCGCTACTGTCACCACCGCAAAAGCATTGATTGAAAGCAGCGGGAAGAGCAAATCTTGATTGGTTCGTGATGCTTTTGATTTGGGTCTGGGCGTCTGTGTCAGGTGAGGGAGGGTTTGTATCTGGTCTTTTCCAACACACACTTTTATTATTACAGTACTTTTCGCTTCGAATACTACCGTTTTGAACCCCAAATGAAAGTTCCTTTGAATGACAATGAAAATCACGAACATGGGGCCTCACCCCCGCCATATACCGAGTCGGATACCAATAGTGCTTACAATCCCTCTTACCTGCAATCCCCAAACGCGCCTTCCTCCAGTTCTTCTGCACAGCGAATGCCAAGCGCTCCTCCGACCGAATCATTGTATCCAGACACTGGTCTCATTCCTTCCCGTCCTCCCCTTCCTACTTCTTTTACTTCTCCTCCTTTAAATCAGCCAGTCATAACACAGTACCAGCAACAACAGGAACAACAGCAACAGCAACGGCTGTTCATTCCGCCTCAGTTTCAAGCACACCCTTCCGCTTACCAAACTATCCCTATCCCTCCGCGTGCGACTCAAGTAATCTACCGTCGACAGCTGTCTAATCCGGCAGAGCGGCACTTTCCTATTGCTTGCTTGTTTTTCTTGCTCGGATGGTAATAGAGTCTCTTCATTTTTTTTTCATTTATTCGTTCATTCATTCATTATGCCGGGACAATATCTATGTGTCACCTTTTGGCAAATCATTCATTCTAGGTTCTGCCCTCCCCTGTGGCTATTTGGCGCATGCTGCTGTAGTGGAAGCCGCAATCGCTATGAAGCATGGTGGGGTAAACTCGACCTGGTCATGGCTGTGCTTTTTTTCATCACCACCATTTTGGTCTCTGTATTTTCACCTCAAATGACCGACTGGGTCCTTCTCCAGGCTTCCTTCATTTCATCCACATTGCTAGGGGTTCCGGATAAATACGCCTAGAACTGCCAGATCCTGTTGTATTGATATCATACATTATGCTTATAAATATATCACGCACTGTCATATAGCTATATTTGATTCCCTATATACTGTAGTTGGAATGTATTTCCTGGAGCCGGGTCCAACCAGAAGATGCAATATTGCAGTAGAAGAGACATGATTTTGAAAGGACGCATAATGCTATTTAGACTAAATGATAGTCCGGAAAGCAAAGCCCTACATGGACCTTCGCAGGCTCACATAGGTCTGGATAGCTCTAAGCAAGATCTTATAGACCTACGTAAATAGAGGAGCTTATGCATGTTATGCATGCCTATGTAGCCTTCATATCCTACGTAGACTATGGAGCCTATCATCATAGGAAATGAAATGGTGTAAGGTGGTGATTTACTTCCTTTTTCCTTCTCTTTTCTTCCTCTTCTCTCCTCTCTTGATATTTTTTTTTCTTTCTTCCCTTCTTTGACTATTTTGTCGTATACATTCACCTTTTTCAAACCCCATTCCGATAGAATAGACCATCTTTCCTATTTTTTAAACCCCATCCCGACAGAACAGACCACCTTTCAAAATCTTGGTCTATCTTTCGAACCCCTTTCCGACAGAATAGACCACCCGCCACTTTAAAGAAATGAGTGGTGAAATTCTGTGAATGCCGGTGATTTTCTGTTCGGTGGATACTGGTGAATTGCGCCCATTCACCGCAAATAACCGCACCGAAGATAACGGCAATCCACCGCAGAGCACCGCACCGAAAATATGATGTGACGTCCAAGCGTAACGCTGGACTCACTTATTACACGAGAGGTCTGCTCGCTAAGTGGGTCATGCAGAGTGGAACGTGTGAAATCGGTATGCGTAGCCGATGAAATACGGTAAAAATGATCAAACATCTCTTGCGACGACCAAGCGCCGCGGGCGACAATGTCGGCGGTAGGGGTACCGGCCTGGGCGGCCAAGGTGACACCCAATGCGCGGGCCTTGGGCACGGACAAAGAAGGCGGATCGCGGCCAACGTGTCGCATGACGTCGCAGACGTAGCCGCGAATGGTATCGGCTTTTACGACACTGTCATGATCGGAAATCATCCGAAACAAAGCCGTGATGATCCGGTTCGCGAGGACTGGGTGTGGCGAGCGATAAGAGGTGAAACCGGTGGCCTTGCGATATGCGCGATAAGCACGAACAGGACAAAGTATCGGATCGGCATGAGATGTAGAGAGAATATGTGAAAGGTAACAAAAGAGTAAGTGAGACTGAACTTATATTTGAAGAATAAGTAAAAGAGATTCTCTGTTATGTCTATCCAACTACTATCTTATATAGATATCACTATGTTATTATCTAGCTGAGTAGAAAGAACCAGTAATAATATAAAGAAAACTTTTCATCAGGAACGGTGTTCCTGTATTTCAATATACCAGGGCAGATACAGCTTGATGTGGAACTCTGCCATTAGAGTGAGAGTAGAGGTATTAAATACTTCTTCAATGTTACATACACTGTCAGCTTAACCGGCGATGGAGGATATAAATAAGTGCATGATAGCAACTGATATGTGATTGGGTATTGAGGCGTGTGTTGACCTTTTCAACGAAGACGAGATTACCCGACGGATGATGGTTTACCACATAGCCCTCGTCCACGTTGCGTGCATGGCGTCAACTGGAGATTTAATAAAATGTATGCATGTCATATGTTGATCATGATAGATAGATATACTGTATATGGGTGACTTGAGTATGTAACCATTGGTATATGATGCACCGTAGGAAAATTAAATCTGATGTACTAGTGTAAAATGTCTGATGTACTCCAGTCTGATGTACTCCTAATTGTCCTCACGCTACGCTGGGACAGTAGAATTACTCCTACGGACACCATAAGCTCAGGCACCAAATGCTGTGACCATCTTCTTCGACTTTTTATTAGCGAAATCATGAAACATATCCGATAAAAATTTTTGATGAATATCTACAGTGTCCGCTCGATAACTCGATACTCGATAACTCGATAGTTCGCTAACTCGATGACTGTCGCTGCAACCCAACAGTCCTAAGCAGTAAACTTTCGATTACTCGATAACTCGATTACACTTCGAGGTCTGCTGGCTAAGTGGGATTTCATAGTTCTCCGCTTTAATACGAACAATAAAAAATTTTGACAGATCTATATCTAATAAAATATCTTTTCTTCGTTCGCGAACTTGACTTGCACCGGATATCACCGTCATTCAATTCACGTATGGATGCTGAAGTTCATGTTGAAACGCTCTTGGCCCGTCTCCAGCTCCTGGAGGAGCGCGTGGCATCTAGCGCCTTCCTCTCGGTCGACCCCAACGTCAGTGTCCGGAACCCTGGATCAGACTTCACCCCGTCCCCTGAGGTCTTGGCCGGCTTCCCTGGCATGGTCGCATGAATGCCGACTTTCAGGTCCAAGCTCGATGACACGGAACGTCGCAAATTTCTTTTCGACTGTCCCAAGAACGCACTTCGACATTATGAGCCACCAACTGTCAATCGCCTTCCGTCCATGAGCGAAACCGCTCGAAAAACTGACCAGCAACTTCGGGACATTCAGTATCGCCTTTCCGGCCTTACTCGCCCCTTCGACTGGTACGCATATCAGTCTACCCACGGCAATTGGGATGCTGAACAATTTCGGGTTCGTTCGCAATCCCTGGTTCGGAACACTGTGGCCCTTCTGGCCGGCGTGGCGTCCTACATCACGGACCTACGTGTGGCTGGTCTCCTTGCAGGTGTCGATGAGCAACGTTAATAATTAAATGTATTACTCTTTAATTATAAACTTTTAAGTTTATTCTGAATGTATTAATAAACTATATCTAAATATTCTAAAAGAAAATAATGTTTATTTTGCAAATAATATTATTTTCGCTAATAAGAATATTTTTTTCTATCCACATTTGAAATATTTCCTGTTGCAACTTATAAAATTAAAATTTTAACGATTGGTAGTCAATATTTCTTTCACATTACTTTTTGTTTAAAAAGTAACAAAAAAACCAAAGAACTTATCTTTGGAAACAGCACTGCCGTAAGTTTTTTTGCAACTTACGCAGATATTTTATTCACCCTAAACATAAAATTATTTAACAATATAGGATATTGTGTAATTATAATTTTAATACTATTTGAAACGTTTCTCGATGCCCACCGCTCGACTGAAAACCTCTTGGTTCCACCTGACGAGCTCTTGGAACAGCTCAAGCTGGTGTAAGGTGTAAGCCCTGTATCCATATAAGGATATGTGTGGTAAACCATCATCCGTCGGGTAATCTCGTCTTCGTTGAAAAGGTCAACACACGCCTCAATACCCAATCACATATCGGTTGCTATCATGCACTTATTTATATCCTCCATCGCTGGTTAAACTGACAGTGTATGTAGCACTGAAGAAGTATTTAATACCGCTACTCTCACTCTAATGGCAGAGTTCCACATCAAGCTGTATCTGCCCTTGTATATTGAAATACAGGAACACCGTTCCTGATGAAAAGTTTTCTTTATATTATTACTGGTTCTTTCTACTCAGCTGGATAATAACATATTCATATCTATATAAGATAATAGTTGGATAGACATAACGGACAATTTCTTTTACTTATTCTTCAAATATAAGTTCAGTCTCACTTACTCTTTTTTGTTACCTTTCAATTCTTCATATTCTCTCTACATCTCATTTTTTTAAGTGAACTCTCGACCTTATATTTCTACCATGTCTTCCAACAACCCCACTACCCCCACTACTCCTACCTCGCCTGTTCCCGTTGGTCTCATCACCAATGGCGCCGAGCAAGCCACCGCCGCCACTGCTGACAAGGGCAAGGCCAAGACCACGCCCGCTCCTGTGCAGACCGCTCCCGTGCGTCCCGAGTCCGAAGACGTTGATATGACGGAGGCGCACCCAGCCGCAGATGGTGCTCCATGGGCAGCAGCCTGGGCAGCAGCCGAAGACAAGAAGCCCGTTCCGGTCGTCCGCAAGACCGAAGCTGAGACCTTGGCCCGCCTCCAGAAGCATGTGGAGGATGCTGAGTTCATGGTCCAAGAGGCCACGATGATGTCCCAGACGCAGTTTGAGAAGGCCAAGGAGCGCCACCAAGAGTGGATCAGTCGCCTGGACTACTTCCGGCAGATGTAGGAACGCCGCACCAAGGAGCAGCAGCCTGCGCCCAAGCCGGAAGTGCCTGGTTCGCACATTGTGCCTCGGAACCTGCCAGTCTTCAAGCTTCGTGGTGACAAGCAGTGAGATATATGGGTAGGGAAAATAGAAGTAAATGAAGAAAGGTAAGGAAAAGGTAACAGAATGAGTCTGTGAGAATGTGTATAGGTTCTTTATAAGAAAGGTAGTTGTAGAGAAATCAACTAAAGCTACTTGGGTTCTATTTTCTACCCTTTATATACACTTCTTGATATCATGTTTAAATGCCGTGATCTGGGTACTCGGTCTAGTACGAACCAATCGGTTACTGAGTGAGTTATTCGGGTATTTCTGGATTGATCTAGGTCATGGTCCATCACCATGTTCAATGTCAGGCACCAATGTTATTGACGTGTCAAATGTGGTAATCAATGCTAAGGAAGTGAAACCTGCTAATTCAGGTACCCTGTCCTGGTGCTAGTCTAATAACGGATCATGACTTCACTTAGCGTGGGTAGCTGACTAGCCGTTGCTATCTCAGACGTGCTTGTCTCGGGAATACTATTTTGTTTTTATTCTGGACCATTTGTCTCGGTATTATTATCAGGCAAGATAGATTGAGAGCAACCGTATCTAAGACTAAGTGGTGACATCTACCACAAGCAGACCTCGAACTGGCAGCCGGCGTACAATACGCCCGAGCAGTTTCTGGACGATTTCGAAATCATCGTCCGTGGGCACAGTCTCGTGGTCGAGGACCACTGGCTTCGCCTGATTCCGCTGACGCACGAGCCTAGTTGTCGTGCTACTTTGAACAACATGCTCAAGGAGGAGACGTCCTGGGCCCAGTTCCGCGCAGAGTTCATCCGCATGCACACGAGTCCGTACCAAGTGTACTACCACCGCTCGTTAGTGCTCCAGAAGCGCAAGGACCCCGCCATGCCCATCAAGCATTACCTTGATGAGTACCGCAACGAGGCCGATGAGGCCGGTGTGCCTGATGACCAGGCCCATGCGTTCATGTTGGTGTCGTCGCTTCACAAGGTGTGTCGAGACAAGGCTTTCGGTCTCCTCGCCCACCACTTCGGCAACAACATGCCGAGCTCCCGCGCGAAGTTGATGGAGACTCTTCTGCCCATGGCAGATAGTGAGGACCAGTTCCCACCTGTCTTGCCGCAAGAGCCCCGTTACCAGGGTAGTACCAAGCGTACTTACCAGGGACCAAGTTCCCGCAGCAGCAACAGCCCAAGTGCTGGCCCAAGTGGTTCTGCTTCCTTCTCCTCGGCCAAGCGCCATCGGCCCGATCAGCGCCGCAACCAGCAGCCTCGTCCCCAGCATCGTCCGCAGCAGGGACAGCGCCAAGTCAATTGGTGCCGATACTGCCACCGTGAGCCCTTCGAGTTTGGCCACGAGTGCCCGGAGATGCTGGAGGCACGTCGCCAGCGCCAGAGCCGCCAGGACCGCAACAATGTTGCCGCCAGGATGGCTGCCATCACCGACCGCACTCGCGGTATGAACCTGCATGACGACGACCTTGACTTAGATCGTCAAGCTCAGGGTAAGCACTCTGATGTGAATGTCTCAAGTGACAGTTCTAACATTGATTCCATTTTGGTACCTATCACCGTACAGAGTGAGCAAGTCTTGGCCCTCGTGGACACCGGCGCAAGCACGTCGTTTATGGATATAGAATTTGCCACGAAAAATAAATTTTCCATTGTGCAGTATAAACATCATGTTGGTGATATTATTTTGGCTGAAGCGAATAAGACTATGAAAAGAATCGGCAATGTCAAAGGAGTTCCAGTACTTCATAATGATATTAAAACGCAACATACCTTTGAGTTGATGCCGTTGTCAAACAATACGCAAGTTGTTATTGGATTGGACCTGATGCCAAAGATCGGTATTGCTCTTACTGGTCTGGCCACATCGTGGACCAAGTTGACAAAGGCTGAAGAGGACCCTGTTGTGCCATACGAAAAGCCGAACGATTCTCCTGCTGGTACCCAAGAAGAACGACAAGAGTTGATGCAAGCTATCACTCCTCTGTTGGAAAGGAATGCCAAGATTCCTAAAGACTCATTCTGTACGATACCTGAGTCGGTAGTCGAGTTGAAGACGCCAGAAGGTGTGACCTCCTACCGCAGGCAATATGATTTGCCTATCAAGTCCCAAGAAGTCGTGGCCCAGACCATCGCAAAATGGCTCGAAGAAGGCACCATTGAGGAAGCGCCCATCAATACATCTTGGAACAGTCCATTGACTTTGGCACCCAAGAAGGACGCATTCGGTAACTCTACCGATAAAAGGCCTTGCCTGGGTCCTCGCCATATTAATCAGCTGTTGCCAGACGACAGATATCCTTTGCCTCTGATTAAGGACATTGTCACGACCAAGAAGTGGCATTGTCCGATGTGGCACCTTCCTTCCTTTTTCGGAAGATAACCGAGACCCTTCCTTTCCGTGCTCTTGGCTGAAAAGCCCCTTCCATTCCCTCTGTCCACCCGTAACTCGATCCTTTCCTTATTCCTCTTGTCTCCGTGATATTTCGCGTATAAATACCCCAGCGTATTTGTCAAATAAATATCTTCAGATTATCTTGCCATATCCTGTCCTAGTCCTCTCCTGTCTCTGTCTGTTGTCTTGTCTCTCTGTCAAGTCCATTAAGGATCCTCGTGCAAGTCAAGTCCGGAATCCCGATTCATATCTCGGTATCCGTCTGCCTCGCTTCCAGTAGTAGAGTCCCACTTCGTCGGCCCTACTTGCCTATTGCTTCTGTCCCTGGTTGCCTCGTACGTCCCTGGATCATTACGAAGATGAAGGATTTTGATATATAATCTCCTGTAGAATAGTTCCTGTCTACTATGGCAATTATCCCTTGCATTGTTTCGGTCTTTGTTGTATAAGTCCTCAGTTCGGTATGTACCTTGTCTGGCGGACGTAGAGTAGTGCCTAACACCCCTCCTTACTCTTGCACACCTTCCCTTTGCCCTGTCCTGTCTTTGAATTCGACTGACATCTTCCACCAGATGGGAGGTGCGGCCATCTTCACCACTTTGGACTTGAAAAGTGCCTTCCACCGGTTCCAGATCCACCCAGATGATCGCCACAAGACGTCGTTCACGTTTAATAACCGAGTGTACTGCTTCAGAGGCACGCCTTCTGGATTGAAACCTATATCATCCAAATTCCAACGCGTCATGAACATTGTCTACAGAGCCTTTCGTTACCTGTTTCGTTGACGACGTTGTTGTATTTTCCAAGAACATGCGAGAGCATATTGACCACGTTGCCCAGACTATCACCGCATTGACCAAGGTCAATCTGATATTGAATCCTGACAAGTGCCATTTCGCCCAGAACTCCGTATACTTACTCGGTTTCTGTGTTTCTGCAACGGGCCGCAAGTTGGATACCCGCAAGATTGCAAACATTCATGAATGGACGTATCCTACAACTGGAAAAGACATTCAGCGATTTCTTGACATCGTCAATTATTTTCGGGAGCACATACCCAAGATCTCATATTTGACTGCGCCTTTAGACGCGCTACGCAACGCTGGTTCGCTGAAGAAGCTTTGGACGCCTCGCCATGACTGCGCATTTGAGAGCCTGATTGCTGCACTGTTAGATGCACCAGTGCTCGCGTTTCCGAGAGAAGAGCACCCGTTCTGTGTAGCAACTGACGCGTCGAACGTTGGTATAGGAGCTGTATTTTACCAAGTAATCGATGGCAAGACCTTTCATATCGGTTTTATGGCTCGCTCGTTAAGTAAATTGGAACGCAATTATTCGGCCACTCGCAGAGAACTTCTTGCTGTTGTCTACGCGCTGGAAAAGTTCCATAAGTATTTATGGGGACAAAAGTTCACCCTTTACACGGACCACCGCGCTCTTACATACCTGCACACCCAACGCATTGCGAATGCGATGATGACCAAGTGGCTCGACACCATCCTCGATTACGATTTCGACATTGTGCACTTACCTGGGCTTGACAACAATTTGCCCGACCAACTTTCTCGCCTTTTCCCTGAAGTAAAAGAGCTGAACGGGGGTTGTGACTCACGGCCGGTCAAAAAGGTAAAGAAAAGCCACGGTGCTACGCTGTCGGAAACAGAGTGCGGACAAGAGACAGAGAGGCAAGGACAGGGGTGTGGACAAGACAAGACTAGACTAAGAAGGGTATCAGGCACTACTTGACGACATAAGGAATAGTACAACATACCGATGACAAGACAAGATATACAAAGATGTGTGATATGGATACAAGATAGAGACGTGGGCAAGAGATAGGGACTAATCTACAAACTACGTATTAAGACCTTCATTCTCGATACTAATATGAAGACATACAAATCAGGCCAGAGACAGGAACAGGAGGCGAGCAGGACCGACAAGACGTGGCTCTACTGATTGAACAGACAAGATGTATGGAAGTACGAGATATATATTCGGCCAAGGACTTGATCAAGACACAGGGATCCTTAGGGCTCGACAGGGACAATGGCAAGACAGACGATCAGAACAGAAGTCAACAAGACTGATGGGACTTGACAGAAATCAGGAAGAAGACAGGATAATTTGATGATGTTTTATTTGACAAATACGAAGGTATTTATACCTAGTGCGGTGTTGATAAGTGACAAGGGTTTATGGCTGGGCGGAGGTGGCAATATCTGATTTTTATGTGATACAAATCACTGGTCGGATTTCGTTCATGACATTACCTCCCCTCCTAGGCTCGAGCCAAGCGAGAGCGGCGGGTGCTACGGCGCTGCTGGGAGATTGTATGAGGCGATGCACCTCCAGGCTTGTCTGGGTAGCTGGCGTGGAATTGGGCGACAACATCCTTAGCGTTCCAGTGTAAGGGTGTAAAGTAAGTTTGAGAAGGGAAAAGAAAGATGTAGAAAAGATTTGTAGTGAGCACCAGTTAAACCACAAGGTATGTGTTTAACGTGTACGAGGATAGAAAAGAGAAAAGAAATAAAGGTAGTAAGGGAATCAAAGAGGAATATGCGTCTCTTGATTATACAATTGAGATAATATGCAAGAGGAATGTTACGTCTCTTGTGTGTGTGTAGAAAGAAAATATAAGGTGGCGGCTTGTGTTGTCGATGGAGTAGGCGATTCCAACGGAGGCAAAGGATAAAATAAGCTTTAAAGGTAGCTTTGTATTCGTAAATCTGCAGTTGACTAATTTATTTGAGACAAAAAGTATTTGGGTATTTATACTGTTTCTAACTATATGGAATTGAACAAAATGGATTTGAGGTTGATGTAAAAATGGAAGTAGAGGGGAGGGTAAGGTTGTTACGAAAGGAAAAGGGGAAGGTAAAGCTGTTACGAAATGAAAATGGGAAGGTAAGGTCGTTACAAAAAGAAAAGGGGAGGGTAAATAAAGGAAAGTCGATATGTAAACAAAAAGGAAATTTGGTGTAACTGTTGGTAAGGTGCCTGATAAGACTTTGCACCTTACATGTGCTCGGCGGCGGGCGAAGTGCGGCCCGCACTTTCTGCGATGGTAATTTTTTTGAGGATTTTTCGGGCAAGTTTGGCGTTTTGTTCGTCTGTGTTGGTGTCTTGTTTAAAAATGGTCTTGTAAACCATGCTCTTGATTCTTGACGAGGCTCGGCTTTTGTTCACGAGTCTCTTGAGGTTTCGGGCACAATGCAATTCAACTACCGTATTTCTTTTCATTTCGGCCTTCAATTCTTCGTATTGGATGCGTAGCTCTTGATTTGTTCTGTGTGTGTATCGCCATTTGGTGGTGTTCTCCATAATGTTGTCTGTTACATGGTTGTCGACATGTAATTGTTCACATGCGTCCATGAGTTCTTCATTAATCAAATCACCGGCGTTGGATTCAATTTCGGTATTAGGCGGGGAAGTGGGCGGAAGTTCATCAAGGACAACTGGGTTGAGAGGAGTGTCCATCGGGGAAAAAGCGGCAGCAAAATGGTCGGCATTGTCAGGAATAAGATCAGCATCAGTAAAATTCGTCAGGACTTGAGCCTCATTGCGGGGTTGTTGGAGGCCATCCAGGTAATCCGGGTAATTCTCGAACAGGGATAACCACTGCGTCAGCGAATCTTCTTGCAATCTTGATTCGCCGCGGGAATTTGTGCCTTGAGACAGCGTCCCGAATAGGATTTCTTCGCCTGGTGCTGGCGACGAAGGCGCGGTGCGGAGAAGCTCCACGATCATTTCTCCATCTGTGGTGAGGTAAGGCATCTGCCAGTTGACCTGCTCTTCTTGATGAGTCTCTTGATGACTCACTGGAACTTGATGCTGGACTTGGGGATAATTCCGCCAGTCGGCTTCCACGGTAAGGAGAAGAGGACTCAGTTCTTGCAGGGGTACGGTCACGAATTGGGCTGCGTTCTCTTGGTGGTTCATCTTGTAGACTTGGATCGGCGAGTATGGATGTGGTCGATGTGGAATGATATCGTCGAAACTCGGTTTTGGGCAGCATATATATACGCAATCGATTTCCGTGAACGATATCTTTGACGGGGTCTCCAAGTGGCGTTTTGAGCTGATATGTTCCTCGGCGTTTGACTTTCGCGACAATATAGGGTCCTTCCCACTGGTCTTCGAGCTTGCCTGACCAGGATGTATCGAGGTGGCTCTTGTAAATTTCGACATGGTCACCAATCTGAAACGGCGGCTGTAACTCTTTGTTTTGTGACAGGATCTTCTTTTTGATTGCTCGTATTTGCGTTGCTTGTGCGATGACAATGGCGTTTGACGCTTGTGTTCTGATTTGGCGTAATCGAGAGAGCTGTAATTCGAGGTTTGTGTAGAGGTCTTCATCTTCATTGTTGTCAAGGTTTTGGCGCGAATCTTGTTCGACGGCGGACTCCGTGTTTGACGCGTTTGACGTGTTCGTTAAATTCGTTTCATCTCCAGAATTTTCTTCGCGATAAGCTTGCATGGTCGTGTCACCTTGCACAACTCGGTCGAATGGCGTATGGGCTTCTCTTCCGTACGTGAGAAAGAAGGGCGTTTTTCGTGTTGTCTTGTGCGTTCTTGAGCGGTATGCGAATAACAAGGCCGGGAGATACACGTGCCAATTAATTTTTTCTTCTGGGGGTAGTTTTCGTAATAGTTGTCCGAGAGTGCGATTGAATCGTTCCACGAGGCCATTCGTTTGAGGGTGGTACGTCGATGATAGCTTGTGTGTGATCGAATATTGCTGGCAAACGGCTTCGATAATTTTGCTGGTGAAAGCGAGACCATTGTCGGTAATGATATACTTGGGTTCCATGGCGGCAAATTACATCTTCGTACAGGAACAAAGATACTTCGGTGGCATTGGCAAATCGGAAGGCTCTTGCTTCAACCCACTTTGTCAGATAATCCATGGCAACAATAATGTAACTGTAACCAGCTCTTGATGTGGCAACGTGCTTGATATCCATTCCAACTTGGGCAAATGGTTCGTCGGTAACGTGAATAGGATTCAATTGTTCGTTCAGCATCGGTTTTCCTTGTCGTTGGCATCGGTCACATTGTCGTATGTGTTCTCGTACGTCTCTTGTCATGTTGTCCCAATGGTACTTTTGCTTCAGCTTGTCGAGTGTTGTGTGGTACGCAAAATGTCCTCCAAGTGGGTGCTGGTGCGTTATCCAAATGGCTTCTTGAGCTTCAGTTTTTTTAAGTACTTGGCGAGGTCTTGTCTTGTTTCTGCGATATAAGCGGTCGTCTTGTACGAAATGATTTTTGCGTTGAGACTTGAGGTGTTTGCGTTGGTCGGCTGTTATGTCTTCTGGAAACTCGAGGGTCTCCAGGTAATGCTTGAGATTTTCGTATTTTGTGTCTTCCATGATTGTCGTGTAGTGAAGTTGGTGTGTTTGAACTTTTTGGCTGTTTTGGCTGTTTTTCGTTGTCGTTTTCTTTTGTTTTCTTTCAGGTGTTGTTTTTTCTGTGTTTTTGTTCAGGATAATTTTTTTTGCTCTTGTTGCGAGTTGGTTGTATCGTTGTAAGCGTTGGTATCGTATATTGTTGAGGTCGTTTGAGGTGTCCGTGTTGTTGAGGTCCTTGTTGAAAAAGGAAATGTGCTACGGCTTGCGGAGTTGTGACAGTCAATATCCAAGGCGAGAGAGAAAATCTGCGTTCTTGTTTTCTTTTCCTGGTCTGTACTGTACGTCAAAGTCGAACTCGGCGAGAAAAGTTATCCATCGTGCAAGGATTCCGGTAGGTTGGGCTTGGTTGATGAGTCCATGTATTGCGGAATGGTCCGTTAACACTTTGAATCGTTTTCCGAGCAGGTACGGGCGTAGTTGTTTTATCGCCCAAACTGCTCCAAGGCACTCGAGTTTTGATATTCCGTAGTTGCGTTCGGCACTTGAGAGTCCACGGCTGATGTATAAAACGACGCGTTCTCGATTGTCATTGTCGAGTTGAGAAAGCACGGCACCGAGTCCTAGACGCGATGCGTCGGTGATGAGGACAAACGGTTTTTCAAAGTCTGGTCGTATGAGGACGGGCGCTTCCGTGAGTTTTTGCTTGAGCGTTTAGAAGGCTTGCGTTGTTTCCGGTGTCCACGGTTTTATGACATCCTTGGTTTGTTCATGCAATGGTCTTGCGATGGCGGCAAAGTTCTTGACGAATCGACGATAATATGACGCGAGACCGAGGAAGCTTTTGACGTCGGTCACGGTTTTCGGCAATGGATAGTCCTTTATCTTGGCGACTTTATCGGGGTCAGCTTGCAATCCGTCTTTCGTTACGATGTATCCGAGGAATTTCAACGAAGTCTTGAAGAAAATGCACTTGTCCGGGTTCAGCTTGAGGTTTGCCAAACGGAGGCAGTCGAACACTTTTCTGATGTCGACGAGGTGTTGAGTCATGTCCTTCGAATAAATATTCAAGTCATCCATGTATGCGACGACGCAAGTGTTGATGAGCGGACGGAAACAAATATCAACCGGGCGTTGAAAGGTTGCTGGCGAGTTGCTGAGGCCCATTGGCATCATGGTGTATTCGTAAGTTCCAAACTTGGTCGTGAATGCTGTCTTTTCGATTGACTTGGGGTCCATAGGCACTTGATGAAATCCTGCGCGCATATCCAGGGCTGAGAATATTTTTGCTGTTCCCAAGGAATCAAGTAATTCGTCGATACGTGGTAATGGATAGGCATCTCGTCGTGTAATCGAATTCAGCTTGCGATAATCGATGACTAGGCGGTAGTCTCCGTTCTTTTTCTTGACAAGTATTATGGGCGATGCCCACGGGCTGTTCGATGGTCGAATAATTCCAAGACGGCAAAATTTGTCGAGTTCAGTTCTCAGTGCTTTTGCTTCGACGGGTGCTAATCGGTAAGGTCTTGTCCTGATCGGCGTCACGTCTTCGGTTCTGATTTCATGTTGTATTAGGTTGGTCTTGCCGAGCGTATCTCCATCCCAGTCGAATATATCGTGATAATTTCTGATCAACGTCTTGAACCGGTTCTTGATCTCGTACGGCACGTCGGTATCGATTTGGATTTTTTCGCTATGATCGTTTTGCTGGCTGGCTGCTTCCAGTCCTGGCGTTTCTTGTGATCGGTATCGGTTATTCTTGACTTGCATATCAATTTCGTATCCTGTCGGCGTGTCTTCTTCAATGTCGAGTATGACAAGTTCACCGATGTACATCTGCGGCTTGAGATATACGGGTACTGCTAGACCGGTTTGCATCGTGATGGTAAATTGTTTGCCTATGGCGCGTATCACGGAATCGTAGGTGCTGATTTTTCTTGATAGAGCCTTTGATAGATCGAACTCAAATATCTTGGTGGTCGGTTCGTCGAGAGTTCCATGGAGTTCGACAGGCACGTAGGGTGTCATTATGATCTGTTCAGATGCGTACACGCCTATCGAGTGGCCGTGTGGTCGTGCTTTTGTATTCAGCACATTCGCGTTTGCTGGTGGTTGATCGTCTTCAAGGTGAAAGAATTCTGTGCCGGGCTGCATTTGCGGTCTTGATCTGGGTAAGTTGGTTGTATCAGCGACAGCTTTTGTTGACATGTTTTCGGTAGATATATCGCTGTCAGTTTCGAAATCGTCTTCTTCGTCGTCGTAGTCGCTGCTGAGGTCGGAATCAATGTCGATGCTGTCTTCATCGTTACTGTCGGTATCCCATTCTTCGATACGAGATGCTTGTATGGGCTGCGCTTTCGGTTGCGAAAGGGTCTTGATATATGTAAGTGGCAGAACAACTTTTCGCTTCTTGTATGTTAACGAAAGGTCTCCAGTTCTGAAGTCGATGCGAGCGTTTGCACGGCTGAGCCAGTTGCTTCCAATAATCAATGGTGTCGGGCAGCGAGCAAGAATTTCGGTCGTGATCGGTATTGTCATCATGTTGCCAGGGCGGATCGGTACATCATATATCAAGCCAAGCGAGGCTTGTCGTGTTCCGTTGCCAAGCGTGAAGATACTTCTTGATGCGGCGTCAATTTCGAGTCGAAGCATATCAGCGAGTTCTTTTGACATGCATGTGGCGGCTGCTCCTGTATCGATGAGGCATCGAATCGGCTGATCGAATATCGTAAAAGTCGCGTATGTTGCTGTCGGCGTGTGATTCGGGTCATCATCAAGGACATTCAGTTGTTGCCTTTTGGTACGCAAGGAACATGCAGCATGATATTGTCGGCGCATTGATGGTGCTAGCTGAATCAGCTGTCCAATCGTGATTTCGGCTTTGCGGTTCAGAATATCTTTGGCGAGGTCGTATGGCACTCGATCTCTGGCAGGCAACTTGGCAAGATCCCATAGGTGATTCGCGTACTGTTCACGGCGTACTTGGATTCGGCTGGGTCCTGGCTGTGTCAAGGTCTGCGATGTGTTCTTCTTGGTCATTCTGCTTGCACGGCTTCTTTCTGCGTGGCTATGCTCGGCGGCGGGTAGCTGTTGAGTCTGCTCAGGCGCTTCATCCGAGTTGGCGGCGGATGATTTCTTATCGGCGGCTTTCTCTTTCTCATATGCAGATCGCTGCGCTCTGGTCATGACTTTTCTTGGCGGCTTTTTCGATTTTGGATTTTTCTTCGTTGGCGATGTCTCGATATCTGCGGTCGTCTCGTTCGGGTTTTCACGATCGACATCCATGCGGCTTTCTTTGCGCACGGGTGTCTTTCCCTTTCGGTCGACTGGATCGGTCTGCATTTCTTGATCGTCATCATCGATAATTTGTACGTTCGCTGGTGGCTGCGGTGTTGACGAGCTGTTCTCATATTCTTGTTCTTCTTCTGGTGACAAGGCCAATAACCTTGGATCGATAATGCGGCGCTCGGGCGGCAAGAACTGTGATGGGTCGTTAAATATCACTTTTCGTTTACCTTTTTCATTGCGCTTCGGTTTGCGATTTTCTCTGATGGCGCGTTCTTTTGCTTTGTCAATGGCATGCGGCGTTCTTCTGGTGTCTGAATACGGTGTGCTGCACAAAATAATTGGTCGTCCTCGTATTCTTCAAATTCGTTGTCGGTGATATATTCGGGTTCATGATCATATGGATCATCTTGATAATAATATGGGTCGTCCTGGTAAGTCGTGTTTTGATGTTGATATTGTTGATATTGATCGTTTTCGTAATAGTCGTAATAGTCGTTGTCGGCATCCTGTACATCAAGTTCATAGGGTGACAAGAACGAGTTCATCACAATGGATTTTTCCATAAAGCGGCGTTCCGCCGAACCATCGTTATAAACGACGGGCCGCTTTATTTTTTTGACTCGAACATATCATCACTATCAACCTGCTGTGGCCAGCCTACATACGTTGTAAGGATGGTGACACACATTACCATATATACGTGTGTCATACCATATTCCTTTTGACACCTTTCATGGTACACCCCCAAATCCGTATCCTCAACAATTTCGGTGCTCCCCCACATCCGTATCTCCACCTTATTTTACACTCCCCCACATTCGTATCTTCACCTCTTTTAACACTCCCCCATATTCTTATCCTCCTACATTTTGGTATACCTAACAGACGTAACTTAGAAATATCGCATATCCATCTTAGCTTTAGAAATCATATAAATAGGCTTAAGTTTTCCAGCCAGAATAAATTAGACATCTTATACTTAAAGACTATACAATAAAGTCATATCTCTTATAGACTCAATTTCTTTTATAACTGCTTGCACGTCGCTACAAGACCATTTCCAAGCCTCAAGAACAAGTCTAGTATCTGTCTCCGTTGGTCCTGCACTAAGACACCACCGTAAACTACAAGTCTGCACAACTCCATCTCTTGACATTGTCAAAGTACATCGTCAACCTCAACTCGCAAACTTCTCGCTTTGTGACTTCTTTTGAACCTCTTATACCTTTTCATCCTTTATTCAACCCTTTTTCCCATTTTTCGTAAGGCTTTTATACAAAACCTTACTGGTGCTCACTCTATTTCCCTTTGACACTTCTTAACCTTTTTTACTTACCTGGATAATTCGTATCCAGCCTATTTATACTCCGAACCTACTTACGTGCCTTGAAGGAATCACCAACCTTATAACATCTCTTCATACGTCTGCGGGATGCTGTCCTCAAAGGTGACTTCTGGCTGCCAGTGGTACGGCTTAGGTTCACGCTCAATGCGGCGGTTCACGGCTATCGTTTCTTCATCGCGCTCCTGGCGGCGACGGATGCGGTTGGCCTTGCGGATGGGGTGGCGTCCATGGCCATCTGGTGGAAAGCGGCTGATGGCGCGAGCAAGAGTTGGCTGCTGGCGGTGCTCATAACCTTCGGGAAGCGGAAGGCATTCTTGCGGTTCGTCAGTTACGCGAATGTACGCGTTGTACTCGTTTATGTCGAACTCAGGCACTGTCTGAAGTACGTTCAGTGGCATTTCTCGATATACCGGTTGCGGATTGGCATTATCAAGGCGAGGCAGGCGAGGTCCAATTGGCACTGCATTTCCCTCGGTGGCGGGCGCGGGGCGACGTTCTTCGTATTGCTGGCGGTTACCACCATATTGCGGACGGCGGTCGTTGTATTGCGGGCGGCGATCACCGTAACGCGGCCGGTCGTTGCTGTATTGCGGGCGGTATCCTTGTTGCTGGGCATTGTTATCCCAATGTTGTCTCGGCTGATATTTCAGGCGCGGCGGCTGTTGGTGGCGTGGTTGATAATTCTGTTGTTGCTGTTGCGGACGGGGCGCAGGCGCAGGCCAGCCATTCTCAAAATACATGCTATTGAAAGCTGGGAGAGCGGCACGGCGAGCGGCAATGCGTGTGGCCTCGGTCAGAGAGTACCCCTCCTTCAGGGCATCTACAAGGAACTTGTTCAAGCGTCGATCCTGTTCGGGGCCATTTATGCGTTCCAGGTTCGAGAGTTCGAGCCTATCCCACTCGTTCATCATCATGGCAGTGACGGGCGAGATAACGTTGGACGGCATCAGATTTTGTACAACGGCACGCTCTCCGTCTGGCGTACGGTATGCATTGAAGACCTCGGGCACGTTGTTGGTGCGGGTGTCGTGTTCTCCGTTCCAGAGGGCCTGGGAATACTTCATGAAGTCCTTAAAAGACAAGGCACCCATCATAGCACAGTGGCGTGCGTCGAGACTCCACTACGATGCTAGTGTGGTCTATTTCGGCATGCTGTGCTGCAACAAGCAACCTCTGGTAGAAGCTGTTCGGTGGCTCCTGTTCGCCTTGGTGCATGCGATCGAACAAGTTGCGCAGGCGCATCAACACTTCGTCAGTGATGTACTGACGTTTCAAAGCGGTGATGATTTCTTCGAAGGGCGCGGTGGCGGCGCGGGCAAGCAAGGTGTCTCTGAAGTAGATGCGCGCGGCACCACGCAACTGCGAGAACAAGATTTGGTTTTTTCTGGCTTCCTTGACCACATTGCCAAGGGCAAAGGATGATTCAAGGGCATCACGGAAGGTCGTGAAGTCTTCGTGTGGGGCGCCGGAGTACGTGCGCAGCTGGTTTTCGTTGATGGGCTCTTACGCCAACACAGGTGAGGTTTGGATTTCGGTCATTTGGTTTTTGTTGCTGATATAATTTCGTGATAGGTTTCTTGATTGAGTTTCTGTCGTCACTTGTAAGTGGATATTTTCTTGACGTCCCCTGTAGTGAGCACCAAATGTAAGGGTGTAAAGTAAGTTTGAGAAGGGAAAAGAAAGATGTAGAAAAGATTTGTAGTGAGCACCAGTTAAACCACAAGGTATGTGTTTAACGTGTACGAGGATAGAAAAAAGAAAAGAAATAAAGCTAGTAAGGGAATCAAAGAGGAATATGCGTCTCTTGATTATACAATTGAGATAATATGCAAGAGGAATGTTACGTCTCTTGTGTGTGTGTAGATAAAATATAAGGTGGCGGCTTGTGTTGTCGATGGAGTAGGCGATTCCAACGGAGGCAAAGGATAAAATAAGCTTTAAAGGTAGCTTTGTATTCGTAAATCTGCAGTTAACTAATTTATTTGAGACAAAAAGTATTTGGGTATTTATACTGTTTCTAACTATATGGAATTGAACAAAATGGATTTGAGGTTGATGTAAAAATGGAAGTAGAGGGGAGGGTAAGGTTGTTACGAAAGGAAAAGGGGAAGGTAAAGCTGTTACGAAATGAAAATGGGAAGGTAAGGTCGTTACAAAAAGAAAAGGGGAGGGTAAATAAAGGAAAGTCGATATGTAAACAAAAAGGAAATTTGGTGTAACTGTTGGTAAGGTGCCTGATAAGACTTTGCACCTTACACCAGAGGTTCGAGGCCGGCTCCCAGGTATCTTCACATGGATCATCATATCCTTTCCATCGTACCAAGTATTGCAGCTGTCGCCGATAGATGCGGCTATCGAGAATAGAATCTACTTCAAAATGCTCTTCACCTTTGACTTCTACTGGGGGCAGTGGGGGCACTGTACGGTCTGGTATGTCGGGCAACTTAGGGTCGTCACGAGGCTTTAATAAGCTGACATGGAAGACGGGGTGTATGGCCATGGATGTGGGCAATTCCAACTTGTATGCGTGAGTACCGACTTCAGAGAGGATCTTGAAAGGACCCAACCATAAGTGGTCGAGTTTGGCAGATGGACGAGATGTTTTGATGTTTTTGGATGATACGTAGACCATGTCTCCGACAGTATACGCAGGTGTAGGTCGACGATGCTGATTATACTGGGACGATTGGTGTTGTTGGGCAAGGACGATCTCGGATTTCAAGGATTCATGTAGCTCCCGTAACTGCTGACAGAAGTCTTCGGATAACGCAGATAAACCCGTCGACGAAGGAGCAGGAACAAGGGAAAATCTTGGATGCATTCCATAATTCGCTTCAAACGGAGTGCGTCCAGTTGTAGCCTGTCGCGCGTTGTTATAACTGAATTCCGCTAATGGTAGCAAGGGTGCCCAGTCATCTTGCCGATAATTCATATAAGCCCGTAGGTATTGCTCCAGAATGGCATTCACACGTTCAGTCTGGCCATCCGTTTGCGGGTGGAAAGCAGTCGATAGGCTTGATCTAATACCCAGCAATTTCAGGAGTGACTGCCAGAAACGCGACGTGAAGATTGAGCCACGGTCGGATATGATTTCATCTGGTAAACCATGCAGGCGGAATATCTCCTTCACAAAAACTATGGCCAGGTCTTGCGCCGTGATAGTGTCGCGACAGGGCACGAAATGCGCCATTTTCGTGAGACGATCGACGACCACCCAGATTGAGTTAAATCCTTTGGAATTTGGTAACCCAGTGATAAAGTCCATACTAATGGAGGCCCATGGGCGCTCTGGTACTTGTAGTGGTTTCAAAAAACCGGCGGGTGCTTGGTGAGATGGTTTGGACCGGTTGCAGATAGAGCAGTTGAACACATATCGGTTGATGAATTCTCTCGTCCCTGGCCAGAAGAATTTCCTTGAGAGTAATTCACAGGTCTTTGCCCGTCCAAAATGGCCCGATATCGGCGCGTCGTGATGGTCTTTCAGAAGTTCAAGCTTGAGATCATTGTTGTTCGGGATGTATACGCGGCCATCAAAAGACATGAGGCCAGTCGTTGCCTCCACCTTATAGCGTTTGAGTTTGGCGCGCATATGGCGAGGTGCGCTGGACGGTTTGGTGACAAATGTTTTTATACGTTGGAAATCTTCGTCGCTTTTGGCATTATCAAGGATTTTCTGCTGTAATTTTATGTCGATAGGGCACGTGGACGTGCCGTTCAAGGAAACCTGGGTGCTGCGAAATATTCTTGTAACCGGCTGCTTGTCTGTACTATTCCCCCCTCCCTCAAAGGCCATGTCCGAACGTCGAGTGAGGGCATCGGCCTTAGGGTTTTTAGATCCGGGCCGGTACGTGACAATGAGGTTAAATTCGTTGAGCTTCAAGGACCAGCGTGCATGTCGACGGTTGAGGATTTTGGATGTCATGAAATGCTCTAAGTTCTTGTGGTCGGTATACACCGTGACGATGTGCTTTGAGCCTTGCAAATAGTGCCTCCATTGACCGCAACAATCCACGATTGCTAAAAGTTCTTTTTCGTATATGTCGTAGTTTACTTCGGCTGACTGGAGCTTACGACTATGGTAGGCGATCGGATGTAAATTTCCCTCTGCATCAGGTTGATTAAGCACGCCCGCAATTGCCGAGTCTGATGCGTCTGTTTCTAGGAAAAGAGGTTTGTCAGGGATATAATGTTGCAGTATGGGGGGCAGACGTAAAGAGTGATTTCAGTTGAGCGAAGGCAGCATCTTGATCGGGTCCCCAATTAAATGGAGTGTTCTTCTTCAACAAGGAGGTGATGGGCACTGTAATCCTGGAGTATCCAGCAATGAAACGACGATAAAAGTTTGCAAATCCGAGGAATACTTGGACATCGTGGACCGATTTTGGTGTAGGCCACTCACGGATACTGAACACTTTTCCTGGGTCCATGGACACACCAGCGCGCCCAACTCGGAAACCCAGAAATTCTACTTCGTCGACGTCGAATTCGCACTTTTCGGCTTTGGCATAGAGTCCTGCGTCCCGCAGTTTCTTGAGTACAAGTTGTACATGATGTTGATGGTCAATGACATTGTCGCTAAATATAAGAATATCGTCGAGGTATACGACAACAAACTGGTCCAGGAATTCTCGTAAGACGTCGTTGATCAAACTCTGAAAAGAGCTGGGCGCGTTCGTTAACCCAAAAGGCATGACTTGGTACTCATAGTGGCCGTATCGTGTTCGAAACGCAGTCTTCCATTCGTCTCCTTTTGCGATCCGAATGCGATGGTATGCATTTCTGATGTCCAGGTTAGTAAAGATGCTCTTGGCAGATAATCGATCTAGCATCTCGTTGATGAGGGGAAGTGGGTATCGATTCTTTGTAGTGACCTTATTCAACCCTCGGTAATCAACACATAGACGTAAAGAGCCGTCCTTTTTCTTCACAAATATTATCGGTGCCCCGGCAGGGCTGGACGAGGGGCGTATGAAACCGTTCGCCAGGTTGGTCTTGATGTATTTGGATAGCTCGGATAGCTCGTCTTGAGACAGGGGATATATGGGGCCGAATGGAGGCTGCGCACCTTCTTCTAAAGGTATGGAATGGTCTGCTCCTGGCCGATGGGGCGGCAGAGTCATGGCTTGTTCTTCGCTAAACACGTCAAGGTAACTGTGGTACTTAGAGGGTACCTGCGCCTGTACGTCGCCGTAGGTGTCGAGAGGACTAGCGTCTGCGTTGGCAAGGATCGTCATTTCGCACGGGCGTACCTCATATGCGTGACTAGGGTTTCTGAAAAATAACCGAAAACCGAACCGAACCGAACCGAACCGTACCGAACCGAACCGAAAACCGAAAACCGAAACCGGAAGCGGAAAACCGAGAGTTCACAGAAAGAGTGACGTTATATGGAAGACACAAGCTTGCTATGAATATATAATCATGATGTATGGACGCGCCCTATCTTCATTTAGATGGATGGATATGATTTATGGATGGATGCAACATTTGCGTGTGCAGATTGGATGGATGGATATAAATTGGCGGATGCACCATGCCATGAATTGTCAATCTTCAGGGTGCTGATTTTATTTGTCAGTATTGGAAATCAAAATTGAGGACGTCGGTTGAGCGTTACGGAGCGTAGTCTCTGGCATTGCAGGGTGTCTAGGCACAGGTTCAACTCGTGCCTCCTCGCAATTTGCGGGTTTAACTGCTGACCAATGGGAGAGCCTAGATGTGGATATACAAGCTACACTTTTATGTGCATTTATTGATTTTTTTGTATTTATGTTATCGTATGCTGCTGTTATATCAGGTATGCTTTTGAATAGCTCTGGTAACTTTTTTCCCTAATGATAACGTTTGTCTTGAATATAAAATCAAACGGAACCTCAAACATGAAGTCTATATTTTATACAATTATAAATGTTATCGTAGCCATATAGTACGATATTAAAAAAGCTTCTTGGCGTATACTCTTCTTGGCGAACTTCCAATATACACCAAAGACTAGGTTTTTCTTTGTTAAATAAATATTATATCAGAAGTTTATCCATGGACTAACGTTTAGAGAAATATATATATATATACTGTATAGAAAGCTAAAGTGTTTTTGAGATCAAAGCAACATTATACTTACCACGTTACCTGAAGTAATACAGTTCCGTCATAGGAAAATCCAGAACCTAGTTTAAGACCGGTAAATATCATATCATAAAGTTTACATAATATATAACCAATGCAGATGACCGTGTATGCGAGTAACCAAGACAAAATTTGTTAAAAACTTATCAATATCCTTTATGATAGCTGAATATTTGGAAGATAATAAGGAAAAAATGGACAGAAAAACGAAGTAGAAGAGAAAAAGAAGGAAGAAAGAAAAATAAGAAAGGGAAAAAGGACGAGAAAAGAATAAGAGAGAGGGAAGTCTATTCAAGACTAAGCTTCATCCACGAGTCCGTTAGCATCAGAATCCGAATTTTCTCAGAAGAGAGCCGATTGCGCGTATATGGTAAGATCAGCCGAGCAGCAGAAAAGCAGCGTTCCGAAGGTGTCAACGTGGCGGGGATGGCAAGGTGGTGTTTAGCCATGAGTGATAGCTGCGGCCAATGGAGAAGTTGGCCCTTCCAGAAAGACAACTCCAGGTCTGGCACCGCATTGGGAAGAGTATAACCGGCAGTGGTGTACTGATTTAGATGGTCTTGCTCAAGAGGGCTGCCAGCTGTGATACCATAAGAGGCGAATTCGTCCATCATTTCCGGGTTTTGATCGTGCACCGCAACAGGGTCACAGCGGTATTCCTCCCAAGCACTAAGAACATGGCCCTTGCAAACCTCAACCCATGTCGGCTCCCAGCGATTGACGGTCCACCAATGGAAACGAGCACGTGGGTCCATGGCCGTAGCCACCGAGTACAGGTGCGTGTCGTCAGTCCTTCCATAGTACTTCACGAGAACCTCCCGGCCAAGGTCGGCAGCATTGCGTAGCTGTTCGTGATTACCAGTATTGTCGCGAAAATCCTCAAGATGGTCCATCATACGATTATATGAAATCACTGTACGGCTGATGCTTGGATAACGGGTGCTGGAGGACAAGGTAGCCGTGAGTCTCGTGAACAGACGAAGTAGAGAATCAAGCTGCTCCAAAAACAGCCAATCGTCTTCGCAGAGGGCAAAAGGAGACATGTAAGACTCGGACAGACAGAATGAATTATATGCCCGCTTCACCAGCAGGGCCCGAGAGACCATCTCCTGTGTGGAGTTCCATCGAGTGCACACATCCCGAATAAGCGCCAACTCCTTGCAGTTCGAGACGCGACAACAATGATAGTACATGCTTAGGCGTTGAGGAGAAGATCTGTCATGTAAAGTTAGACACATGCTGCCGATCTTAATCCAAATACAGTACACATACCTAATCTTTATGATGCCTTTGCGCAGACGAGTCAAGCATGTCGTTACGCCGCCTGGAGGCGCAACATCTTCCTCCGAATCTTGCGCGTCTTGCTGGTCATCTTGCAGACGATAGTCGTCGTCGTACTGGGGCGCCGCCGATTGCAGACCTTTGCTGATTATCTGTTGGACCGCAAGATTGATGACATGGCTAATGCAAGAAATATGGTGGGTCTGGGCACGGAATGGCCTTTATATGAAATAGAATTAATAAAAGTAAAAGTACAAAATCCATTTCCTCACCATTTGTTTTCGACTGCATGCTTCTCCAGAACAATGCACATCTTACGCATATTGGACGCGTTGTCGCTCGTGATAGTGAAAAGCTTTTGTCCCAGGTCGTACTCATCCAACAAACGAATCAGCGCAGCAGCCAAGTTCTCGCCAGTATGCGAGCCTGTAAGACTCTCGAAGCCAAGGATGATCTCTTCTTGTTTCCATTCATCACTGATCCAGTGGGCCGTGACGCCCAAGAAGTCTTGCTTAAACGGACTAGTCCATGCGTCAATGGTAAGGGAGATTTTTTGCAATCCTGACGAACGGTGCTTGACAAGGTCTTGAAGCTCATAAAAATACGAAGTGATCTAAAAATATATAAGACATGCGTCAGTCCACGTACACAATTAAAATATATATGAAGCACAAATACCTGAGACGAAGCTGTATCATTGCTGAACAACCTAACAGAGCGAGTATCGGGCGCCGACGAAGCTGATTCGAGCAGTTCTTGAAACTCTGGTCGTTCGACGACGGAAAAAGGCAGCTTGGCTCGAATAATAAACTTTATCAACTTTCTCTCAAACTCGGCACGAACAAAGACTTTGGTTCGTTTTGCTATAGACCCAAGTAGGTCATCGATTGGTCCGTTCCGCTTGATAGGCTGACCGCCATTTTTTGGTGGCGAAGAAGTAATGCCGTGGATTTTTTTGAGGTGGCCAATAATGCCGGAAGTGCTGCCTTGATCGGCACTGTACTTGCTGCGGCAGTTGGGGTAACAGCAAGAAATAAAAGGTTGCTCCTTATCGTCGGTGGTGCGCTCACCCCAGCCATTCTTGATTACCCACGAGCGTGCATTCCTGGACTGTGTTTTTTCTTTGGGTTGCTGGGCATTAGGGTTGACATTGTCGACATCGGCGTCACCAATGGCATCGCCATTGACATCATCGGCATTCCGATGTTCGGAATTCTGGAAGCTGGTGATCGTGAGCTCGGTATCTTGCGAGCTTTCAAGGGTAAAAAGAGAGTCGCTGCGCTGAAGAGGCTCAGAAGACGTCTAGAATAAAAAATACAAAAATAACTTTAGAAAAAGTTTTATAACCCACAATGTACCGCGATGTCGAATGACAAACTACAATGTACCTGCGATGGTGGAAGCATTCCGGTAAATGTTACGTTTGCAGTAGGAGTATGGAAGAATAATATGTTTCTGCTAAAGTAGCAAGTCCAGGAAGCACGCTCAGTGGAAAAAAGTGAGGAGGAAGAAGGTAAAAGGGAATTCAAAGAAACTTTTTCTTTCCGACACGAACTAAGCCACAAATTGGCTGCAAGCCGCTTAGCACGCAAATATTTCGGTTCGGTTCGGTTCGGTTCGGTTCGGTTCGGTTTCGGTCGGTTCTGCGACAACACGGTTCGTTTCGGTTCGGTTTCGGTTTCGGTTCAAAACCGAACCGAACCGACCGATAAGAAACCCTAGTCCTGACAACACGCTGACAATACCAATCACGACTGAGGTCCTTACACGTTGCCCGACACCACTGATCATCGGAAGCAACTGGCTCAACCGCGCCAACGCACGCATCGATTCAGAACTGGAGATCTCTCGTTAACATACAAGAAACGCAAGATCGTTGTGTCGTTTACCTACATCAAATCAACAAAGCTAACGAATCCGCAGTCCATACAAACACCTCGCCTGGACGAATGGAGTGTCGACAGAGGCCTAGCTCATATTCTAGTAATAATTTAATATTAATAATCATTATATGGATTCCTGGCATGAATTGATACTTTATTAGCTTTTTCTTCTGTAGTTATTATACTTACACTTATTATATAATCTCAAATGTTGTAAAATGGTGTATTTTGATTCTATACATTTAGAATTAATATTAAAAATCTTATATTTATTTATTTATCGCCATTTTAATAGTTTTATTATATTGGTACTTTGTAAAATCTATTATTATATCATAAACGCTTACATATAGCCTATCAATATCGTTATCATTTAAATAATCTTCCATTTTAATTATAAATTCATTATAATCATCAGTATAATCATTCTCCATGTCATTATCATTATAAATATTTTCAATTATATTTTTATGTTCTATAAAATCTATTTCATATATTTTTTTGTTATTATTTTCTATTAATAGTTCAAATTCATCTGCAGCAAAAGACAAGTCACCCAAAAAAAGCTTAAACTGTAACTCAAAAGGCATTATATTATAATTTTAATTTTAAATAAAAATTCAATTTTTAAGATGAGGATCTATTTAATTAGGTAGATATGTATATATTGTGTCTACAGTATAGCATTATACTATATTGTTAATATGCTATATTTATTTATTCTAGTGTTTTTTACATTTTATTCCTTCCATTGGTACATAATTATTACAATTTTTAACTGTGCATATATGTTCTTCTGTATCAGATTCCCAATTATCTTCATTAGATTCTACTGAAGGACATAATTCTAATAATTTTTCATATAAATACTCCAATCCAGTATTATTTACAGACTTGGTATAGTAGCTAAATATATATTCTGAATTGTATAAATCAGTATTGTTCTTTATGAAATTTAATATTCCACATGTTCTATCTAATCTTGGTGTATTTTTATCCAATTTTATGTCCATCTTATTTGATATATCTTTAAAATCTTTATCATTATATATAGTTGTATAAAAATCTATATCTTTTCTATTTTTGGTGTATATAAGATCGTAATAATCATCATTTTTATTTTGTAATAATTTTGTATTTTTTTGTATTCTACGTATAATATTATCAACTATTTGAACCTGATTAGTAGGCTTCTTTGGTTTTCTTGGGGTATTTTTACTTTCACTTTTATTATTATTATCTTAAATACAAAATAATTTTGTCCCGTAACTAACTTCAAACTCCGACAGGTGGGCAGATGAAAACTTGCCCAGAAACAACAAAAGCCCTCTTTTCTTTTTCACCCAACGGCTTCTTTGCGTTCTCTTACGCATATTGCTTCAACGTACATCTCTATCAGTATGACAACACTCAGGTCGGTCGACCGTCATGTCAATCGTCATGTCGCTAATGATCTCGCAATGAGCTCGACATTGAGAAACGTTTCAAATAGTGTTAAAATTATAATTACACAATATCCTATATTGTTAAATAATTTTATGTTTAGGGTGAATAAAATATCTGCGTAAGTTGCAAAAAAACTTACGGCAGTGCTGTTTCCAAAGATAAGTTCTTTGGTTTTTTTGTTACTTTTTAAACAAAAAGTAATGTGAAAGAAATATTGACTACCAATCGTTAAAATTTTAATTTTATAAGTTGCAACAGGAAATATTTCAAATGTGAATTAAGAAATATACTGTTATTTCTAAAATAACCATATTTCTAAAATAATTATTATTTACAAAATAATGATTATTTTCTTTTTATATATTATTTGCAAATTGTATATTTGCTGAAAGAATCTTGATTAACATCAATAATAGAATTTCATTCTATTTATTATTTAACGTTGCTCATTAGCGTCAAGTGCGTCAGCTTATTTCGCACGCATATCAAGGTAATTCACTGTGACGCTGCCAATTTCTTTTCCTGACGTCTGACCAAGCTGTTAATACAAACGTAGGTCCCTTTACATTGTTTCTACCTGTGTGCCAAGTATGAAATCGATCGGACGTCAACGCGACTACCTTCATTTATGAGTGAGGCCGGCGGTCTGCATACTGTATGTTAGATATACCGCTTTAATGGATGACGCCTTGGAGTATTAGAATGAACTTTAGCTGGCAGTTTTAGATGCCTTTTTCTATTTTGCTAATAATACGCGCAGTAGTCCGGTATATTTATGCGTTTTTACAGATGGGGGCTTATGGGTTATATGATTGGGACACATTGAACTCCGCGCGGCTATTGTTTACTTTACGTGGGTCTGAAACAGCAGGAATTCACGCCTCACTTTCTTTCTTCGAAGGTTATTTTCCAAACCCCTGCTCTGTTCTATTTAAACATGCCTTGCCGTTGTGGATCTACTGAACATCAGCGCACATCTCATCGCTCATGTCCATTGAATGTCAATCGTCATGGATCTCCCATCTCCGGAATTGAGAATCGTCCCTGCCAATGCGGGTCAACTACTCATCGCCGAACCACGAACCTGTCGTGCCCTCGAAATCCTGTCAATATTCTGCGCGCGGAACGTGAAGCTGCTTGGAGGTATACCGGTCATCCTTTATAGCGATTGTCTTTGCTCATTCACAATCGTCATGTAGGAATCTAGCTGACAGAAACGGTGAGCCTGCGCAGCACCAAGCTGTGGCTCCTGCTCAAGCACATGAGCAATTGAACGGGTATGGATATATAACCTTAATCTTTTTTTTTTTTTTTTTACAAAAGCTGAACTTCTAACTGAACACTGTGTGTGCTGTGTAGTGCCGGTCAAGCCCAAGACGTTGCTGAAGTTCAGTTTGAGCACCTCGACAGGTAGGGGCTGGGGAAATGAAAATGCACGCAATATTTAACACTGCATATAGTGATAGCTTTATTGCTGATATGCAGACAGCCCCTGCTCTGATAGAAGATCAACAAGGCTCTGCGAACGAGTATGTTTTTTTCTTTTGCTGTTATAATAAAACTTCGCTAACACCTATGCAAACAGATCTGCGGCTCAGGTAGCTGAGGCGCTGCCAGCTCTGGCCACTACTTACTTTGCTGCCCGCTCAGCCGTGTTTACCGAAGCCGCTGTCCGAGGCACTGACGTAATTGACCATCGCCATCGTCTGCCTTTGGAGGAAAGACCCTGTCCTTTTTGCGGCGCATTGCTACATACGTGGGAAAAGATCCGCGGTTCTTCTCAGAACCCAATCTTCAATCTTTGCTGCCTGGCCGGACGAGTTGTCCTCCCTCCTCTCCATCCTTTGCCCGATCCTTTACCAGCTCTTTTCACGCAAAACACTCCTGACGCCCGTCTGTTCCGCCAGAACATCCGGAAATACAACAACATGCTAGCATTTTCGTCGATCGGTCTTAATGCAGACGAAACCCTCGCCAATGGTATTTTACAGAGAAGATACTGACATACGATTTTGTAAATTAACAATGTAATAACGTTTTTCAGGCCGTCACGGTACTTATACCATTCGAATTATGGGTCGCGTCCACCATCGCCTCAGCTCACTCATACCGGCTGACCAAGATCGACCAGTATTTTCACAAATCTGGATATACGATCCCCATGAGCAGCTTACTCACCGCGCTCATTATTTTGGCGATGACACCAGGAGTCCTCTTCTTCTCGAGCAGCTACAGAACATGCTCATTCAGCATAACCCTTTCGTACGAGAGTACAGAACAGTGGCCGAGCGCATGCGAATTGCGCCCCACGACGACTTTGGAATCCGGATCTCTGGCAACTCCAACCTCGGTCGACAGTACGACATGCCGAGCACTGCTGAGGTAGCAGCCATATTACCTGGAGCCACGGACTCCGAGGAAGCATCGGCGCCTCGCGATGTTTTGGTTGTCACGAAAAATGGAGGGCTTCAGCGCATCAACGAGCTTAACGCTTGCTACGACCCACTCCATTACGTCCTTTTGTTCCCCTGTGGTGAGACCGGTTGGCACCCGAACCTTCAGCTGCAAGTAGCCAACGCTAACGCGGATATGGGGGATGCGGACCGAGAAGAAGACGATGACGATGAGGAGCGAGAAGGCGGCCGACACGCCAACACACGCCTGACTGCGAGGATGTTCTACGCGTACATGTTGCAAAAGAGACCCGGCCAATACCTCATTCATGCCGGTCGACTCCTGCACGAGTACATCGTAGACAACTACGCAAAGATGGAGACGCAACGCCTCGGCTACCTGCGGAACAATCAGGGTGCATTGCGCGCGGACCTGTATCAAGGTGCTGTTGATGCGTTGCACGCGACGGACGGCGATGTTACCGGAAGAAATGTGGGGTCTCGTGTCATCCTCCCTTCTTCCTTCACCGGTGGTCCGCGGTATATGCAGCAGCAGTTTCAAGACGCTACCGCCATTGTCAAGAGCCGAGGAAAGCCGGATCTGTTTATCACATTTACCTGTAACCCAAACTGGCCCGAAATCCAGGACACCATCGAGACTTGGCAGCAAGCAAGCGACCGGCCGGACGTCGTTTGTCGCGTGTTTCGTGAGAAGCTTGACTGTCTTATGAAGGATATCAAGTCTCGCCAGATATTTGGCATCGTGCGCGCCTCCATTCATGTGGTAGAATTCCAAAAACCGGGACTGCCTCACGCCCATATTCTCATCATCCTAGCGAATGTCGACAAACCTTTGACTCCTGAAGACATTGATCAGATTACCTGCGCCGAAATGCCTGACCCTGTCACCGAGCCTTCGCTTTATCAAACCGTCACAGGAAGCATGATCCATCGTCCCTGCGGTAGATTCGATCCGAGCCAGCCATGCACCAAGAACTCATTCTGCACTCGTGGCTACCCAAAGCCATTTTCGTCCGAGACAATAATCGATGAAAGAGGTTATGTTCAATACCGGCGACGCAACAATTCCGCCAAAGCTATTCCCCGCGCCACCCGGGGTCGCCCCCACCTGCCTCCCATTGACAACTCATGGGTAGTACCATACAACAAATACCTCTCTCTCAAGTATGACGCCCACATCAATGTCGAGATCTGCTCCAAAGTCGAGGCTGTCAAGTACCTGTTCAAGTACGTGTATAAGGGCTTGGACAGAGCTAGTGTCAGACTCTCCGGCAGCGATGATCAAGCAACTGCACAGAACCTGGACGAGATCAGCCAATGGCAGAATACACGGTACGTCTCCACCACCGAAGCCATTTGGCGTCTCTATGGGTATCGCATACAGCAGCAGTCACCCTCTATCACACGCATGGACGTCCATCTACCTGATCAGCAAAGGGTTACCTTCGCGGACGACGCCGACATGGCACGCGTCGTCGCCCAGCGCAGAGAGACACGATTAACAGCGTGGTTCATCCTGAACAGAGAGGATTCAGAGGCTCGCACCATCGCGTACATCGACATTCCTCGCAGCTACCGATTTAACAAGGAGACGCAAAGATGGATCAAGCGCACCAACACTTTATCAATTATCGGTCGCATCTATTTTGTTAATCGGCGTGAGACAGAGCGATACGCACTACGCCTCCTACTGCTCAACGTCTGCGGCGCAACTTCGTGGGAGTCTTTGAGAACAGTTGATGGCGTCACGTACGATACTTTCAACGGTGCAGCTATAGCTCTGAACTTGGTGGAAAACGACCGCGAGTGCGAGGAATGCTTGCAAGAGATGTGCACGTTCGAGGTGTCGGCTCGCAACTTGAGAGATACATTCGCCGTTTTGTTGGTTTTTTCCAACCCAGTCTCCCCGTCTGAACTTTGGGAACGCTTTCGTGATGAGCTTGCAGCAGATCACATTCGCTCGCAGCAGCAGACGAACGGACCTGATGCGCCCATTGACTACCATCTTGCGTACGACTTTGCATTACATGCCATCGACGAAGCCTTGAAAGACATAGGCAGCTCCCTTTCAGCTTTTCGTGAGCACCTTCCCACGCCCCGTCCTCTTACCGACCTTGATAACGACACCTTACTCCTACAACAAAACCGACCTACTCGTTCTGACGTAGTCCTCCAACTTCCCCAGCGCATCAATGCGTTAAATGAAGGGCAGGCGGAATTGTTTCGCACGATTGTAGCCGCGATTCACAGCACTGAACATAGCCTTCAATCGAGAATGTTCTTCGTCGATGGACCGGGCGGTACTGGGAAGACATTTTTATACAATGTACTTCTCGACTACTGCTACGTTGAAGGCTTACAATGCACGCCTGTTGCTGCATCTGGCATAGCTGCGCTTCTGTTGACTGGAGGAAGAACAGCGCATTCGGCGTTTGGCATCCCGCTTGACCTTGACGAGAATTCAATCTCGGGCATCAAGATTCAGACGGTGCGTGCCCAAGCCCTCAAGGCTACCAGCCTCATTATCTGGGATGAAGCACCAATGATGGACCGCTTTGCGATTCAAGCTGTAAGCCGCTTTTTCCAAGACCTCATGGGCACGGTCGACAAACAATTGGAGCAAGTCCCATTTGGTGGCAAGACCGTTGTTTTTGGTGGTGATTTCCGGCAGACACTTCCAGTGTGAGACTGCTCAGTCTGATGAGCTTAGCTCATAGAATTATTTTGCCCTTCTTTCTCTTTTCCTTTTCTGGAACTCACCACATTTTTATTTTTCTACCACTTCGAACTGACCATCTTTTTTCTTTTTGACCACTCAACTCACCACTTTTTATTTTTTTTCACCACTTAAGTATCTATCTTTTTATATTTCAACCACTTAAGTGTGCATCTTTTCATTTTTTCACCACTTCCTCCCCTACAACATAACATCAGTAGAAAACTCTCAAAAATAGTATAAATACCCATTCCCCTTTTACCCCAATATCAATATTCAATACTTCAATAACAGTTTCTTCAAACACATTTTATTGTCTCCGTTGGAACAGCCTCCTCCATCGACAAACACAAGCCGCTACCTTTCTACAAGAGACGTGTAATTCCTCTTACCTTTTCTTCTTTAACATAAGAGACGCACAATTCCCCTTATTTCTTTTCTTTACTTCACGAGAGACGCATAATTCCTCTTGCTCTTTTTCTTACTATATCCAGAGACGCATTTCCTCTGATTTACCTTTTTTTTCTCTTCTTACCTTTTTTTACCCTTTCGTACACGCCGAACACATCTCTGTGGTTCGACTGGTGCTCACTACAATACTACATCAATCACATTTGGTGTCAACTTACAAATAACGCCCCGCATTTGGTGCTCACTACAGGGGCGCTTTAACAACAACTCGATTACAACACGCCGTTTACCAACAAAAGACTCCAGTAAACTTGACAACAACAACCATATAACAACAAAAACATCACAAAATTCTTTCCCGGCTTTTACACCACAACAACAATATCAACATGGCCGAACAACAACCTGTGTTGGTCCAAGAACCCGCTGTGAACGGCAGCAGCCTGCGCACATACTCTGGTGCCCCCCATGAAGATTTTACTGCATTTCGAGAGGTGCTCGAATCCTCCTTTGCCTTGGGCAATGTAACCCGTGAACACAGGAAGAATCAGATCCTGTTCGCCCAGCTGCGTGGAGCCGCACGCATATATTACAAAGACAACCTGCTCGGACGCGTGAATAACGCTACTTTCGAAGACAACATCGCCGCCCTGAAGCATCAGTTCATCACAGATGAAATGCTGATGCAGATGAAGAATCTTTTCGACCGCATGAACCAGGGAGAACAAGAGGCTCCCAACAGTTATTATCAACGTCTTCTCGTTGCCGCTCAACATGCCGAAATCAACAACAACGAGGTCATCGAATCCCGGTTCAAAGCAGGCCTCCAACCACGGTTTGCCAATCACTGTGCAAAGATGGGTGCCCTGACCTTTGCCGAATTCCAGAAATACGCACAAGCACTCTGGAATGTCGACTCCAATGCACGTACCGACACCGTGCCAGAAGTTTTCAACGCGTACCGAACACCAACAGGCGAACGCGCGCTTGTCCAGAATATAATGCCAGGAAACGTCATCTCGCCCGCAACATCAATGATGTTGAACGAATGGGACAGGCTGGAACTTGCGAATCTCGAACGCATCAACGGACCGCACCACGACCCTCGCCTTAATCAATTTCTAATTGATGCTCTGAGCGAAGGATGCTCCTTAGCCGAAGCGACCCGTCGCGCCGCTCGCCGTGCTGCTATGCCAGCGTTCAACGACATGTACCTCGATGGTAGATGGCCTGCCCCGACGCCGCGCCCTCCTCGTCAATACAATAATCGGCCGACATACAACAACCGCCCACAGTACCAAGATCGCCGCCAACAGTACAATGGCCGTCAACAATATCCAGACCGCCCGCAACAATATAACGGTCGTCAACAATACACCGGTCGCCCGCAATACGAAAGCCGGCAACAAAATAACGATGGCCAGCCGCAACGATATAATAGCCAGCCGCGCTACGATGATCGCCGCCCTGCGCCCGCTACCGAGGCCAATGCCGAGCCGATGGGTCCACGCTTACCTCCCTTCAGCAACAAGGAGCCGCACCCAGTATACCGCAATATGACTCTGAGCTGCCTGCAAGAACTTCCAGGCTTCGACATAAACGAGTACGCGTACGTGGCGCGTGTCACCGAGGACGATCCCGAAGAACCCACTTATCATCCTGACGACTACCACCTGCGCCAGCAACCCACGCTTGCTCGTGCAATCAGCCGTTTCCCAGACGATGACCAGTGTCCGCACCCGATCCGCAAAGCCAACCGCCTTCGACGACGCCTCGCCGCCGAAGAAGACATCCGACGACAGAACAGGATGTATGAACAGAATGCCCACAAGTACCATTGGCGCCCGGACGTCACCTTTGAGAACACGATCACCAACGACTTCCAGGACGACGAGTATATAGGATGGGAGCAGATAGGATGTGCTGATGAGAACATCAAGACAAAAAAATAAAGCGGCCCGTCGCGTATGACGATGGTTCGGCGGAACGCCGCTTTATCCAAAAACCCATTGTTTTGAACCCGTTCTTGTCATCATATGACTATGTGTCCCAGGATGATGAATACGATAACAATAACTATTTTGTAGAAAATCAGTACCAACAGCAATATCAATATCAAGACCCAACTTACCAGGACGACTTATATCAATATCCAGATAATCAATATCCAGACGACCAACACTACGGAGATCATTACCAAAATTATTATCAAGATCACCACCAAGATTATCAGCATGAAGAATATTATACCGATGACGAACCTGTACATCAAGATGATCAACTTTTCTGCGCTGCCCAACGAACACATGTGCCTGAAGATCCTCGCAATACACGCCACAAGAAACCAGGAGGCCTGAAACCGCAAAACTTGATTAAAGTAAAAAGACCAATCCGCCGAGACGACAAAGGAAAAAGAAAGGTTGTCTTCAGCGACGTCAACAAATTCTTGCCACCAGAACGACATGTCATGAATCCACAAGAGCTGGCTCTGACACCAGAAGAAGAAGATGAACTCGAAAACGGACCGCAACAGCCAGCCAATGAAGAAGCAGACGACGAGATGCAAGATGCCGACGAACCAACCCAGGAAATAATCGAACGCACTCCAACCAGCAAAGAAAAAGGAAAGGAGCCCGTACGCAAGAATAGCCAAGGAAAACAGGCATCATCAAGCACAAGAACAGATCCGTCGGAAGAAAATTCGAAACCAAGCAAGACACCAAGAAGAGTCATGACAAGGACGCAACGTGCCGCATACGAAAAAGAAAAGGCCGCTAACAAGGAGAAAGCCGCCGCAAAGCCAAAATCACGTCGAGCACAAACCGACCCCGAGCAAGTCACAGAATCTTCAACAGCGCCAACAGGAAAGAGCCGAGCGCAGGAACGTCGTGAGCAGTACGCACAACATATATGGGACCTTGCCAAGCTGCCAACCAAAGACCGAATTCCGTATGATCTTGCACGAGACATCTTGAACCGAAAAGCAGATATCACCATCGGACAGCTGATACAGCTCACACCAGCGTTGCGCAGACAATACCACACCGCATGTACCTTGCGCGCAAGAAATCACCAGCTAAATGTTCTCGATGACGACCCGAATCATATACCAACCGCGACATACGCCACTGTCACAATCTTCGATCAGCCGATCAGATGTCTGATAGACACAGGAGCCGCAGCAACATGCATGTCAAAGGAACTTGCAGATATACTCCATCTCGACATCGATGCACCATCAGGAAGCATTTTTACTCTCGGCAACGGAACTAAGCAAGCCTCCCTCGGACTGATATACGATGTACCCATACGCCCAGGCAACTTGCTGACGATACCAATTACGACCGAAGTCCTGATACGCTGCCCAACACCGCTGATTATTGGAAGTAACTGGCTCAATCGCGCCAATGCACGCATCGACTTCAGAACTGGAAATCTTTCGTTAACATACAAGAAACGAAAAGTGGTTATATCTCTTACCTGTGTCAAGACAACAAGACAATCAAACGCACAACCCGTACAGATTCCTCGCATCAATGAATGGAATATTGACAGCAGCGATGACGACAGCCTCGATATCGAATCCGACCTCAGCAGCGATTACGAAGAACAAAACGAAGAATACGAATCAGATAGCGATGAATCTCTCGAAGACCTATCGACAAACGTGTCAACCGAAGCCGTTGCAAATGAAATCAACTTACCAGCAGCAAGACCAAGAGTATATCCAGGCACCGAATTTTTCCACCTAGAAGATGACCAACCGCCGCAAAGTAAGAACACACTATACACGAAATCCCGACCACATGGCCTCTCGTACAGCGTCTTCGCATCAATGCCAATCACGATAACACCGTACAACTCGATTGAACTTCATGGAATCTTGAAAGAACCAACGAACAAAATATTCGAATTCGACCTATCAACAGCATTATCAGCAAAAATCAGCACACACGATTTTATCATACGAACCATAGGAGATCAATTCAGTATAACCATGGAAGCCAAGCAGTCAACGCCAATGCGCCTCAACCCAAAAACATACGTTGGAGAACTCGTCATGCTCGACACTGAAGAAGACACGCCATCCGGATACGACATTGACGTCAACGCCAGACGAAAAATATTACAACAGAAGGAACGCCTTGCCACGAATATCGAAGAACAGAAGGACCAAGCCAGCAAAATACAGATCGACACTGATGTACCAGAAGAAATCAAGAATCAGTTTATTGATTTGATTCAAGATTATCAAGACATCTTCGACTGGGATGGAGACACAATTGGCAAGACTAACCTGATACAACACGAGATCAAGACCGAAGAAGTCGCTCCTATCAGAACAAGACCATATCGCATCGCGCCAGTCGAAGCAGCAGCACTCAAAGCTGAATTGGACAAATTTTGCCGCCTCGGAATCATACGACCATCAAACAGTCCATGGGCCTCACCGATAATCCTTGTCAAGAAAAAGAATGGAGACTATCGCCTAGTCATTGACTACCGCAAATTGAATTCGATCACACGCCGAGACGCATACCGTTACCACGCATCGACGAATTACTCGACTCACTGGAACAGCAA